>CM077001.1:69733688-70333688 GCA_039090855.1 Macrothele yani | reverse complement strand
TCAAAGCATCCCACACATTTTCAATGGGATTCAGATCTGGAGAACGTGCTGGCCATACGAGACGTTGAATATCCTCGCTCTCAAGACACTCCTGGACAGCGACTGTTCGATGACATGTTGCGTTGTCGTCCATAAAAATGAATCTATCACCGACAGCACCACGGAACATGCAAACATGAGGTAGCAGAACATCATTAATGTACCGCTGGCCAGTCATATTCCCAGTTGGAAGCACATAGAGGGACGTACGGCCATTGATCATGATGCCAGCCCATACCATGACACTACATGTCGGATATCGGTCCCTTTCCTGTATGTTTGCTGGACAATATGCAGTACCACTATCACGTCAGATCAGTTGTCGTCGACAATCAGACGATAGACTGTATCTACTCTCACCTGAGAAGAGGACAGCAGACCAGTCGCTATCAGTCCAATTGCGATGTTGATGGCACCATTGCAAACGGGCGGTACGGTGACGTCTGGACAATGGGATGCACACAACAGGACGGCGGGCGTATAGTCCTCCTTCATACAAACGTCTGGCGACAGTTTTTCGGGAGATCCGCTTGCCAGTAGCAGCCAGAAACTGATTTGCTACTCACTAGCTGTGCTGCGCCGGTGTCTTTTTGTTGATAGCACTATGTACCGATCTTCTGCAGGTGTCGTACTGCGAACACGACCTCCTCCGTGACGTTTGCTACACGATCCATTTGTTTCAAATGATTTCCAAAGCCTTGAAACAACACTGTGGCTGACGTCGAACTCCCTGGCAACATCTGTTATTTTTCGCCCTTCTTCAATCTTGCCAATAATACGGCCACGCGTAAAATCCTCTAGGTGATGTCGGGAAGACATACTGAAAATTGCAAGTTCGTCAATTGATTCTTTCCCTTTCAACTTTGCGTTTGAACAACAACGGTCAATACGCGTCAAATCCATTATATCTCTTATCAGCGCTATGACGTCACGAACAAGTTCGGCCATCCAAAATTTGCATACGCACAACACGTCTTACTGTATCCCGCACTTATGCTAATTTCCACATTTTCCTGCCTTCCATTTTATGGTTACTATCGTTGCTATTGTCATCCGTCCTTAGCAATTGTCCGGCAGTGTATATACACTGAGTGGCCACTTTATTATGACCACCTGACAGTTTTAAGCAAATGATCTATGGCTGCACGCTGTTGCCGCCAGAGGGCGAGGCTAGTATAAAAAGAGAAAGCTTACTGCTTGCGACAGTAGTAGGAATGATTTTTGGGTGACGAGATGCGATTTGATGGACTTTCAACGTGAGATGATTGTAGGAGCTCGGAGCCATTGTGCGAGTATCACCGAAACTGCCGCATTCGTGAAATGTTCCAAAGCAGCTGTTGTTAAAGTGTTTAAAGACTGGACTGTCAGCCAACAAAACTGGGTCTCTACGTGGTCGTCATCGACTAGTGACTGCTCAGGCGGAACGGAGAGAGTCCAAACTGGTAACAGACAACAGAAGGGCAACAGTGCAGCAAATTACAGACCATCTTAAACAAGGATCCCCTCAAATGATCTCTGCCCGCACTGTTCGCCGTACACTGCATCGGATGGGATATGGCAGACGAAGGCCTGTTCGAACACCTTTGCTGTCTGCAGTTAACAAGAGAAAACGTCTCCTGTTAGCACAGGAGCACAAGGATTGGACAGTCGATAATTGGAAACAAATTATGTGGTCCGATGAATCACATTTTTAGTTGCACCATGCCGATGGCCGAGTGAGAATTTGGCGGAGACAGCACGAAAACATGGACCCCAAATGCATTGCTACAACCCTTCAAGCTGGTGGAGGCAACGTTATGGTTTGGGGAATGTTTTCCTGGCATGCTTTGGGCCCTTTAATTCGTGTTGATCAACGTCTGACTGACATTTCATATAACTAAACATCGTTGCGGACCAAGTGCATCCTGTCATGTGGATGGTTTATCCCAATGGCGCTACTTTCAACAAGATAATGCGTCTTGCCATAGTGCTCGTATTGTACAGGATTGGTTTCAGGAACATGCCGGTGAGTTTACTTTGCTTAGGTGGCCCTCACAATCTCCTGATCTCAACCCCATTGAGAATTTGTGGGATGAAGTTGAACGAGCCATCAGACAGCTGGATCCACGACCCTGCAATCTCACTCTCCTAGAAAGTGCTATTCATCAAGCATGGTCTCGAGATTCCACAAACCACCTATCAACATCTCTTGGAGTCCATGCCACGAAGAATCGACGCAGTATTAAAGGCAAAAGGTGGCCCAACGAAGTACTGAGGTGGTGGTCATAATAAAGTGGCAACTCAGTGTACATACACTGAAGAGCAATTGAATTAGAGACAGCTGGCTTTATGCAAATGAGGCGCTGTGGGCGTCCCTGTAAACGGGAACACCATGACAATGCAGCGATCCGACAATATAAGGAGCGACGCGAAGGGAATCAGTAAGAGTCGGACGCAGTATGGGTAAGACGTATGATCTAAGCGCATTTGATCGTGGGCAAATTCTTGGGGCCCGACGAATGGGTGCCTCCATCTCGGAAGTCGTGCAGGCATTGGGATTTTCACGAGCCACTGTGTCACGGGTGCACCGTGAGTACATCGAATCCGGTAAAACCATCCCTGCAAGGGCCAACTGCCGTGGACAACAGCGTGGGGATGGCGCGGGGTCATCGTCGGCTAGCTCGCATTGTAACAGCGGATAGACGGGCCACAGTCCAAGAAATCACTCTGCAATTTAACGCTGGTGCACAAAAACGTGTTAAGCAGCCACACCGTCCAGAACCGTCTCCTAGCTTTGGGGTACAGAAGCCATCGTCCCACGAGGGTACCGCTGCTGACCGCACATCAGAGGATGCAAAGATTAGCATGGGCGCAGGAACATCTCCACTGGACCCTAGACATGTGGAAAAATGTTGCCTGGACTGATGAGTCGAGATTCACGTTGGTACACGCGGATGGCAGGATACGAGTACTGCGCAAACCACATGAAGCAATGGATCTTTCTCGCGAGCAGGGTACTCTTCAAGCTGGTGGGGGTAGTATTCTCGTCTGGGGACTGTTTACATGGACTGAAATGGGACCCCTAGTACGTGTGACCTCGTCCCTCACAGGTCGATGTTACCGGGATATCCTGGACGACCATTTGCTCCCGTTTGTGCGTCTTCAACATCCCACAGGGGACCTCATCCTGCAACAAGTTAAATGCACCGTGCCATCGCTCCCAAATTGTATCCGAATGGTTGGATGAACACTTCACCGACGTGACTCCGCTTCCTTGGCCAGCTAGGTAACCTGACCTCAATCCCATCGAGCACATCTGGGATTCCATCGAGAGAGATGTTCGAGGCTCTGACCCCCCTCTATCAAATCTTCGTGAACTGTGGGAGCTTGTTCATGTGTCGTGGATCCGTATGGCTTCCCAATTCTTCCGGTGTCTTGTCGAGTCCATGCCGAGACGAATCGCCGCCGTCATCAAGACGAAAGGTGGTGTTACATGTTACTAAACAGGTATCTATAATTCAATTGCTCTTCAGTGTATATATCACTATCATTGTCAAGCATTGGCAATCCATTGCTGAATGAATGTCTCCCAAGTTCCTTCTAGTATATATATATATATATATATATAAGGTCAGGTGATGCGTAACATCACAGCCTCTCCTTGACAAATGACAACCCCGCCTTCTCGTGGTGCATCCTGTTCCTACTAAAGGGGCTCTGACGACCGCCAATAGCGGTATAACTATACCATCGGGATTAGAGGAAATTCTATCCCACACTCACCAACCCGCTAGGCCAGCGTGGTGAGTTATGGCCAAACCCCTCCAAAATGACTCCACAACTTAAATCTTGGCCCTCAGTCTCCGGCAGCTGGAATGTACCTGGCCAAGGCAGCGGCCAGTGCGACATGAAGGCAGAGGGTGCTAAGAATCCCCGGAGGACCGGACTAGGCTGCCATCTGATGCTGACCTTGGCAACGTACAATGGACGCTCCCTATCTTCTGATTCAAGGCTTCTTGAATTGGAAGAGGAACTACAAAGGATCAAGTGGGACATCGTGGGGTTAAGTGAGGTAAGGAGAAAAGGAGAAGATCTCATCGAACTGAAAAGTGGACATCTCTTCTACTATCGTGGGACAGATACTGGCAGAACTAGTGGTGTTGGATTTATAATAAACAAGAAACTGAAGGATAAAGTTGTAGAAGTTGAAAGTTACTCTGACAGAGCTGCACGGCTTGTTATCCAACTCTCGAAAAGATACCAGGCTCAGATTATTCAAACTTATGCACCCACCACAAGGCATCCTGAAGAAGAAATTGAAGAATTTTATGAGGAAATTTGTCATCTAAATAATAAAGGTAAGCAGCACTTGAAAATAATTATGGGAGATTTCAATGCAAAAATAGGGCAACGGCAACAGAATGAAACTTCAGTAGGTAAATTCGGTCACGGCAACAGAAACCAGCGTGGAAATACTCTCGTTGAGTTTGCAGAGGCAGAAGGGTTTTTCATCTTGAACTCCTTCTTCAAGAAAAAGCCACACAGGAAATGGACATGGAGACATCCAAATGGGACGACAAGTGAAATTGATTTTATTATGTGTAACAAAAAATTCGTCATAGAAGACTGCAGTGTGCTAAACAAGTTCAACACAGGTAGTGACCATAGATTGGTGAGATGTAAGATGCACCTCAACACTAAACTTGAACGTGGCAAGCTCATAAGACAAACAAAATCTATTGACATAACCAACCTTAAAAAACACCATAATAACTTCAAGTTGGAACTGAAGAACAGGTTCTCTGCTTTAGAAGGCCTAACATCGGAAGAAGTGGACATCTCTGAAGTTAACAGAAAATTAACCAAAGCTCTTATGGAAACAGCAACAAAATTAGCTGGGTCTAAGAACAAGTTGCATGTAAATAAATTATCAGGAAAAACGAAAATGTTGATGCAAAAAAGAAGAGAGATGAGGACAACTAAAGAAGATGTGACTTCCAAAGTGGAATATATAGAGCTATGCAAGACAGTAAGAAAAAGTATCACTGAAGACGTAAGAAAATTCAACTGTGAACTAGTGAGGAAAGCAATTGAAAACAACCAAAGCCTAAAGATAGCAAAGGGACATCTCAGTAAGGGAAGAAAACAGATTATGGCACTGAGAAAAGAAGATGGTTCTGTAACAAGAAATAGAGGCGAAATTTTGACAAGAGTGAAAGATTTCTACTCCAAATTATATGAAAGGGATGATACATGCACTCCAGACATCATGAAAGATACCAGTACCAGAGTTCCTCCAGTCCTTCCAGCAGAAGTTGCACATGCAATCAAGAACATGAAGCGGGGAAAAGCTCCAGGAGAAGATGGAATTACTGTAGACATCATACAAGAAGCAAGTGGAGAAATCGAAACAGTACTCGCCCAAATTTTCACTCGATGCCTTAATGAAGGAAAGATTCCTGAGGATTGGAACACCGCTACAATGATCCTGCTACATAAGAAAGGTGACATTGAGGATCTCGGAAACTACAGACCTATCAGCCTCCTATCAGTAGTTTATAAAATCTTCACTAAAGTTCTTTCACACCGCTTGAAGGTAACACTGGACATGGCTCAACCGAGAGAACAAGCTGGATTCAGGAGTGGCTACAGCACAATAGATCATATCCATGTGCTGAGAGAACTAATTGAAAGAGCGAGGGAATATGAACTTCCATTGTGCATGGCTTTTATCGATTAGGAAAAAGCCTTTCATTCGGTGAAACCATCAGCAGTTACAATGGCTCTGAAAACCTGCGGTATTGAAGAAGCATACATTAATATTATTAATAACATCTATGAAAATGCAAGTGCAAAGATTAGACTGTTTGAAAATACAACACACATAATAATTGGAAAGGGAGTGAGACAAGGTGACACCATATCTCCGAAGCTCTTTAATGCCACATTGGAGGGAGTTTTTCAGTCACTGAGCTGGGAAAACAAGGGGATAAAGATTAATGGAGATTATCTAACCCACCTTCGTTTTGCTGATGACGTAGTCATTTTTGCAACTAGCCCATCAGAGCTGCAGAGTATGATCCAGGAACTTGCTGACAAGAGTAGGGAAGTGGGATTGAAAATGAACTTTCAGAAGACAAAAGTGATGTTCAATGCTTTTACAAGAAATGAAGATTTATCGATTGATGGAGAAAAGCTGGAGATAACAGACACGTACGTTTATCTTGGACAGCAGATATCAAGTGAGGGTCGCATTGATGAAGAAATTAATCGGCGTACAAAACTTGCCTGGAGAGCTTTGGAAGAAACAGCATAATTTTCAAGAGCAATATGCCATTATGTCTTAAAAGAAAGGTGTTTGATCAATGCATCCTTCCAGTGCTTACGTATGGTGCAGAGACGTGGACCTTAACTAAAAGAGACATACAAAGGCTGCAGACAACTCAAAGCAGCATGGAGAGGTGCATGCTTGGTGTAACCAGGAGAGATAAGAAGAGGAACTCGTGGATCCGAAAAATGACAGTAGTGGAAGACATCATGATCAGAGTTAAATCCCTGAAATGGCAATGAGCTGGACATACTGCCAGAAGGACAGATCATCGATGGACAGCCGAAATTTTAGATTGGATTCCAAGGGACAGGAAAAGACCCAGAAGAAGACCACATGGGAGATGGGTGGATGAAATTCGAAAGTATGCAGGGGTGACATGGAGGAGACTGGCACAAGACAGACCATTGTGGAGGAAACTTGGGGAGACCTTCGTTCAGCAGTGGATTGATAATGGTTGACAATTATGATGATGATGATATATAAAATCATTCACCAACCCGCTTGGCCAGCGTGGTGAGTTATGGCCAAACACCTCCAAAATGACTCTACAACTTAAATCTTGGCCCTCAGTCTCCGGCAGCTGGAATGTACCTGGCCAAGGCAGCGGCCAGTGCGACATGAAGGCAGAGGGTGCTAAGAATCCCCGGAGGACCGGACTAGGCTGCCATTTGATGCTGACCTTGGCTACATATAACGGACGCTCCCTATCTTCTGATTCAAGGCTTCTTGAATTGGAAGAGGAACTACAAAGGATCAAGTGGGACATCGTCGGGCTAAGTGAGGTAAGGAGAAAAGGAGAAGATCTCATTGAACTGAAAAGTGGACATATCTTCTATTATCGTGGGACAGATACTGGCAGAACTAGTGGTGTTGGATTTATAATAAACAAGAAACTGAAGGATAAAGTTGTAGAAGTTGAAAGTTCCTCTGACAGAGCTGCACGACTCATTATCCAGCTCTCGAGAAGATACCAGGCTCAGATTATTCAAACTTATGCACCCACCACAAGTCATGCTGAAGAAGAAATTGAAGAATTTTATGAGGAAATTCGACATCTAAATAATAAAGGTAAGTAGCACTTGAAGATAATTATGGGAGATTTCAATGCAAAAATAGGGCACCGGCAACAGAATGAAACTTCAGTAGGTAAATTCGGTCACGGCAACAGAAACCAGCGTGGAAATACTCTCGTTGAGTTTGCAGAGGCAGAAGGATTTTTCATCTTGAACTCCTTTTTCAAGAAAAAGCCACACAGGAAATGGACATGGAGACATCCAATTGGGACGACAAGTGAAATTGATTTTATTATGTGTAACAAAAAATTCGTCATCG
Organism: Macrothele yani; assembly: GCA_039090855.1. Classification (NCBI taxonomy): domain Eukaryota; kingdom Metazoa; phylum Arthropoda; class Arachnida; order Araneae; family Macrothelidae; genus Macrothele; species Macrothele yani. The sequence goes on along the minus strand of CM077001.1, from coordinate 70,326,007 downwards.
AAGACTGCAGTGTGCTGAACAAGTTCAACACAGGTAGTGACCATAGATTGGTGAGATGTAAGATGCACCTCAACACTAAACTGGAACGTGGCAAGCTCATAAGACAAACAAAATGTATTGACATAACCAGCCTTAAAAAACACCATAATACTTTCAAGTTGGAACTGAAGAACAGATTCTCTGCTTTAGAAGGCCTAACATCGGAAGAAGTGGATATTTCGGAAGTTAACAGAAAATTAACCAAAGCTCTTATGGAAACAGCAACAAAATTAGCTGGGTCTAAGAACAAGTTGCATGTGAACAAATTGTCAGGAAAAACCAAAATGTTGATGCAAAAAAGAAGAGAGATGAGGACAACTAAAGAAGATGTGACTTCCAAAGTGGAATATATAGAGCTATGCAAGACAGCACGAAAAAGTATCACTGAAGACGTAAGGAAATTCAACTGTGAGCTAGTGAGGAAAGCAATTGAAAACAACCAAAGCCTTAAGATAGCAAAGGGACATCTCAGTAAGGGAAGAAAACAGATTATGGCTCTGAGAAAAGAAGATGGTTCTATAACAAGAAATAGAGGCGAAATTTTGACAAGAGTGAAAGATTTCTACTCCAAATTATATGAAAGGGATGATACATGTACTCCAGACATCATGAAAGGTACCAGAGGTCTTTCAGTCCTCCCAGAAGAAGTTGCTCATGCAATCAAGAACATGAAGCGGGGAAAGCTCCAGGAGAAGATGGAATTACTATAGACATCATACAAGAAGCAAGTGGAGAAATTGAAGCAGTACTCGCCCCAATTTTCACTCGATGCCTTAATGAAGGGAAGATTCCTGAGGATTGGAGCAATGCTACAATGATCCTGCTACATAAAATAGGTGACATTGAGGATTTCAGGAACTACAGACCTATCAGCCGCCTATCAGTGGTTTATAAAATCTTCACTAAAGTTCTTTTACACCGCTTGAAGGTGACACTGGACATGGCTCAACCGAGAGAACAAGCTGGATTCAGGAGTGGCTACAGCACAATATATCATATCCACGTACTGAGAGAACTAATTGAAAGAGCGAGGGAATATGAACTTCCATTGTGCATGGCTTTTATCGATTATGAAAAAGCCTTTGATTCGGTGAAACCATCAGCAGTTACCACGGCTCTGAAATCCTGCGGTATTGAAGATGCATACATTAATATTATTAATAACATCTATGAAAATGCAAGTGCAAAGATTCGGCTGTTTGAAAATACAACACACATAAAAATTGGAAAGGGAGTGAGACAAGGTGACACCATATCTCCGAAGCTCTTTAATGCCACATTGGAAAATGTCTTTCAATCACTGAACTGGGAAAACAAAGGGATAAAGATTAATGGAGATTATCTAACCCACCTTCGTTTTTCTGATGACGTAGTCATTTTTGCAACTACCCCATCAGAGCTGCAGAGTATGATCCAGGAACTTGCTGACAAGAGTAAAGAAGTGGGATTAAAAATGAACTTTCAGAAGACAAAAGTGATGTTCAATGCTTTTACAAGAAATGAAGATTTATCGATTGATGGAGAAAAACTGGAGATAACAGATACGTATGTTTATCTTGGACAGCAGATATCAAGTGAGGGTCACATTGATGAAGAAATTAATCGGCGTACAAAACTTGCCTTGAGAGCTTTGGAAGAAACAGCATAATTTTCAAGAGCAATATGCCATTATGTCTTAAAAGAAAGGTGTTTGATCAATGCATCCTTCCAGTGCTTACGTATGGTGCAGAGACGTGGACCTTAACTAAAAGAGACATACAAAGGCTGCAGACAACTCAAAGCAGCATGGAGAGGTGCATGCTTGGTATAACCAGGAGAGATAAGAAGAGGAACTCGTGGATCCGAAAAATGACGAGAGTGGAAGACATCATGATCAGAGTTAAATCCCTGAAATGGCAATGGGCTGGACATACTGCCAGAAGGACAGACAATAGATGGACAGCCGAAATTTTAGATTGGATTCCGAGGGACAGGAAAAGACCCAGAAAAAGACCACATGGGAGATGGGTGGATGAAATTCGTAAATATGCGGGAGTGACATGGAGGAGACTGGCACAAGACAGACCGTTGTGGAGGAAACTTGGGGAGACCTTCGTCCTGCAGTGGATTGATAATGGTTGACAATGATGATGATGATGATATATATAAAATAGAAGAAATTTTGAGACTAGTGGAAATTTGTATAAGAAAGAACAGTTTCCTTTTTCGTGGAAGATTTTTCCAACAGGCAGAAGGCCTTGCAATGGGTAGCCCGTTGTCACCTATTTTATGCGAAGTCTACATGCGCCACTTGGAAGACCAACTATTTCAGGTTGTTACATTTGACCTGTGGATTCGATATGTAGATGATACTTTTGTTCTCTGGAATGGCATAAACTCGGAAATACCTAAATTAGTTGAACTTATCAATTCAATTGATCCTCATATACAGTTCACATATGAAACTAAAAATAATGGCTGCTTACCATTCCTTGATGTCCTTGTGTCACGCTCTCAAGGATCCTTTAGTACAACAGTTTATCGAAAACCATTTGCTGTTACGTACCCCCTCATGCAAAATCAAATCATCCATGGAAACAAAATATCTCTGCCTTCTTTACAGACGTATATCGTGCAATACATATCTGCTCAACTGAGGATTCCTTAGAGAAAGAGCTTGATTTTCTTAAAAGAATTGCAGCACACAGAGGATACAGCTCTTCCGTTATAGACAAAGCTGTCCAAAAATTTAGGAAACCAAAGCCTGTCTTCACGCTCATGCCTGTAGACCTCCCAATACGAAAGAATTGGGCAGTTATCCCATTTGTTCCTCAGATTTGCTTCGGATTTTCAAAAATCCTTAAAAGTTTTAATTTCAAAGTTATTTCCAAAGCCATAAACAAGATGAATTTTTTCGGATCAAAAGACTACGTCGAAGACTTAAACTGCTGGGGAATTCATCAGATACCTTGTGAATGTGGACTATATAGGACAGACCCGCAGGGCTTTAAGTTTCCGTGTGAAGGAACACAAGACCTACGTACGGAATTGTGAACTGAAGAGGTCGTCTATAGCTCAACATTGTCACGAAAATAACCATAAATTTTTGTTTGGAAACGCTACGCTTATTGATAAACCGGACTCGACTATCAAGCTTAATAAATTTGAAGCTATCCACATATACCGGAACTCGTCACGGCTTGTCAACGACATGACGTCGACTCCATTTCTTTCAAGCGCGTGGAAACAACTCACCAAAACCCGTGACCGTCAAAATTCTGATGATGTCACAATGATTTGAATGTTTACGCTCCATTCGTCCTGAGGAAGCAAAGCCAAACGCTTGGCGAAACTATGGTCGATGTATAATAAACATTTTATTGTGCGAAACATTGTTATTATTATTCTCTAATAACAAGCTTTATTAGGGCCCGAGATACCGGCAGTGAGTCGCGAAGTAGTAGAGTGTTCGGACGTATTATTCGTTTTCTTTTTGCGTGTTAGTAAACACTTGTTTGCCGCCCCGGTAGCGCGTTGGTCAAAGCGCTGGCTTATGACCATTAGTCCGGAAAAAGGTCCGGGTTCGAATCCCGGCGTGACATGAATGTTGTGTTTGTCTTACGGCACTAGCTCTCTCCCTTACCCGGAACCAGTAGCTCTAAATTAGGGACGGGCGACTGCTTATAGCCCGCTAAGTTGCTCACAGTGGCTGCTAAACTTTCAATCAAAAAAAAAAAAAAAAAAAAGAAAAACACTTGTTTTGTTCGGACGTTTTATTCTTTTGTGTTCCTCACCATTATGAATGAGGCTTCATCTAGTGGACAAAGTTATTATGGGACTAGCGCTCACATCAACATTAAGTCTTTCAAAATTACATGGTTTTAGTTTGTTTATTTTTAAGAACGGAGTTTGACATCTCACAGAAATGTTTACACGACGAGGAAGTTAATCAGCAGAATGAGATTTCGTTGAGAACTGCAGCGATCAAACATTCAGTCGGGACGGGACAAGGTTTCGTTAGGTGCAATCGCACCATAACCTGTTCATTGAATAGGTGTCTATGTAAAAAAAAAAAAAAATCAATACTAAGTAAAACAAGAAAGATGACTCCGAATTTTCGGGTGTAATAAGCACGTCTTTTGAATTCGTTATGACGCAAATTAATACTTCTTTCTTCCGTCAGATACTATGGAAAACAATAGTATCTGACGGAAGAAAGAAGTCTTTCAATCGGGTTTTTATTCCCTCAGATATTGCTGTAAACGGAATCGTGAGCTTACGCCCTCTGGTTGCAGACTTGCGCGTTAAGAAAAACACGAATTTATATGAGAAACATTTCGCACCAGAAACGCTCTTCAACACAGTAATAATTTTTCAAATCGGACTATTAGAAGCAGTGATATCGACAAAAATAAGATGTGACCTTACGTCCCCTGGTGGGAAAACCATATATTATTTCAGGAAGAAAGTATTCTCAAAATGTTTTTCAATATGAGCGATATCGGTCCAAGAAAAACAAAACAAAACAATGTATTCGAGTTTTCAGGAGCCCAGATTTTGCTACAAACACATCAGAAGCAGAAATTGACACTTATGCCCCTGGTGGCCAAACCATTCTTTACCAAACATTAGAAAATAAGTGAAAAATATTTTCCATCAGGTCTTGTATGCGATACAGGAAGAATTTTTCAAATTGGAGTTTTAGAAGCAGAAATAACGCAGAGAACGCAATTTACCTTTGTGCCCCCTAGCGGAAAGTCTCTGATTTACTTGAAAATTTTGAATTTATATGAAAAACATTTCGCATCCGAAACACTATCCAACAAAGAAAGAATTTTTCAAATCGGACCCCTAGAAGTAGAGATATTGACAAAAATAAGATATACATCTACACCCCCTGGCGTTGAAACCATGCATTATTTCAAGAAGAAAATATTCCTAAAAGGTTTGTCGACATGAGTTGTATCGGTCAACAAACGACTTTCTTTTCAATCGAGATTTTAGAAGCTCATATTTTGCTGCAATTTTTTTTTTTTTTTTTTGATTGAAGGTTTAACGACCACCGTGAGCAACTCAATGGGCTATAAGCAGTCGCCCGTCCCTAATTTATAGTCACTGGTTCCAGGGAAGGGAGAGAGCCAGTGCCGTAAGACAAACACAACATCCATGCCTCACCGGGATTCGAACCCGGACCCCTTTTGGACGAATGACCAGAGGCCATCGCTTAGACCACTGCTGCAAATACATCAGAAGCGGAAATTAAGACTTACGCCACTTGGTGGTCGAACCATATTTTACAAAAATTAGAAATTAAGTGCAAAGGATTTTCCTTCAGAAGCTGTATCCGGTGGAGAAAGAATTTTTCAAATCTGAGATTTAGAAGCAGAGATATAGAGGGAAAAGCAATTTACCTTTACGCCCCCTAGCGGAAAGTCTATGAATTACTTGAAAATTTTGAAATTATATGAAACACATGTCACACTGAAAACACTATCCAACAAAGAAGGAATTTTTCGAATCGGACTCCTAGAAGTAGAGATATTGACAAAAATAAGATATACATCTACACCCGCTGGCGTAGAAACCATGCATTATTTTAGAAGAAAATTTTTCTAAAAGGTTTGTCGATATGAGTAGTATCGGTCTACACACAACGTTTTTTTCAATCGAGAATTTAAAAGCTCAGATTTTATGGCAAATACATCAGAAGCAAAAATTAACACTTACACCCCCTGGTGGCCAAAGTATTCTTTACCAAATATCTGAAATTATATTCAAAGTATTTTTCATCAGGAGGTGTATCCGCTGAAGAAAAAAAAATTCAAATCGGAGTTTCAGAAGAAGAGTTATCGGAAAAAATTTAATTTACTTTCACGCCCCCTAGCGGAAAATCTATGCGTAATTTAAAAAAAGTAACTATATCTAAAATACTCTTCGACATAAATGGATGTTTAGAAGCAAATATGTGGAATAAAAGGTATTTTTGAATTCGACATCATCTGCATTTACACCCTCTAGCGGCGACATTGTACATCGTAAAAAAAAACGAAATGAAGGATCATCGTTCGCATATTTCAAGCTTCCCAATGCAAAAAGAATTTTTCAAATCGGTCTAACAATTGTAGAGATACCGTGGGGACAGAAGGACGGACGCACGGACTGACGGACAAACCGGTAACATAAGCACGATCTTTTTTTACAAAAGACGTGCTAAAAACGTGCTGAGTACATAACAAGTAATAATTTATTTCATTTCCCCTCGATTCGTCTCCATATCCTGTAGATTAAAGTGCAAATGCAGGTCGAACTAGTTAAGACTAGGCCAAACCAGTTTGTCCCGGAAGCTCCACCTTTATTTCAGTATAATCTAGTTTGGACTAGGGCGCTTCGGATAAACTAGTTTGTCCTAAAATCGGGTTTGGCCGGTAATATATACACACAGACACAGTCGTATTGAAGATACATTAGTATTATTAATAACATCTATGAAAATGCAAGTGCAAAGGGGGATAAAGATTAATGGAGATTATTTAACTCACCTTCGTTTTGCTGATGTAGACATTTTTGCAACTACCCCTTCAGAGCTGCAGAGTACGATCCAAGAACTTGCTGATAAAAGTTAAGAAGTGGGATTAAAAACGAACTTTCAGAAGACAAAAGTGATGTACAATGCTATTACAAGAAATGAAGATTTATCGATTGATGGGGGAAAGCTGGATATAACCAATACCTACATTAATCTTGGACAGCAGATCAAGTGAAGGTCATATTGATGAAGAAATTAATCAGCGTATAAAACTTGGATGGAGTGCTTTTGGAAGAAAGAGTACATTTTTAAAGAGCAATATGACATATGTCTTAAAAGAAAAGTACTTGATCAGTGCATCCTTCCAGTGCTTAAGTATGGTGCAGAGACGTGGACCTTAACTAAAAAAGACATACAAAGGTTGCAGAGAACTGAAAGCAGCATGGAAAGGAGCATGTTTGGTGTAACCAGGAGAGACAAGAATAGGAACTCGCGGATCAGGAAAGTGACAAGAGTGGAAGACATCATGATCAGAGTAAAATCCCCGAAATGGCAATGGGCTGGACATGTTACCAGAAGAGCGGGCCACCGATGGACAACTGAAATTATAGACTGGATTCCAAGGGACAGGAAAAGACTCAGAAGAAGACTACATGGGAGATGGGTGGTTGAAATTCGAAAGTATGCGGGAGTAACATGGAGAAGACTGGCACGGAGAAGACTACCTTGTGGAAAAAACTTGGGGAGACCTTCATCCAGCAGTGAATTGATAATGGTTGACAATGATGATACACAGTCGTATCAAAATAATATGACCACTCCCGAAATCACAGTGTACCTGCCCAAGCGCGTCATAGAGTGCGGGTGACAAAGTCGACCACAGGAAGATATAAGCGGCCGGCCAGGACGGATGAGCCGTAGTGCTTCACGTAAGCACAATGGGCGGAGGTAGTAATTTGATGGACTTGCAAAAAGGAATGATCATCGGCTGCCCCGCCAAGGGTGGAAGCATCTCAGAAACAGCAGACTTCGTGGGATGTTCGCGAGGTGCTGTAGTAAGGGTGCACCAACACTGGACCGCTGGCACACCGAGACCTCCCAACGTCCTAACTGTGGAGCCCCAAAGGCCATCAACTCAAGAGCAGAACGTCGCCCCCGTCAACTAGTAAAAGGCCATCGACGCGCAACAGTGCAGCAATTGACCATGCAAATGAACGCTGGGGCACTCAGGTAGTTGTGTCCCCGATAACTGCAGAGTGAACCCTGTAAAGCATGGGTCTCAGGAGTCGACGCTGCGTCAATTAACCTAGGTTCATCGGCAACGACGCCTGCAGTACGCATGGGACTACAGTCATTGGAAGAATGGGAAAATGTAGCCTTCTCCGACGAATAGAGTTTTCTACTCCACAGAAGTGATGGGCGGTGGAGGATACGGCGTCAGACACACGAGAATCAACACCCGGACACGCTTGTCGGTTAAGTACAGGCCCACCGTGGCAGTGTGCAGGTCAGGGGGATGTTTTCCTGGTACGTACCACTGGATGGGTACCAGCGCTTCCAGGTCATACCATGGCATCCTCGCTGAACACATGCATCTTTTCATGTTGGACGTTTACTCTGTTGGTGATGGTGTCTACAGTCAGGATAATGCGTCCTGCTAAGGGGGTGCTTGACTGGTTCCAGAAACACGACAGCGATGTCTCCGTTCTCCCTTGGCCAGCGAAATCACCCGATCTCAATCCCGTAGAGCACTTGTGGGACTATTTGGATCGACAGGTTCGACGTGCCGACCCACAACCACGTCATCATCTCCAGGACCTACGTGCTATTAAATGAATTTACTATGTCTAAAGTTGGGCTTTATATCGATAAAGTGTTCATGAAGGAAACATGAGGAGCAGAAACATTTGGATAACACTATATTTCAGCATGCATTATAAATCTATTCAATGATGCCTTATTGAAAACCGCTAATAAAAATGGTTTCATGTTTCTAGTAGATACGAAGAATCGTGTTAGCAGTGAATAATGAATATTCAGACGTGTTTTAAAGGACTCCAAGTAAATTACTGAACAAAGAATTTTAAAAAAAGCTTATGCACGCATGAAAAGTAAATAGATAAATTATAGTCTGTGTATATAGTACTAACACAGCTCATAACTAGAAAAAAAAAAAAAAAGAATTGCGGAACAATGGTTTGAAGATGAAGTTTTTCATTTCGATGTGGTGATTTTGAAGCCGAAAGACTCCTGTGAAAGAAGCGTGCATGCTAATATAATTTCCTTTTTTTTTTTAATTTACAACAATTATAGGACACTCCTCAAAGAAATTTTGTTTCAGCATTCATTCTTAGCTAAAGCATCGTGAAATATGTAACTAGAAGAGATGGTAAGCCGAAGAGATTGAGCCAACTTTTAAAACTGAGTTGCAAATGGAACATTTGCGCATTCTCTGAAAGAATGGCCTTACAGCAGGGTCGAACATTCACGTTGATGGCTTACTGGTGGTTCCCATTTTTATGACTGTTCCTTCCCCTCGGAGATGTCCCTTAGCCTCATTAAGTCATCCCCGATTTGATGCTCCACCTACGATCGTGACCTATGACCTAGCATTATAACGGCCATGCATCCTGTTCCACAACATTAGTTCTTCCGAAGATCAAGCTGAATTCACCAAACGATTCCATCTGTTAAAGTTTGTTTCTCGTAACAAGAAAAGTAAAGAAAAAAAGGAACGCGAAATTTCATTACAACTACTTGATTTTCGTAGCGCGTAACAAACAAAACTACTTTTTTATTTTGTAGTTACGCTACATTACAAACTACTGTACAATAAATGCAGCACACTACTGTAACATCGCTAATAGTAGCGCGCTACCTCCCAGCACTGCCAAGTAACCATTTCTACTATGATCAGATGGGCCCATCTATGTCCACAGTTTTGTCTGCGCATCTGCTGTTATGTGCTGTGTATGCTATTGACAAGAAAAGAAGAAGCAGGCCTGTAACTAGCTGAAAGCAATGGGAAAAAGGCTTTCGTATTTGTTGGGGTAGGGGCTGACCTAATTCAGGCCGAGCAGAAATGCCCCCCCATCCCCCATGCTGTAGAAGTCAGATACTGAAGGCAGACCAAATTTGCATGTTAGCGCTAAGTGCAGGGGAAAATTTGATTATTGATTCTTATAACTTCCTTCCAAAAAAATATTAAAGCAGCAAAAAACAAAAGTTTACACGTGATTTTGAATAATTACATTACTGAAAAGTTAATGGATATTTTGAATGACCTAACAAAAAAATGCACATTCCTCCGGTACAACAAAGATATAAGCTCCATTATTAATTAATAATTTCACCTAAAATGTTTTTAAACAGGAAAAGCAATTGTAAGAACAGGAAGGTAAAAAATAATTGATACAACACAGGAAGCTAAGATAACAAGTTAGTAAAATCATGCAATGCATTGATTATGATACGCTTTCCAACATACTAGAAACCATTACTCAAGTTATGAGGAAAATGGCTATGGAATAAATCTCACTCTGTGCGCTGACCTTTGATCCCATTTCGATAATATTCAACAGAACTGGTTCAGTATACCTCCGAAATAACATGATAAAGTTTTGTCGCAATCGAAGCAATTTTACATAAGTTATGATGCATAAGGGCTATGGAATAGATCCCACTTCTGTGTCCTAACCTTTGGCCCCATGTCACCCATTTTAAACAGGATTTGTCCCCAGGCAGGTCCCTACAACATACTAACATTTCATCCAAATCGTAACATTTTTACGTAAGTTATGATGCATAATGGTGATGGAAATGACTTTTGACCCCCATTTCGCCAATTTTCAATAGGGTTTGTCCCCAGGTGGTCTCCTACCACATACTAAAATTTAATCGAAATCGAACCTTTTTTTACGTTAGTTATGACGCATAAGAGCAGTGGAATGGATCCCGCTGCTATGTCCTGACCTTTGACCTCATTTCGTTTACTTTCAATACGGTTACTTCCCAGGTGATCCCCTACCACATACTAAAATTTCATTGAAATCGAACGATTTTTACGCGAGTTATCGTGCGGACGAACATACGCACACAACGCGTGACGTAATGAGGCAGATGGGAATCGCGACCACCTGCTCGCAAGAGTGTGATATCATAAAACTTTAATAGGATCCACACACAACGCGTGACGTAATGAGGCAGATGGGAATCGCGACCATCTGCTCGCAAGAGTGTGACGTCATAAAACTTTAATAGGATACACACAACGCGAGACGTAATAAGACAGATAACGTGACCGCGCACCAACATCTAATGGCTCGACGCTATGACACTACAGGGGTGGTTATTTAACCCACTAAACGAATTTTCCTAAAGTCGAGATCAAGCTAAATCGATTTCTAATACCAGAAAACGGTAGGTTAAGGACTTTCATCAAAATCCTTAGAGCCGTTTTCAAAATAAAATTTACATACATACAAGAATTGCTCCTTTAAGATGAACGTCAAGTATTTTGCTTCCTGTACTTCGAATGGAAAAATTTCTGTACACATTTTCTTCCCAATTAATGCGTTCCCAAGGATGAAAATTTGAACATCGATTAAAATAGCTTCATTTTATAACTTGCAATACTTAATATTTTCTAAAACATAACCATAATTATGCAATCCAACATTTGTTTGTCTACTGACGTCATGAAACTACAGGTCGCGCCATCTTTTTTCTGGACAATTAATGCGTTCACAAGGATGAAAATTTGAACATCAATTAAAATAGCTTCATTTTAAACTTGGAATACCTAATATTTTCTAAAACATAACCATAATTATGCAATCCAACATTTGTTTGTCTACTGACTTCATGAAAGTACAAGTCGCGCCAGGCATTTTCTGGTTTCAACACCACCAAAGGAAAAGTTATTGATTTTTAATAAAATTATGGTTATGTTTTAGAAAATATTAAGTATTGCAAGTTATAATATGAAGTTATTTTAATCGATGTTCAAATTTTCATCCTTGGGAACAGATTAATTGTGAAGGAAATGTGTACAAAAGTGTTTCCATTGGAAGTATAGGAAGCAAAATTACTTGACGTCCACCTTAATAATATGGGATAAGGGCGATGGAATGGATCGCAATCCTATGTCCTGACCTTTGACCCCATTTCATCCATTTTCAATAGGGTTCATCCCCAGGTGGTCCCCGACCACATACTGAAATTTCATCAAAATCGAACCATTTTTACGCACGTTATGACGCAAAAGGGCAATGGAATGCATCCCTCTCTTATGTTCTGACCTTTGACCTCAATTTACCCCTTTTCAATAGGGTTCGTCCCCAGGTGGTCCTCTTCCACATAGAAAAATTTCATTGAAATCGAACCATATTTACGCAAGTTATGACGCATAAGTGCAATGGAATGGATTATGCTCCTACGTCGTGACCTTTGACCCCATTTGTCCCATTTTCAATAGGGTTCGTCCCCAGGTGGTCCTCTACCACATACTAAAATTTTATCGAAATCGAACCATTTTTATGCCAGTTGTCGTGCGGACAGACGGACGGACAAAGCTGGAGCATATACGCTTCTTAAACCTACGGTTGGAAAGCGTAAAAAACTATTACAAAGCATGTGGAAGAAATAAGTACAGTTTCCAGGTGATTTACCAAGAACCACTAAGTTATCTTAGTATTCACCAGTGGCTGCCGGTGACAACGTGTTGCCGCACGCTAAAAAATTTTGAATTCACATTCGTATTGTTTATTGTAGCTGAAAGCCTGAAAGTGCATACATATGATTTGCTGCCAGCCCAAAATCCGATTTTTAGATGGGCCGTAATCAAGGCTCCTCCTGTTCGTCATTCAGTCAGTGGTGTCAGTTAGCACACGGTAGCGTGGTTCTGCTGTCGCCTGCCCGTTCGGTCTTTCGTGCTGCAGCTGGGAAAAACTTTTTTGTGCACAATTTGTTAATTTTCGTAACGTACATTTCAGCCGCTGGTGGAAGTAAGTAGCTGTTTCTGTTTCTGGATGTTTTATCAATTGCATAAATCCAGTAAATTTTTTTTTTCTAACCACTTCCATCGACTTTGAATAATTTTGATACATTTTATTCATCTCGGAATAGATTAAAAAAACGTGCTCACTACAACCAAAAATTCGGTGTCATCTTTCTGGTTTCCTATAGGATTACATAGTCTGTTGACGGTTCAAGTACTAAAAATGAAACAATAAAAAATGACAAACAAAATAATTTGCTATTTGGTGTCTTCCAGAGTATAAGGTATAGTGATTTGAAATGTGTAAAGAGTTAAAGGATATCTTGGGTAAATTAAGGTTTCCTATATAAAGGTAAAATGTTTTGTTTATACTGTAGGTAATAATTTTCTGTCAATAGATTTAAGAACAAATCTTTAGAGTGTCTTTTGCCACACCACGTGTGTCAGGAAATCTTGCCTGCCTGCTCCTTTTTTTGAAACCCTAAGCATTTGTGATTGATTTTAAACAAATTACGCACGCACACTGAGCACGAACATCTTTCACAGAATAACAAGTATTATCTTAAGATCACAAAGCTATCAAATTATTAATTTTATTTTTAATCTTCCAGGCTGGATACATCATTGTACCCCATAAATGCCTTGCAGCTATTTTAACACGCACAAACAAATCACAGGAAGGCTTCATAATCACGACTGCAGTTGATTCAATCGTATATGAAAAAAAAAAATGATTATTGACAGAAATTTCTTCGGTACAGCATTATACTTATGGTTATGTAAATCATTTCAGATTTTAATGCCCTCATGATTGTTGTAAGTCTCACTTTCATAAAAACATGCATGCATGTCTTTGGGTAAAACACCAATTCATAGGAGTTTCAACCTTGAACAACAGACTGTTGCTATTGTACAGAAACTAATTAAGAAACAGATGGCTGTTGATGAATATCCAAAGATCTAAAAAAAATGTACTTTTTTTCTGTACAGATCTAAGTTGAATACCATTAATTTAGAGCACGGTATAGTTTTAATTTTTTTGGAATGGTTCATTCAATCATGACGGGTATAGAAGAAATTGAACAGAAAGGCATAAATTAATTTTTTTAGAATCCCTTCAGTGTTTAAAGTTACCTTGATAAAGTCCTGAAATAGAAAAAAACATGGAATATGAAATTATTAGGCAGAAAACAGAAGTTTAACGGTGGGTAAAAGAATAACAAAAACTTATCAGTTTATCTGTGATAATAAAAATACAAATGCTATCACCAAACATGCATTCCATTTATTAATTTTTGTACAATGCATGAAAAGATTTGTTCCAGTTGTTTTTCATATGTTTGCTAAATAGCCCTCAATTAAGATTCCTCATTTCTGTCCACTTGTGAGACGATTTTTAGTTAAGAATGAACAACAACACATTAGTTTCTTTTATTCTACATAACAGTGTTCTCCTTTAAAGTTTTATCAGAGACTATCTTGCACTTGTGTAAATAAAAAAGTATGCATGTACAGTAAAATCCACATGTTAACTTACAGCCACCCCCTAACAACAATAAAATCTAAATTATGAGCAGATCTGCTTCGCCCTCAAAATGGACAGTTATTAAAACTACACCTATACTTAGGGAAAATGGAATCCTGACCAATGGTGGACAGACATTTCCAAGCACATCCTGTGTTATTCTTGAGCATACACATAATTGGCACAACATTGCCAATGTCCACCGCAGTGTTAAAAGTTGTTTGCAAAAGTCATTGCATTTTCAATAGAATATGCATGCAAATTTGAATGAAGGACGACAGAAAATAAAAAAGGATTGACAGCAGGGAAGGAAGTATCTAATCAACAGTTTCGTGCATACCCGATACAGTTAGTAAATTATGATAAAATATTAAACACCTCACGTTTTACTTTTTCAAATGCACAATTTTTGTTGTAGGCCTAGTATAACAGGAGATTGCAACTATACACAGTATCTTTATTCTGAAAGCCACATTAGAAAAATTCTTTTTGGAATATGATAACTGAGAGCATTGGTTGAGATTATTCACACTTTGCACAAATTCTCTTTCTAAGAAGAGTAAATGTAAATTTATATGAGGCACAATATGTTTATTCTACGAGTCATACAGGAAAAATCCATTTATATATTTTTTCTCTCTCTCCCGATTTCTCCATCTAAAGGCACTAAAAAACATTTAAATAATTCTTAGCTCAGATTTTTGCACTAAATTGCTTCCAAATAACATCGGCTCAAAAAGCTTGAAATTTTCCATGTATCTGTGAAGATTATTTCTTCCTAAATTTCTGTGTTACGAAATTTCTGTTATTTTGGAAATCGAAAGCAATAACGCAATTTCTGCTTTTTCAGGTAAGTGGTTCCTATTAGGAGATCACAATATGTTTATATTAAATGCGATATCTCCATAAATGCAACACCAGGAAGGAAGCATCCGATTGGCCTAAAATTCGCAGCATGCGTCGCCCGCGAGAGGACATGCAAACGATTAGCATTGCAGGGCATATGCAAATCATGTGCGCCGGAACGCCACCGAGAAGCACTATAAGAAGGGTGCACAGAAGGCGGGGTGTAAGTAGTGGAAGTGTGTTGTGCTGCCGAACCTGTGCGTGGGAAGCTTCCTGATGCCTCGTCGCAGAATACGGCCGTCATTCCAGCACGTTTCGGAGTTTGACAGAGGACGAATAGTGGCTAATCGCGACAGCGTTTTATCGTACCGAGACATCAGCGCCCGTGTGGAACAATATCCAGCCACAGTGAGAAGAGTATGGATTCGGTGGGTGCAGGAGGGACGGACGGACCGACGTGAGTGATTGCCGCAACCGCGGCACACCACCAAACGAGAGGACCGGCATGTTGTGCGGCGGGCATTGACGGCTCGCACCGCCACATCACGAACGTTAGCGCAGGAATTAGGGTGTGTTGCGCAACAACCTGTGTCAGCACGTACCGTTCGACGTCGTCTGCAGGAGCGGAGACTTGTCGCACAGCGCCTATTGCTCCGATTACCATTGACGTTACACCACCGGCGAGTGCGGCGGCAGTGGGCCGTTGAACGCCGCACCTGGACTACGGAATGGCACGACATTGTCTTCTCCGACGAATCCCGCTTCTGCCTGCAACAGCACGATGGTCAGATCCGCGTGTGCCGGCACCGCGGGGACAGACGTATGACGCATGCATTATGCATCTCCATACCGGTCCGTCGCCTGGCGTTATGGTTTCGGGCGCAATTGGATATGACACCCGCACCCATGTGGTACGCATCGCCGTTACACTCAACAGCCACCGCTAAATCTCCGACGTTTTGGAGCCTGTAGTCCTGGCCCACAAGGTGTCGCTGCTGCCGTGGCCCGCCTGTTCTCCCGATATGTCGCCCATCGAACACGTCTGGTCGCTGATCGGAAACCGAGTGGCCCGGCAAGCACCACCCGCGGCTACGCCTGATGAACTGTGGCCACGTGTGGAAGCATCCTGGACTGACATACTCCAAGCCCACATCCAAAGCCTCCTTCGTTCGATGCCCCGGCGTGCCAGCCATGGGGGCCACACGAACTATTGATGTCTGCGTGTTCCGCAAGTCGCACGGGCCTGTAAGCTCAATCGTTACATCTTTGTATCTGCTGTTATGTGTCCAGTAAATCTGGCTTTGCTATCTCGTGTCCTTCTTGGTGTTGCATTTTGGGTGGCCAGCAGTGTAGGATTGGAATGAAAAAATGTTTTAATCACATAACTCTGTAATGATAGCCTAAGTTTTTCATCTTCATTTGATGTCAACATTTGACACTAGGTGGCACAACCTAGTTTCAAATGTGCTTTGCATCTTACCTTGCTGCTGTAAGTTGGACTAGCAAAATTATTTTCCCAATAGACAGATGTTGGCATGAAAATGGTGGCCCATATATGTCTGATTTTCTAGGCACAATTTTACATTATGTGACAAAACACTTCTACTAGCCACATTGGAAATTTAAGCACAACCAAATTAACTACAAATCCTTTAAATTTTTCTCACTTACAGTTCTTTTGCTATGTTATACTCATGTACATTTGAATTTGGCAAAATGAAATGTGCAAGCACGCACACACACACAATAAGTCTATGAAATCTTTAATTTTAAAGTGTTGTTTACACAACTCAAAATGCATTCAAGATTTTAACTTTTAGGCATTTTTTCAAATGATATGCTCTTTAGATTTCAGAATTTAATAGTGTCATTCTTGAAAATATTCATAAAAACTGTGGGACACTATTGGAAACTACAAAAAGGAAAAAAAATTATATTGCATCACAGACAGTAAATTCAGCCATCTGCCGCACTATTTCCTAGATAAAAATACTTTAATGTAAAAACAATAAGGTTAAAAGCTTACACACAGTTAAAACACACAAGAACTTTCGAGACTGCCTCAGTCTCTTCATCAGGTATGGATCTTATCAAGATGACAGCAAGCTATATACAGCAGGAGATGGGCTGTGAAGACAATGCGGTCATGCTCAGCGTTATTGAAACATGATACGTGTCAGTTTGTAAGCATTTGTAATTAATTAATTAATGTCAATATTTTGTAAGTAATTCTGAAATAAGTTTCCAAGGTATTAGCACTACACAAGGAAAGTCATCATATCTGGACATCTTATTAAAACGCGACCCAAACAACCATAAGGTAACCACCCCCGTTTACAGAAAGCCTTCTTCAAATATTTCGATGATACCGTCGTCTTCAACTCATCCGTTAAGTAAAAAATTATCTTCAATACATTATATGCTTAATCGTACTAAAATGCATTCCTCAACTTCAGTGATATACACTGACGAAAAAAAATCCCAACACCAAGAAGGGGTTGTGTTAGATAAACGACAGTTGGTAGGCGGTGAGAGTACATCTGTAAGATGACGTCTGTGCAAATTTCGCGCTCGGCGCATACGTGTGGCGCTAGTAGCGCCCTCGGAACACGCAAAACAGGTTTGCTGTAAATACGCGCTGTAACGTTTGTGAGCGTTAGTTATCGTTGAGATTCGACGTAGTGTGTTGATGTTAGTTAAGAATGCCTTTAAGAAGACGAAGAAGCCATTATCAACAGCTCATGGAGTTTGAACGAGGTCGTGTAATAGGGCTACGAGAAGGTGGATTTTCGTTCCGCAATATTGCAGAACGACTTGGAAGGAATGTAGCCACTGTGCATGATTGTTGGCAGCGGTGGTCAAGGGAAGGTATTGCCTCAAGAAGACCGGGTTCCGGCCGGCCACGTGGCACTACTGAGAGGGAAGACCGCCGTGTACGGCGTATGGCCGTGGCGCATCGTACCGCGTCTGCGGCAGCAATTCGAGCTGCAGTTGCCACCACAGTGACACAACGAACTGTTACAAATCGGTTACTTGAAGGACAGCTCCGAGCCAGACGCCCTGTAGCGTTCATTCCACTTACTCCAAACCACTGCCGTTTGCGACGTCAGTGGTGTCAAGCTAGAGCTCATTGGAGGACGGAGTGGAGATCTGTTGTGTTTTCTGATGAAAGCCGGCCATCACTGGCACCTAGGTTCAGCCTAGGTGCCAGTGATGGCCGTATGTTGGTTAGAAGGAGGCCAGGTGAGCGCCTGCAACCACCCTGTCCGCGGCCGAGACACACTGGACCTACACCTGGAGTTATGGTCTGGGGAGCAATTTCTTATGACAGCAGGAGCACTCTCGTGGTTATCCTACGCACCCTGACGGCACAGTTGTACGTCGGTCTGGTGATTCAACCTGTTGTGCTGCCATTCATGAACAGCATTCCAGGGGGTGTTTTCTAACAGAATAACGCTCGCCCGCATACCGCTGTTGTAACCCAACATGCTCTACAGAGTGTCGACATGTTGCCGTTGCCTGCTAGATCACCAGATCTTTCACCAATCGAGCACGTATGGGACATCATTGGACGACAACTCCAGCGTCACCCCCAACCAGCATTAACCGTCCCTGTATTGTACGACCAAGTGCAACAGGCATGGAACTCCGTCCCACAAACTGACATCCAGCACCTGTACGACACAATGCATGAACGTTTGGGTGCTTGCATTCAACATTCTGGCGGTTACACCGGTTATTAATGTACCAGCATTTCACATTTAAGATGGCTCTTCTCGCACTTACATTAAGCTGTGATCTTGAAACCTTAATCGATTAAGTATGTTACCTATACAAATGTATTGCTGCCATTTCATTCCTCTACAACTATTTTTTTGTGGTGTTGGGATTTTTTCCGTCAGTGTAATATTAAGATTGTTAAGAAAATAACGGAATCAGCTGCTGTTTTTGGATATCCCTGGTTCATGATGAATAAGTTACTGAGACAAATGCATGATAGAGCCTCTACTACCTTATACAGAAATAACAGACAGCTTAGGTACGTGGGCTCGATACCGTATGTACCTTCAATATCTAATATTCTAAAAAATATCTGCAAACCTTACTGCCTAAACTTTGGGATAAAAACTTATGATATATGGTCATCCATCCATAAAAAACAATTGAGACCCGACCCAGATGTTGGATCGACACGGTGTTTACCTCATTCCGCTAAGAGCGATCGAACCCGGGAAGGAAGACCGTATTTATAGAGGCTCGACGATCCGTAATTTGAGGAACCTCGTGAATGAACACAAATATTCCAAGTCCTCAGCTACAGGAATGTCGCGCTAACCCCTTAATGAAGCATTCCAACCCCTGCGGTGTTAACCACCCCAAAGTTGAAAAGTTTAACTCTCCTTACAGAAAGTTTGCAAATAATAGCCAATCAACAACACTACTGTCACGATGACTTTCCTTGTGTGGTGCCAACACCTTGGATATTTTTATTTTAGAATGACTTACAAAACATAGATATGAATTCATTAATCATTAATTAAATTAATTAATAATCATAAAAATTAATATAGATTTTAATTAATTACAAATGCTTTCAAACTACTTGTATCATGTTATTATGATTCAATAACACTGCGCATGCCCATTGTCGTCATGGCCCATCTCCTCTCATTTTGATAAGATTCATACCTGATGAAGAGACTGAGGCAGTCTCGAAATTTCTTGTGTGCTTTAACTATGTGTAAGCTTTTAACCTTATTGTTTTTACATTAAAGTATTTTTATCTAGGAAATCGGGCGGAAGACGGCTGAATTTTCTGCGTGTTCTAACGTAGCACGAAAATCGATCTGTAGTATTGCATGACAGAATTTAACCATGAGAGACAATCATTTTTATTGTACATTAAAAAATTTACCGTTTCTGTGACAAAAAAAAATTCTTCTGTTAAAAACACATAGTATCTGAGAAGTTATCTTATTTATGTCGTTTAGAAAAAGTCTCTGAGAAGTTATCTTATTTATGTCGTTTTAGAAACATACAGAAGAAGTAAACAAAATAAATTTACATGAAAAGCTACCAAAGTATTTCATCACAAGTTTGGATGAAAAGCATTAAGGTCATGTACATTAAATGTTATGATGAATTAGAAATACTTACCACCTGAAATAAAGCCAAATATGCATTTAACACATTGTCAAAATTTATTTTCGGATTTTCCCAGCTGAGATTTTTAGCAGAACACTGAGATCTGTCGATTGCAACTGTTGTATTAACTCGTTCTCCACCTGGCCCATCTCTGCAAGCATAAAACTTGCCAGCAAACATCTGAACACCCATAATTGCAAAAATCAACCAAAAAATGAGGCACACAAGGAGCACATTGAAAATGGCTGGGATGGCTTGAACCAAGGCATTGACAACTACCTAATGGATAAAAAATTTAAAATATTAAGACCAGAATCATGACAACATGTTACAGCTTAATATTGGATGATACTATGACAAAAGATTTGATCCGAGCTTATGATTTCCATTATATGTGTAAATCAAGAAAGAACATTCATATATGTTATGACATATACATATCATATACATACCATTCACATATGTTATGACATTTAAATGTCATATGCGCACCTTAACATAAAATTTTATGCAAACTTCACTACAACCTAGAAAAAGTATGCAGTTGAGATGGCCTTAATTACTCTTTTGAGACAATTTTATCAGCTACATGAAAGCTGAAATTGTATAAAAATGTGTTCACAGGAAAATCAAAAAACTAAAACCACTTGTCTGAATTTTTTCACAGCAACTAAGCAATTATAGCATATACAGAAATAATAATTGTAATAAGCATTTACTGCAACTTACATTTATGAATTTTTAAATATTGACCTCCTGCATCAACAGACAACAATTATGTCCTTTCAGAAAATTTAATGGTTTTTGTTATAGGGATGTCGAGAAAATTAACTTTTTTATTTATGTCAGGACATTTAACGAGAACACCATGACCAATGTGAAATAATTACTTAGATTTTTAATTACTTCACGTACATGGGAACTCCATGGAGAATGCTGAAGTTAGAAGAAAATGAAAAGATTATAATAAGAAAAAGAATCACACAATACATAATTGGCACTCATTTTTGAAATAAAACACAAAAGACTGTAAAAGTTGATGTAATATACCACATAAATTAAAACAAATGTGAAAAGTTGATGCAGTCTGAACATAAATCAGTTGATTTAGTTTGAATGTGAATAAGTTGTATGTGTGTGATGAAGCCAATAATATCAGTTCAAATAATTCTTTAGAACAATTTTGTGGGAAAGCATTTTCTCCCCTGAACTTTGTAACTACATTGGTAAAAACAATTAGGCGAAAATGCAATGTTGACATTATTTTGCAGGCAAACTGGAACGCTAGTAATGTGAATGTAATGGTTGGCATCTATGTCAGACATCAGTGGCGTAGCCAAAATTTCTTAAGGGGAGGGGGAGGTCCATTGGTTTGGTTCATATATATATACTGTATATATCGTTTTAAATTCATACTAAATCCCCCCACAAGGGGGGTCCAGACCCGAGGACCACCCCCTAGGCTACGCCTACGTCAGACATGTATGATGCAAAATGTAGCAGGGAATATGCACATTAGCATTAGTGACAATTTTATGCACAGCAGTTATGTCAGGAGAAAACTGGGTTAAGTACAGAACTCGATTATTCCTCCACATTTTGCTGTCAAATGAGGAAATTCAGTTCTTTATTATTGGTTAGAAGTTAATGATGTCATCTGAGCCTGATTTGCCAAAATATTCAGTGTGGAAGGAAATAGGAAAGCTTGCAGGCCATATTATAAGACTTCAAACTGTCATAAGCAAACTGTGGAAGCAATGTAAAATATGATCAGTTCAGGTAGTCATTGTTAATAACACCAAGAGATTTGCTGGTCTATCGAAATTGTTGAGAAAATACTGTGGAACTGCAACTTGCATTCACTATAGCCATAAAAAGCTGCGTAACCATTCAAAAAATATGCAATCACATTCACTGTGCTAGGCTTCATGGCCATTTACTGAAGACATGCATTCCTTTAATCTCAAGTTACTGTAGAGCTTGCACAGAACGGGAAGAACACTATGATTGAAGTCACATTTCAGCTTGCAGCCTGAAAATTGAGTCCTCGTGAGGCATGGAAAACGAAAATGCAGCTAGCCCTCTTTTGTTCAAGAGTGCCATCATTTTGACGGATATGTAGTTGCGGGAGGCATCACTGTTCGCAGACGTATAGATATAATCAGAAACTGATTTCTGACAGGAATATAATACACAAATCAGATTCTGCAACCTTTCGTACTTCCCTGTAAGGCAGAAATCTGAGAATCATCTTCATGGAAGACAGCACTGGTCCTCATGTGGCACAGTTGGTTATCACCATTCTTGCTGAGAGAAGGCATTGTGTACATGGATGGGCCTGCATGTCCTTAACCCTATTGAACATGCTTGGGACTTATTAGGAAGATGTGGTTCAACTCATCAGAAACCGCAAATGACCCATCAGTACCTGGAACATACCCTCGAGGGGGAGTGGCTTAGGATCCTTTGATAAATCCTTGAAAACCTCATCTTAATCGATGCCACACATGTGCTACTGTGTAGCCAGTTAGAGGTGACCACACATTCAACTAGAGGTCCTTGATTTGTTTCTGCTCATTCACTTTTCCGACTCATTTTTGTATTACAAGTAGATGTCTTTCACTTAAAATGCATTAACTTTACCATTAAATTTCGTTTGTTTACTTTTTGTTATGATTCATCTCACTGTTTGTTGATAATCAAGTTTTAAATCCAAACTATTCAACTACACATCTCTCCACTTTCGATATCCCATTATCTCCTTGCTGATTTGAGCAGTGCATTTCAACAATCAAATTTCATTGAAAGATATTCATGCACAGTGAAAATGATGAATGTTTCGGACAAATTTTTTCCAGAATTTTATGTTTTTGTTCCTTTATATGAAAAAGTTCAAGAAAATCCATTGTACTGCTGGCATGGTTTTTTTTTTTTTTTGATTGGAGGTTTAACGACCACCGTGAGCAACTCAATGGGCTATAAGCAGTCGCCCGTCCCTAATTTAGGGCCACTGGTTCCAGGGAAGGGAGAGAGCCAATGCCGTAAGACAAACACAACATCCATGCCTCACCGGGATTCGAACCCGGACCCCTTCCGTGCGAATGATCAGAAGCCATCGCTTAGACCACTGAGCCACCGGGGCGGCGCTGGCATGTTTGATAATGTAGTTAAAATAACTATGGCACTCCAACCAACGTGATCCTGCCATTTTGAAAAATTATATGTACTATCACATTATGTCTTTTATATGTAGTACGTTATTGCATGCATTATTAAATTATGCTTTACATATGTAGTACATTATTATACATACCTATATAATTATATTTTGGCCTTTCTGGATGAATTTGGTATTATCGTACAAAAGGCTTGTTTGTGAGTGTGTGTGCCATATTTTAGACTACAATGTACATTAAATCTTTTATAATATTCTGATCAACGAGGTCACATGATAGCTTCTTATTATTTCGGTTCATAATACAATTTTAAATGGGTAACATAATACTTTGCATTAAACAGCACTTGGACAAAACAAGCAATTAATGTAAATAAAATGTTTAAGTTATGGAAATCCAGATACATTTCATTTCATTTATTTTTCGTTATGGGGCTACATTTAACCGTATTAATATTATATGTCATAAAATTAATTTCAATATTAATTTTATGACATATAATATTAAGATCAAAACATATATAATAAACTTATGTACAGGGCAGCCACAGGACAGGGAATCGAGTAAAAGGCTATATATTAATATACATAGCCTGAGTAAATCCCAATTCCCCAAAAGTGCGTTGACAAGTTAAACGTTTAGCTCATATAAAATTTAGGTCTGATTAATAATTTTCTACTATTAAATTTTATGTTTTAGTTTGTTAGAAAATATTTCTATTTGCCTTCGAAAATAATTATAATTATTGATGTGTGTTAGTTAACAAGGTAGATAATTCCATAACACCAATCCCTGGTAATCAATAAATCTTTGTTGGGTTAAAATGTTAGGCATTGGTCACAAAAATGCATTTCTGTTTCTAGGTTGATAGTCATGATCTAGTGTTCAGCTGAATTAAATGTCAATACCTGTTCTCCTTTATTCCTTTATACATAAATCCTAATAATCTATATTGCCATTTCTCAATATCTAAAAATCCATCGGTACCCCTATATTCAAATTAATTCCCCTAAAATTATTTAAAATTTTGACTATCCTATTTTGTAATTATTTTAATTTGTATAAATTATAGTAGTTTGACCCCATACTAATAAACAAGTCCAACATGGATAAATCAGATTTTAGTTTTTTTTCAATTTTAGTTTCTTCAATATTTAAACACAGAAAATTTGTGTCTAGCCATTCCATCAATTTTTTAATAAATTTATTACATTTTATTTTTGTCTCATTTACATCTCTAGCTGTACTTATAACTGTGGCATCATCTGCACATAAAATTAAATCCTCATTAGGTTTAATGTTAAAAATGTCATTAATATAAATTAAAAAAGGTAAGGGTCCCATAATTGAACCTTGCGGTACTCCCATTTCATTAATCAACTTGTGCGATTTTGTTTTATTAATCTGTACATATTATTAAGTAGTCCTCTAATAAACTGTAATATTGATTTCTTATTCCATTATTATAGATCATATTGATTTCTTATTCCATTATTATAGATAATATTGATTTCTTATTCCATTATTATAGATAATATTCATTTCTTATTCCATTACTATAGAGCTCATCCAAAAGCATCCCATGATCGAACGTATCAAATGCCTTTCTGAGGTCTAAGAATATTGCAATGGTTACTAATCCCTTTTTTCTATTATTTAATACGATATTCTGAAATATTAAAATGGCTATTTCCGTTGATTTTACCTTTTGAAACCCATATCGATTTTTATTTATATAGTTCTCAAAAAAATTAATCTTGAAAATAACAGTTTTTCTAAAACCTTAGCAAAAAATGAGTTAGAAATTGCTCTGTAATTATTTATATTATCTCTGGACCCAGTCTTATGTTTTGGAATTATTTTTGCCATTTTTAATTCTTCAGGTGTGTTTTTTTCAAATTCAATAATCACGTTAAATATATGACTGAGAGGTGTAGAAATTATTTTGGAAACCCATTTAATGGCCCTTGGATGGATGTGGTCTGGTCCCATAGACGTTGATTTAATATTTCTTGTGCATGCCTCAATTTCTGCTGTTGTGAAATATTCAAAATAACACGAATTTTTTTAATGTTTTTTGTTAGTAAGTAGTTTCCAATTTTCTTTTATTATTAGTTTTAATTTTATTTCTTTAGCAGCATTTATAAAACAGCGATTGAATTCGTTTGCTACAGATTGAGCATCAGAAACCCTCTGACCATTTATACTCAACATTATTGTTTCAGTTGTATTTATTCCTCTTCCCATCATCTCATTTATATGTTATCAAATAATTTTTGTCGATAGAGTATTAAATAGATTTTTATAGTACTTGTTTTTACATTTAATTTCTTTACTAAGCAAATTTCTAAATTTTTTGAAATTTAATAAATCAGTTGGTTATCGAGTTGAAAGAAATTTTTTAAACAAACTATTTTTTTATTATTTTTTCTTAATATTATTTTATTAATTCAATATTTTCTTGCCCTTTTAGGCTTTGTTACAAATTTTATTGGAAAACATTCATTATAAACAGCTGTAAATTAATGAAGAAATATACTATATAATTTTTCTGGAGAATCATACATTGTAATATCATCCAAATTTATTTTTTGAATTGATTCATAAAATTTACCTATATTAACCTCACTTATATCTCTGATTTCATATTTTTAGTTTGGAAAGATATTGATTTTTATTATGAATTAAATAAGTAGGTAAGTGATCACTTACATAATATAAAATACCAGCATATATGTAATTAGTATCAATGTTAGTTATGTATAAATCCAAAATAGAACTGGAAACGTTAGGGAGTCTAGTATGAAAGTTTATATAATTCTTAAATCCATAGGTGTTAATCATCTTTGAGTATTTATATTTATTAAAGCAAGATCTATATTGAGATCCCCCATTATTATGATTTGTTTATTTGATAATGTTGTATATTCAAGATAGTTAGTCAACAATTTTAAAAAACTGGAGACATTTCCCTTAGGTGGTTATAATAAACAGTAATAATATAAATATCATTTTCAACAGTTAAAATTTTCATGTCATGGTTTATATAAGTGCATTCTTGTATTTCTGAGAAAAAAACATTCTTATTTTTAAGATAAATAGCCACTCTCCCCCCCCTATCAAACCTATTCATATTATACAATCGATAGTTATTTAAATGTATTTGATATTGTTTAGATTGAAACCAAGTCTCAGTAATATAAAAAATGTCTATATTTGTAATTAATAATTTAATTAAAATTTCCAGCAATGTGAACTTATTTATCAAACTTCTAGCATTAACATAAATCAGTTTTAATCTATTATGTGCAAAATTTTGAAAACATGTATTCAGTCTAAGTATGTATATTCATTTTCCTGCTCCTAGGGTACCACAAATAAATATTATTTAATGAATATTATTATTAATTAGTTTCAAGACATCTTCGTGTGTTGAAATAACATGTACTCTTCAGAATCTGGTTTCTTAATAAGAATTTTTCCATGTAAAAACCAAATATATTTAAAGTAATGTTCAACTGCAAAATTTTTAACTATCCAGAATAGTTCTCTGTTAAATGGAGACATGTTTTCATTAATGTAGACCCTAGATAGGGATGGCGAACCTATGACACGTGTGTCACAGGGTGACAAACGAACACGATTTGGTTGGCACACCGATATGAAAACGTTAACATTAAACACAAATTTAGTTTTTGAAAACAATCTTTGAACAGCATGTCTGTTGTATGTTCCTGCAAACAACCGATCTCTGAGAAGAAAATTAATGTAGACAAGTGTCCTCCAAAGGGGTAGTAAATTAACCTCACCTTATTTTATCGCCTTATGCATTAATTCCTAAAAGACAAGCGTCACGCTCACACAATTATTTTTTATCATTCTGCTCCTATGGACTTCCAACATAAGATGCCCACACCTGCTTCGGCTCAAGCCCTCCTCTCTCCTGCTTCCCCCTTACCTTTGCAGTAGGAAGAGAAAACCAGACTGACAGAAAGAAGCGCATGAGACGGCGAGTTCCTGGGAGAACTGAAAGTAACTTTGAACAATGAACGGAGAGATTTCAAATTTATAACTTGGCAACACTACAACGCCAGTCCAGAGCTTCAGTTTGTTAGTGAAGATTGATTTGTTTGTAGCTGCTGCCTATTTCTCTTGTGTATTGGAACTGTTTCTTTGCTGATGTTTTTGCACCCGGACCATGAAAACATGCTTTCGGTGCCGAAAAAACAGAAACTTAAAGATAGTGGCCGAGTATTTCAAGAACAGTGACATCGGAGTGACTGAAAAAACAACAAAGCTTCCTGTTGCCTGTGTACAGAAACAGTGGTGTCCCGCAAATTCAATGTAAAGCGCCATTTTGAGAGGAATCATAAAAATGTTTACTCTATGTCAAATGAAGAAAGAAGGGAGTACATTTCACAAAAAGTGAAACAATATGAAAAATAATCAATTTTTTTCGCATCTTCTTTCAGGCCAAGGAACATCACCGCGGCAAGTTTTCATCTCTCTCACTGTGGAGCACAGCATGGGAAACTACTCTGTGAAGGTGATTTTTTGTAGGCGTCTTTCTTAGCCAAGTCTGACACATTATTGGAAGATTTTCCCAACAAGCAATAAATTGTGAATAGAATTGAGGAAATGCCAGAGAGAAGGAACACGGTCAAATATAGAATAACAAGAATGAGTGAAGATGCTTCGGACCAAATTAAATCTGATTTGGACAATGCCGATATGTTTACAATATGATTTGATGAAAGCACATACTTAACGTCACAAGCAAGGTTAGATATTTTTGTTAGATTTTCTTGTGGAAATGTACCTAAGGAGGAACTAATTAACTTGCTGAGTTTACCAACTACAGTCACAGGGAAAGATATGTGTGAAATGAGGCAGGAATTTGTAGTAAAAAATGGGGATTGTCTTAAATAAAATAGGGTCTGTGACTACTGATGATGCCCACAACGTTGAAAGCAGCAGATTATGAACCGAACATAAATGTCGTGGCTAGTAGCATTCAGCAACAAGTTTCACACTAATGTGATTAGGTAAGTATAATTTTTCAGTTATCTGCTTACAAATTAAATCTGATTCAAATGGAAACCATCATAGTCTTAAAACTCACCTACTTACCTATTCTGTTAATATAATTTTTATGGTAACCGCAAAAAAATGTTTCATGACGAAATGTTAATTTAAAAAAAAAAAGACGCAAATAAGATGTGGCACACTAGACACTTGAAAGCAGTAAAGAAAACTTTAAGTCGCACACCAGTCGAAAAAGTTTCGCCATCTCTTCCCTAGACGAAATGTGAGGCATTCCAATCGTCGAATTTGTAAAACTTTTTCCTTTCCATCAGGCACTTAATCACGTTTTTTTCCGACTCAGCCACTTAATCACGTTTTGTCCTTGTTGTGAATTGAATTATTATTTTCCTTAATCCCCCCTGTTCTGTCGGTATGTCATAAACAACATTGACATCTGAATACTGATAATCATGAATTTCCAATTTTTGTGCAAATATGGTGACAATCTCTCTAAGTTTTCATTCAGTAGTTTTGGGATCCAAATCTAATCCATGTATTCCAACATAATAGATTTTGATTTTGTATTATATTATTAATTTTGTCATGAAATTCAGAAGAGTTCAATTTTTCAACTTTCTCAATTTTAAAATTCAATATTTTATTTTAATTTTCTAGCTCAGTGTTTTTTTTCAATCAAGTCATCGTACCTAGTACTTAAAAATTCCATAGCACATCTCAAGTCATTTAATTTTTTTTATTTCTGCTATGCTATCTTGGTTTTATTTATTTGTATAAGTATCATATTAATACCTTCATAGTCAGTATTTCTTTCTATTTCCCTACTATCTGGCTCAGGCCAGAAAACTGCAAAATCTGATCTCCACCCATCTGTCTGCTTTCATCTTTCTTATCATTATTATAAGATGTTTGAGCTTGCTAATTTATACACTTGAAACATCTATATTTCAAATTTTGAAGGTGACAATCCGATTTTTGGCGTAAATGTGACAAGGATGGTAAGTCAGATAATATCCGAAAACTAGAAAATTTTCATCGTCCTGGAGCGGGACTCGAATCCGCGTCTCCCAGAAAACGTCCGGGTATGCTAATCACTACACCACCCAGAACGACCAAGTTTCAAGTTTCCGAGCAATTTGAATTTAACCATCACAGGATTCGCTAGTCGAAGCAACCGGCATTCATGTTTAGCGAATCTGGAGGTTAAGAATCTGACTTACCATCCTTGTCACATTTACGCCAAAAATCGGATTGTCTCCTTCAAAATTATATGGCGTAATCCCGTATTTCTTTCATGATTTATCTGCTTCTCCGGGCAAACACGGGATAAGATTAGAATCCTGTGATGGTTAAATTCAAATTGATCGGAAACTTGAAACTTGGTCGTTCTGGGTGGTGTAGTGGTTAGCATACCCGGGCGTTTTCTGGGAGACTCGGGTTCGAGTCCCGCTCCAGGACGATGAAAATTTTCAAGTTTTCGGATATTTTCTGACTTACCATCCTTGTCACATTTACGCCAGAAATCGGATTGTCACCTTCAAAATTTGTATTATATGGCGTAATCCCGTATTTCTTTCATGATCTATATTTCTTTTTCTTTGCATTAAACGTAAGTCTAAAACATTTTTCTGGCACTGCAAGTCATTGAGGATGATATTTTCTATCATATTCTGAACATTTTAAATGCTCTTGGGTCATAGTATGTTGGTACTCAAGAATCTCTGAGGCACATACATCACATTTACTTCAAGAAGACATATTATTCCTTTTCTCTAAGCGATATATTGTCATTAAAGTGAGGTAAGTGAAATATACAATACTACCAAGAAACAGAAGAAATCACAAGTTTCAAAAATTTCTCATCAATAACACATCCAAGTTATATTCAGCCAATAAATGATTCCTTGTCCTATAAATATTTAGTAAACAGTGTATCCACTACATATCATCCATAACCAATAGGCACGTAATATATAAAATAAGTCATATACAATAAGTCCTCAAGGACAATTATCATAATCACAGTAAATAATGAGTACCACAAGTCTAAGTGTCTACTTTGACATATTATCCTGTAGAACAGTCCTCTGTACAAACCCAACAAATATGTGACACGGTTCTAATCTCTATATGTGAAACACAGTTCTGTTAGCACACAGTATACACGTATCCGTTTACGTTAGCTTAACCCATAGGAACAGTATCACAATTGTAGTATTAATATCAGTATTACATGTTACATCATAGTTTGTGCCGCCCCGGTGGCGCAGTGGTCTAAGCGATGGACTCTGATCATTCGTCCGAACGGGGTCCGGGTTCGAATCCCGGTGAGACATGGATGTTGTGTTGTCTTACGGCACTGGCTCTCTCCCTTCCCAGGAACTAGTAGCCCTAAATTAGGGACGGGCGACTGCTTATAGCCCATTGAGTTGTTCACGGTGGTCGTGAAACCTCCAATCAAAAAAAAAAAATCATAGTTTGTCTTATGATTTTGTCCCCTCTTTCCTTTCAAAACCAACTAGTCCGATACTTTTATAAATATTTACCACAGAGTATTTCCGAACTATATTCCATTTGATGTAAGTCTCATATATGTATAAATCTTAATACACACTAATGAGAAATTTACCAGAAAAGAAGGTAAACAACGGCATCCATCTGCAATAGCTTGATTTCATCTAACATAATTAACTCACAGTGCTACCACTGCAGAACCTCACTGGGAAAACACAACATGAACTGTTTCAGTCATCCATCATGGTGCATTTCATGACCATGAAGGTGTATGGATTTTTAGCTCACCAAAATCTGCTATTATACTCTACAGTTCTCCATGGATGCCACTAAGGTGCGAAAGTCCAGACTGAAAATTGAGTCACAATCACTGTGAGGAGAGTCGGGCTTTCTTGGAATATATATATATACACGGTCGAGTCACATTATTGTGACCACCAGCTAATATCCAAAGTAACCACTGTGTGCAGCGTGGACAGCAGCTAGAAGGGCTGGGAGTGACTCACTAAGGTGCTGGAAAACGTTCACAGGTATGTGGAGCCATGCTGACTGCAGTGCATCTGACAGCTGCTGGGATATGCGTGGTGGAGGATGAATAGAGCGAACAACACGATCGAGGTGGTCCCATAGATGCTGAATTGGGTTTAAGTCTGAGGAATTAGAGGGCCAGGGAAATACTTTGAAGTTTTCATCGTGCTCTTCCAACCACTTTCAGACATTTCCAGCTGTGTGATACGTCGCATTCTCGTGCTGGAAGATTCCATTCGCCACAGGGAAGACGATCAACATGTATGGGTGTACGTGGTCTGCAAGGATGGATTCACAACGAATTCGGTACGTAGTGCCTTCGACAGGTATGAGTGGACCCAGAGAATGTCACGAAAACATTCCCCAGACCATAACTTTCTCCCCACCAGCATGTGCTCTTCCACCAATGGTTGAAGAGTGTTTGTTCTCCGATGTTTCTCGCCTTATACGCCAACGTCCATC
Source organism: Macrothele yani (assembly GCA_039090855.1). Classification (NCBI taxonomy): domain Eukaryota; kingdom Metazoa; phylum Arthropoda; class Arachnida; order Araneae; family Macrothelidae; genus Macrothele; species Macrothele yani. The sequence continues at coordinate 70,294,226 of CM077001.1, read as the reverse complement.
CGTTTGATGAAGCAGAAAACGTGACTCATCGGAGAAGGCAATCCTTTGCCAATCAGCGGAAGTCCAATTCCAATACTGCCGTGCAAATGAAAAGCCTTTTTCTGCCGATGCACCTTCATTAGCATAGGTGCAATGAACATCCGTCTGTACCGGAGCCCCATACCCAGTAGGATTCGCTGAACTGTCATTTTAGACACACTTCCGGTGGCCGCCTGGTTCATTCGGCCAGTGAGTTGCTCCACTGTAGCATGACGATCGACCCTCAAGCACCTTCGCAGCCAACATTCACCTCTCACATCAGTTGCACGTAGTGCTCCTCAGTTTGCGCGTCGCTTATTCGCAATGGTGCCATTTCTCCAATCGCGATACACTTTAACCACAGCAACACGGAAATAGTTCACAAACTGCGCTGTTTCAGAAATACTGCCACCCTTGGTCCGAAAGCCAATAATAATCTCTTTTTGTAAATCTGATAAATCTCTCTTTTAATCACGACAGCAGCGAGTGATACGTTTTCAGATTGCCTACAGCACACCACATCTCTCCAAGCCAGCTGACGACACGTGCCTTCTTTCATTGGCTACGCACAGTTGACGTCAAAAGTAGGAGGTAGTCACAATAATGTGACTCGACTGTGTATATACACTGACGAGCAATTGAATTAGAGACAGCTGTCGTTATGCAAATGTGGCGCTGTGGGCGGCCCTGTAAACAGAAACGACACGACGTATGCAGCGATCCGACAATATAAGGAGCGATGCGACGGGAATCAGTAAGAGTCGGACGCAGTATGGGTAAGACGAAGGATCTAAGCGCATTTGATCGTGGTCCGACGAATGAGTCCCTCCATCTCGGAAGTCGTGCAGGCACTGGGATTTTCACGAACCACTGTGTCACCGGTGCACCGTGAGTATATCGAATCGGGTAAAACTATCCCTGCAAGGGCCAACTGCCGTGGAAAACAGCGTATGGATGAGCGGGGTCATCATCGGCTAGCTCGCATTGTAACAGCGGATAGACGGGCCACAGTGCAAGAAATCACTCGGCAATTTAACGCTGGTGCACAAAAACGTGTAAGCAGCCACACCATCCAGAACAATCTCCTCGCTATGGGGTACAAAAGCCATCGTCCCACGAGGGTACCGCTGCTGACCGCATATCACAGAGTGCAAAGATTAGCATGGGCGCGGGAACATCGCCACTGGGCACTAGACATGTGGAAAAATGTTGCCTGAACTGATAAGTCAAGATTCACGTTGGAACATGCTGATTGATGGCAGGATACGAGTACGGCGTAAACCACATGACGCGATGGATCCTTCTTGCCAGCAGGGTACTCTTCAAGCTGGTGGGGGTGGCATTCTCGTCTGGGGACTGTTTACGTGGACTGAAATGGGACACCTGGTACGTGTGACATCGTCCCTCACAGGTCAACGTTACCGGGATATCCTGGGTGACCATTTGCTCCCGTTTGTGCGTCTTCACTGGGGACCTCATCCTGCCACAAGACAATGCACCGTGCCATCGCTCCCGAATTGTATCCGAATGGTTGGATGAACACTCCACCGACGTGACCTCGCTTCATTGGCCAGCTAGGTTGCCTGACCTCAACCCCATCGATCACATCTGGGATGCCATCCAGAGCTCTGACCCTATCCATCAAATCTTAGTGAACCGTGGGAGCTTGTTCAGGGGACGTGGATCCGTATGGCTTCCCAACGCTTCCGGTGTCTTGTCGAGTCCATGCCGAGACGAATCGCCACCGACATCAGGGCGAAAGGTGGTGCTACTCGTTACTAGACACGTATCTCTAATTCAATTGCTCTTCAGTGTGTATCATACACACCAGCACAAAAAAAATCTGTCATTTGAAAAACCGTGCTAAATAAGAAAATACATAGACACCATATACATTTGAAGCGATGCATTTTAATGATTACTTTAACACTGGTAAGAATTAGAAGTTTACAAAACTTCCAATTCTTGGAACATTGACAATTACTCAAAATTGAAATTCTCATTAGATATTGGGGTAGGGGGAGGATTGAAAAGGAATTAAATATTATAATTATTTGCAAAAATATTAAAAACATATCTAGTTATAAATACTTTCTTGAAGATGAAACCTTTTTTTGTTGTTCTGTTTATCCAGATTTCACTTGAAATATGACATACATGACCATATTTTTTTATACATTTTCTTGTCGAGTATTTTCTTATTCCTTGTAGTTCTTTTTGCTGTACTCATTACAGTAGAAAGCATTTTTCTTTTCTTTTTTAGAGCACAACTGAAATTCAAAATCGTGACTTACCTTGTGTATGGTAGAAATAGCAGGATTTCTGTGACCCGTATAGTTGTTTTCACGGCAGAGTGAGAACAGGCAATATCGCGTTTCAAACTTCATGTTTGCTGAAAATCAATGCTCTCCTATTCCTTAGTCACTGTTTTCTATATAAAGACGCAAATGACGATAAAAAATTTTTTCGTTAGAAGAGAAATTTAAAAGTTCATAATCTGAACTCAACTGTCCATCGCTATCTATCGTGACATGCAAAGTCGTTTCCACTGCACCATGAGTAGGAAAAAAAAAAAATGCTGGCTCTATTCCTGAGGAACGGCATTTTACGTGACATTAATTTTAAAAAATCGGTAATGTCGTAGCTGATTCTGCTGTGAAAACAATTTTACGGGTCACAGAAATGGCGCCAATCCATTACGGCCAGATTAAAAACAGAGTTTGAAATTTAGTTTTCTTTAGAAAAAAAAGGGGGGGGAGGAAACGTGATTTGTTGATTGATTTTGAAGGAAAGACTGTCGAAATAGGTAAACACATATTTCAATCAGAAAAGTTTTACTTAAAAAAAATAAAGCCGCTCTTTTACACCACTGAGAAAAAATAAGAGATGAACATCATCAGAAACAATTAAAAATGAAGTATACAGTCAAAAAGAGAAATTAGCAAAAAAGGGAAAAAAAACAGAACTTCAAAAAAATTTAATAACAAGAAAATCACGGAACATCTTCATCCCCGTTAGAAATGGCACTTCGGCACTTCTGCCAATTTCAAAAAATTCGGCCGGTGAACTGACATCTCACTATCTTCCAGAGATCTAACGACATCAAGTGAAAAGGTTTATCCGAGCGGAAACAACAGCAAAATCCGAAAAACTTGGCAGGTACATAATTGCGTCGAATTTTTAAAACATTTAGTATAACACAATTTCAGTGATCACAGAAATAAAATTCTGCATAATTTTCATAGAAATATGATTCTGCGTAATTTTCAGGAGCAAAAAGAAAAGTAAAAGAGGGAACATAATTTTAAAATAACTGATAAGTTTACAAAATTTTAAAAAGACGGAAATCCATCCTCAGGACGGCAGCCATGTATGTCTCGCAATTTTGAAAATCAGTTTTAAAAAGCCAATTAAACGTTATGAACCTGGCAATCACCTATAAATATTTTCCTATACTCATTAAAAAAGCCTGAAGAAACAGACAAAAGTTTAAATGTTTTTGATTGAAATTTTAAGTAAATTAAATGTGGTTTTCATAGTTCAGTAGCTGAGAATAGCATTTCAATACGATGTGGAAGAAAAGAAAGAAGGTTTCCACGTGCTTAGTTAAAATGTAATACTAATTATTGGTTTATATCTGCTCCCAGGTAAAATAAAACTGAACACTCTCATGAACTAATTTAATTTTTGATCAGTTATATACACTGGCGGAGAGGGGAAAAAAGAACACCAAGAAGGAGACGTCTGATACCAACGAAATTTATACAGCATAATAACGAAATACAGAGAATAACGTGATCAAAACATTATGGCAAAATACAGCTGTATTTGCTGGTAAACTGAAAAATAACATTTCCATGTAACATGGTTAGTACGAGGTTGAACCGCCATGAACTGCGTCACACTGCGCAATTCTGGCATGGAGTCTGTCGTACAGATGTTGGATGTAAGTTTGGGGTATTGAGTTCCAAGCATCCTCAACCTGGACGCGTAAACCGGGGATGGTCGTGGCTGGCCGTGGAGACCGGATAAGTCGTTGTCCCATAAAATCCCACACATGCTCAATGGGAGACAAATCCGGTGAATGTGCAGGCCATGGAAGTTGTCTCACACCCTGAAGTGCATGTTGCGTTGCACGTGCCGTGTGTGGGCGTGCGTTATCTTGCTGTAAAACACCACGATGGACCGACCTTACAAATGACACAACGGGTTGAATGATGTTGTTGATGTAGGAGGTGCTGTTTAACATACCCGGTACAAACACTAGTTGTGTACGGGAGTGATCGCTGATCGCTCCCCACATCAGGAGGCCAGGTGTATGCCCTGTGTGTCGCTGGCGGATGCAAGAAGGGTGGAGACGCTCCCCTGTGCGTCTGCGAACACGCATACGGCCATCTGAGGCTCCCAAGCAGTATTTGCTTTCATCGCTGAACACGACAGATCGCCATTGCGTTCTCCAGTGCAGACGTTGGCGACACCACTGCAGCCGTTCCTGACGGCGGGCTGAAGTTTGAGGTACACATGCCAGAGGCACACGTGCACGTAGTCCTGCATCCAGTAGACGGTTGCGGATTGTTCGCACAGTCACCTCAGGTGCAACGGCAGCTCAGATTTGCGTCGCAGTGGATGTTCTGCTTGACAACGCCGCTCTTCTTATGCGTCGATCGGTCCGCTCATCAGTCCGTCAGTGACTCCCGGTTCCACGTCTCGTGTGGGAATGTTTCTAGGACCATCTATGCCACCATCGTACCACCACCGATACTTCCCGTCCAATTCGCTCCGCAATACGACCACCCGGCCTCGCGGAGTCCGATTAGACGACCTCGCTCAAAGTCCGATAACTGCTGAAATCGTACACGTCTTCCATGTCTAGGCATTGCAGCTTCTTCAGGGTCTTCGCACGTGTCCGTACGCCGACGACTGATTACATTCACTTCGCCGTACTCCTTAAATACCACCGACGATAATTTGCATATTATGCCGTGCTGTGGCGTAAGCGCTCACCGGTTGGTCCCGAAATTACCAACCGGTGAGCGCTTACACCGGTTGGTCTACGTAAACTTGACCCATTAACATATGTAAATTTCATGATCGTCCGCCAATTCCTTCTTGGTGTTCGTTTTTCACTTTCCGGCAGTGTATTTATTATACTTATACCTAGGTCAAGTCTCTGGGAGGCCTTTTCCTTGATATGCAACTGTTTCGAATAATTACTTTATTATGTAACAGCAAGATCAATAAATGAATTGAATATTTAGTCAAGGGAACAGTTATTTTTTGGCAACAACATCAGTATTTCATTACACTCACATCCACAGAAATAGGATACTTTTATAAGTATTCAGACACATAAAATTGCGACTTCTTGCAAAGCGAGCGGCTTAGTGGTTAGAGCAACCGATCCCCAGTAGGCTGAGTTCCTCTGAACCACTGAATACTTACCTCATGTCAGATGGGCACATGAATGAAGTCTTGGGGTATTGGATGCTCCGTTATAGAAAAAGGTCATCTGTTCTTTCTCCCTGGAAGAGCTCGCTGTAGCGTCCTTGACTTGCACTTTCAATTTGGCACTCCTACTTTTCTGTCCTGTTTACCCTCTGTCGTACATGAGCCTTTAGGTTCAATCTAATGCAATTTGAATTCATACGGCAATCAGACATATCTGAATTGCGTGTATTTTACTATTTCTCACGTAATATTAATCACAAAAGAAAACTTGAAAATTACATCGCCCTGGAACCTAACCCACATCTCCCTATTTCCGTTGGAGCATGCTATACATTGCACAACCCAGGACGATGCAGTCCAAGTATCTGCTTTTCAAGTTTTCTGATGTGATTAATGTTACGCGAGAAACAGTAAAAAACACGTAATTCATAGATGTCTGATTGCAGTGTCAATAATTCAGATGTATTTCCACATATTATGTGAAGTATATTTCTTCCACTCTATTTATCTAATGTAACTCCATTTCTGATACACAGCACAAAAGCATAGCAATTGCACCTTAAACTTCCCTGTGGTGCAAACCCTAAATGAAAATGAATTTTGGTTTCACTGCAACTCACTTCAACAGCGTGTTAAGTTAGTCTTTGGCTGCAATAATACACTGCACCTTTTAGGGAGAACATTCCGACAATGAATGCCAATCTATATATAGATGACTTGGCTCTTCATTTCTTCAGATACTAATATGAAATGTGTCTGGCTTGACTCAAAGTTCCAATTCATCTTATATGTGTTCCATAATGTTAAATTTTGTACCACACAATCAAACATTCATGCCTATGAACCAATATGCAAGAATCACTAAAGTATGGTACGAAGTACCATCCTGTAGTCATTTCAGCAACATTCAATGCAAGAAAACTTTACTGCAGCTATTCCTACTCTTTGCATATTATAAAGGTAACTGTGCAAAATTCCTTCCAAAATATTTATAACAAATATCTTTCACTCATTGATACTAAGTCAAAAACACTTAAAGACAATTTTTAGTTAAATCTAATGTGCTAAAAGGATTTCATAATACTTTCTGTAATCATAAGATTAAATGATAAACGTACACTTACCCTACTTTCTTTGTAGAAAGACCACTCTATGTTGCACATTGTTTGTCCACTCACGATATGAACATCGTGTATCTCGTTTTTTATTCTTTAAAAGGATCGTTATTTAACAAATTATATTGGAATTAAATAATTTACATGCTTAAGAAAACTAATGCTATTATTCAAATTTATCTCACCTTAAAACTACGTGGTTGAGTTATAAGTACATCATTAATTTGTTACATATTGCCGAATATTTTTAACTCTTACGAAACTTTAAATTTATGTATTTATAAGCTATACTAATTAAAAACACAAAGATGGATATGAGGTACTGAAGTTAAATCACGAATTTAGGACTTCCAAACTTTGGAAGTCTTAAATTCGTGATTTGGAAAGTCTTAAATTCGTGATTTAATTTAACTTTGGAAGTCTTAAATTCGTGATTTAATTTAAGATTTCCAAAATTTGGATGTCTTAAATCCAAAATTTATAAGTTAATAATCTTATGCTTAAAAAAGTATTAAATCCAAAACTTTCTAGTCAAATTTTTCCCACACCGACTGTCTTCATTACCAAACCATCACTCTTCCACAATGTAGATGTAATTTTCCTGTTTGTATGAATCAAAGTTTCTATGGTCATACACAGTATGCTGAAGGGCAGTATCTACATTTCTCTAATTAGTATTCCTTTTTTAATAATTTTACGAGATTTATCAGTTAACAGAACTTGGTAAATGCTGGTGAAATGTTTTTACGTCACACTAATATTAAAGTAAGAAGCTGAAATTTTCAGCATAATTAGAAGACATAAATACTGTATTCATGTTAGTCATTATTTTTCACAAATGAAGAAATTATTTCTGTTCTTTAGGATATCTTACAGCACCAAAAATGTGCTCAAGTTTGTAGGATGCTAGAGATTTGTTTCATTTTTAGTTTATTTTCGCTTTGAATAAGTTTTACTTGTGTGTGGTCTAATCTTACATGATTGTTTGATGGAAAATAACATTCAGAACTACCCGCATTCATAGTTTCAGTTACTTTATTATGAGGAACGTGCATTTGTGATTTATCATGTACTGCTGATTCCTCATCAAAAAATTTTAGATTTTTACACTTGCTTCCTTTTTTTATCAAGAACGGTACCTCTTGCACAGCTCGTTGCTTCTGTGCAGTTACCTTTGAGCCAAGAAATGTCTTCAATAGTCGAGTAAAATCATCAAAAGTTATGAATCGTTTTGGAGGTTTAATCATCATCCTCATTGTCAACCAATATCAATCCACTGCTGGACGAAGGTCTCCCCAAGTTTCCTCCACAACGGTCTGTCTTGTGACAGTCTTCTCCATGTCACTCCCACATACTTTCGAATTTCATCCACCCATCTCCCATGTGGTCTTTTTCTGGGTCTTTTCCTGTCCCTTGGAATCCAATCTAAAATTTCGGCTGTCCATCGATGGTATGTGCTTCTGGCAGTATGTCCAGTCCATTGCCATTTCAGGAATTTAACTCTGATCATGATGTCTTCCACTCTTGTCATTTTTCGGATCCACGAGTTCCTCTTCTTATCTCTCCTGGTTACACCAAGCATGCACCTTTCCATGCTACTTTGAGTTGTCTGCAGCCTTTGTATGTCACTTTTAGTTAAGGTCCACGTCTCTGCACCATACGTAAGCACTGGAAGGATGCATTGATCAAACACTTTTCTTTTAAGGCATAATGCCTTAAAAGAAAAGTGTTTGATCAATGCATCCTTCCATTGCTTTTGAAAATTATGCTGTTTCTTCCAAAAGCTCTCCAGGCAAGTTTTGTACGCCGATTAATTTTTTCATCAATGTGACCTCACTTGATATCTGCTGCCCAAGATAAACGTACGTGTCTGTTATCTCCAGCTTTTCTCCATCAATCAATAAATCTTCATTTCTTGTAAAAGCATTGAACATCACTTTCGTCTTCTAAAAGTTCATTTTTAATCCCACTTCTTTACTCTTGTCAGCAAGTTCCTGAATACTCTGTAGCTCTGATGGGGTAGTTGTAAAAATGACTACGTCATCAGCAAAACAAAGGTGAGTTAGATAATCTCCATTAATCTTTATCCCTTTGTTTTCCCGGTTCAGTGATTGAAAGACATTTTCCAATGTGGCATTAAAGAGCTTCGGAGATATGGTGTCTCACTCCCTTTCCAATTTTTGTGTGTGTTGTATTTTCAAACAGCCGAATCTTTGCACTTGCATTTTCATAGATGTTATTAATAATATTAATGTATGCATCTTCAATACCGCAGGATTTCAGATCCATTGTAACTGCAGATGGTTTCACCGAATCAAAGGCTTTTTCACAATAGACAAAAGCCATGCACAATGGAAGTTCATATTCCCTCGCTCTTTCAATTAGTTCTCTCAGTATGTGGATATGATCTATTGTGCTGTAGCCACTCCTGAATCCAGCTTGTTCTCTCGGTTGAGCCATGTCCAGTGTTACCTTCAAGCGGTGTGAAAGAACTTTAGTGAAGATTTTATAAACCACTGATAGGAGGTTGATAGGTCTGTAGTTCCTGAGATCCTCAATGTCACCTTTTTTATGTAGCAGGATCATTGTTCCAATCCTCAGGGATCTTCCCTTCATTAAGGCATCGAGTGAAAATTTGGACGAGTACTGTTTCGATTTCTCCACTTGCTTCTTGTATGATGTCTACAGTAATTTTATCTTCTCCTGGAGCTTTTCCTCGCTTCATGTTCTTGATTGCATGTGCAACTTCTGCTGGGAGGGTTTAATATGAACTCTTATTATACAAGTTCAGAAGTTATAATTCATTGAAATAACTTCTCATAACTAAAACTCTCTACACGTTATTCTAGATAGATTTGTGTATAAATGCAGCATAATAAAATGAGCATCTTCTCAAAAGTTAATACTCACGCCAACTACTGCATAATTTAGAATACTGGTAACTAAGAAAAATAATTTCTTCACACAGGCAATTCACGAAGTAACCCTCGAGGTACCACAAAATGAAGTGTCAAAATTCGAACTTCAAGAAACACATCATAAAGTTGCCAAGTTGTAACGAAACCTGTTTCAATTTCCTTTTTGTTAATTTGAATTCTAAAAATTGAAGAATGTACACACCCGAACTAAAACATTACAGGACGAAACATGAGTTTGAATAAAACACGGAGCACTTGGTACCAATCTTCCAAACTTAAAACCATTAAGTTATATTGCTATGCATTTCGGACAAGACTTGCACCACCCTGAGGCAGTCGGCCACGGATGACTGCAAACAAACGTCCGTCAGACCTTAAATAAACGAAAAAAAAAGTCAGCATGCAACATCTTGCCATGAACCATGATTTGGACACAGTAGAGAGCGTGGTAGTAGTAACAGACAGGCTACTTTAATTTAAGGTCTGACGGACAGTTTTTTATTGGAGGTTTAACGATCACCGTGAGCAACTGAATGGGCTATAAGCAGTCGCCTGTCCCTAATTTAGGGACAATGGTTTCAGAGAAGGGAGAGAACCAGCGCCGTAAGACAAACACAACATCCATGCCTCACCGGGACTCGATCCCGGACCTATCACGGACGAACGATGAGAAGCCATCGCTTAGACCACTGCGCCACTGGGGAGGCGACGGTTTGCAATCATTCGTGGCCGACTATCTGATGATGGTGCAAGTCTTGTACCGAAATGCATAGCAACTATAACTTATTGTAATTAATGGTTTGAAGTTTATAAGATTGGTACCAAGTGCTCTGTGTTTTATTCAAACTAAAGTTTCGTCCCGTAGAAATTCAATTCGGGTGTGTACATTCGTCAATTTTTAAAATTCAAATTAACAAAAAGGAAATTGAAAGAGGCTTCGTTACAACTTGGCAACTCTATGATGTGTTTTTTGAAGTTCGAATTTTGACACTTCACTTTGCGGTGCCTCAAGAAGTTTTTTCGTGAATTGCCTGTGTGAAGAAAATAATTTTTTCTTAGTTAACAGTATCCTAAATTCTGCAGTAGTTGGCGTGAGTATTAACTTTTGAGAAGATTTTCCTTTTATTATGCTGTATTCATACACAAATCTATCTAGAATAGCGTGTAGAGTTTTAATTATGAGAAATTGTTTCAATGAATTATAACGTCTGAACTTGTATTTATAATTACACGTTTTAATGTTTTTGAGTTTTTACTCAAAATATTTGTATGAAATTTTATGGTTTTTTTTCATAGTCAATACACTGCACTCCCTTACCACTTTACTGCACTACCATGAAAACAATGGCTAAACTGACCAACTGTATAGTTCACCAGCACAAACTAGAAAAATCACCAACTATAAATTGCACTATAAAGTAATTCACCGATGCTGTCACACGTACGGTCATTCACAAACATAATTTTCAAATTGCAGGTCAAGATTAAAAACACTTTATTTACAATTAAAAATTAATATTTACACGCGAGATCTTTCGGGGCTGAACATAGCACCCATCATCAGGCTCAAGCGCCACGAAACACAGGAGCAGAAATTATATACTGTCAACACGACCCACAATTCACTCGGTTTTCTCAATCACCGGTGATGCCATCAACAAATCGTTAAAGTCCAAAAAATCAAGTCTTAATCTCTTATCCTATAAGGTCCTCTTCTTCAGAGTTGTGTGAGGAGGGGGCAACCATCTTTCTCCACTGTCTTGGAACAAATGTCGGGAGTTCAATGTTACAGCATGCCTCCCCATATGCAATAATGAAGAGGCTTTCCGTAAGGAAGACAGTACGTTTATTAACACTTGAGTTAAGTACCCTAACATTTGTCCAATCTGGGGAGTAACCTCCCTGGTTAACAGCTTGAGTGAAAGCTGTGGAAACCGTTCCAGAACGAAGAGCGTATTTATGTTCACCCATTCTGACATTAACGGTTCTTAGGGTAGAACCTATATAGTATTTAACTGCAGTATCTGAATCTTCATGAATTAATGGTATGCAGTAGACGCCTGGTTTGTTAAGTGATGGGACTATCTCTATCATTTCTTATCGTGGAAAAAAGTTTCTAGTGGACACTCCAAACGTTAGATTGTGTTTGTAACAGGCTTTTCTTTAGACACAAGAGGTGGAATGAAATAAACTTTGCCGATGTACTAAGTAGGTTTTTTTCTCTGTGGACAAAGTCGTGAATCTCAGTCTTTGAAATTGTTGTAATAGTCCTTGGAAGAGGTTGACAGAGAACCCAAACAATAAGGCCAAATTTTGAACTCAAGAAAGTTCATCACGTCGAGTTTTTCTTGTCGAAGAATGGGTGAAGGCACGTCTTATTAAGAAGCGTAAAGCTGAAGCTTTATGTTCGGGAGGGTGAGAAGAAGTGAATGGGATCATACAAGGTATGAACGTCGGTTTACGGAAAACACAATGCTTGATTTTATTGGAATTCGAATCTCGAGACAGTAAAATGTCCAGGAATGGCAATTTTCCCTCTTTCTCAAGGTCTTTGGTAAACTTTATAGTTGGAAACTGGGTAGAAAGACAATCTACAAATTCGTCCAGTAAAGGTAAAGCATGGGGCCAAAAAACCAACATGTCATCAACGTACCTAATCAACAGTGACGGTTGATAAGGGAAGTCCAACATGACCTTGTTTTCTAGATACAGCATGAGGATCTCGGCTAAAACGGGGGAGAGGGGAGAGATAAATTGCAAACAATTAAACTAACTGAGCAAATAATGACAAGTGCATGCCCAGCAAGGATATGACCATAATTGTTCCAAAATATTAGTTGAGTTTTACTGCACTTAGTGTACATTAATCAGAGATTTATATTGAGCACACGGTGACTGACGCACACATATGTAAATTCAATGGGAGGTGGGGGGATTTTTACGCTTACAGGTGCACATGTTTGCCTATTTTTGGATCATAAATTCTCCGTTATTGAATTTTGTGTGTATTTTTAATTTTCAGTTTGAATTGATGAAACATGCATGAATTCGACAGCTGTTTTTGCATCGTCAAGCTTCTGTGAGATTGCGCGATTTGTGTGTGTGTGTGTGGGGGGGGGGGTGAATATGTTAGGCAGAGAACAAGCAACAACACATTCGAAACCTCGAGTTGAATTTGTCATCCGGCAGTTGACCAATTACAGAAGCCGGAGTCCTTCGCTTTGTCTCACCAGTTTATTTCGACTTCGGATGTGACTTTGGTAACTGCTGTGGAAAAACGTGTAGAAAGGCGAAAGAGCTATTGCATCAACCAATGGAAAAGCAGAATTTCTTTTGATTGTGACCTTGTCTCTAATTTGCTGTCCAGTGCGTAACTTACGGGTGATATTTTCTGACGCAGCTGGAAAATTGTTTGGCTACTCTTTGTACATTCCTTGTTGATGTGAAGCTCTAAAAAGCTTCAAGATAATTTAAGCAAACTAGCAGTTAAAACTAAAAGTATGAAAGTGGATTATGACGTTGAAAAATTAATAAATGTTTCGATTCCCTAAGTTTCACAGAACAATCCAACTGTGTAAGTAATGAAAGACCAACCACAAACATGAGTCCCTTAACCTTATCGTATAAGTAGCAGGTAAAACGTATAAACAACATTTCAACACTTCTATTTTCCAAACAAAATGGATTTGTATAAATTCAAAACTCCAAAAGCTGTTTTGTTGTCTGTATTTTTAATTTTGTAATTAAATTATGAGAATGTTTATCCTTTTCTAAAAATATAGAAAATGTAAAATTCGAAAAATAATTAAAAAACATATACTGTTCATTTTTTATGCACTTGTTTTAATATGTATCTCAACGCCCACTATTCTATAACCCCATAAAAGCCCTTCTCCCTGGTAGTTCCAAATCATAATCATCATCCATAACTACCCTATATTTATGGGTTCAAAAATTTGTGATACAAAGCGTCCAAGTTTTCTAAAGAGATTTTGGATTCACTCAAAGAAACGTATCTAATTCATTTTGATTTCGCTAAGTTAAAAGTGAATTAAGTATTTCTTGCTCTTCCACTGAATTAAAAGGAAAACACTCTGCAAATTGTTCAAAACTTCACACGAACTTCGTTTAGAAAAATTCTCAAGGAGAATAAATATATTGTGCCATTAAATTGTGAGAATGAAAATGTTGTGTCTTCTAATTATACTGAAAAAAAGTTCTACCGAAGACTCATGTCGAAGTCTACATTTCATAACAAAGTAACAGAATAATTAAACGAAAAAAAAAAAAAAAAACACTCCGCAGGTTGGATATGAAGAAATTAACTTGTGCACCAAAAGCTATTAAATCGAAAACAAATGCAGTCTCCTGCACGATACACTTTAATGATAAATTGCACATAGTTTTTTTATCATTAAAGTGTATCGTGCAGGAGACGGCATTTGTTTTCGATTTAATAACGCAGGTTGGAATCCTACTACATGTTTTTTTTTTTTTTTTTTTTTTTTTTTTGCATGCCTGCACACAAAGTTTACAGTAAGCCACTGACTTTTGCAAATAGCTTTATAAAGGAAGAAGTAAAATAAATAAATTTAACAGAAGAACTCGCTGTTAAAAACAAAGTTCAACAATTTGTCATGTACAATAGTTACCTGAAGGTCTCTACAGCATTTATTTCATATCTAATATTACGTGTTACAGTAGCTACTTCTGAAAGATCATTCAACAAGCAGAAGATAGACACAAATTACAATAAAAAATACTATGTGTCAGGAAAGACTGAAATATCTTTCACTAATTACAACTGAAACTCAAGAGGCAGATTTAAATACTAAAGATTTATTTAGAGAAACTTTGCCAATGCAAAAAGTTGGAAGAAAGATGTTTTTATTTGAATATCTCTCTCTACAATCAATTTATCTATAAAAATTTCTTTTAATGAAATAAATGTTTTTACAAGTTAAAAATATATGTAATTTTATTGATTTTTCTTTTAGTTTTGCAAACAGAGCAGAAACAGAGGTGGCCTTTTTTGTAATTTTGCTTAAGGCCTAAAAATCTGTAGTTACACCACTGATGGGCATTGGCATCTTGTGGGATTTAACGAAACAGGTATTTGAGTTAGAAGCTACACCAGGTGAATGGAAGTGTAGTGTGTTGATACCTCTTTATAAAGAAAAAGGGTACACACAGGATTGCAGCAGCTTCCTGGGCATCAGGTATATTCAACTGAAGAATTAATTTAATTTTCCTTTTCCTCTGAGTTTTTTTTTTTTCAGATGTTTGTCACATGCAAGTGTTTTTGCATGGCATACAAGGTTCACTGAGGCCGGGAGGATATTGAGGATGAGGAACATCTGGGACACCCAAGCACTTCAAAAAACAGACGACAATACGAACAAAATCTACACAATTGTTCAAAATGATTGGTCACTGAATATAAGATTGACAGCAGAAATTGTAAAAATCGATAGACTGTTAGGTAAATTTCACATAAAAATGTTAACATGACAAAGGTTTGTGCTAAGATAGTTCTGAAGCAGTACACAAAGAACATGGGTTTTGCCCTTTAATTATTTTAATAAGTATCATAAATCACTGAAACTTTCACATGTTAGGCTTAATGGATTGAATCTGGGTCAGAATTTCGACAGACACTATCCCGACAAGCCGAAATCCCGAATACCCAAAATCCCGAAAGTGAAACACCTGATGAGCTCATGCCTTAAGTTAATTAAACGTTACATTTGGAATTCCAGATAATCTTTCAAATTCTTTTTGACAATATATTTTATTTTTAGCTAATAGCATTATTTGATCAATATTTATATAATAATATTTGATGAATGATTTGATTTATTATAAATATTGAAATTTGGGTGGTCGGGATTATGTCCGGATCCACAATGGATCACCTAATATGTTCTTTCAGGTGCATTTTATAAAAGCAAATAATTTCAAAATAAATGAATAAAAAGGGCCTTTTTGGAAATGCCTGTAGTTACACTTCTCCTGCCATGGATTTTCTGCATTTTTTCATAAAACACTGAACGACAAAAAAAAAACCTTTTTGTTTGTTACAAAGACTGCATATGCCGAATCATGCAGTATTTATCATGCTGATTATACAAATCTGCTTGCTAACTTGTGCTACTGGGCATAGTTTTCGAGTAACCTGCTGTTTCAGTGTACAATAAAGCCTTCATTTTGGCTGGTATATTTTACTACAAGCAATTAATTACACTTACCTTAAAAAGTAGTTATTTTAGATTTTCATTTGTACTTTGGTTGTACTACATCCCTTTTTAGAGTCTAACAGCAATCAGCCAGCATTTTAGAGTTCCATTTTTTTTTATAGCGGTTTCCTATGGTACATATGTCCTGGTGAAAACGTTCTCCGTGCTCATTGCTTACAGTTCCTAAGTTCCGTGGGAAAAAGGCCTGATGCGAGTGAAGGAAATGTATTTTAAGGGACATATTGCATCCCATGGCCTTATAGTTTTCTAGAAGTTCAGTAACAAGTTCTTTATAATTTTCTGCCTTCCGGTTAAAAAGTTCAGTACCACATCTTTAAAAGACTTCCATGCAGCAGCTTCAGTCTCATTCAAAGTGACTTCAAATGCAAGATCACGCATAAGTTCCCTTATTTGTGGACCAATAAAAATGCCTGGTTTAATTTTGGTTTTATATATTTTGGGGAATTTGCTCTTTAGAAAACGAAAGGCTTCTCCATCTTTATTCAATGCCTTTACAAAAAGTTTTATCAAACCCAGTTTGATGTGAAGCGGTGGTAAGTACACGTTCTGAGGAGTTACTAAAGGCTCAGCAACATGTTTATTACCTGGAATTAAGGACTCTCTTTTAGGCCAGGTCTTTTTAATGTAAAGAGAATTTCTGTCCCTACTGTTCCATTCACAGAGGAAACAGCAGTATTTTGTGTATCCAAGTTGTAGACTAAGGAGTAAAACTATGATTTTAAGATCGCCACAAATATTCCATGAGTGTTTTTTGTATACTATACTTTGGAGCAACAGTTTCATATTTGCATACGTTTCTTTCATGTATGCAGCATATGCAACAGCTGATACATGTTTCCGTTATGAAGGACAGCTTTTAAGCTTATTTTTGAGGAATCTATAAAAAGTCTCCATTCTTCAGGTTTGTGTTGCTGTCCTAAGGCTTCAAACATTGCCTACATCACTGCAGTACACAAGATCACCACTTTTCGAAAATAAGTGTTCAAACTCTTGCTGCCAACGACGAACAAGAGTTTGAAGCCAATATTTCGACCTGACGTTTTGCTAAGTAAAGTTCACTAACTAGATCCCTTAATTCTTCCTGACTTATAAGGCGAGGCACAGAATATTCCGAGAAATCAGGGTGTTGTTGTACTGCAATATCTTCTTCGCTGTGAGGATTTATTTCATGGTATCACTATCATCTAAACTCCATAACTGTGGAGGTACAGGAACAGGAAGATCTAAACCACGAGGAACAGGTATTATGGCCGAAGGGATACTGAATCGTGTCTTCGCTGTAATTCCAGATATCTTAGTGATGCAGAAGTAGCAGCCTGTTGAGTGGTCTTTCGGTTCTCTTCAAATCATTGGTACGCAAATGACATTTGATATGATCCCTTTAACCAGCTAGTCAACAAAGTTAAACATGAATTACAACAAATGTGAGGCGCCCAATATTTATCTTCATCACCCATTTTGCACTGGAAATAAAATTCATATGATTTTCTAATCAACGGTGTGAAATGTCGCCTTTGAGACTTTAAAGTAAATTGTCCACAAATGTAGCAGAAACTGTTTGGGTGGTTCACACAAGAACGCGGCATTATTTAACGTACACTTTGCACAATCCACACTGCTTTTTAAAACCACGAAAAAATGTACGCCCTTTAATACAGATTAAATGGATTCGAATGACAAAAATTCTGCTTTATTCCCCCTTCCCAGAAGGAATTGCACAACAGGAAGTAATGACGCCAGTACGTCTACTCTCAAAGAACAGTTATCCTGACTGCAGACAGATGTCTCCGTTGGGAAACATAGGGAAATTCCTTTAAGTAACACAACATTCACCCCATTACAAGAAATTGCAACCCAGTGGAGCAATTGTGACTTCATATTTGGTTTCAGCATCCGAAATACATACAAAACCGTTAACTTTTTCTTTGTAACAAAACCATTGTTGCTCAGTGTAATCAGTATACAGTAGGTATATTCCTATTTTTATATGGCTGTTTTTTTATATTATGATGTTGCAATCAGATTTTGCAGAACATTTTATTCAATATTTTTGTTGCTGTTCCTCGGAGTCTGATGTAAGTTCTTTAGCTTAGTAGTAGCACTATTTGGTACTTCTGCCATACACAGTACTACTAATGAGCCAAAGGACTGATATCAGAACCTAAAAACAGAAACATATCTACTCATTTACTAAATACTTTCAATTTTATGAAGTGCAGAAAGCTCATGGCATAACTTGAGGCATTGCCAAAAAGGTCATTTTTATTAACTTATTTTACAAACATTTGTCTTCAGTAAAATGCATCTGAAAGAACATGTTAAGTGGTTCATAGAGCCTAACATTAAAACGAAAACAGATTTTACTTGGTGAAGCATGGACACTAAAAGATTTCTAAAGGTGTATTGTGGTACCTGGTACCAACGAGCTACCAGCAGATCCTTTAACTCTTGTAAGTCATGTGGTTGAGCTGCCACAGATCGTACTTGCTGTTCCAACATAGACCACAGATGCCTGATATCTGGGAAATTTAGAGTCCAGGGCAATACTTGGAAGTCGTCCTCGTGTTCTGTGAACCATTCATGAACAATCCCGGCAGTGTGGCAAGGCGCATTATCTTTCTGAAAGAAGGCACTACTAGAGGGGAATATCGTTGCCATGAAAGGATGAACCTAGTCTTTAATGAAGTTTAGTAGGTGATACACGTCACAGTTACCTGCACATGAATGACAGCACCCAGGGTTTCCCCGCAGAACATTGCCCAAAGCATTACACTTTCTTCACTGGCGTGCATCCTGGTGCCAACACTTCCCCAGGTAAAGGATGCCCACGTACCCAGCTGTTCACATGGTACGATAGGAAATGAGATTCATCAGACCAGACAACTTCCAATCAATCAAGGTCCAGTTTTGATGCTCGTGTGCCCATTGCAGGTGCCTTCAACGGCGAAACAAAGTTAGCATGCATACTCAGAGTGGACTGTGGCTGCAGCCCCATTTTCAGCAGGATTTGATGTACTGTATGTTATGACACATTACGCCTATCACCAGCATTCAAATTGCCGTCAAGTTGCGCCACAGTATCGCTTCTGTTGGCTCACACCATATGGGATAGCCTTTGCTCACCTTTAGCATTGATGAGCCATGGTTGACCTACAGCTTGCAAGCGGGTTTGTAGTTTTCCCTTCCTAGGACCGATTTTTGAAGATACTAAGCACAGCTGACTGTGAGCACCCCACAAGCTCCGCCATCTCGGAAATGCTCTGACGCAGTCGTCTGGTCATTACATTTTGGCTTTTGTCAAACTTGCTTAAGTCCGTTGCCTTTCCCATCCGTCGAACAAGAATAATACTGATTAATAGAGCTCAGTATATATGTTATTTACACCATTTCATGACCGTCGTTAACCTACAGCTACTTCAATTTACACAAAGATGAACTTGTCACTATGTTTTGGCTCTTCGGTGTACATATATATTATATATAATAAATAGAGCAACAGAATGAAATTTCGGTTGGTGAATTCGGACATGGGAACAGAAGTCATTGTAGAAATAGTCTCGTGGAGTTTGCAGAGGCACAAAAGTTTTTCATCATGAAATCTTTTTTTTTTTTTCAAGAAAAAAAAACACACATAGGAAATGGACATGGAAGCATCCCAACGGAAAGAAAAGTGATTGATTTTATTATGTGTAACAAGAAATTTGTCATTGAAAACTGCAGTGTGCTGAACAGGTTCAACACAGGGAGTGATCACAGAATGGTGAGATGTAAGGTGTACCGCAAAACTCCAACGAGGCAAGCTCATAAAACAAACAAAATGTATTGACGTGACCAACCTTTTTTTTTTTTTTTTTTTTTTGATTGGAGGTTTAACGACCACCGTGAGCAACTCAATGGGCTATAAGCAGTCGCCCGTCCCTAATTTAGGGTCACTGGTTCCAGGGAAGGGAGAGAGCCAGTGCCGTAAGACAAACACAACATCCATGCCTCACCGGGATTCGAACCCGGACCCCGTTTGGACGAATGATCAGAGGCCATCGCTTAGACCACTGCGCCACCGGGGCGGCGTGACCAACCTTAAAAAGCATCATAAAAAATACCTTCAAATTGGAACTGAGGAACTGATTATCCGCTAGAGAAGATCTAACATCAGAAGAAGCAGGCATGTCTGAAGTTAACAAAAAACTAATCAATGGAAACAGCAACAGAAATAGGTCATACTTAGAACAAGTTGCATATGAAGAAAATATCAGGAAAAACAAAAATACTGACGCAAAACAGTAGGGAGATGAGGACAAATAAAGGTGTCACTTCCAAAGTGGAATATATAGAGCTATGCAAGACAATACGAAGAAGTATCACTGAAAACAAGGAAATTCAACTGTGAACTAGTGAGAAAAGCAATTGAAAACAACCACAGCCCGAAGGGGCATCTCAGTAAGAAAAGAAAACAGATTATGGCACTGAGAAAAAAACATGGCACTGTAACAAGAAATAAAGAAATTTTGACAAGAGTGAAAGATTTCTACTCAAAATTTATGAAAGAGATGATACACATACTCTAGACACTACAAAAGGTAACAGTACTAAAGTCACTCCAGTCCTCCCGGCAGATGTTACACATGCAATTACGAACATGAAATGGAGAAAAGCTCCAGGAGAATATGAAATTACCATGGACATTATACAAGAAGTGGATAAATTGAAACTAGACTCGCCTAAGTTTTCACTCGAGTGGATGCCTCAATGAAGGGAAGATTCCTGAGGGTTGGAACAATTCCACAAAGATTCTGCTACATAAAAAGGGTGATACTGAGGATCTCAGGCCCATCAACCATCTATCAGTGGTATAAAATCTTCTATAACGTTCTTTCACATCGCTTGAAGATAACGCTGGACGTGGCTCAACCGAGAGAACAATCTGGATTCAGGAGGATACAGCACTACAGATCATATCCTTGTGCTGATAGAACTGATTGAAAGAACGAGGGAATATGAACTCCCATTATGTATGGCTTTTATCGATTATTATTTTTTTTATTGGAGTTTTAACGACCACCGTGAGCAACTCAATGGGCTATAAGCAGTCGCCCGTCCCTAATTTAGGGTCACTGGTTCCAGGGAAGGGAGAGAGCCAGTGCCGTAAGACAAACACAACATCCATGCCTCACCGGGATTCGAACCCGGACCCCGTTCGGACGAATGATCAGAGGCCATCGCTTAGACCACTGCGCCACCGGGGCGGCATTTTATCGATTATGAAAAAGCCTTTGATTCCGTGAAACCATCAGCAGTTACAATGGCTTTGAAATCCTGCGGTATTGAAGATGCATACATTAGTATTATTAGTAACATCTATGAAAATGTAAAGGTTCGGTTATTTGAGGATATTGCACCAATAAAATTGAAAAGGGAGTAAGACCGCCATTTTCCTAACTTTTTAATGCTACATTACAAAACGTATTTCAATCACTGAACTGGGAAAACGAAGGGATAAAGATTAATGGATATTATATAACTTACTTTCGTTTTGCTGATGACTTAGGCATTTTTGCAACTGCCCCTTCAGAGCTGCAGAGTATGAATGAGGAATCTGCTGAAAAGAGTAAAGAAGTGGGATTAAAAATGAACTTTCAGAAGACAAAATCGTTGTACAATGCTTTTACAAGGAATGGTGATTTATCGACTGATGGGGAAAAAGTGGAGATAACCGATACGTACATTTAAATTGGACAGCAAATATCAAACAAAGGTTCCATTGATAAGGAAATTAATCGACGGATAAAACTTCGTCGGAGAGCTTTTTGGAAGAAGCGGTACAATCTTTAAGAGCAATATGCCATCATGTCTTAGAAGGAAAGTGTTTGATCAATGCATCCTTCCAGTGCTTACGTACGGGCAGAGACGGCTTAACTGAAAAATACATACAAAGACTGCAACAACTGAAAGAAGCCTGACGTGAGAAATCTAAAATATGAAGCATGCTGGGTGTAACCGGGAGAGATAAGAAGATGAATTCATGGATAAGGAAATTGACAAGAGTGGAAAACAGAAATTAATCGACGTATAAAACTTCGTCGGAGAGCTTTTTGGAAGAAACAGTACAATCTTTAAGAGCAATATCCCATCATGTCTTAGAAGGAAAGTGTTTAATCAATGCATCCTTCCAGTGCTTACGTATGGAGCAGAGACGTGGACCTTAACTGAAAAAGACTGCAACAACTGAAAGAAGCATTGAGAGATGCGTGCTGGACGTAACCGGTAGAGATAAGAAGACATCATGATCACAGTAAAATCCCTGAAATGGCAATGGGTTGGACATGTCGCCAAAAGAACGGACCACCGATGGACAACTGAAATTCTAGATTGAATTCCAAGCGACAGGAAAAGACCCAGAAGACCACACGGGGGATCGGTGGATGAAATTCGAAAGCATGCGGGGGTGACATGGACGAGACTGTTGCAAGATAGACCGCTGTGGAAGAAACTTGGGAAGACCTTCATCCAGCAGTGGATTGATAATGGTTGATGATGATACATATGAACGTTTCAAAGATGCACAAGTCTTTTAAAATAATTTTTAACTTTGGTTGATAATTCACTGCTGTAAGTCTCTCTTGCTCTCAGTGCAAGCCATCTCTTCGTAATACCAATGTGGAATTTAAGGGATTCTAACTTGGGTTGATAATCTACTGCTGTAAGTCTCTCTTGCACTCGGTGAGTTGGATTGAAAAATATTTCTAATAGCAATGTAGAATTTCTGTGATTTATCTACAGACACCAATGGAAGGGAGCAGGGTCAGTTTGCTAGCCATGGATCTAGGAGTTTTTATTCATACATTATAAACTGGTTTCTTCAAGGAGTTTGTAAAAATACGTGAGAAATCTAGAATATGAAGCACGGATCCAAGGAAGAGCCTTTTCCGACTGGTGTACCACTTAAAGTTTGCTTTCAAATGTCCAGTGTGCCAACTCTTGTTGGCATTGTTTTTTGTAAATTAACATTTCGCCATGTAACTTTTTTTGCAAATACCACAAAAATGTCATTAACAGAACATATAAGTTTTAAGAATAAAACAATTTCAATATGATTGAATTTGTATGAAGATAATTAAAAACTCATACTTACATAATCACATTAATGTGGAACTTGTCGATGTATACTACAAGCCAAGAAATTTATATTCGGTTTATAATCTGCTGTCTTCGACATCAGATTATAAAGTCTGAAACAAGACGGTTTCTGACCGTTGACTTTACAAAGTTCACGGTAGAAAACAGCTCTTCACAGCTGTATAAAGATCTGAACAACGTACGTAGCGCTGCGGCAAGTCTCTTTATGGCCGAAAATTTATGTGGGAGGCTGTTCCACAGTTCAAGTTCTCTGGCTTTTTGGTAGAGTACTCAGCATCAACAGCACACTCGATTTCCTCAAATGCTTCACCAAGTTTGACGAATTTGTTGATCCACGTAGAGTTCTCTTGAAATTCTATCAACTCCATTTCCAAATTGACAATATCCAACCACTCGAAAAAAATCAAATCATAAGGTCCCTCATTAACGCAACATGAGGCATTGTGATAAACTGCAGTTTTCTCTAAAACTCGAAACTGAGAAAATCGCGCCGAGATTATTTGTTTCAAATTTTTCAAAACATCTAAAGGCTGTTTTCTGTGTCTTCCGGAGCGAGGTTTTCAGAGAAACATGACAGTAATTCAAGTTGCACTCTAAGTGAAGGAAAGTACTCAAACTTCTTTGTTTCAACATCTCTGAAGAATATTTCAAGTGTGCGCTTAAATAACTTTATGATCTCAAACAATTTATTTGCAGTGTCACATTCCTTGGAGTTATTCATTCAAATCATTGTATAGTGTTGTGAAATCACTGTAAAACATTAAATCGCACAACCTAATTGGATTCATGAGTTCTAAGAACTCTTGCTGCTTTTCTGTTAAGAAGCGAATTTCATCCAAAAGCTCGACAAACCTTGTACTTGTCTACACTCAGTCAGTGAACATCATTGTACATATGAAGTCCGCCATATTGCAATTCCACCTCATCTAACATCTTGGAGAACTGGCGATTATTCAGAGCATGTGCACATATGAAATTCACAATTTTAGTTGCTACCGAGAGTACACTTTCAAAGGTGCTTTTGCATACGGTGCTTCCTCGTGCAAAACGCAATGGAACTGCAGAATAGGGTGCTGAACTTCTTCGCTATGAAATTTATAAACCCATTATATTTACCCACCATATTTGGGGTGCCATCAGTAGTCACAGACAGTTTTATTTGAGCCAATCCTCATTTTCGCTGCAAATTCTTGCTTCACTTTACACATTGTCTTTCCATGTGATCGTAGTTGGCAAACTCAGCAATTTCATTAATTCCTCCCTCATCATATTTCCACAAGGAAATCGGCTGTTCTTCCACAGACGGGCGCACGGCTCATTTCTCGCGGAACGCTAGCATAACTCCGGTAGCATCAAGCTGTTTTCAATGTGGCAACGGATCTGTTGTTTACATTCCAATATAAACAGCATGTTTTTGAAGTTATTTAAAAAGTGGGATAATGAAACAAGATGTACGTAAAAACCATCTAGGTGATCGATTGATGAAATTCATATTCCGAAATAAATGTAGTGCCAGGAGCACAGACATCGTCGAAGAAGTGCTTCAAATAATAAGAAATCACGAACGTCGATGCGCCGCCGTGGTCTAAGGTGCTGGCCTCTGACCTTTCGTCCGTAAGGGGTCCGGGTTCGAATCCCGGTCAGGCATGGATGCTGTGTTTGTCTTACGGCACTGGCTCTCTCCCTTCCCTGGAACCAGTGACCCTAAATTAGGGACGGGCGACTGCTTATAGCCCATTGAGTTGCTCACGGTGGTCGTTAAACCTCCAATAAAAAAAAAAACGTCGATGCTTTTGTTTTAAAATTGCCTTTTTCTATATATTTGTAAATACGAATTAAAATACTACTTGTAAATATGAGAGCTAAATTTGTTTATCAGTATTCTACTATCCGAACGTATATAGTGGTAAGTTCATTCTTTTTTTTAGTTCTTTTTCAGCATCTCAGTTATTGTTTTTTATGTAGTCCATGAAATATTTTCTTTGATGAAAACGTTAGTCATCATGATGAATAAAAAAATAAGCACAGAATGCAAAGACAACCACTTTGTCACTTCCCATGTTATTTGCATTCGAATGTAAACAACAGATCCTTTGCCACATCGAAAACAGTAGCTTGATGCTTCCGCTACATGCTCGCGTTCCGCTGTCTTAGCTGTGAGCCGTGCGCTTGTCTGTGGAAGAATAGCCAGAAAGGCTAACAAAAGCAGCTAAGTTTGCGTGTGACGTCACACAGGTTCTTTTATCAGGACATATTGAAAACATAAACGTTGTCTAAATCAGACTTAAATTTGGTCCGAAACATCTTCACTCCTACTATTTTTGATAGCGTTCCTGCTGGCTGGCATTTCCTTAATTTTATTCACAATGTGTTACTTGTTGGGAAAATCTTCAAATAATGTATCAGAAGTGGGCTAAGAAAGCCGCCTTCAAAAAATCACTGTCACAAAGCCAGTGGCGTACCCAGAAATTTATTTTGGGGGTGCATATTGTCGCCGCAATGTCAAGACTACCAATACGAAATTTTGTAGTTTGAATTATCGCTATTTAAAAATCAAATTTGATCAAAGAATCACTTTTGCAATTACACCATACTGTTCAAGCACTATACATAAAATGTACATCAAGTTGCATCTATATTATGCATCAGTGAATAAAATGTTATACATCAAGTCAAAAATCGAAAAATTCTCACAATTTTGGTTTTATTACTGCAGCTACGATATCATTCCTTCCTAAAGTGATGAAAAAAATGTGCATGAGAACAGGCATTTTTTTGGTCAAATATTATTAATTACAAAGTAATGTTCATTCTACGTTTTTGTTTTCCTGCTATGGTACTCAAGATAAAAGGCTTACGCTTCCCCCCCCCCCACCATTCATTAGCCTGACCACAACACCAGTATGCTCTCTTCTTTCTTTGGTGGCATACAAGTGGGAAATGCGCACGGGAAGGGGAATAGGCATGTGATCACGTCTTACCATTCCAAATAAAGAAAGCCGTCCCGGTGGCGCAGTGGTCTAAGCGATGGCCTCTGATCATTCGTCCGAACGGGGTCCGGGTTCGAATCCCGGTGAGGCATGGATGTTGTGTTTGTCTTACGGCACTGGCGCTCTCCCTTCCCTGGAACCAGTGACCCTAAATTAGGGACGGGCGACTGCTTATAGCCCATTGAGTTGCTCACGGTGGTCGTTAAACCTCCAATAAAAAAAATAAAAAAAAATAAAGAAGTAACTAATGACAGTTTAAGGAAGACCAGAATGGCGACACTAGCAAAATAACGTCACCGACAATTTCTAATACTAGAGAAAATTATTAGGGGGGGGGCATATGGCCCTTTGCACAAATTAGTTTCCCACGCTACACTATACAGCGAGATAGATGAAAACTAGCCACAGATATACTATTCCTTGGCCTGAAAGATGGGAAACAATTTGATTGTTTTTCATATGGTTTCACTTTTTGTGAAATGTACTCCTTTCATTTGACATGGAACTAACATTTTTATGATTCCTCTAAAAAATGACGCTTTACATTAAATGTGCGGGACACTGTTTCTTTACATAGGCAACAGAAAGCTTTATTGTTTTTTTTTAATCACTCCGAGGTCCACTGTTCTTGAAATACTGGGCCACTATCTGTTAGGTTTCTGCTTTTTTGGCACCGAAAACATGTTTGCATGGCGCTGTTACAAAAACACAAGCAAAGAAACAATTCCAATCACAAGAGGAATAAAAAGCAGCTACAAACAAATCAACTTTCACTGACAAACTGAAGCTCTGGACTGGCAACGCAGTGTTCCTAAGTTATAAATCTGAAATTTTCCCATTTTTTTGGGGGGGGTTGGAGATTTAACGACCACCGTGAGCAACTCAATGGGCTATAAGCAGTCGCCCGTCCCTAATTTAGGGTCAATGGTGCCAGGGAAGGGAGAGAGCCAGTGCCGTAAGACAAACACAACATCCATGCCTCACCGGGATTCGAACCCGGACCCCTTTCGGACGAATGATCAGAGGCCATCGCTTAGACCACTGCGCCACCGGGGCTTCAATTTTCCCCATTCATTGTTCAAGGTTACTTTCAGGTCTTATGGGAACTCGCTGTCTCATGCGAGTCTTTCTGTCTGATTGGTTTTCTCTCCCTCCTGCAAAAGTGGGAGGGGAGCCGGAGACAGGGAGGCTTGAGCCGAAGCAGCAGTGCATGTATCGTGGTGGAAGTCCGTAGCAGTGGAATGATAAAAAGAAAGCGATGAAATAAAGTGAGTTTGATTTACTACTCCTTTGGAGGACACTTCTTGGCTAGATAAATTTTCTTGTCAGAGCTCGGTTATTTGCAAGAACACACAAAACGCTGTCGAAAAAATATTGAATTCAAAAATCTAAATTTTTCTTTAATTTTAATGTTATACCGGCGTGCCACCCAAATTGTGTTCGTGTGCCACGCATGTCATAGGTTCGCTATCCTGGTCTATGATTTTTGTTTGTTCCCTCAAGGTGGTTTTTAGCATTGCCAGCAGCTATGTTAAGTACATTGCTTAGGTCATATACTGAAGAAAAATAAAAATTCCTCAGGTTTTTAATTTTATTATACCCTATGGTTTCATCTGAGGATATAGCAAATCTCATAGCAAAGAATATATGCGTAAGACCATTTATATTTCTTAGGGAAGTTATCAAAGTGCATAATGCTATAACATGTGCTCAATAAGTAGTGAGGCAAAGTTAGAAAGCGCAAACGCTGGAGTGCGTTGCGATTCCTAATTTTGTCAATGGGTGGCGCAGTGTACGGCAATTTAAAGGCTATGCAACTGCGTCGTAGCTTATTTGTTATGGAAGCTGTGTAACGTGCTAATTTACTGTTCTCTCGTAAGAGATGGATATGTCCAAAATTGCTCAGCGTGTTTAAAAGTGGAGAAAATGTCACAAAGCAAAATTCACAAACAAATGAAGGTGGTGTATGGGCCTGCTTGTTTTTCACGCAGTACTGTAATGCGGTCCTTTAGTGGTGGACGACAAGTACTGCAGACCAGCCAAGATCAGGAGTACCACGTCATGCTGTTTCAGTGTTGACAATTGCCCGTGTGGATGCTGCAGTAAAAGCCAACCGAAGAATCACGATCCGAGAACTGGCGAACAGTTGGGCTGTGAGCATCGGAACTGTTAGTACGATCATGCATTCGCACCTTGAATATCGCACGGTCAGTGCCACGTGGGTACCTAAACATCGGTCCGTTGAACAGATGTCATCATTTTGAGCCAGAGTCGAAACGCCGGAGCATGCAGTAATAGCATGCATCATCGCCACCGCAGAGGAAATCACGGTCAATCATTTCCGCAAGCAAGATGATGTTAACCCTGTTCTTTGACCATCCAGGACCATTGCTCCTCGAGTGGCTACCAAAAGTATCAACCATCAATGCCGAATTTTATTGTCAAACTTCAATGAAGTTTCGACAAGCCATCAAAAACAAGAGACCTAGCAACCTCACTCAGGGTACTGTGCTTCTGCATGAGAACGCCCGGCCGTATACAGCAGTTACCAGGGAAAGGACATTACAGCACTTTCGCTGCGAAGTTCTTCAACATCCGGCGTATAGTCCTGACCTACCGCCCTACAATTTTCACATTTTTGCACCGACGAAAAAAATTCTCAAAGGCAAACGTTTCACTTTGGATGTTCAGGTGCGTGAAGTTGTAGATAACTGGTTGCAGCAGCCTGCCTCTTTCTATGCCACAGGAGTACAAGGACTTGTACAAATGGGACAGCTGTCTAAATGCTGGCAGCGATTATTTTGAGGTATGTCATGTTTTCACTCTTTCAAGCAGAAAGTCTCACTACTTATTGAACAACATTTATAGATACAGAGATGGACTTGCAATATACTTGTGCATGTAATTTGTCATTCTTTGACATTTTGAGTAGGATATACAAGAGAGACAAGGAGCTTTAGATTTCAACTCCATGGTGAACTTAACTGAAGAGTGGGCCATACCCCATACTGATTTTGCCAAGGAAAAGACGAAGAATCTAATTTGTGTGGCCAGTTGCAGAACATATCATGTGCTTATCTTAGTCAAGTCGATGGTACAAAAGAGAACTCCATCAAAATCAACCTTATTTAATGCCTAACATCAACCCATTGGCTTAACACCTGACAGCATAGAATGTAACACCTGTCTATTAAATCCTTTATCTTCCATGCGAAACTCATTTTCAAACAACCTCAGTTCTTTTTTCACAGAAAATGTACCAAACTGAGTTTGAATGTTTATACTACTAATGCTATTCTATCATTGAGTTCATCTTTTTTTCTTGTGATATTCCTCATTCTCATGTCAGCAGTTAGACGCTGCTACAGAGTCTAATATTTCATTTCTCTCTCTCTTGCCATAAAAATGACTAAGTCTAACTACTGCACTGTTACAGCCAGTTTTATTTTATGTCTAAACTGTTAGGTTAAAAAGATTTGGGGTTTATATAGTTGATAAAAAACTTCCCCACTTTGATAGTGTGACATCGCTACCCGATTTACAATTGCACATGTGCTTACAAAGCTTCATTGTCTTATTACCACATTCAAACAATAAAAATCTGTTACACTTCTTCAGCACTACACAATTAATCATTTCTGGGATTCAACACAGACGGCTGAAATTAGATTTCCTAATGTTTATCTCAATCTAAACATTTTTCAAGAGTCCTACTCAGCCGATTCATGTTTTAACGAACATGGTTTATACTCTTAGACAATTGTATCAATTCCTCATCATTAGCACCCTTACGGGAGGGAGAAAGCAAGAGGGTGGCATTTGACCTCTCCTGAGAATCTGACCATGCCGTTTCAGTGCTTGGTAGGTGCTACAAAGGTTTTCGCGGTAATACTTATTCCGATTGTTAATTTTTCTGTTGAACTTTAGGATGTACGTTTCGGTGTGTGCTGTAAAAATAGAAAAGATGTTGAGAATTTACAATAGAAAGTAATAATATTGAAATTTTCATTTGCATTTTGGAGCATGGTGTACTTACGTACAGTATAGAAAAGCATTAAAGGCCGAGAAATGAAAACAGTGGTATCGTCTTCTGCAGCAGCCATTCACTGCTGGACAAAGGTCTTCGGAAGTTTCATCCAGAACTTTGTCTCGAGTGTATTATTTTTTCCCCGTCTTCATGACCGTTTGGGTGATCGCCGAGGTTTCGTGTGGCATAGGGCGTAAATGGCCAAAAGCCGCAGCGTAATAACAAAGAAATTTCTTTATTGTCCTAATAAGCTGTCTCCTTTTATTTATCCATCACTTTTATGTAACTTTTTTGGTCTTCTGGATTTCAATTAAATTTATGTGCTGTGTGTGTACTAAAAACTGTTACATAACAAGAAGGCACAGTGAAATTTTGCCTATGATGTTTGTGTATGTAATTTGTAGTTACAATTTCTGTTTGCCCCCTCCTGAAAACTAAGCTATCGGCATCCATCCAACTAATACTAGCATTAACTTCTGCATATGACACGAAGTTAGTTTCTTTAGATAGTCCTTAGGATCAGTTTATTCATACAAATTAAAAACAAGCATGGGACAACAGGCACACCTGTCTCACAGTTGAACTAACCTGAAACCACTAATCAGTACTTTCCAAAATCCTGACTATTGCTAGACCCATGGAGAGGGTACAGGACTGTGACTGACTTTAACATTATCGTCAAAACTTTTTAACACATTGAACAATTTTCTCCTAGATACCAGATCAAAAAAATTTTCACAGTAAATAAACACCATATTTAAATCCTGATTCACTTCACAAATTTTTTCAGAAAATTGCCTCAAAGTACAAAATACATTATCCCAGCATCCCTTAGCTTTCTTGAAGCCATGCGTGCTTTACACAGATAATTTCTCATCACCATTCTAAATTTTGATATGTTTATCTGAGCTTTTAAGGAACACTTACTAAGGAGATGCTACAATTATTACACATCTTATTGTTCTCCATCTTGTATATTGGCTTACTGATTGAATTCTTAACAGTCCTCAGGAACCAAACCACTTTCCCATGCCTCTTGATAATTCTGTGTTACTGAAGGACACCTGTTATTCTAACACACTTAAAGAAAAATTCTGGATTAATCTCATCATAACCTGCATCTTTACCATATTTCAGGGACATAATAGCATCTTTTAAATAATAAAAGCCTATGCTTTGCCAGTCTCCCTAATCATCATTATCTTAAGCTACCTGCCCACTAGTCTTGGTGTTTCTATTCTACATGTCTTCTAAATGTTCACTAGATCTATTCAATAAATCACAATCTAATTCAAAAGCTTCCCATTACTGTCAAGTCCATACATAAAACGTTTCATCTATGTCAAACACCCAACCATCAGATATTCAGAATATCTTGGAAGTTCTTTTGCATGAAATTTCCTATATTTGCACGTGTTCTTTTTAATATCCCAAACACACTAGTATGCCTTCATACAATCAGTGGAAAATCCTGGTATAAAATGGATGTCATGCGGACCGGAAATATGCAACATTGTAAGTAAGTCTCTGCCTAATACCAACCGAACCATAAAATAAACCCATATGGATTTTAATAACAACAACAACAACACAACATTGCGTGTAGAGGTTGTTAAATCCACCCGAGCTCCAAGAACTGTCATTTTCAGAAAACAACAAACACGGCCAGCAAAATAGTTTTTTACATTTCTGCAGCCTGTCAACTATAGATACAAATCATACTGAAAAACCTGAAAATTCCGAGTATAAGTATTTTTTTATCCTTACATATGTAAGAGAGGTAAAGGTGAGCATGGTCTCCCGTCCTTTATTATTTTCATCTTTTTCATTGTAGGCCTCCTTGAAAAAGGTATTTCTAACAAATCTTGAACAATACTTTTATTGACATTGCCTAAACTTATTGTTCAGTGAAAAAGTTTTAAAATTCTAAAAACATTGTTCAGGATTTAAAGAAACAAAACACATAATTTGCAATAAACACAAGGATCATCACTGCTTTAGTCACCAACACCATTTACTGCATAACACACAATTCAAAATCTACAATCTAGCCCAAAGAAGAAAAATGTTTGGTTGCTGCCTGAAGTCAACAGAAAAACACTTTCGAGAAAACGAATGGCGTGTTTGCTGCCGCATGACTTGATAAGCTAACAGAACCTGTTTTCCTTCCCCGTCTTTTGGTTCTGACATTGATACCCACGCATGCACTAAAGAATAATTCTGAACCGCAGTAAGGCTGTGAGCTCTCAGCATCCCTAAGTTTTGAGCTTCCTATTGGCTTCCCAACCACAACGAGGGTGAGCGTGCAGAAGAGAGAGATTTTATTTGTAAAGATTTAGATATAGTGGTTCAAACCAGATGGAAACAAAAGGTTGTCACTTATCTTACATATTTGAATAAAACAATTGGAAATGACATTAGATAAACTCAAAGATATACTGTGTGGTGAATGTGCAAATGGGAGAAGACTGATTTGATTGTTTATGAACAAGGAACTCATTTTCATTAACTCTGTTTTAAAGCACAAAGTGTCACAAGTTTGCTTGATGAAAGAAAAAGTTTTTTTTTTTTTTTTATTGGAATTTTAACGACCACCGTGAGCAACTCAATGGGCTATAAGCAGTCGCCCGTCCCTAATTTAGGGTCACTGGTTCCAGGGAAGGGAGAGAGCCAGTGCCGTAAGACAAACACAACATCCATGCCTCACCGGGATTCAAACCCGGACCCTGTTCGGACGAATGATCAGAGGCCATCGCTTAGACCACTGCACCACCGGGGTGGCAAAGAAAAAGTTGGAAATTGTAAAATACTAACATATTATATTATGAGAAAACTCTAAGAAACTTGAGGATGCTAAAATTGTTAGAGGCTTTAAAATGAAACAAGGTCACTTTTTAGCATCTATTTTTTTAGAGTCAGTTATCAAGATCAGACAAGGTGTGTACTAAAATGAATCAGGTTCATAGTCTGAATAACATGGAAGGTAGGATTTCCTGATGCAAGTTACTGAAGTTTATGTCGAAACTTAAACCTCACTCAGGAAATACTGAAGTTCAGTGGAACAGATGTGCAAGACGAATTATAAAAGCTGCACAGAAGACATGTAAAGACAGAAAACTGAGAGTGGGAAGCTGGAGTGATTAAAGTTGCCAAGAGGAGGGCAGAGGGAATTTACACGAGGTATTTAATCCATGTAAAAAGATTTTGTGAATAAAAAGTATTGTATGCAGTGACGAATGCTGCGGTATGGCTAGTAGTGCGCCGCCAGACCACTAAAACTGTCGAAATTAAAAAAAAAAATTCCGTTTCATAAAAGCTGGAATATCTGCAATTACATCTTATGTAAATGAAAAAAAAAAAAAAAATTCCATTCCATAAAAAGCTGGAATGCTGAAATCAGCTGTATAACACCAGAGCACGTGTTTAGCTTCAATCATTCCATGGCTAGAATCTTTTAATTTCTCCAGGAAGCAATAGCATGTCAATTTACAAACAAGCACAGTGGTAAACTTTCCGTATTTTATTAGTATGCTAACACTTGTAGAAATCAGATCCAATGTTTTGCCATTTTTTCATGGTTTCTTCTTGATTTTGAATCTACTTGTTTTACTTTTCCTTTTTCCAGTGTATCAATATCACTAAGACTAGGATTTTTATGACCTAAAAATTGCTAGAAAATGCTCTATAAAAATGCATTTATGACCCGAAAAAACGCTTTATGAAAAAACCCTAACAAACGCACATTTATTTTTTATTTCCTTGCAAAACTAATTACCATATTTTTTCGTGTATAAGATACCCCCATGTATAAGACGATCCCTACTGTTTCGCATCGAAAATTAGGAACTCAATATTTTTATTACAAAACAAGACACATTTGATATTTTTTAGAAATTAGGCAATATCACAAAGTCTGTGGTAACATATAAAAAATAAGTTTAGAAATTTATATTATTTAGAAATTAGGAAATATTTTTAAGATACAAATTATGAAATTATGCAGCACTTTCAGGAAGCTTAACAAAAATAGCTGTGACTCAGTAGATTTGTAAGTCATAGTGGGGAGAGGGGATAAGAGGTACTGGCAGTTTCGCACGGTAACCGCAGGGACTGCCCCCCCCCGTGTATAAGACAACCCCCAATTTTTGGTCTAAATATTTTGGAAAAAAAGTATCGTCTTATACACAGAAAAATACAGTAATTACAAAATGGAAAGGTGCATCAAAAAAAAAAAAAAAAAAAACTCAAAAATATTTTTTAATTTGCTGACTGTTGCTGTGTGAAATGAAATTCTTTATTTTACTAACGAACAAATGACCTATAAAAACTAAATGAGGAATAAACAAGAATTACAAATTAATTGTTTTAAAGTTTCTGTGCCAAACTAAAAATTTACTACTCAAAAACATGTTAAAAATATTTTAACTTTTTACAGTTTCTGTGCCAAACTGAGTAATTTCTTTTGTTAACAAAAAAAAAAAATGCCTTATAAAAGAAAACAAGAAAAAGAATAAAAGAACCACAACTTACATTTTCTGACAGTTCCTGTGCAAAACTGAATGTTGGAATTTCACTAAAAATATGTATTTGAATATTTTTGGTTTGCCATGGCAAACTGAAAGTTTTTATTTCATCAGTCCAGAACTGTAGTGCACATAAAAAATCATGTGTAAAATTTCAAAAAAAAAAAAAAAAAAATATTTTCTATTATCTGCCAACAGCTTTAAACATTAAAAAGTTCCTTTCCACTTCTACAGGAGCATGCCTGAAATAAGCTGGCACTTCGTTCAAAGTCTTCTGAAATTTCAGAAGACTTTCTCCTTGCTATCAGGAAGAAAGTCTTCTGAAATTTCTCCCTGATAGCCAATTGGCAAAACCATAGCTTTTCATACCCTAGACTTTTTTAAAGCTTGCTTAATTTTCTTTTGAACAGCCATTCCCTCACTTTTCCAGTCACTATGTCTAAGTCATTCACAATTCTCTTCATCAAATCTATTTGATGCACTAATAGCACTCACTGCTGACTGACTTCTCTAAGAAAGTAATGGCACTAAGCAGAAATCCAAAATTTACTAAAAAAGACATACAAAGACTGCAGACAACTGAAGGAATGTAGGAAAATTTACCTATTTCAGGATCAGAAAGTAGACTCTGTGCAACTTTAATTGAGGCTGCTTCATTGCTGTCAAACGAGTTGATCTTCATCCAAGAGAAATTCATCCAAAAAATGCTCTTTTTATTGAAAGTACCAAAATATGCAAAATAATGACTCAAAAATAACAAAACATGCCTAAAAACCCTGGAAAAATGCCACATCCTATAAAAGCTATGAAAAAATGCCTTAACAAAGGTACTTAAATCTGCTTATTTTTGTATGAAACACATTTGCATACACTTGAACAATGTTTTATCATACACTTGAACAATGTTTTAGTATTGCCCCCCCCCCCAAAAAAAAAAAATCATAAAAATTCTAGCCCTAAATATCACCTAAGCCATTTACTTTTTTTACATTCTGCTTTTGGTGACCCATTCAGCATCATATACATTCCTCAGGTTCCCTTTTACCAGTTTTGAAATATGAAAAATATACATTTAGAAACTACTACAGGTACACAGACTCCTACAATTTGGAGGTCCATGCTACCCAATTTGAAAACATCTTGCACAATGTGTTCCATAGCAAATTTCCATCTCATCAACATTGAAGCAAGCCATTGTACAAGTATCACCAAAGGATTAGGCCTCACTAGCTCATGCTGTACTACTTTTTATATCATCATCATCATTGTCAACCATTATCAATAAACTGCTGGATTCAGGTCTCCCCAAGTTTCTTCCACAACTGTCTGTCTTGAGCCTGTCTCCTTCATGTCATTCCAGCATACTTTTGAATTTCATCCACCCATCTCCCATGGGGACTTCTGGGTCTCTTCCTGTCCCTTGGAATCCAGTTTAGAATTTTTGTTGTCCACTCTTCTGGCAACATGTCCAGCCCATTGCCGTTTCAGTGAGTTCACACTGGTCATGATGTCTCCCACTCCTGTCATTTTCCTTATCCACAAGATCCTCTTCTTATCTTTCCTGGTTACACCAAGCATGCACCTCTCCAGGCTTCCTTGAGTTGTCTGCAGTCTTTGTATGTCTTTTTTGCTAAAGTCCATGCCTCTGCTCCACACGTAAGCACTGGCAGAATGCACTGATTAAACACTTTTCTTTTAAGACAATGGCATACTGCTCTTAAAAATTGTACTGTTTCTTCCAAAAGTTTTCCATCTAAGTTTTATACGCCAATTAATTTCTTCATTAATGTGACCTTTACTTAATATATGCTGCCCAAGATAAATGTAGGTATCAGTTGTCTCAAGCTTTTTTCTATCAATTGATAAATCTTTGTTTCTTGTAAAAGCATTGTACATCACTTTTGTCTTCTGAAAGTTCATTTCTAATCCCACTTCTTTACTCTTGTCAACAAGTTCTTGAATCATACTGGTAGTTGCAAAAATGACTACGTC
Source organism: Macrothele yani (assembly GCA_039090855.1). Taxonomy (NCBI): domain Eukaryota; kingdom Metazoa; phylum Arthropoda; class Arachnida; order Araneae; family Macrothelidae; genus Macrothele; species Macrothele yani. Next base: position 70,257,804 of record CM077001.1, on the reverse strand, counting down.
ATCAGCAAAATAAAGGTGAGTTAAGTAATGTTCATTAATCTTTATTCCTTTATCCTTTTTATATATACTAGAGTAAATCTTACTAAACTTTTTACCAAGAACACATTTTCCAGACACAGGTGTAATGATCTCATTAATCCATACCACATTTGACTGAACTTTATTAGCTCCTTGACTAATTCTATCCTTTCCACACTAATTATCCACACATTTATGCTCCAGACTGATATGATGATGCTCACCTAGAATTTTGTCATGGCTTTTCCTCTAAATCAGTGCTGTTTTAGAACTAATTTTACCCATGAATGGGGAATGCACAGGAAAAAGTGTCACCATCTGACAATTCCTCATTTGTAAAATATGAGTGACATGTTCTCAACATATTCACTAAGCAGTTGGCTACTTTTTTTTTAGTTTGGCAGATATTTCTCTTTAGTCTCCTCACACTTAAAAATTGAACTTCCACTCTACACCATGAAAAGGTTGTGGGAGTAGGAAACTACTAGGCTCAGCCAATTACATATAAGTTTAGAAGTTCAGCATTTGAGTCTTTCACCAGTTTGAATGGCCATAAACTCTTTCAAAATAAAAGACAATAGGATAATTTGCTTTTTCCTGTTCGATTATATCATTTAAAGTTTTTCAGCAGTTCCTTTAACCCATGGGAAATCCATGACTAGTTAAAAGTTACTATGGGAGGAAGCATGGCCTGTTACAAGTAACTGTGAGAACAAGCATGACTTTTACAAGTTACTATAAGTGTAAGGACCTTCTTCTTAAGTCTTAAAATCATAAATACAGTTGAGTCCCTATTATCTGACTTTCAGTTAATATAGGATAGGAAATGTTTGAGTCATAAAAAGTCCAAATTAAAATCATCACATGAAGCTTTACCTGTATCAGTCATCAAGGACTTTAATCCAGAGAGATTACTGGGTTCATAACAATGAAATCCATGAGACACTTTATATTTAACATCACACCATATTCATTTTTTTTACATGGACAGTGCACACACACACACTTTTTGTTGGCCAAATCATTCCTTTTCTGTCAGTTGTACAGTTGTATTATTTAGAATGATTATAAATAGATTTGATTTCATTCTTATATTGCTCTTTATACCATTTGTGATATGTTTCATCCTCTCACATCCATATTACCTGATATTTTCAGTAATGCAACCATAAAAAAAAAAAAAAAAAAAAAAAAAAAAAAATGGTTGCATGCTCAAACGGAAATCAGGAGATGCAGGTTTGATTCCCACTCTACGGTGATGTAATTTTCAAGTTTCCTGATGGGATTAATGTTATGTGATGAACAGTACATACAGGCAACTTTTTTTTTAACTGAAAAATTAACGATCACCGTGAGCAACTCAGTGGGCTATAAGCAGGTGCCCATCCCTAATTTAGGACCACTGGTTCTAGGGAAGAGACACAGACAGTACCCGTAAGATAAACACAACATCCATGTCTCACCGGGATTCGAACCACCATCTTAGATGAATGATCAGAAGCCATCACTTAGACCACTACGCCACCAGGGCGGCTCAGGCAATACAAAGATGTCTGATCGCTGGGTTAATAATGCTGACCTATCAGTCCCATTTCAGTTAGGTAACACTGTTTAACAAATTTCAGGTTGCATCTTGTTATGTTAAGTAAAAAAAGTTTATTTTATAGATTTTGGGATGCTGAATATGAAAAAGAAAATTAAAGTTTGATGGGTTTGCTCTGGTTTTCCAAAAAATGACACTTTTCTCACGTCAAACTTTTGCCATATTCTGATACGGAGAAGGATGCAGCTTTTCACTTGTACCAAAATTCTGAAGCATCCATCCTCACCATCCATCAATAATTGGCTAATATGGTAGCAAACCATTTCCTTTTGTAACTCCGCTCCATCGCTGAGATATCCTGATGGAAACACTCATCATGGTCACCACTTATGGCACCACAATTAGCTGGGGGAAAATCCAGGTGTGAATGGAGGAATGCATCTTCAGAGCCATGTTGAAGCCATTTCCCATATGGAGGCATGAGATTCTTCACAAGCTAAAGTTGTTGGCTTTTACATTTTCCAGAAAAGCCACTGCAATATGTTGGAAGGCATTCCATGCTACCTCCTCATCGACACTGAGGATAAACTCAAACTGCTGATCTTTGAAGTTGACATACTTGTGGACCCACAAATACTATTGCACTGACCTTCTCCATACTAAGCCTTGGGAATTTTTCACACAAGAACATACATAACATACATACCAATCTGCTCATAACATACATACCAAATTTTTCATTTGGCCCAGTTAAATATGTACAGGTTGGAGAAACACTTGATTGGAGCCTACCAGAGGCTATATTCTTTATATTATTTTATTCTTTGTTCCAGGATTTCAGGTGAGGTCAATGATTTTTTTTTTTTTTTTTTTTGTAGTGGATTAGTGGTGCACTAAAGATTTCTTTATGGGGGTGGCCTACAATATATTGAAGATGCTAATAAAAAATACCCCAGAGAAAGCATCTCTGATGCCCTGGTGGCACAGTAGTCTAAGCTCTCATTTCTGACCATATATCCAAAATAGGTCTGGGTTTGAATCCCGGTGAGGCTTGGATGTTGCGCTTTCCATATGGCTCTGGCTCTCTCCCTTTCCTGGAACTATTAGCCCTAAATTAAAAAAAGCTAGCAAATAAGGCAACTGCTTTTAGCCTACTGAGTTTCTCACAGTTGTCATTAACCACCCCTCCCTAAATCTCTCAAAATATTGAGAAGCGATAAAAATATTTCTGCCATATTAAAGTGTGTTTCCAATTATTCGTAAAATATATACTTAAAGATAAGCAGCCAATAACAAGGAATGAAGGACCAAGTGATACCTTATGGGGAGGGTCAGGGCCTCTGTAGTGAACTCTCTATGCACAACTATCCTGCCACACAGCACAGCAAGCAACAGAACTTTGTGCAACCCTTTTGCAGTCTTGCAGTATCAGCAAAATGATTACCTTCAAATCACCACATATAAGCCATTGACCTTTTTTTTGTATCTTATGCAGCTGCAAATGTTCTACATGTTTACATACTTATCTGGATGGTATGGGCAATAGGCAGCACATTTCCATGGTACAACAACATGACATTTTGAGTAACCTTAGAAGAGTCTATGAATAGTTCCATCCTTCTGTAATGTGCCTGTTGTTCACTGGTGCAATCAATCCATTGATATCCTCACAAGTGAGTTCACTTTCTGTTTGGAAGAACTTCTGCATATCTTTTTGATGGGAGCAAACTTTCAGTGACCTCAAGATTCTCCCTTTTCAAATCAGATATTACGTAGAAGTTACAGTCTATGATGTGATCTAACAGCTCCCTCTACATCATGGGCACTGTTGCAAAAGGCATGTTATGTCCCTAGAAATTTCCCCACATACTGAGCTTTATAAACAGATGTACAACACATATCATGAGCTTTATAAACAGATGTACAACACATATCATGAGCTCAGCTGTTGCCCTGGTTGCTGATTTTATAACCAAAGTACAGTAAGTAGGTTTTTTTAATTTTTATAACTGGGTTAAAGCACACTTCCTTGAAGCAAATGCAACTGGAAGAAATGGCATTTCTTTTAAATCTATTTGTGGAGAAAGTGCAGATGTTAACCTAGAAGCAGCTAATGAGTGGAAGGGAGAACTGTTAGAAATGACTGGGGACACAGCCCCTAAAGACATTTTCTATGTTGATGAAACAGGATTATTTTTCAAATGTACTCCAGACAAAACAATAGCCTTCAAAGTTGAACACTGCAGTGGGGGAAAACATAGCAAACAGCTACCCACACTGCTTCAAAAATGTAAAAACTAAGCCAGTTGAATATGAAGCAAACGAAAAAGCGTAGATGATGAGTGACATTTTTGAAAAATGGCTTTTAAAAATAGATAAAAAAAAACTCAGAATGAAAACAGAAAGATTTTGTTGTTTATTGACAGCTGTACAGCACATAACACCATACCTCTGCTGGAAAATGTAAAGGTTTTGTTCTTTCCACCGAATATGACTTCAGTAGCTCAACCCATGGATCAGGGTGTGATTAAGAACTTTAAGCACTCCACTGGGCCATGTAGTCCAGACAATTCTATCAGGTATCGATACACAAGATCGCGTTTGAAGTGATCGACAACTGTACAAGCTGGTCGTATGACTCTGATGATGATCGACCTTCTACAAGCTGGTCGTATGACTCGCAGTGCATGGCAACAAGTTAAACCTGAAACTATAGCCAACTGTTTCCGAAAAGCAGGCTTTCAGCACCCCAATGATGAGTCTCAACCACATCAAGATAATGGTGGTGAAGAGATCATCATACCCACTGTGGAGTACTGGGAAGACGTAGGTCGTGTACCATATGAGGCTTTTGTGAGCATTGATGACAATTTAACTGTTTGTGGTGAGCGCACAGATGATGATATCTTGGCTGATGTTTTATATAAGAAGATCTACTGTGTATCTTCAGATGAAGAACTGGAATGGCCAGAAGTTCCTGAAGAGCACCTTCCAAATTCAGTAGAGGCCTTGGTTCACCTCCAACAGTTAAGGAAGTTTGTTGAGGGACAGCAGAATGTAAGTGATTCTCTATTTCGTTCACTCGATAAACTTGAGGAATTTACACTTACCCATAACATAAATTCTAAGAAGCAGGCCAAAATTTCACGTTTTTTTGCAAAAAATATGTAAATTTACTGTACTTTATTTTGTTTTTGTATATTATGAATAAATATGTTCGTTTTTACAGTACTCGAAGTGATTTTTGAATGTGCCCATATTCTAACTTGCCTAATTCGAATTTGTTGATAATTGAAATTATTTTTGTGGTCCCTTCAGCTTCGAATTATCAAAGTTACACTGTATTTAAAATATTCCTTGTGTCATACTTTCTTCAAAGAATAAAACTTAGTTTGCTTTTTTTTTAACCATGTTACTGCACATCTTTTATCTACAACACTGACCCACTCACATTAATGTGAAAGGTCAGTGTTTAAACACCTGCATATAAGGCTTGTATGGGGTAAATAATGCATAATACAATATCATATACACAGAACAGTATACAATATCAAAGCTAATTTTTGCATACAGATTAAAAACTTAATTTTTTTATAATTAAACTGCAGATATAAATGTGACAAAATTAAAATTAGAAAAAACTTTTGAATTACAAAGTCTACTTTCTTGGCCTTCAGCATTTTGGTATATGTTTTGATTATTTTCAATGCAGGAAAACATCCTTTTTGCTATAGCTGTCACACATGAGATTGTGTTAATTAACTTTGCGAGTTTATAAATTTCAGACATTCCCAAATCCAATGTATTTTTTGCATGAATTTCATCAATTTGAAAACTGGCTCACTTTTGATATCTGGGGAACAATACAATAATTAACTCAGTCTTCAACTGAACAATAACAGAAAAGGAAATGTAGTGATTTTACAAACACTTCAATGTATAATTGATAAAACACTCATTGTGTTTATCATATGTACCACAGTTTAACAAAGAGAAGAATTTCAGTTTTCTGAGTGCCTGAAATTATTTGTGTATTAATACCATCCAAAATTTCACAGAGCAGAGCTTTATAACATCACACTTCTGGCTTTTCACAACTTCAGATTTTTTTTCAGCAGGTTTGCTGCACTCTTTGGATACACTTGCACCTGGAAAAATTTCTCTGAAGTAATTTTTCTGGATTTTTCTCTGTTGTTTGGTGAGTTATTTTTTTTCATAGTAGGTAATGTCCTGCCTTTTGTCTAGAGAATGTTGAAAAGAATATCAGCAATGAAAAACACTGTCAAATTCTTTTTATCAAGAACCAAGGTTAAACTTCTGAATAAAAGTTGTGAAACTTTGAACTTTAGAAATGATATCGTTGTACCAATCTGCAGAGCTGTCAAATCAAATATATGTGATGAAAAATTGAAATTAACATCTCATAATATTTCTTTAGAGTGATTAATTTAGTTGTGCCATAAAAGGAATTTCTTTTTATTTTGGGGATATTACAGATGGCCAAAATGTTCCTCAGAAAACTAAGTCTTTCAATACATTTTTTAAAACAGGGTCCTACTGTCCAATTATTTTTATGTAATTACATCTGTTTACAGATGTGTTTGATTTGTCATGACCTTGAAATGGTAATTCTTGCTGGGGGGATGGAATAGCTTCTATAAACTTTTAAGGACACCATGGTTTTTCTTCACTTTTTCATCACGTATTAAATCACTGAGTTGATAATTAATCCTTGTTCTGCCAAAACCATTTGATGGGAGAAAATATTTAATGTCATTTTTGGATTTTTTATGCCTTTTATGGACAAAGTACATTCAAATGATTGAAATTGCTTTTTTGACCAAACTCTACATTCTGAAAAAAAAAAACCAAAACAAAAACACACACACACACACACACACACACACACACACACACACACACACACACACACACACACACACACACACACACACACACACACAGCAGAAAAACTTTTACTTATTTGAGGCTGTTAACCAGTGTGCATTTTTGCATTGCGTAAGGCAAAAATGCCAACCATATTCTTTATTTCTTGTTATGTTTAGTTTAAATGTTGGGAACTGGTGGCCAGGCCTACCTTTTCTTGCAACTTCCATTTCTTCTGAAATAGTCCTTCCAGAAAAACGTATTCACAAGTCACAAATGAGGTGGTTGACTTTTGCTTTTTCTCGTGTACTTTCTCCATGGCACATTTCAGAATGAAATGATAAACAAGACCACATGCCATCGGCAACAAAAACACTCTATTCACAAGTAAATTGAACCTGCCACTCTTGGCTAGAATCTTCCCCTGGCTGCTTTGACAATGGGTTAGAATAAACTTTACTCGAGCTGCATGCATACAATTTCATTGTAGCGAACATGGCCAAGGCTTACATGAAGCTCTAGCTGAGCAATGGCACTGGTATTGTAGGAACAGAGAAAAGGGTACATTTTTTGGTAACATAGCCTTGGGTACTTCCACCACTGTATAATGCCATATTGCAGTTATTACCAAACATGTGAAGCTGCATATGCAATTAAAATACTAAATGTTCAGTTTTGTTATTAATACATCATTATTACTCTTTAATAATAATACATCTCCAAGAACAGAATATTCATTGCTGGTTAAGAAGGATTCTTTTCCCTGTGTTTAAAACAAAGTAAAAATCATTATTTATGGGCAACAACTAAAACAGTTATATCAATTTGCACAGTACTTGAATTCAACCAAATTAATCATTTTCTTTTCTGGTGACACACCAATTATCTGTCATATTTCCACTGGCAATGTAAAACAAAGGCCTTGGCAGACATGCAGTGACTTTCTTCGATGTTTATTTTACAGTGTAAGGGCCATATCATTCATAAATTAGCTAACGTTAAATTCTGTTAGTACTACATACATATCACTAAGCTGTTCTCTGATATTCAGAGGTTAGCTCCTCAAAATAAGAACTCGCTGTTGCTGTATCAGGTATCTCCAATTACAGCGATCTTGGCACACAGCTCGAGCTTCATTGACATCCATCACACGCAACACACCTTTTCCTGCCACTTGGGCTGTAAAGATTCTCTTAGTAAACATCTGATCACTCATTCTTTCATCATGGCCAAACCACCTAAGAATATTAGTCTCCAATTTACTAACAACATTTTGCCTCACATTACACAACTGCAACACATCTTCATTCCTCATGTGATCAGAGTGTGTCTTGCCACAACTCAAGATAAGTAATGCGGAATGCAATTCCTATGTCTCCAGCACAAAAAACAACTCCTATGTCTCTTCTGCAGTACCCAGGTTTCACTGCCGTACACCAGAGTAGGAACAATTACACTTCCATATACAGCCATTTGGGATTTTCTTGAAAACCCACCTTCCTGTGAAATCCTCTTAAAGCAGCTATGACTTAATGAAAAATGATATATGTAATTTCACAATTTCTGACAGGCTTAATATTTAATTTTGAAACTTTTAAAATACATCATTTAAAAACAAATTAAATCAACACCTTAATAACTGAAATTGATTAAAACAAAATGACCCAAAGACCTCATTAATCCAATATTGTATTAATAATAATGGAGAATCACAGAGTATTGATTGAAAAAAATCAAAAGGCCAAATTGTAATAGACTACTATCAGGTTGGTGCGAATAAAATGTCCAGCAAAAGACCACCACACATGGATGGCGAGAGCGGAAAAGTAGGACAACTTTCCTAGACAAAACAATCCCCTTCAGCATCGACACATAGTTGCCATTTGTCCGACAAGGCCATGATCCCGGAACGAAAAAGTCTTTTGGCTGGGACCCGAAGAAGTCATCAACTGCACGTTGAACCTCATTGTCTCGTGAACTGTTTCCCGGACAGGAAGTAATCCAGGCGATGAAACAGATGATAGTCTGTCAGAGACAAGTTTGGGAAATAGGCAGGATGAGTAAGCGCTTCACAGCCCAAGGCATTTAGTGTCAGCATTGTTCGATGTGTGACATGAGAGCAGGCATTGTCTTGGAGCATAAGAACACCATGTCTGTTGACCAAAGTCGGTTGTTTTTGCAGCAATTTCCAGTGCATCTGGGGTAATTTAGTACAATAATGTTCTGCAGCGATGGTTTGGCCTCTACCCAAGACATTCTAATGAATTATCCCGGCTGTGGACCACCAGACAAGGAGTATCATCTTCTTGGTGTGTAGGGGTGGCTTAGGATGCCGTTCAGCAGACTGTGCCTTACATTGTGCAGATTGTTTCAGATTGTTATAAAGGATCCACTTCTCGTCACAGGTGACGATTCGATGCAGTAGAGGTTCCTGTTTATTCCTTGCAAGCAGTGACGTGCAGACTTCCAAATGCCTAGTCTTGTTGGCAGTTGTCAACTCATGCGGCAGCCACATGTCTAGCTTTTTGACCTTACCCAGCGCAGACAGATGCCAAAGAACTGTCATGTGGTGGACACCTACCTCTGCCGCTATCTCATGACACGTTTTTCTTCGGGGGGTCTGCTTCAACCACACGCAGCAGAACATCGTCAGAAACAGCAACAGGTCGGTGACCACTGCTTTGTTTTGCAGGTCCGTATCTCCGCTTCGAAACTTCACAAATCATCACCAAATGGTTCGTTTCTGGGCTGTATTCTCCCCAAATTCTTTGTTAACGTTTCGAGTGGCAATTCCTGCAGAATGGCTCAGTTTAAATTCATACAGCAAGATGACTCTCAATTCCGGTGTCTCCATGTTTCCTTTGCAAGCTATGTTACACCCAAACAAACCATGCCTGAACCTTGTTTTTCACACACGTGCTAGCTATTTATAGTAACTCTGTGACATAATGCCCGCAACACCTGTAGGTGATTCCATTCCACTGTGGTGGGGGCCTGTCTCTACTGCTCGTTGGCGCCGAGCATTTCATTCACACCAACCCAATAGTTTAAACCTGGCATACACTTGGAAAAAGCTGATACAAGAAGGGATTAATACGGAAAGTTTAAAAGAAAATGCAAAAGATAAACGCACCAATAATATTTACAAGAAAGGACAACAGAGGAAAAACATACATCGAGATAGTGGTTTATTACGTACATCTGCCTTATCATATAAGTGGCTCACTTCAACATGCAAGGCATCATGTGAGCATGGTATGTGGTTCGAATCAGCTCTACCAGCTTGTCAAACATTCAGTTGAGTATTGGAGTGGGCAAAATGAGTGATGTTGGTGACTTTGAACTTGGTGTGATAATTAGCACCAGGCATGTCAGTTTGTGAATCTCCTAAATGGCCATACTCCTGGGCCTTTCATGCACAACCATAATAAGGGTTTACTGTGAATGGTGCAAAAATCAAAAACTTTCAGCAATCAACAATCCTGTGGGAAAAAACAGCTGGTGGATCATAGCGGTTGAAGGTGACTGGCGAGAATCATGCATGTGAAGAGAAGGGCCAGAACCCAGCAAATCACTACAGAATCAAACATTGGTATGCTGAAGGTTATCTCAAAATGCACCATGTGTAGGACCATGATGTGAAGGGCTAAAACAGCATAATACCATGTCCAGTGCTGATGTTGTCAGAACAGAACACAAAGGTGTGCCTCCAGTGGATGCAGGACATCAGGACTGGACTGTTGAGGGCAAAAATCAGGGTCACCCGGATGGAAAAATCAAAGTTCTTTTTGCATCATGTGGATGGAAGAATCTAAATGTGGCACAAGTGACATGAACCCATTAAGCCATTCTGATAGGTGTTAGCAGTACAAGCTAGAGATATAGATGTGGCTGTCTGGGGAATGTTTTTCTGACATGTACTAGGACCCCTGACACACGTTGGAGGACATCTGAATGCAACAATGTATCTGAACATTGTTGCTGGACAAATTCTTTCCTTCATGGCTATAGTCTACCCTCAAGCAGATGAATACATCTAGCAGGATAAAACACCTGCATATAAGGTTTGTATAATCACCAAATGGTTCCATTGAGTTTTCCTTGCTCCAGTGGCCTGCACAGTCTCCAGATTTAAACTCCATTTCTGGGATGGAGTAAAATTAGCTGTTTGCTGTGATACTGCGACCATTCAGTTTGCAGCAACTGTGTCACACTTCCAGTGTCTGGTATGTTCCATGCCCAAACAAATTTGGGCTATTCTGAAGGCCAAGGGCAGCACACACTACTAGTTATGTGTACCTAATAAACTGGTGTCTCAGTGTAGACGAAGTGATGACAACACAGAAGAATCATTGTAATGAGAGAATACATGTGTTATGGGAGTATTGAGAAAATAATCATTCAATGCCATTTCTTCAGTCACAAATATAACACCAAAGCTCAAAGTAGTCAATGTAGATATCTATAAAACAAAAGAAAATTATTGAGAATAAAAGCAATTAGCTTTTTGAAACGCCTCAGGTGCTTTTGAATGATAGAAGACCTGAAAATATCAGATCATATTGAAAACATTTGCTACATTCAACAGTTTTTAATAAGATGAAACTGCCTACTGAACTTGATTTTATGTGGACACAGTGAGACACCTAATATAATGATTGCAAATGTTAGTAAAAAAAGCGAAATCATTTTTATACCTGACATATCATTAAATGGCCAATCACTTACCCGAAGGTTCTTGGTCATTTTTTCCCCCTTACACTTCAAGCACGTCAATTATAATCATGTAATGTAGTTGGCCTTCAAATGTTGAAAAACTCCTTGCTTATGGGATTCGTTCTTCTGGTCATGAAACATCATATTTTTTTAATTTATTTTTATATTTTATTCACTGGACAAAAAACGCAGGTTTCATTATGTCATCTGAGACGTAAACATAGCTCGTCATCTCCATAAAAACCACTCAAATATACACACCATACAACACATTCATACATTCAGTTAAAACCACTATGTACATAATTACACTATTTACATTCCCAGGTTCAGTTAATACCTGTTTTCCTTTTCTAAATTTTATTATTCATGACACAAAAATTCAAAGACACTGAAGTACAGTACATATGTATTTATGTCTAAATGTAGAAATACTGAGATACACTGTAATTATACAGGTTTTTCAGATACAATGATAAGAATATTTGGTCTAAAAACAACATTAGTACTACAAAGGCCACCCTGGGTCTAAGCGCTGGCTTATGACGATTCGACTGAGAAAAGTCCAGGTTCAAATCCCAGTGAGGCATGGATGTTGTATTTGTCTTGTGTCAGTTGCTCTCTCGCTTCCCTGCAACCAGTGACCCTAAATTAGGGATGGGCGATTGCTTATGACCCACTGAGTTGCTCACGGTGGTTGTTAAACCTTTAATCCAAAAAAAAAAAAAAGGTACTACAAAGTGTATGATTTAAGGAGCCGTAGTCAATAGTTTAGGATGATCTTGAACAAGAATAAATCTGTTTTATTTTTTAATACAGACGTGCCACATTTCACCATAACCATGTAACTGTCTCCTCAGAAAATATGTAATCTGAATTTCTCTAGAACAGGAAATGAACCTGCATCTCCTGATTTCTGTTCAAGTTTGTAAAAATTAAACCACCCAGAAAAATGTATTTACAGGCAACTGAAGCTTAAAAATATGAACAAACATCAGATCTGCATTAGTTGAAGCACCTTTGCAACATACACTACATACAGTGAAGTGTTTCACTCAGTTTACAATGTGATTCTGTTGAACAAATAAAATCGTAATATAAAGAGTCAAAGCTACTTAAAACACACTGGTGTTGCTTTTTTCTATAGAGCACCTGTTTCTTTTACTTCCCCTTTCATCAACAGAGTTAATTTTTTGGACTTAATTCTAACTGGCTGAATTGTACTCAGCACTGCCTGATATAACATGTGAGATCTAACCTGTATATCCTGATTGCTACTGTAGTGAATGACTGTGTTGTGAGAACCACCACCTGAACTTCCTAACCACACATGAAAAAAGAAAAAGTTTCTTATGCACTCTATGTACTGTATATGGGCCTCATAAATCCAGATATCACTAGAATAATATCTTTAGAATACGGGAATGCAGAAAAATTATCAGTTTATAATGACTCTTTATAAACTACAATATGTTAATTGCCTATGCATTAGTTGCTCAAATGATTCGTTTCTCTGCCCTCAAACTTGTGTTTTGATAATTCTAGTTACAGATATCAATTTCCTTTTTTAGAAGGAATGCAATGAAAATGAGTTTGATGTACATACCATGTATGATCTTTTATATGAACCCTAGGTAAAATAACTTACCACTTTGATATCAGTAGTGAAGCGCTGCATGATTCATGAGAGTGGTATACACTCATCACTACTAAAGACTGTGATCACAAATTTGAGTAACACTACACAATTAAGGGAATTTATTTTGCTTGTCACAATGCACAAGTGACAATGGCAGCACACACATATTCAAAGTCTTATGTGAATTCTCAGGTGTATTTTTGGTTCCCATATAAATAGCATGATAAATTGTTTTGCTTCTAGTGAGCTCCACCTCACTCCCTTTAAGAATTTTGACATGAAATGGGCCACTACAACTCAGATAGCAATGAGAAACACAATGTACCATATTTTGAATCATTTGCCATGATTTTCCAGTGGGTTGTGGCTGACAGACATGTGCACACACACACAGACACACACTCACTTTAATTATTACAGATTGAAAATCCAATCAGTTTCCATTTTGAAGCCATGACTACAATTTCCTGCAGAAAATTATGTTTTACAAATTTACTATCTTGGTAAATTTTTCTAAACAATAAAAGCTACATTTTTGTTTGGTTTGAATGGGACAAGCTTATTCTTCATTCTTTCAGTGATAGTAAGAAAAAGATGTACTGTTAATTGTCCATGCATATGTACATCTCTGATTAAGTGTTGACACAGAAAATTTTGAACTGATTCTGATAAAATTCATGAACAGCAGAAATTACATTTAGCAATTCTTGGTGATGCAAAGATCCAAATTCTTACCTACGAATTGAGCAGAATCTCACAGCTCAAAGGAACAAAAGCAAGCACGCATTCCCAGCTTAGCAGATCAAAATGCTGTATTGAGCCAGCTAGCTTCAGGTGATGAAAGAAGTTTCGTTACAAGGGCTGTAGCCATTGTGGCATTTTGATCCATGGAAACTAAAACACACAGCCAACTGATGTGGGAATAATAGTGCTTAAGGCTGGAATGCTTACATGAGTTTTTTAAAAATAGAATTCAGCGCTATAATGAGATGCAGCTTCTAGAGGTTAGGGGATTACAGTGACAAGAAGGTGTGGGCCTTACAGAAAAACCACCAACCTGAATTGAGAAAACTGGTACAACATGAAGAAAGCCAAAAACTGCTTTGGGTGTTGTGCGGTGGGGTGCAGTGGGGTGGGGTAGGGTGAGGTCGGGGTCTGCAGCCAAACAGCACCAGCCATTACTGTATGGCGGCCAATTTGGTAAAAAAAAAAAAAATCCTCAAGAATCATGAAAAAACTTCACTAAATATCTGAGAAATTTGAGCTGAGTCTTATAAAATTAATCTACAGGGAATCACCGGAGCTGTGTTTTTCATGATCAGGTCTCCACCAGGTACTCAAGTCTAATTGCCAGCTCTTTTCATGCAAAATACAGACCCTGTGGCCACTTTCAGAAGCAAATGTCATGGTCAGATACAATTTCATTGAGTCAATATTGGCTAAAGTTGAATCTGGAGATAACAACCCCAGGCAAACCTGGTTTACAGATGAGGCCGAATTCCATCATTTTTAAAAATAGTTTTGTGAATAAGAAAAACTGGATCATTCAATGGCAAAAACAAACACATGCAGTTGAGATAAAATCTCTTCATTTCCCTTGTGTCACACTCTGGAGGATCATGTCAAAATATGGATTTGTTTGACTGGTATTCATTCAGAGAACAGTGACTTCTGAAGTCTATTGCAATATCCTATTGAAATAATTCCTTTTGTCCTTGCAATCATAGGCGCCAACTTAGTGGGTTTGAGACACTTTTTGAACCCCCAATGATTTTGTTGTGGGTTCCTCGAACTTCTAATAAATTTGAGCGCATTTCTTGGGAAAAATACACGTACACATGTGTGCATACATTTTGTTTTTCGTTATCAATTCTTCAAGTTTTTTATTATTCATTTCCCTTTTACTATATACAGAAAGTGTGTGTAGAAATTTACCCCTCAGACTGTTTATTGTGCCTCAAAAAAGAATTAGTGTTTGTTGGTGCTCATCAAATTTGACGCAACAGACAATACCTCAAGTACCGTTGTTTAAGAGCATTTAAAACTGCCTCCTTTATAAAAGAATATTCTTCGGTTTGTCTGGGTTCTCACAAAATACAAAAGTCTAGCTCTACATTCGGAGATGAGAACCTATTCAAGGTCATAGTGATAAAGGCCGAAATATGTTGTACAGTCAGTTGACCCACCCTAACTTTGGGCAGTCGGGGACCAAGGAGGTTAGAAGAAAGAGAAGATGGCATCAGCAGCCGCTGGTGAAACCAAATCTGATCATCTGGTTTCTTGCGCCCTCTGGGTGGGGAGGGTTCAGTGACGTGGTGTCACTTACTGAAGACCTGTGCTGGAGCACAGGTTCATAGCGGCAGTCTCTTGCTCTCTGCAGCAGTCCCTGAAGGTCAACAAGACTCCCACAGCTTTAGCAAGGCCGTGATTGGATAATATGCAATATGCACTTCCACTCAAAGAAGTATAATTTTGTTTATTTTTTTTAGAAAATACTAAACAGTATTTCTGTAACTTTTTGCAAATTTTTAGTTATGTGCATGTATATTTCGGTCTCATTTTTTCTTAACTGTACATGCTACACAAGTGCTTTCAAAACCTCTTCAAAGTCAATGATTTCCCCATAGAAAAGTATAAAAGCAGCCCAAGTTGGGCATACTGGGCATACACAGCTCATACGAAACAGAGCCCATGGAAAATGCAAGTCGTGCGGTTGATGCCAAGTCCTCTCCCTTCCAACCTCCTATTTTAATTCATAAATCATTTGAAGAAAAAAATAGTTGGCATTTTTAAAAATGATAAAAAAAAACCCTTAAAATAAATTTTACATAGTTTTGTTACTTTTATAAGACAGTTGAGTTGGAAACTCATGCAGTATCTGTGTATTGCATATAATAATGTTGTGCCTACAAAAGCAAAATAAATGAAATAAATAACTTTCTAGAGAAAACAAATTCTGTAATTAACTATAATTTGCTTCATTTTAGCATTGCAGGCGTCTTATTGTGTCAGATAATCTGACTGAATGAAATTTAAATTAGACTTAAATACTTTTAAAAATGCATGGGTAATTCGATTGAAAATTTTCGGAACCCGCAACAATTTTTTCAAGTCGACGCCTATGTTTGCAATGCATTGAGCCACCTGATCTTGCCTGTCATGACTTCATGGAGGGTGGTGCTTATGCCTTAGAACAGCTGCAGTATCTGAACTCTTGAATGGCCATTTTGGAAGCAATGACTTTGAATATCACAAGCATTGTGTTTGTGGATTGATTATCCAAGATATTCACTGGTCTTGCAACTATTTCCCTTGGACCTATTTGAAAGATAAGGCCTATCAAAGCAAGCCCAAGACCCTAGATGAGCTGAAAGAATCTTTCAAATTTACCCTGATTTCAGGAAGTTGTGAGACAATTTTGTGATGGACTTTTGCCATGGTGTTCAGGTCCACGAAGTGCTTGTCAAACATGCTACCCTTTAAACCTCTATAACAATACATGCATTTATATATTGATCAAAGGTGTCTTCCCAGTACTCACAGTGAATGTTAAATTTACTGAATGTTGAATGTAGGTAATGTTGAATTGTTGAATGTAGGTTAAATTTGGTGTACTCCATGTGTCATCTACAGAATTGGTAGTTTTTGACCTGGTCATCACTATAACTATGCATCGGATGCTTTGAGAAACAAAAATGCGGTGTTCATTCATATCCCTATGCTTCAATTGATTGGAAATTCATTGTCCTGAATGGTGGAAATGCTTGAGATGCAGAATTAAAATGGAGCCACATTATATAGCCAAAAAGGCTGGACATCATACTAGTGACAACACTTATTCACTTGAGTCAGTCATGATAGATTAGAGAACAATCTGAAAATTATCTAGAAGTCATCCTAGTAATCC
Source organism: Macrothele yani (assembly GCA_039090855.1). Classification (NCBI taxonomy): domain Eukaryota; kingdom Metazoa; phylum Arthropoda; class Arachnida; order Araneae; family Macrothelidae; genus Macrothele; species Macrothele yani. The sequence goes on along the minus strand of CM077001.1, from coordinate 70,241,094 downwards.
ACTTAAAACAAAAACCAAATTTAAATGATAAAAACATTTATCTCAGTAGATTACAGCTTGAAAGACGTTCATTTTTTTTCATTCAAGAATGACATCATATGCTACTTTTCAAAGTGTCCAATGAAAACTGATTTAGTGCAACAATAGTAATCAGGCAAATAATTATAAAATATGAAGTGCCATCTTATCACAAGAAGTACTGATTATCAATTGCATTCAGTGAGTTGGACATAATTTGTATGGTCCTGGAAATTTAACATGCCAGCATCAGATGACTAGTATAAGAGATAATATAACTGTAGTTAAGAAAATGTCTAAGAATTTTGAAGAAACACTAGCATATGAAGTGTTCTTGGTTCACTTTTACTTTTATGGGGGTTGTGATTAACAACAATAATATTCTGTGGAAGTAGTAAGATGCAAGAACTCCTGATGATGATCTAGTGTATTGATCGAAAATTTGAGAGGTAATGTACCTTAATAAATTTATCCTCTATAATTCCTGTTAAGTATTTATGGTACTGAAAATAATATTTAACTGAGTGAGAAAAATTATGTGCATGGTTAAAAAACAATTGCCAAGTGTGACAAAATAGGACAATCTCCATACTGTTAGGTGTACCAACAAAACATAACGAATGACTATTAAATTACTTAATATGTTAATAAAATAATTTTTAATGAAGTGAGAAATGAGATTTGTACAAATTAAATATTATTTTATTGCTACATATATGTTCTCCTTTTTCTTTTTTCATTTTGTGCCACTGCATCCTGATCATCAAACTGGCATAAAGGTGTCAATTAATAAAGTTGAGGTGAAGAAAAGTTCTGGTACATTTCCGCAGTAAAGTCCCGCAGTAATTTTACTGTAGTAATATAAAAAACAATTCTTGACAAAAAACATGAGTCCTTTATAAAAAGGTTCTCTGTTTGTGATAAAACTTTCTGCATGTTGTCTCCAGGTCTCTGTGTATGGCATAAGGAGGAAACTCATTGATAACTTTAAAATCTCAATATATAAAAACTTTACTCTAAAATCCTTAAAAATACTGTAGAAATATGATACAGCAAAAACAAATTGGATGAACATACAACCAATTTAATATGAATTGGGGAGAAAAAATTAGACGAATAGGAACGAATTTAAACGAATTGGGATAAAAAATAATACATCAAAAAAGAATTGGGAGAACATACCTTTCACTGTAGCATCATTCGTTGAGCGATTATGTTGTTCCAACCATTTTTTTGATATGACGGGATTCCCTTAAGGCATACACCACACTGAAATTCTATATAGAATTTCAGTGTGGTGTATGCTTATATAGAAAATATAGAAATTCTATATAGAATTTCAGTGTGGTGTATGCCTTGAGCGAATCCCGTCATATCAAAAATGGTTGAAACAACATAATCGCTCAACGAATGATGCTACAGTGAAAGGTATGTTCTCCCAATTCGTTTTTGATGTATTATTTTTTATTTTATCCCAATTCGTCAAATCTCCCTCCCCTCCAATTTGTATCAATTCGGTTGCATGTTCACCCAATTCGTTTTTGCCGTTTCATATTTCATTTTTGTAGGAACTACAGTATTTTTAAGGATTTTAGAGTAAAGTTTTTTATATGTTGAGATTTTAAAGTTATTAATGAGTTTTCTTCTTATGCCATACACAGACCTGGAGACAATATGCAGAAAGTTTTATCACAAACAGAGAACCTTTTTATAAAGGACTCATGTTTTTTGTCAAGAATGGCATTTCAACTGTTATTGGAAACTTAGAATATCATGTAGGTGAAGCACACATACTTGGGTTATCACTAAGAACATCTAAAAAGTTTTTCTCTGTTTATAAAAAAAAAAAATTAAAACAAAGAATGAGGAAACATAATTTAAATACAAGAATACACATCCTTAAACACTTTGCAAGCTACTGACTTATAAAAAAAGGAAGGACAAAAATAGAAATATTCAAATGCATCTTGTGAAGTCCACACAAAATGAATGCTAATGAAATAAAATTCCTTTATCATGCTACAAAAAAACTGGCATTTGAAATTTGTTGTGTCATTTACCTATAAATTGAAGGTATTAAAAACAGGCAACAAATAAACTAAGAACTCATCTGATCTATAAACAAAGGTTCCCACAGCAAACTGACAAGAAAAATAGCAAAAAGAGAAGTGCACATGAAATACAAGACCAAAATATTGAAAATTTGAATTCAAAGAGAAAAAGAACTGATCAACATGCAAGCAAAAACATTTCTTCAACTGAATGCAATCTTTACTTACTTTTACTCCTTGACATCAGAAGATAGTGACTTTCAAAAGGTATAGAAAAAAAGCAAGCCACTTACCTGAAGCCATTTCCATCATGCATTGGAAATAAACTTGTAAATCCTTATAAATTCCACGGGAAGAGAGAAAATTGCTGAGAAAAGCAGGTTTTAATGCATACATGCAGAAGTGAAGGGCAGGTAATAACTCATGGAAAAACCAACCTCAGGATGACTAAATATATATTTTTCTTTTCTCCCCAATTTTTAACATAACAATTATATGAATAAGATCTAAAAAAAAATTGACTAATGTAGTAGAATTACCATTATGTTTTGTTTACTGCCAAATGCACATTTTATGAATAAAATTTTCATATAATTTTTGTGGCAGCTTAAATGCTGTTAAAACTACCTTAAAAACAATGCTATTGCTTTAAAACACACACACACACATATATCATCATCATCATCATCATTGTCAACCATTATCAATCCACTGCTGGACGAAGGTCTCCCCAAGTTTCCTTCACAACGGTCTGTCTTGTGCCAGTCTCCTCCATGTCACCCCTGCATACTTTCGAATTTCATCCACCCATCTCCCATGTGGTCTTCTTCTGGGTTTTTCCTGTCCCTTGGGATCCAATCTAAAATATATATATATTTTAGATTGGATCCCAAGGGACAGAAAAGAAATATATATATATATATATATATATATATATATATATTCTATAAAGAAGATACCTAAGCAAATATATATATATATATATATATATTGTCAACACAGCAGATATGCAAAATTATGGATTTCATGATACTTACATTTTGAGTTTAGAAAAACTGACATAATTGAAACAAGACAAAAGCTTACTTTTAAAATGTGACTGAAGTAATTATTCAATTTCCCCACATATTAATTTCAAAATATTCCACCTAAATTCCACTTTTCTCAATAAAGTTTTGCATTTTTAAATTTTTGACTCAAGTAATGGAAAACATATAAATTTGACAAAAACTCCAGAACTGATGAATGATTTTAACAACATCAATCATAACAATTAAGTCAGACCATTAGTCTTACAATGGCTGTTCAAGATAAAGTGATTCCAACCAAAAATTATAGAAAATACATTTTGAAGGAGGATCTGCAGAATGATTAATGTAGACAATAGGGTATGTACAGTGAGAGTATCGGACACATGTGCAGTGGATACACTGTGCTAGCCAGAGTTGATTACACAGTAACACAATAACTTTGTTAAGATGATACAACAGCAATGAGCTCACGACACAGGACTATCAGTGTCAGAAGTACCATATTATAAGTATCAACCCATTGAGGTTAGCTAACACACACACCCAGATATTTTTGGGAATGTGAGATCAAAAAGATGTAGCCATTTCTGCTAATCACTCAGACATAATACTATATGACAAAAGGCAGAAGGAAGAAATCATTATTGACATTTCAGCACCATTAGGCTGTAATATCCAGAACTATGTATTCAACAAAAATCAACAGGTATGTGGAACTAGCTGCAGAAATTAAACAGATATGGGAGCTGAAAAGAGTTCATATTCATACACTATCTCTACAACTGGTATAATTCCTCAGACTCTTATAACTCAGAAAGATGCTTTGAGTCTACAGCACCTAAGGCTCAAATGCCAAGGGGAAATAATTCTCAATACATGCCACATTGTACAGTAATTTTTAAAGCATGAATGACTATGTCCATACTTGACTTCATGCCCACACTGACAAGTGGACCATACTATAGATGAGAAAATAAAATAAATAATAATAATAATGATACACTGCTTGTTGGAATAGTAGTGTGATGCAAAATTATGTTGTTCTCTTATATCATTCTTGAAAAAGTTTTCTGCATTTTTTGTCTACATACATACATATGCATCCCTAAGCTGTTCTCTGAGATTCAGAGGTTAGCTCCAAAAAGAAATACAAACTACCAGATATTTTTTCTTACTGTTGTCGTATCAAACTTCTCCATTTACAGCGATCTTGACATACAACTCGTGTTTCACTGATATCCATTACACGCTGTACACAAGATTTTTTACACTTCATACTCATAATCTTTTTCTCATGCAGACACTCCTGAATCTGATCCACCCATGTCTTCCTTGGCCTTCCTCTGCCTTTCCTTCCTGCCACTTGGGCTAAAAAGATTTTCTTAGTAAGCATCTCATCACTCATTCTTTCAACATGGCCAAACCACCGAAGCATATTGGTCTCCACCTTGCTAACAACATTTTGCTTCACATCACACAACGGCAACACATCTTCATTCCTCACACAATCAGACCGTGCTTTGCCACAAACCCCACGTAAGTAACGCATTTCTCCAGCACACAAACGACTCCTATGTTTCTTCTGCAGTACCCAGGTTTCACTGCCATACATCAGAGTAGGAACAATTACAGTTTCATACACAGCCATGCGGGACTCTCTAGAGAACCCATCGTTCCTGTGAAAACCTCCAAGAGCAGCTATGACTTTCAAAGAAGAATTCACTCGCCTACTGATTTCATCATCCAATTTGTTCTCTCTGTCAAACATGCATCCTAAATACACAAACTCACTCACCTGGTCAATCACAGTGCCATTTATACTTACATTACATTCAGTGCTACCCGTTCCTCATTTTTTTGTTATCTACATGCTTCTGAATATTCAGTGGAACAGGCTCTGGTGATCTTTATGTCTTTAAGATGCTTGTGAAGCATTTGTTTTGTTCTTTATTTTTTTTAATGAATGACTACTAGGAGACTTAATAATGGTGGACAGCAGTAACTTGCAACAACTATAAGGTGCACAGGAAGGATAGATGTTTTGTTTAGCATTTGATCACCTAGCCTTCTAGGTTACAAGACATTGTGGTGACATGAAGAAAGAAACAACGAAATTGTTACTTGATGGAAAGTTAATATATTCAATTTCACATTTGCCAACAATGTTAAAAAAACTTCACAATCCTATATGCTTAGTCTTGTTCTTGGCTTTCATGTCTCTTCAAAGGAGGAATAACCAGACAGCCCTGAAATGCTGAACACTTTGATGCTACTAAAAACGTTCTGTGGAGACACCACTAACATGAAAATAACCTATATTAGCAAAAGCTTAGTGAAATACCCTTTCTTTACTGGAAATGTTCACTGTTTTATCTCGAGAAAAAACAACTTAAATCATAAAGAAACGCTTTATGCAATACATAGGCCAGGTAGGGTTACTTAAACTTCTCTGGCAAAGATAAATGCAAGGAAAAATTCTGCTTCTACTGGTGTATTTAGTGCACGCCAACAACCACAGATTGATACAACACAAGATGAAGATGCAACAGTTGGGCATTTTTTTTAATTTTTTTTGTTGATGGAATAAAGCTATCTTCTGTCATTATTTTCAAATATCAAAAATTAAAAAACAAATGATATTTCCAACAGAAGACATCATCCACACTCGTGAAAAGGGATGAATAAATAAAAAGGGGGTAACTAAATATCTCACAAAAAAGTTTGAATAAAGGAATAGAGAACAGTGACCTATGTTTAAAAAGACAAACTATGCTCAGTGCTCATGTGGGATACTTCTAAGTCACATATAACTGAAGATGAAGAATCAAAACAATAAAAAATGAATAGCATAATAGCTTTAATATTCAGAGGTTTAATACTGCTTTTGGAGCTACCTGATGAAAAATTCTTTGAAAGACAGATGGGGGAAAAAATAGGCTGAAGAGAACTCATCAATCAGATGAACAAAAAATAAAGGATGACAACTTGAACAAACCTGACAACAAACATGTTTCTTCTTGGGTAAAAGAATAATCAGGAACTATTCCTTCAGCAATATGGGCAAAAGCTTTAAAAGAACACAGCAGCAAGAGTATTGCCATGGATAAATTATACATAAGGCATGTGAGGAAGAAAACAGCTATGACAACTTTGACAATGATGTTCATATTGATGATGCAAATTCAATGGAAATCAGACTTAACAGGAGTTATTATTTGAGAACTGAAAGATTTTTATAACAGAATTCAAAGATTTTAAAGCAGGTGAATTCAAAGATTTTAAACTTTTCAAATTTGAATGCTGGATATTTATGTAATCACATCTTTTTTATGCCAATTTTTAGTTTTTAAACTAGAGTCAGCTTATACATGGGCATGTGAAGTGAATTATGCATTAGGAGATATTTTTTCATAATATTTAAGTAAAAATGAGTTTTCATAGAAAATTACTACATATTATTAGGAAAACTAAATTTAATAATTTAGGCAAGACTTACCTGGAAGAAAATAGTGGAATAAATACTTCTCAATGGGGAAAAAATTCAGAAAACAAGAGCTAGTGATTTAAATTCTATCTCATACATTTAAATAAGAAGCAGTAACATTCTAACGCATGAAAGCTGTTTGCAGAAACTAAAAATATTGGATCAACAAAGCTTTTTTTAAGCATATGCAAAAATGATAATTGTGCAATCATCGTTTGCACTGATTATCATATCATAGATACATATTAAAAATGCAGTCAATTGTTTACAAAATCAAAATGTAAATATAAGGAAATAAAGACCAAGTTGAGAATTAAAATGCAAGTGAATTTTTCACTTCATTAATGCTAATTAATAAACATGCCCATATTAAATTCTATTACATATTCTCCAAAATTCAATGCAATAGTAACAGTTGTACAGCATTATAAAATGGGGTACGGATTAAGTATCACATATACAGAGAATAAGGAAATTTAGATAAAAACATCCTTTTAGATGAATAATTTCTTCAGGCCATGGCAGTGACAACTTCAAATCAAATTTACAAAGTGCATTTCAATTAACTTTGAAGTTTTTTTAATTAGTAAACTGATGTCTTTTTTTTTTTTGTGTGTGTGTGTGTGCAATTATGACTGCAAAATATTTGGAAAGAAAAAGTAAAGTTCCTTCAAGATTGACTGCTCATTGGTCTAAAAGTAGTATGTGTACATTATTTTTTATTACAGCTACATTTACAGAGAAAAAACCCCACATTAATGTAACTTCAAATTAATAAGATGGTGAAATTATTTCCAGCATTACTATTTCTAATTATCATTTGAAATTTTGCCCACAAGATTGAAAACAGAATTAAAAATAAATCTACTTCGACTTCAGTTATAAAGTGTGTGCATGGATGGATGTTGTCTTGAGTACCATCATTATAGGCAAGTTTCTATTTCAAATGAATTCTTTTTATGTGAAATCTGCATAACATGAGGACCAGTTATATGTCAATATTCACTTTACATTAAAAAGAAGTTTCCCGTTTAACATGATCAACAATACTCATATTCACACATACTACTCCATGTACTGATACACAAACACAATTTCAAACATAATTGTGAGACAAAGAGATAGTTACTAAGAGTTTTTACTGCATGACAACACTATGTTTCTACTTAGATTCACTGTTATTCTTTTCATTTGCACTAAGAAGCTTAGAACTTACACTGAACAGATTGGAATATAACACAGTGACAAAATACTACATACATGAGACTAACAAAGACAATTTCAGGAGCGCTCAAAGGCAAAATAACACATGTTGAAAGGGTAGAGTGTTAACATATGTCATGATGCCAGACAAAGATTAAGAGGCAACACAACTGCACAAGTCCTCTTTCCACTTACTAAATGCTTTCACTTGTATGAGGTATGTATTGTGCAATATACACTCATTTTCTGTAACTTTCATGCTTTCATCAAACAGAAGAAATAAAGGACCATTGTGAATATTATGTGAAACTATTTCTATGATACTTGTTGACTTAGGTGCAATACAACTTAAATCATGGTGACATTAGGTACAGAAGTTCTGTACATAGGAGCAGAACAGCTATGACATGATAATTTCTTAAAAAAATCTGAGGAAGCTCCTACAAATGATGAAGTATTGCTTATCTGCAGGATTCCAGTTAATGCAGCAACACTTCCTTAACACATACCCTGCTTCAGCACAACTTTTTTTAGCACATCAATGCACTTGTAGACACTCTGGCCACCACTAATGGGACTGAAAGTTATAAGTGTGTGTGTGTGTGTGCCATAAAACCTACCTTTCTGTATCAAACACTCACATACACTCATCGTCAAAAAAATAGTTGCACCCAGAAGGACGTGTCGGATTGCAATTCTATTCGGGAGGAAGGTAAAGGTTACCAGGAACAATAAATGATTAAACATTGAGACAGATATGGGCAATATTTATTAAACTACATGCCAATAAGTAGTGTCTCTCAGTATGCGTCGGGCCACCATGTTTGCTCAAACAGCATGCCAGACATCTTGGCATGGAGCTGTACAGGTTCTTAATGGTGTCCTGCGATAAGCCATTTCATGCAGCTTGAATCTTCTCATGCAGTTCTTGCAGATTGAGTGGTACAGGTGGAGAGCACATCCAATAGCATCCCACACATTTTCAATCAGTGATAGGTCTGGTGATGCGGCTGGGCATGGCAGAGTGTCAGTGCCTTGAAGGCAAGCTTTAAAGACAGCAGCAGTATGCGGACAAGCATTGTCCTGTTGGAAAATCGCACTGGAGTGAGCATTCAGAAAAGGTAGGGCCACTGGTTGCAGGACCTCATTAATGTAATGTTGGGCAGTCAAAGAGCCTGTAATTAACACCAAAGGTGAACTGCCATTGTAGGCAATTGCACCCCACACCATGACACCAGGCCTTCTGGACGTGTGATGCTTGACAACAAACCATTCATCTTGGTGCTGACCACAATGCCTCCACACAAGAATTCGTTGGTCATCTCCTCCAAGACAAAAGCGGGACTCATCACTGAAGATCACCCGCTGCCATTCAGAGTGGCTCCTTGACAGTCTGGCACGACACCACTGCAGTCTTTGGTGACGATGCAATGGTGTTAAGGACAGTCATTGTAATGGTCTGCGTACGTGTAGTCCTACATCATGCAGCAGTTTGTCAATGGTGCTGGCATTAATCGGACATTGCACGGAGGGCACCATTGCTCACTGAATATCCACAATCGTGGCTGTTGGGTAACTCCGCGCATGTTGGACAACTCATTGGTCCTCTCTCTCCTGGTTTATCTAGGTCTCCCAGACCCTTCCTGCACCAATAGCGTGGTGATATCCACATGACGGGTATGGCATGCAATATGGCGATAAGACCATTCTGCTTCCCGGAGTGCAAAGATGCGGTCCCCTTGAACTCCTCCAACTTCTTCCAAACTTTTCTCCGAGGCGAACTTCACTTGCAAAGGATGCAACCAACACAGCAGCAGAAATCAGAATGGCAAGCATGTGCAATAGGATGACCTTATATATCCAGTCAAGCACAGCACTATGACTCCTCCTTGCTGGCATCACATGAGCAGCCGAGCCTAATACTTGAATCATATGCATGTCTCATGATGTCAAACCTACCCACCAAGTTTCATTTCTGTTGGTTGCTTCCTTCTGGGTGCAACTATTTTTTTGACGATGAATATATAATGCAGAAAATTTTCTCACCCATCAAATTGCCACTCTTTTCCCTGTTTAAATGGTTTTAAATATTTCTCCACATATTTAACAGAAATTCACACAACAGTAAACTTTTGTGGGAAAAAAAAAAAAAAAAAAAACTGTTTTAGAACATTTTGGACAATATTAAGCTGAAGACTATTTAGAAAGACCCATTTAGTGGATTAAAACTTTAAGACTATGTGTACATTCTATTTCTTTTTTTTTTTTTTCAGTTTTACATTTTACATCGTGGTGCTCATGTATATCTATCTGAAATATGAATTTCTGAATTCATGTAACACAGTGTCTTTTATATTTAATTCCTAAATTGTTATTCATAGTCAAGCAATATTCAATCATGAAAGAGCTTTATATAGATTAGAGTATATACTACAACATGATAATACTGACAGAGTAATTGTCTAAAACACAGGTATTGCAAAACAAAATATTAAACTTTAGTCTAAATTTTTAGCTGCAATTTGACTTTCATAAAAATATATATACATTATATATCAAAAGAAAGAGCACAATTTAATCTACTAGAAATGCATTTCATCACAGAAAACAACTCCTATCAAACTCCTACAATTAATTTATTAATATATCACATAAGAATATGCATTAAAAATACAGATTTCATTAAAACAAGATAAATTTCAGACAGATTTTAAGCTTTCATTAATCTACCTTCCTCTTGGATAATTGTTTAATGCATGTAGACAGCTCACATTTCTTCAGAGCACAAAACAATTGGTTGAATTCAAAACTGAAACAAATAAATAAAATAATGGCTATCATTCAGCAGTAACTTAACTTTATTGCTGTGCTATGAAACTGATAGGACATTGTGATGTTTTTGGGTCACACGAGATTAGTGTGATTTGATGCCATATTAGTGGAAGGGGGAAGGGGGTTCTGCTGTGCAATGAAAGTGATGGGACATTGTGATGTTTTGGTGGTTTTTTTTGTTTTTTTTTATTGGAGGTTTAACGACCATCGTGAGCAACTCAATTGGCTATAAGCAGTCGCCCGTCCCTAATTTAGGGTCACTGGTTCCAGGGAAGGGAGAGAGCCAGTGCCGTAAGACAAACACAACATCCATGCCTCACCGGGATTCGAACCCGGACCCCGTTCGGACGAATGATCAGAGGCCATCGCTTAGACCACTGCGCCACCGGGGCGGCAGATGTTTTGGTGTTACATGGGATTAGTGAGATTTAGTATCACATTGATGGAGGGGAAGGGAAGTTGCAAAAATTCCCTAATTATCAGTATCAGAGTCCAAGCAATTCAGGTGTTCTTTGACTAGGTATTTCCTTTGATGATGTATTAATCACCCTATAATTAACCAACAGTGTATGTATACACCACAAGAATAAATTACATTTGGTCATTCAACCAAAAAATTTTTATTCCTGCAAGAAAAAAAAAAAAAAAAGCTTGGTAAGTTCGGAGACATACAATTAACAGATGCCTCAGCGGAGATTTCTTACTTGCTACAAAAATTTCATGACTGAGATGTTGCTGCAACATCAAGAATCAGGGAAAGCGCAGCAGAAACTGCCCTCAGTCAGTGAAATGCCATCTGACCTTAACACAGGCATGAACTACCTATATATTTTTTGTTATTGGTACCAATGCCACTCAAACTGTTTCATTGCATTAATGGCTTTGCAATGAAAGACAGATGGTGACTTCCTGTATGACATTTTGTGACAAGAGTTTATGTGGTATGACTGATTGGCCTCAAAAACTTTCTAATGCCAAAAGGTGATGATGGACAGCCACATATGTTTCCTCTACCAATAAGCCGAGAGTTACTGCTACCATTTCTTCCGGCATATTTTCTTACAGATCTGATGCCCACTGAGTTGCTTTTTACCTGAGAGAAGTTTTAAACTAGTTGCAATATTGCAGAAGGTCCTTTCAGATAAACAGGCTCCATGTATGTTGATAATTTTTTTCAAGCCTGAATAGTGTTTACCCGATTCTTAAACTTGATCCAAGGGGATTTGTTATAATTTCCACTAAAAATTTGGGATTCACTACAACCAAACACTCTTCCATGTCCTCATTGAGTCCTCAAGGCATACTAAGATACTCCTTACAGGATCCTTCAGAGATGGTGGCGATGTTTCTTTGCGTCTACATTGCATTTATGCATTTCTTAAACTCAAATAGCATGTAATGTTAAATATGGGATTTGCTGATACCATCTTTCAGATAATGACATTTGCTCCTGCTCTGAAGATACGATGTTATTCATGGATAGACATAGTTTAACAAAACAAATTTTCCCCTGACATACGCAAATACAATGGGACCCAACTGAGAGTTTCGATGTAGTAAATTATCAGTTGTTAAGAATTCTTTTGTTCCTCTTGAAAGTGCAGTACCAAAATTATGTTAAAAATGTCAGATACTGCAGAAAATAAAATAAATGTCAATGTGATTGGCTACCAAGAAGTTTCAGTCTATAAAAGAGAAAAAAATAATGTTTTTCCTTTACCTTACTAAGCCTATTTCTTAAGTTCTATAAAATAATATTAATTGCTCTGTTCCTTTCTTTGTAGAATAAAATTAGCTAACAAAATCTTCTCCTGCTTTTATATTATTCAACATTAGTTTGGAGCACAGGTACCAAGGTTATTTGTTCTATCTGCAAGCAAATCATGTCTTAAAGTAGCACTCATCATACGCTTTTGAAACATATTTCTAAGTCAGCACATATAAAAACTTTGAACACTGGAGACCTTATGTTTTTACAGCATCTATTCATACTTAAAAAACCTGTTGAATGAAATCTAATAGGAAAATTAACTGTGAAAAGATAGATTATTTAATACTTTGTCAAATGTAGACAAACTTAATGAAAATTTTACTGCAACTTGTGTTTCCAACTGATCCATTTAAATAACCACACCTTTTAAAGATGTTGCATAGATTGGGCATAATTTAGTATAGCACAATAAAACTGTTTACATTTTAATGCTTCATTCTTTACATTTTAATGCTCCATTCATCTGGTGTTTCGTAATGCATGCTATTAAAAAATTATATTTTGGGAAATTAATTATCATTATATTTATACAATCTGATTTATTAGTTTACAGCTTAATTCAGTAACTTAATTCACCTGTAATTTGTCTCACAATAGGGTTTCAAATATTAGCAAAATGCACATTATTATAAAAATATAGTGAAACACCAGATATGTTTCTCAGTAATACATTCTTCACTTTTATACATAATTCTGCATTAATCTCAATATTTTATTGTAGTTTCTATCACTTTTGTAACTTGGTTATATGTGATACGTTTATATGCTTTTTTACGATTATATGTTAAAATATGAATTACAGATTATCAAAAACACACAGTTCATTGATTCTTTTATAGGTAACCCTGTATGTTACAACTCTGAGAAAATTGTTGTGTTCCTTGGCTGCACTAAGAAGGAACATAGCATTGTTGTGTTCCTTCTCAGTGCAGGCAAAGTTGAATGTTGATCCCATCAGAGAAGGGTATGCTGTTTACTTTCAGTTTGGATATAAAATTGGTTTCACATTTCATGAATCATACACATATGTACTATTTAAAAATTGGTAAATCTCTGGAATATAACTTTATGGCTTCACTATTTTGTCATGTGGTAGAACAGAATCCTAAATGTATCATCAACATTCTACTTTCAAATGGATGTACTCAAAATCTGCAGGAATAAAAAGCTGTTACTTCATATGTTCCATACTGAAGCACTGGTCTGAAGCACTGGTCTCTCTCTGTGAGGATTTCGCTTAATCTAGAATCAGAATTTTTATAAATGGATGGAATCTTTAAAAGAGAAGCGTGATTTTCATAAAGTTAATGATTTTTGCAAGGCGATAAATGTGTTATACACTGCTGGACAATTGCTAAGGACGGGTCATAAACGGCTATATAGCGCATAAAAAAGTAAGTGTGGTTGGATGCCAAGTGAAATAAAATAATGTCAGAATGCCAGGACGTTACAAGAAAGACAATTTATTGTGCTCTGAAATCCAGAAGGCTTTGGAACGTGTTCAAGGAACAAACAGGCCATTTTGTGCAGAATATGTAAACGTGAAAAGAAATGCAGTTACCATCAGCAGGTGTTCCGGCGTAAGATCTCAATACGGGATATGGCCACCATGGAGGGCGATGCAAGATTCCACACGTCGCGTCATGCTTTGCACAACATTATCAAGCAGCTGTTGGGGTAATTTATCCCATTCCTCTGTCAGTGCATGGATGAGGGTATCCTTGTTTATTGGAGGGCATTGGCGACCAGCAAGACTCCTCCCCAAAGCATCCCACACATTTTCAATGGGATTCAGATCTGGAGAACGTGCTGGCCATACGAGGCGTTGAATATCCTCGCTCTCAAGACACTCCTGGACAGCGACTGTTCGATGACATGTTGCGTTGTCGTCCATGAAAATAAATCTATCACCGACAGCACCATGGAACATGCGAACATGAGGTAGCAGAACATCATGAATGTATCGTTGGCCAGTCATAGTCTCAGTTGGAAGCACATACAGGGTCGTACGGCCATTGATCATGATGCCAGCCCATACCATGACACTACATGTCGGATATCGGTCCCTTTCCTGTATGTTTGCTGGACAATATGCAGTACCACTATCACGCCAGATCAGTTGTCGTCGACAATCAGACGATAGACTGTATCTACTCTCATCTGAGAAGAGGACAGCAGACCAGCCGTTATCAGTCCAATTGCAAACGGGCGGTACGGTGATGTCTGGACAATGGGATGCACACAACAGGACGGCGGGCGTATAGTCCTTCTTCCTGCAAACGTCTGGCGACAGTTTTTCGGGAGATCCGCTTGCCAGTAGCAGCCATAAACTGATTTGATACCTCACTAGCTGTGCTGCGCCGGTGTCTTTTTCTTGATAGCACTATGTACCGATCTTCTGCAGGTGTCGTACTGCGAACACGACCTCCCAGTGATGTTTGCTACACTCTCCATTTGTTTGAAATGATTTCCAAAGCCTTGAAACAACACTGTGGCTGACGTCGAACTCCCTGGCAACATCTGTTATTTTTCGCCTTTCTTCAATCTTGCCAATAATACGGCCATGCGTAAAATCATCTAGGTGATGTCGGGAAGACATACTGAAAATTGCAAGTTCGTCAATTGATTCTTTCCCTTTCAACTTTGCGTTTGAACAACAACGGTCAATACGCGTCAAATCCATTATATCTCTTATCAGCGCTATGACGTCACGAACAAGTTCGGCCATCCAAAATTTGCATACGCACAACACGTCTTACTGTATCCCGCACTTATGGTAATTTCCACATTTTCCTGCCTTCCATTTTATGGTCGCTATCGTTGCTATTGTCATCCGTCCTTAGCAATTGTCCGGCAGTGTAATTTGTAATGCTTTTTTTTCTTTCAACTTTAAACCAATAATTATTAAAGAATATCTTATACTCATTTAAAGCGAAAATTTTACAAGAAATTGTTGTTCCTTGCTTTGGAATTACCTTTACTGCCATAACGCTTCTAATTTTCTTATCTTTTTCTTTAGAGTGAGAGAAATCACAAGAATATACTAAATCTGCTTAATTTTATTTTCTACAAATGTTAAAATGTAAACTCTGTTACATTTTACCATTTGGGAAAGAAAACAAAAAACAAAACGGAAAATACACACTTTGAAAAAAAAAAAAAAAAAGCTCCCCGAGAGAATTGTTTGATCCTGATGAAACTCCAAATGCAAGTATCTCAGGGTCAAATATACAAATGATAAAAAAATGATGACCAATGACTAAATAGTGGCCAGCCACAGTGCATGAGAATTATGCATCGAGGTGGGTTTATCAAGAGTAAAGCTTGCACACAGGAACAATTGTGACAGCAGATTGTGGTTGCATTAACTTTCATGGACTGTGAGGACACATTGACATCAGATCCGTGCAGAATACAAGCAGTTGAGCAAATTTGAGAGAGGACATATAATTGGGCTGAGAGAGGCTGGTTGGTCAAGAAGCCATATCGTCAAGCATTTGGCTCAGAGCAATGAAGCAATCGGATGATGTTAGTGCCAATGGGTCAGGGGGGGTGCATAACCCAGTGGCACGTAGGCAGTGGATGGCCAAGAGCAATGACAGAATGCCAAGATCAAGCAATTGTGAGAGCCGCACGAACAGAACCAAATTTGTCGCTGTCAACCGTCCGTTACCATGTTGCATCATCCACAGGTACGGAAGTGGCTATCCGGATCACTGTCACATGACTTGTGACAAGGGGACTACATTTGAGGAGGTCACTCTGCATCTTACCACTGACTAGTGAGCATCGCCAGCACCAGCTGCAGTGGTGTTAGGCCTGATCAATATGGGATAGCGTCCGGTGATGTCCTTCAGTGATGAATCATGGTTTGCACTTGGCCCTGATGACCAGGGCATGTGTGTCTGGAGATGAGCCAGCCAGCACACGGATCCTGCCTTTACCATGGCACGGCACACAGCTTGCACACCTGCAATGACTGTCTGGGGAGAAATTTCCTATAATAGCCGAATGCTCTTGGTAGTTTTCCATACTAGCCTCACACCCTTGGTAGTCCTCCGTACTATCCTCATGGCACAACAGGTCATAGAACATCAATGAAATTCTATGGCCTGTTATGTTGCCATTCCTGTCGCTGCATCACCGAGCGATTTTTCAACAGGATAATACTCTCCCAGGCCTGCCTCTGTAATGTCAATATGTAAAATGTATTTTGTCTTTGTGCTTTAAAGAAAAACAGCATCTGAAGAAACTGAAACATAGTGAAGTAAAAGTTTCGAATGATGTTTTTAGTTTATGTTCTTATGCAAATGTTTACTTATGGCTTATCTTTGATTTTTTGTTACTATACTGATGCTTCATGATACTTGATGTTTCTCAGTCAGCAAAATTTCACATTAAAGAAAACTGAATGAGATTCTTCATGACATTTCCTTTAATCATAGCTCACCCTATAAAACTTTGAGAGGGGGATTGACAACCCCTCAAATAAGACATACAAGTATAAATATTTCATTTCATGGTTTAATAATTCTCATGACCAATGGGAAACTAACACAGATTATTCAACTAATTTATGTTTATTAGTTCCAAGGATTGAAGAGAACTAAAGAATATACATACAGACCATTTCTCACCTCATTCAAAAAATCAACATCCTATACACCTGCAAACCTAACAGCAACAATTCAAACAAGACAGATGGAAAGTAAAATTTCCTTTTTTTTACTAATCACCCTGATGGAAAGTAATGTTTCCCTTTTTTTTACTTATTTTTATAACTATGAAATTAAAATTTAGAACAATTGTGTTCTTGGATTTCAATGATGTATTAGAGTTTAAAAAATAACTTTCAGAAATTTTTTTCACTGTTAATGAAATGCCAGATAAATTGAATTCTTAAGTGTTTTACATATTGTATTTAGATAGTGATGCAAGAGCATGGAAATATAATGACTCATTTTCTTTTTCTTGATTTGTATTTACTTTTTTCTTGTTAAAACCATTTTAAGTCACAGTTTCAGAAATTTTTGATTCAACATTGTACCCTATGAACCAAAAAAATCTTTCTCTTTTCTGTTTTCAGCTGCTAGCAGTTTGGTTTTACATAATAATGCAGAAAAAATCACTTTAAAGCAATATATCACAGAAGTTATGTAAAGGTAAATTAAAATACTTATGCAACATTATAGTACAATATTAAATGAACTTATAGCACCATCATTTGAGCTACATGTTATATATTATAGCTAAAGTCCACTAATGCAGATCATGAAAACAAAAGGGTATGGTTTTTCCATTTGTTACAACTTCATCAAGCATGTTCATAATACATTGCAAAACACCTGGCAGAAAAGTTGTTCCATGGATGGAGGCAACAGAATGTTTTCATGAAGTACAACAGTTCTTATAGATGCTTTTTTTAAGATCTGTGTATTGTAATGAAAGTATCGAACTTAAACAGAGCTTGAAATACATTTTATCTGGTTTTTTGCAAGACAAAAATTACTTTGCTTTCTTTATTAAGAGAAAACACACACACACACACACACACACACACACACACACACACACACACACACACACACACACAATGCTTTTTTGTCTAAAATAAAGTTTACCAGTACCCTCTCATCCTATTCCCTTATGCATTCCTCCATTGCTTTTTCTGGTACAATGCAAATAACATAAAAAAAAAAAGAATTATTATCATAATAAATTTAAATTATTTAATAATAACAATGATAATCATAATAACAACAACAACTATGAGTACCTTATATCAAAGCAGATTCCAAAAAGCCATCAATGCCATTTTCACGTGTTTGTGCCTTGCTCTTAGTGTCAGTTTGCTAGATGTCTACTTTTCAGGAACCAGAAATTACTTTTCAGGAAAACAGAGGACTGACCAGCTTAATGAACATCAGTGAACTTAAAACCTTCAGGTGTATTGATATCCTTGTTGGTATTACAATAAAATTCATTTGCAAGAAACCATGTTCATGCTCGCTGGTAGAAACTGGTACCAGGCAACAGGGCAGGTGGTATTTTCTTGTCAACTAAGTAGTCACAGTAACTTCTTAGTATCTAGTCTTTCTGGAAGCCCAAGTCACTTACATAAATTCACTACTTCCATCTCATTGAATGTTACATTTTCCTCGATGTTGTGTGGCCAACATTTAGGATCTAAGATTTTCGTGCACTTGCATATTTGTATGTCATTGTTTGACAAAAGATAGTTTTCTGTGTGTTACTTTAGACGATCATAAAACTTTGTAGGGTCAAGAGAGTGATTTATACTAGTTGGTCAGCTCGTGTCTCTCTTCTTCAGAGTGACTCCTTTAAAGGTCAAATTTTCAGCTGCTCTGAGAGCTTTGAGATAGTGCGATCCACAATTATATCTCCTGTCTTTGAACACTTGAATTTGTCTCGAAATTCTTTGGTGAGCAGTGTAGATACTGATGTCACATGCTTGCAGTTAAACACTGAATTTTGATAATTCTTGATGTGCATACATCAGAGCAAGATCCAAAATAAAATCAATACTTGTGATTTCCTTTATCAGGCCTTCATACATTATTCTGCGACTCTTTTCCCTCCTTTCATCCTGGTTTGCTTCTACAAAGTGAGTGCCGAGTACGCCAAAACCTTTCCACACCACAGTACCATTTTTGAAACTAGAAGTTACCTAATGCGTGCTTAAAAATTTCCAATTTTTAGATATTTCTTTGTCTAGGTTTCCAGTTTTTTTTTTCTGAGTTCTATGCCATTTTTAGTGAATGGTGATACAGGCAATATGTTTGTCAAGAAATGATTTGAAATTATTTGTTTGAGCTGGGTAGTTTTTTTCATCACATCTCCAACAGAGAGCTCAAGTCTGTGATTGGCACAATGTCAAGCTAAAATATTTGGGAATTGCTACTTAATTAAAGCAACTATTCCCTTCTTGCTACCAAACATTACAGCTGCACCATAACATGCAACAGCAATCAAGTTTTCCTTCAAAAATTCACCACAGAAACCCAATTCCTTTAGTCTGTTTCTGAGGTATTGGAAAACACCTTCTGCTGTAAAATTTTCTAGTTCTACAATGCCAATAAATATTTTTGTAGGTTCATTCATGTCACGAAGCATTGTCCGTCTGTAAATTATCAATAAAGACAACTGGCTAATGGTGGTCTTCTCGTCAATCAACAAAGAATTTTTTTCAGTTTGAGTCAATGATTTTCTGAATAATGGAGTTTTCCATTCCAGTTCCAATGTGATTTGTTATGTTAATGCATGCATTCCTGGAGTGTAGAATTTTGCCAATGTCACTACCATTTAGTTCTTGCAGATCAATTTCAGATTCAAAGTCATTGAATGCCTGATTTTTCTTTGCAACTTTGTATGCTGTCCAGAGTATTCTAGCAATGATTTATTTTTCATTTCCAAATGCTTTTGAACAAACTGTTTCTAATTTATTTTCTTTGGCAGTGGCTAGTATTAAATGGAAAACAAATGCCGTTTCCTACACGATACACTTTAATAACAAAAAAACTATGTGCAATTAAAATAAATATGTAAATTTATTTTAATTGTACATAATAAATATGTTTCTGAGGATGACGCCATAGTAGCGTTGAAAGTTCTTAAACATATTAATTTTAATTGTACATAGTTTTTTTATCATTAAAGTGTATCGTGCAGGAGACTGCATTTGTTTTCAATTCAATAGCTTTTGGTACACGAATTAATTTCTTCATAGTGGCTAGTATGTTAGTAGCAGTCTTGTGGGCTGGACTATTTTTATGGTCGTGATTTTTTTTTGCATAGCACAGCCATTTGTTCCTTCTTATTTTCGCCAAAATAACAAGGTTGAACACTGGCACATGGCTTTGAAAAGTTAATACCTTGTTTGCTTCTCTCTGGCCCTACACTTCCCACGTCCTCATAAATTTTGCAGTCAAATTTCCTGTTTTTCACTAACAACCACTCACATTTTTTGCAGAAGTCAAGTGTTTTAATCTAAAGCCAGCAGTCAGGAAGATCGTCGAGTTTTTCTTCAGTGCCCATTGCAAGCACCACATGCTTGCTCTGTCTATAGTCTCATTTTTTTTTTTTTTTTTTTTGTCGGGGGACTGCACGAGAAAAAATGTGTAATTTTGCAGCTCATGATGTGAGATAATCATGAAAACAATGTACGTTATTTTTAAAGAAAAAAAGTACATACCTTGTTTCAGCAAATGAAATTACATTGAATTCATGTATATCCGAAGTGAATGAATAACGATTTTCATGCTAAATTGCAAACTAAAAACTACATGATCACAACTCACTAGATACTAGACAAAAGATGTTATTTATTTACATTTTAAAAACTGCACACACATAATTTAAAAAACGACCATAGCAACATTTTTAGGAGGTACTATACCTCCATCTTCAGGCCCAGCGCACATAAATGGAAGTGTCTCAAGTATCAATACACTTACAAGCAATACTATCATGCCCCAGTCGAGGAAAATATGTTGCCAGCTGAAAGAAACATTATTGTAGAAGACAGATAGTAACATCATAATTAAAAGTTATTTATGAGGTACGTCCAAATCATCAGAAAAGCAATTATTCAGAAGGAGACCCCGGGGTGAAGGCACAGACAACGGTAACTCGTTGTTGCAACAGGAAGACAAGAAGCGTTGAATCTACAAGCTTTCTGTAAATAACAGAGAGAATTTATCAGAAGCAGCAGCAAGAATGAAAGATTCAGGATAAAATTCTCCCTCAGCAACAGTCAGCAGTTGAAGAATGTGCTGAACAAATATCATATTTATGTTCTGAAAGTCTGACTTCCAATGTTCCAATGTCCTCAAAGTGGAGCCGATGTAGATCTTCTCATTCCCCGTTGAGTGAGCAGTCAGAGGAACGAAGTATACACCATGCCTACTAAGAGTATCAACAGGATCTCGATCACAGCAGATAAGGGAAAAAACATTAGAAGTACGAATACCAAAATCAGAGTCAAAGCATCTACAGAAGTTATCAACACATTTACTACTTGAGGGAGAAAATTAATGGCGCCAATAAAACGACGATTTGTTTGGGCACATTACAGAGTGGTAGAACTACGTCTATAAAAATCTAGCACAAGAGTGAAGATAACGTATGGGGAATAACCAAAAGAAACAGCAATATTTATAATTTTAGAAAGTTCAATCTGCTGTAAGTGCCTCAAAGAGTAGTGGGTAAAAGAAAACTTAACTAGAAACTGGATGGCAGCAATTTTATGATTCCAAGAGTAGGCGGAATCATATGAGATTATGGAAGGGCAAAAGGTAGGTTTACGAAAAACAGAAAACTGTACAGCATTAGAACCGTTTTTCCGGGAGAGCAAGAAATCAAGAAACAGGATGGATTCCTGTTCCTCATGCTGCATAGTGAATTTAATAGAAGCAAATTGAGAGGACAGGAAATTACTAAATGAATGAAGTTGAGTCAGAGAATAAAGCCAAAATATAAGGATGTCATCCACATAACAAACATACAAAGACGGTTGTAATGGATAATATGAAAGTGCAAGTTCCCCCAACTCCTGCATTAGGAATTTAGCAAGGATAGGGGTAAGTGGGGATCCCATAGCAGTCCCCTCTAATTGTTGGTAGATGACACCATTAAAGCGGAAAAAGTTTTGGGGGCTATTAGCCTTATGGCTGACATAATAGCCTCCACTTCAACAGAAGAAAGATCAGAATCAGAGGAGAGTGTCTTCTGAATGATAGAATGGACAACGGTAAGGGGAATACTGGGGAACAAGGATACGACATCCAAAGAAGCCATAAGGAAGGAACCATTAGGTTAAAACAATTTAATCCTTTCTAAGGCCTGACAGGAGCTACGAATAGAATATCGAGAAGATTGAAGAAAAAGAGCTAAAAAGTTAGCTAAAGCCTTTTCTATGGGGCGAATAGGGTTAAAGGAACAGTAAACTCATTTTGGGCATTTTTCACGCGGAAATGCAATGTCGAAAGAGACATGAAAAATGATGCAATCAGAAATGCTTTATCATAAGTAGTTTTCCCGCTAGAGCATTTTTTAAAACCAGCAGTGACGCCACACTAGACAAGAGACCAGATGTTCAGCGTGTGGAGGGCTCCAGTCGGTGCTGTTTACCGTTCTGTGGAGCGCCGTCAATCCCATCAAATCTGTAAATCCTTAATAATTTGAACCACGATATTCTGCCGGTACAGTACGAATGTTTAACAAGGAATGTCAAAACAATTCGAGGGTAGAAAAGGTAATCTTGACTGGTGTCAATGTGATAACTGCGAGGGAATGTCAACAGAAGCTGAGTGTTTGTGTTGCAACGAGTGTGTGTGATTAGATGATGAAAATAAAAAGCAGTGCCCAAACCACGAATCAGTCGACAGTGTTGTTTTAAACATCCACCCCTTACAGGCAAGCCATAATCAAATGATTCTTCAGGAGTAAAAAAAAATGTGAACTTGTATGTAACAACTATGGAGGCACGCTGCATACAAACAAATTGTATATTGGGTGAATGCCTAGATACCTGTAGGGCGAAAAATCAGAAAAGTAGTCCCTTCCTCTGTTGTGAGAATGTTTTCCTGAATCTAATGAACAGTATTCGTATTTGTTTGTTGCCCTGGAAATGACCCAGACTATTTCGATTAACTTCCACTGTCACTAAAGATTTGTCAGCTACTGTCTATATCATCATCATCATCATTGTCAACCATTATCAATCCACTGCTGGACGAAGGTCTCCCCAAGTTTCCTCCACAACGGTCTGTCTTGTGCCAGTCTCCTCCATGTCACCCCTGCATACTTTCGAATTTCATCCACCCATCTCCCATGTGGTCTTCTTCTGGGTCTTTTCTTGTCCCTTGGAATCCAATCTAAAATTTCGGCTGTCCATCGATGATCTGTTCTTCTGGCAGTATGTCCAGCCCATTGCCATTTCAGGGATTTAACTCTGATCATGATGTCTTCCACTCTTGTCATTTTTCGGATCCACGAGTTCCTCTTCTTATCTCTCCTGGTTACACCAAGCATGTACCTCTCCATGCTTCTTTGAGTTGTCTGCAGTCTTTGTATATCTCTTTTAGTTAAGGTCCACGTCTCTGCACCATACGTAAGCACTGGAAGGATGCATTGATCAAACACTTTTCTTTTAAGACATAATGGCATATTGCTCTTGAAAATTATGCTGTTTCTTCCAAAAGCTCTCCAGGCAAGTTTTGTACGCCGATTAATTTCTTCATCAATGTGACCCTCACTTGATATCTGCTGTCCAAGATAAACGTACGTGTCTGTTATCTCCAGCTTTTCTCCATCAATCAATAAATCTTCATTTCTTGTAAAAGCATTGAACATCACTTTTGTCTTCTGAAAGTTCATTTTTAATCCCACTTCTTTACTCTTGTCAGCAAGTTCCTGGATCATACTCTGCAGCTCTGATGGGGTAGTTGCAAAAATGACTACGTCATCAGCAAAACGAAGGTGGGTTAGATAATCTCCATTAATCTTTATTCCTTTGTTTTCCCAGCTCAGCGACTGAAAAACACCCTCCAATGTGGCATTAAAAAGCTTCGGAGATATGGTGTCACCTTGTCTCACTCCCTTTCCAATTTTTATGTGTGTTGTATTTTCAAACAGCCGAATCTTTGCACTTGCATTTTCATAGATGTTATTAATAATATTAATGTATGCATCTTCAATACCGCAGGTTTTCAGAGCCATTGTAACTGCTGATGGTTTCACCGAATCAAAGGCTTTTTCATAATCGATAAAAGCCATGCACAATGGAAGTTCATATTCCCTTGCTCTTTCAATTAGTTCTCTCAGTACGTGGATATGATCTATTGTGCTGTAGCCACTCCTGAATCCAGCTTGTTCTCTCGGTTGAGCCATGTCCAGTGTTACCTTCAAGCGGTGTGAAAGAACTTTAGTGAAGATTTTATAAACTACTGATAGGAGGCTGATAGGTCTGTAGTTTCCGAGATCCTCAATGTCACCTTTCTTATGTAGCAGGATCATTGTAGCGGTGTTCCAATCCTCAGGAATCTTTCCTTCATTTAGGCATCGAGTGAAAATTTGGGCGAGTACTGTTTCAATTTCTCCACTTGCTCCTTGTATGATGTCTACAGTAATTCCATCTTCTCCTGGAGCTTTTCCCCGCTTCATGTTCTTGATTGCATGTGCAACTTCTGCTGGAAGGACTGGAGGAACTCTGGTACTGGTATCTTTCATGATGTCTGGAGTGCATGTATCATCCCTTTCATATAATTTGGAGTAGAAATCTTTCACTCTTGTCAAAATTTCGCCTCTATTTCTTGTTACAGAACCATCTTCTTTTCTCAGTGCCATAATCTGTTTTCTTCCCTTACTGAGATGTCCCTTTGCTATCTTTAGGCTTTGGTTGTTTTCAATTGCTTTCCTCACTAGTTCACAGTTGAATTTTCTTACATCTTCAGTGATACTTTTTCTTACTGTCTTGCATAGCTCTATATATTCCACTTTGGAAGTCACATCTTCTTTAGTTGTCCTCATCTCTCTTCTTTTTTGCATCAACATTTTTGTTTTTCCTGATAATTTGTTTACATGCAACTTGTTCTTAGACCCAGCTAATTTTGTTGCTGTTTCCATAAGAGCTTTGGTTACTTTTCTGTTAACTTCAGAGATGTCCACTTCTTCCGATGTTAGGCCTTCTAAAGCAGAGAACCTGTTCTTCAGTTCCAACTTGAAGGTATTATGGTGTTTTTTAAGGTTGGTTATGTCAATAGATTTTGTTTGTCTTATGAGCTTGCCACGTTCAAGTTTGGTGTTGAGGTGCATCTTACATCTCACCAATCTATGGTCACTACCTGTGTTGAACTTGTTTAGCACACTGCAGTCTTCTATGACGAATTTTTTGTTACACATAATAAAATCAATTTCACTTGTCGTCCCATTTGGATGTCTCCATGTCCATTTCCTGTGTGGCTTTTTCTTGAAGAAGGAGTTCAAGATGAAAAACCCTTCTGCCTCTGCAAACTCAACGAGAGTATTTCCACGCTGGTTTCTGTTGCCGTGACCGAATTTACCTACTGAAGTTTCATTCTGTTGCCGTTGCCCTATTTTTGCATTGAAATCTCCCATAATTATTTTCAAGTGCTGCTTACCTTTATTATTTAGATGACAAATTTCCTCATAAAATTCTTCAATTTCTTCTTCAGGATGACTTGTGGTGGGTGCATAAGTTTGAATAATCTGAGCCTGGTATCTTTTCGAGAGTTGGATAACAAGTCGTGCAGCTCTGTCAGAGGAACTTTCAACTTCTACAACTTTATCCTTCAGTTTCTTGTTTATTATAAATCCAACACCACTAGTTCTGCCAGTATCTGTCCCACGATAGTAGAAGAGATGTCCACTTTTCAGTTCGATGAGATCTTCTCCTTTTCTCCTTACCTCACTTAGCCCCACGATGTCCCACTTGATCCTTTGTAGTTCCTCTTCCAATTCAAGAAGCCTTGAATCAGAAGATAGGGAGCGTCCGTTGTACGTAGCCAAGGTCAGCATCAGATGGCAGCCTAGTCCGGTCCTCCGGGATTCTTAGCACCCTCTGCCTTCATGTCGCACTGGCCGCTGCCTTGGCCAGGTAC
This sequence comes from Macrothele yani, assembly GCA_039090855.1. NCBI lineage: Eukaryota > Metazoa > Arthropoda > Arachnida > Araneae > Macrothelidae > Macrothele > Macrothele yani. The sequence continues at coordinate 70,215,064 of CM077001.1, read as the reverse complement.
ATTCCAGCTGCCGGAGACTGAGGGCCAAGATTTAAGTTGTGGAATCATTTTGGAGGGGTTTGGCCATAACTCACCACGCTGGAAAGGTATTTTCCATTGAACTAAGTGCATATTTTATTGTTTTTTTTTTAGTTTCTCTTATTATCATGGGAGAAACAACTTTATGAGTATTTCTCATAGCCTAAGTGCAAAGTCATTAATGACACCCCCCACACACACACAAAACAAAAATACCACAATAGTTGAACATGATATATAGCTCTAGAAATAACAGTTAGATAAAAGGCAGTTTATCTAATTGTTATTTCTACTGCTATTACTGTACGGCAGGTTAGTCACAAATAGAAATTTTTCTACCAGCAGTTCAGCATCTCCATTACACGTTTGAGCTGACTATCATAACTGGTTGGTCATACTGGACCGCCATGCTTTTAGTAAAGAAGCTTTCTGTTCAGCAGGTTTTAGATTTTTAGTCAAACTTTCGGCCATGTGCCACACATCGAACTGATGTTTTTTTTATTTTGTTTTTTTTTTATTGGAGTTTTATTGGAGTTTTTTTTTTAATGATTTATTGGACCTGGTGGTACAGAGACATGACAAACAGGCAGACATAGACAAATACGTAATTTAAGAATGTGAACCTTGGCTTATGGTATTTTTGCGCATAGAGCTGACAGCCATCTGTTTGGTAAATCATTAGTTTTGTTTTGAGTAAGATCTCTACTCACATTCAACGTATCCAGAATTCTCACATTCTTAAATTATGTACTTTGATGCCAGCTGGTGAATATTAAAGCCAAGAGCACAACCAGCTACGCGTCCTGCTCAACCATGTTTTATTAATCTTAGCTCTACTTTCCTGTCTACAACCCAGGCAAATGCTCTGAACCATGGCTTTAAGTACGTCTTTCCGTCTTCTACTCCTCTGCTTTTTGGTACTATTACTCAAGCTGAAAGTATTATTTGTACCTTTCCACCGGAACATCAGGATTTTGAATGACACTTTGTTGCTGGGGCCATTTATTCATGTCGCTCCAAACCCATCACTCCTTCACAAAAACGTTTACAGTATGAAAGGTCTCAACTCTTGGCTTTGGAAAAAAAACCTCGTGTGTCGATCCTCTCAGCCGACAATCTCAACAAATGGTTCTACAGGATTCTGATGTATATTTGTCAAAAACGCAAGAAGCTATTGGTAATATCCCAAAGAGGGTTATTTCCAGGGATCCTGTTCCAGCTACTCTCACTGCACTTAGCAGACTAAAAACCATAGGAATCCACCTTCACCCATTAAGAAGAATCTATATCCTTCTCCGGGACCTAGAGTCACAGAAGCTTTTGGGAAAATTAAATTTCACAAGGCTGGTCATCCTCTTCGTATACTGGTTTCCAGTCCAGTTTCGTTAACCCTATTCGTCCCTTAGAAAAGGTTTTAGCTAACTTTTCAGCTCCTTTTCTTCAATCTTCTCGATATTCTATTTGTAGCTCCTGTCAGGCCTTAGAAAGGATTAAATTGTTTAAACCTAATGGTTCCTTCCTTATGGCTTCTTTGGATGTCATATCCTTGTTTCCCAGTGTTCCCTTTACCGTCGTCCATTCTATCATTGAGAAGATACTCTCCTCTGATCCCGGTCTTTCTTCTGTTAAGGTGGAGGTTATTATGCCAGCCTTAAGGCTAATAGTCTCTAGAACTTTTTTCTGCTTTAATGGTGTCATCTACCAACAATTAGAGGGGACTCCTATGGAATCCCCACTATCCCCTATTCTTGCTTGAATTCTTAATGCAGGAGTTGGAGGAACTTGCCCTTTCAAATTATCCATTACAACCTTCTATGTATGCTCATTATGTGGACAACGTCTTTATATTTTGGCCTTATTCTCTGACTCAACTTTATTCATTTACTAATTTCCTATCTCCTCAATTTGCTTCTATTAAATTCACTATTCAAATAGAGGAACAGGGATCCATCCCGTTTCTTGACTTCTTGCTCTCACGGAAAAATGGTTCTAATGCTTACAGTTTTTTGTTTTCCGTAAAACCACCTTTTGCCCTTCCATAATCCCGTATGATTCTGCCCACCATTGGAATCATAAAATTGCTGCCTTTTGGTTTCTAGTTAAGCTTTCTTTTACCCACTCCTCTTCGAGGCACTTGCAGCAGATTGAACTTTCTAAAACAATAAATAACTATAAATAACTTGTTTCCTTTGGTTATTCGCCAAACGTTATCTTCTCTTTTTTGCGAGATTTTTATAGATGTAGTTCTACCACTCTGCAATGTGCCCAAATTAATCATCGTTTTATTGGCACCATTAATTTTCTCCCTCAAGTAGTAAATGTGTTGATAACTTCTGTAGACGCTTTGACTCTGATTTTGGTATTCGTACTTCTAATGTTTTTTCCCTTATCCGCTATGATCGAGATCCTGTTGATACTCTTAGTAGGCATGGTGTATATACTTCATTCCTCTAACTACTCACTCAATGGGGAATGAGAAGATCTACATCGGCTCCACTTTGAGGACATTGGAAGTCAGACTTTCAGAACATAAATATGATATTCGTTCAGGACATTCTTCAACTGCTTTAGCCGGACTGTTGCTGAGGGAGAACTTTATCCTGAATGGAATAAATCTTCTATTCTTGCTGCTGCTTCTGATAAATTCTCTCTGTTATTTACAGAAAGCTTGTATATTCAACGCTTCTTGTTTTCCTGTTGCAAAAACGAGTTACCGTTGTCTGTGCCTTCACCCTGGGGTCTCCTTCTGAAGAATTGCTTTCCTGATGATTTGGACGTACCTCATAAATAACTTTTAATTATGATGTTACTATCTGTCTTCTACAATAATGTTTCTTTCAGCTGGCAACATATTTCCCTCGACTGGGGCATGATAGTATTGCTTGTAAGTGTATTTATACTTGAGACACTTCCATTTCTGCGTGCTAGGCCTGAAGATGGAGGTATAGCACTTCCGAAAGATCTTGTTATGGTCGTTTTCTAAATTATGTGTGTGTAGTTTTTAAAATGTAAATAAATAACATCTTTTATTTAACTGGATTAGATAGGCATGTTAGAGAAACTGGGCACAGCATGGATTGGAATTCCCTTAAAGTAATCAGTTTCCAAAGCAATTTCCAAAAAAGAAAACTGAAAGAAGGAATAGAGATTGAGAAAAATCAGAATTCCATCATCAATGACTGCAAAGGATTTTCCCTGCCTAACATCTGGCAGGATTTGTAGAAAAATGACCTAAACCCTCAAGGTTAACCGTAACCGTCAAAGTAAACCGTAACCGTGATAGTGACAAGTAAAAAGTGACAACAACAAGACAGCCTGAAGAAGGAGAAGAGTTTTCTCCGAAAATTTGCTATTAATGAAAAAATTTCGTAGTAAAATTCCCATAAGTTGCTTTAGATTATCTTTTATTTAGTATCAAGTGAGTTGTGATCGTGCTTAGACAGTTATATGTAGTTTTTAGTTTTATATCCAAAGTAGTAGGGTAATCTAAATGATGGGAGCTTAACACAATTGGAGAATTTTACAAATTGGCACATTTGCTGTTTTACAGCATCATTAGCAGAGTTCAAATTTTGGTTAAGGAGATATGATTCTCGTTATAATTAAAGTCATTTTGTTGTTATCTTCGATGGCTTCTTGGAAGCATGACACATGCACAACTTCAATTTTAGTTGAGGAGAAGCAACGGAAAGCTTTGGTCAGTAGAGAGAGATGCCAGAGATCAGGCATATGGTCATGGCTAACTGTTGTTGAGGGGATATCAGAGGTTTCCAGGAAGTCTACCTATGTTTGGAAACCTAGGAAGGTTGGGAGAGCAAGGAAAACTGATCATTGCCCAACACTGTATGCATCTTCTAACTGGCTGACTCCAAAAGCCTGCCCATGGAATCAGGCTTTCTGAAAAGCCAATAAGAATAGGACAGCATGATTATGTGATTTATGCCTTGCCAGAGCCATACGATGTAGTGATTGGCTCAACTGGCGTGGGATTGCGTTCCATGCTAACATTCTGCTTTTTCAATTTTCAGAATTTTTAGTTCCTTCCTTGAAACTTTGAAAACGTTTACCAGTATGCATACTGGCTGAGAAAAAAACACTATATATATATACACAGTATATAATCCACTGCTGGATGAAAGTTACCCAAAGTTTCTTCCACAATGGTCTGTCTTCAGCCAGTCTTCTCCATGTCACTTCTGCATGCTTTCGAATTTCATCCACTCATTATATAATCTAATCTAATCTAATACAATATAATGTAATGTAATGTAATCTAATATAATATAATATATACACGTACATGATATGACACTGAAATTTGGTGACAACTGATCACGATCTCCAAAGTTTATGGCAATATACCCACACATTTTTATGAGAAATAGGTAAAAACTGAGATTAATTCAGGGAAGGGCAATGTTTCTTTCTTGTGTGGTGATTTCTGTTTTTCTAAACTTGATATTCACTCGCTAGAGTATGCTTTAGTGCTAAAAGTCAATGAAAAAGTCAAAGGAAATTCTTTCTCTCTTGAACATTTTCCCCCCTCTCTTTTTTTTTTTTTTTTGTGTTTTTTTTAACCACATGCCAAAGGAACAACAACAAAAAAAAAAAAAATTTTTGTTCCTTTGGCAAGTGGTTTGGCAACAGCAGAATTCCCTTTTTTGTTTTTTCAGCTTGAGTTGATGTAATAAAATTAACTCAGGACAGTGTCTGGAAACAGGAGCAACATGACATGAGAACAACATGCACTCAAGCAGTCCAATAGCATTAGTTGAATGAAAGTCACCAGATGGTGAGCATAAGTATTACCAACATTAGATTGTGTTTGTTATGTGCTAGAGATGATGAAATGGCTTGCCAAGAACATCTTGATGATTTTACTCATGGTGGAATAATTGGGAGGCTCAAACTGTGACGAGTGTGGCCCAAGAGTTTTGTATCGCCCATAGCATTTTATCATGTGAATGGTCGGCCTTCAGCATTACAGGTGCAGCTGTGTGAAAGACCAGTGGTGATTGTCCACCAAAAATCACCCCCAGTAAGGGCCGCTACTGTTCCTACAGGCTAAGAGAGATCGATACCAGACAGAAAGTAACCTTGCAAAACAACTGAACATGAGCACAGGATGCACAAGATCATGGTTTACAGTGGCCAGGTGACTACACAAAGGTGGACTGTTTGCCCGATGACCAGTATGCTGTGTTCCATTAACAACTGCTCACCAGAGACACTGTTTACAGTGGTCCAGAGAACATAAGGACTGGACAGCAGGACATTACAGAAGTTTTCTTTACATTTTTCAATAGTAATGTCTTCTAAATATCGCAACTCGAAATCCTCCTGTGGTGCTGTTAATAACCTTGATGTTCTCAAAATCAGGATGTCTACAGTGTTGTTTGGAAAATTGTAGATATCCTGATTTTGAGAACACCAAGACTATTAACACACCACAAGATGATTTCGAGTTGTGATATTCAGAAGCCATTACTATTGAAAAGCGCAAAGAAAACTTATGTAACATCCAGGATCCATGTGAAATATTTAATTAAATAGGACATAAAATATAAAAAAAGCTAAATGGTTTAAAGAGAAAAAAGAAGATATAAAAATAAATATCTATATATTAATTCTATAAGGTTTTTCACTGTGAGTCCTATTTTGAGAGAATGGCTGAATGTAAAGATATGGTTGGTTGAGGTATCAAAATAAAGAAAGGTCTTACCATGTAGGTATGCCAGTCAAAGAGAAAACTGAGATTCGAGCAACAGTTTGGGTGTGGTGGGGTGGCAAATTTCAAATGTAAAGTCTATGGGAGAAGCATACGGTTGACATTCTATCGCCTGCGGTTGACTCACACGCTGTTGAAAGCGGAAGCATGGAGGGACTGAGATAGTCCAAAGTCTGAAGTCTCTTTTCTGAGCGAACTGTGTGCTAATAGGCACTCGTATTAAAGTTCTTCTCATCGAAACAGCGAACACTCTCAAAGACCTGACTGCATTATGCTGTTGGACTATGTGATGTATATACTGTATACAATTTAATATTCATTCGATCCAGTTCACTCACGTAGGTAAGACATTTCCCATTATGTAAAGATGTAAATAAACATTCTGTTGGCCATTGTTAGTGAAAATATTACGGGTAACTGCTTATAGCCCATTGAGTTGCTCACGGTGGTGGTTAAACCTTCAGTAAAAAAAATCTTGAACCTGGACTATATTGTCTTTACTGAAGTGGTTGAAGGAATTTTTCAATCAAATAAAGTTTACATTTGTTGTTTCATATGAGTTTATTCTTAAAAAAACAAAAACTAACTGTCGATTCCGATGGTGAAGAGTATTCGCAATGCGAATCTCATTCCAACAACAGTTACAAACACAGTTGTGACTCAACATGAGAGTGAAACAGGGCACTACCCAGTTGAATTTTTGCACACGATCGAGATGAGTGGACTTCCACCTCACATTTTACGACTGAAAAAGAGTGCAGTCGTGATGCTCATCACGAACCTGGCCGCCCCGGTGGCGTAGTGGTCTAAGCTCTGGCTTATGATGATTCGTTCATGAAGGGTCTGGGTTCGAATCCCGGTGAGGCATGGATGTTGTGTTTGTCTTATGGCACTGGCTCTCTCCCTTCCCTGGAACCAGTGACCCTACATTTGGGATGAGCGACTGCTTATAGCTCATTGAGTTGCTCACGGTGGTCATTAAACCTTCAGTAAAAAAAAAAAAAAAAAAAATCACAAACCTGGACTATTGTCTTTACTGAAGTGGTTGAATGAATTTGTCAATCAAATAAAGTTTACATTTGTTGTTTCTTATGAGCTTATTCTTTAAAAAAAAAAAAAGAAAACCTAACTGTCGATTCCAACGGGTTTTGTCTAGTATATGTATTATCTTATTATCAGCATGACACCACACCAGAAGGCAGCAGATCAGCCCACCACAACCTGTATAACATCGTAGAGGCTTATGGGTAACATCAGGCATCATCACGGAGTGATATCCACCTGTACTAACTTGAATCCCAGTGAGGCATGGGTGTTTGCTGGTAATGTGGCATGTACTACATTATTCTTCTGAAGATGTTGCAGTGGTAATGAAAGTGTCAACTATGAACCTGGAGTGTTGTTCAACTTTTGATGCTTTTAAATTGTATTTTTAACTTTCGCAAATATTTTAGAATTCAATTTTAAATGCATCCTCAAGAGTGAATTCAGTTTAAAGAAAATTGCATGCATGCTCACCCAGTTTAAATGGCTTATTTATGTGTGACAGACACCTATTAAATCAAATGCAGTACACCACCTACATGCCATGTTGAACAAGCAATCTTTTCAAAAACCACATCTTAATTAATGTGTTCTAGGACTATTCAAGACGATTACAGGTATGTGTGGAATATACACAGTCGAGTCACATTATTGTGACCACCTCTTATTTTCGACGTCAACAGCGTGTAACTGCAAGAAGGCACGTGTCGTGAGCTGGCTTGGAGGGTACATAAGGTGTGTAGTAGGCAATCTGTAAACATACCACTCTTTGCTGTCATGAATAAAAGAGAGATTTATCAGATTTGCAAAAAGGGATGATTGTCGGCTTTCGGGCCAAGGGTGGCTGTATTTCTGAAACAGCGCAGTTTGTGAACTGTTTGTGTGTTGCTGTGGTTAAAGTGCATCGTGATTGGAGAAATGGCACCATTGCGAATAAGCGACATGGAAACCGAAGAGCACTACGTGCAACTGATGTGAGAGGCGAATGTTGGCTGCGAAGGTGCTTGAGGGTCGATCGTCATGCTACAGTGCAGCAACTCACTGGCAGAATGAACCAGGCGGCTACCGGAAGTGTGTCTAAAATGACAGTTCAGCAAATCCTGCTGGATATGGGGCTCCAAAACAGATGGATTGTCACTGCACCTATGCTAACGAAGGTGCATCGGCAGAATAGGCTTACATTTGCACGGCAGTATCGGAATTGGACCTCCGCTGATTGGTGAAGGATTGCCTTCTCCGATGAGTTACGTTTTCTGCTTCATCAAACGGATGGCCATTGGCGTATAAGGCGAGAAACATCGGAGAACAAACACTCTTCAACCATTGGTGGAAGAACACAAACTGGTGGGGAGAACGTTATGGTCTGGGAAATGTTTTCGTGGCATTCTCTGGGTCCACTCATACCTGTCAAAGGCACTATGGACCGAATTCGTTATGAATCTATTCTTGTAGACCACGTACACCCATACATGCCGATTGTCTTCCCTAGGGTGGATGGGGTCTTCCAGCACGAGAATGCGACGTGTCACACAGCTAGAAATGTCCGAGAATGGTTGGAACAGCATGATAAAGACTTCGAAGTACTTCCCTGGCCCCCTAATTTCCTAGACTTAAACCCAATTGAGCATCTGTGGGACCACCTAAATCGTGTTGTTTACTCTATGGATCCCCCAACACGCACCCTCCAGCAGATGTCAGATGCACTGCAGTCAGCATGGCTCCACATACCCGTGAACACCTTCCAGCACCTTACTTAGTCACTCCCAGCCCGTCTAACTGCAGTCCACGCTGCACGCAGCGGTTACTCTGGATATTAGATGGTGGTAACAATAATGTGACTCAATGGTCCATATTCTTGTGTGTTAAGATGTGCCTACAGTAAACAAGAACTTGTGTGTTGAATATGAAATAAATTAAATGTGAGTTTTGGTAAAATATGTTGGAATATGTTTGATTTAATCCAAACATATTGCTTATTAATGAAACATAAAAGTGGAATTGATATGGAATTAAACAACAAATTCAGCATAGCAGGGTAAGTTTTCTATCAGCTATACAAGATCATATTCACAAAAATTCTTAATCTTACAGAGAGGTCAAGTCAAAATCTCATTCAATTATGAAACTGACACACATTTTTATAAATGGTGATAACACAGCAAAGGGTGAAAAAAGTACTGGGAGAGCCTTTTCAAAAATGTAAATTAAGCTTCAAGAAATTTTACATCTCATTCCCAAAACTGATCCAGAACTTTAGGGACTAAGGAAAGGAGATTAAAAAATTATAATTTACTTGAAACGCAAAAAAAAAAAAAAAAAAAAAAAAAAAAAGCAGGTTTTGGTTAAACTACAGCAGAATTGATTAAGCTAAATGACAAAATTCCAACTGAAAAATTTTATACACAGATTGCATAGATCTGCAACATTAATAACACAGATCTACAAATGCTACATATTAAAAGTTGAGTTATTTTGGTAGATGTTGCAGGTATTTGCAGTGCTGACTGCGAATATGATTTTAGTTTTACCCTATCATGTACGGTTTCTCACAAAATGATGTAAAACTTTGGGCAGGCTATGTATATTCAGAAAAAAACAAAAACAAAAAAAACAAACAAAAAAAAACAACGCTTTAATTATTGAAGGTTCACCACCACATCTAAAACATTTATGCAAATGTTTTGTTCTTCTAATGCACTTCAGACTCATTCTGAAATGCATTAGAAGAATATTTGTCCTTTTCCAGACTCATTCTGAAATGCATTAGAAGAATATTTGTTCTTTTCCAGACTCATTCTGAAATGCATTAGAATATTTGTCCTTTTCCAGACTCATTCTGAAATGCATTAGAATATTTGTCCTTTCCCCTTCAAAACTTTGGTGCTTCTTGTGATGTTTCAGTGAGCAACATCCAGCAGTAGTCGCCCATCATGTTGACACTCCATTTGCTTTATTAGCTTCTCTACATCACCTTTTCACCTCAATCTTCACTCCAAGCTCCCTGATTTTTTTTTGAGGAAATGTACTTTGAGTATTTTATGCTCATCAGAGCATGATTTTACATTCTAGAAGCCCCCCCCCCCAAATACAACTCTGTATCTGCAATCTTCAAGCCTGAGTGCATAAAACCACAGTGCACAAAACAGTTTTGAGTGGTCTTGCTGCTTATTTCTAGCCAACTATCAGCAATGAACTGCACCTTGTAAAAGGTTAACAATTTCAGTGACTTCCTTGGCTGATGAAGTTGATGCCAGATTTTCTTCACTTGCTTTGGGGATATAATTTACCAACTTTTTGAAGATACATGTTCTTAAAAATTTTTATTCCTTTGTCCACTGGTTGTAGCAAGGTTGTGGTGTTGGAAAGCAGAAATCCCAGATGGATATTTTTCAAACAATTTAAGTGAGGATATGCCACACAGTTGTCAAGAAGCAGCAGAACTTTTTTTTTTTTGACTTTCATGACACAGTCTTAACTAATTAGCCATTTCTTAAAAATTGCAGAAATCATCCTTGAATTTCTGTTAACATGGTACAAAATTGGAAGAATGTCCATTCTAACTTCAATAAAGCATTTTAGCACTGTTTTAAATAACCAATAGCGTCTGTTTATCAGAGTGTGACATGTTTGAACAGCATAACACAGTTACACTTGATTTCTTTGAACTCAAAAATGTTTCATGTTTGTAGCTCAGGGAACCCTCCAGTGTAGTATGGTAAAACAGGCCATCTACGTTTCATCTCCATTGTGACATAATCTGCGCAAAATTTCTGAAGCAAGTTTGGCAGTTTTGTGAATTTTCCTTGCTCAGCACTTACAGCATTAGCATTATTTTTTTATTACTGTGTGCTAATGTTATGCCTACATTTTAATTTTTTTTATTTCTGTAATTTAATGTTATGCCTAGATTTTCACTGAGGCAACCAACAAAATGTTAGTTTGAAATCCTTGTTGCCCAGCTTTTCGTTCCTCTGATTTCCTTTTCTGCATTGAACCATTGATATCACACCTTATCCAGTTACAATACAGAACCACTAATTGAGGCCCTACTCAACATCTGGATCCTTGCCTTCACATTCCTGTTTTTGGAATGTCACTTGTCCTTCATGCAACATTTATTTCTTTCAAAGTTTACCTCACAGCTGTATGATACATATTCTTGTATATTTAAGAACTTCAGTTACCTTTGCCAGCCATCATATGGGTGGCTTTCAATACGGTCTTGTAAGACAATTAATTATATTCGATAGTGTCAAATCTCTTTGTGGCATTTTGGCAGGGGTTTAAAATTTTTAAAGTAAAATCTCCTCACTGTCTGAATACACATATGTTTGTTATTGAGTGAATCATTAATGACTCATTCAGCACTTCATATAGCAGTCACTGCCAAAAAATAAAATAACTACACTGTTTGAATACACATATGTTCGGTACTGAGTGAATCCATCATGTGATGACTAACATCACTACACTGTTTGAACAGGCATATGTTCAGAACTGAGTGAATGAGTGATGACTCAGTCAGTACGTTATCTAGCAGTCACTACCAAAACAATCACTAGACTGTTTGAATATGCACATGTTCAGTACTGAGTGAACCAGTGATGACTCACTTAGCATGCCAACTAGCAGCCACTGTTTGGATTAAGTGGAATGGAGTCCCAAATTCACCCAAAATAATGACATTGATTGCAATTTTCACATGAGTAATCATTCGCTGGCTGCAGGTTATTTTCTACCATAAATCTGTACAACTGTGGCCAAGCAATGCAAGTGTACCTGACCGAATTCACTTGAGAGACTGGTGTCAACCATTCCCATGCACATTGGATGCATGGGAGCCAGATGGCAGTCCCCTTCAGTGAGTGGAGTGTGTAGAAGAACAGCCATTCTCTGACTCACAGGAAGGTTTCCAGACTCATGTATGCCTTTGTGGTAGAAGTGCATGACTAGATTCAGAAGGAAAACTGAAACTTCCCAACCAAACAGAAAAATTCAAAAATTTCAACTTTTTTTTTTTTTTCACTGCAGAAAAAAATTGAAATATGGTTCTAAGATCTTTCACAAAAATATTAAAAATCAAAGACTTTCCAGGCCTGAGAAAAAGGAAAATAAAATTTCAGAACTTTTCCAGGGGCAGAACAAACCGTGTTCATATAATGAAAATCCAGGGACAAGTGTATATGTAGCTGATGAGGATTTGAGGATTTAGATGTGAATGATTCCATACTATGTGTGAAATGGGGAAAATCTGCAGGTTTTAATAATTTAATCCAAAGTTGGTTAAGTACTGTGAAAATAGCAAGTAAATAAAATTATTCAGTTGGCATAGAAAACTGGCTTGTTTTCTGATAATTGGCAAAGACCAATCATAGAGCCCACATACAAGAAAAGCAACAAGGACAAATAACTACCATGAAATTTCATTAATTAGTATGCTATACAAATTTTATAGATATTTATGCTCGCACAATGCATAAAAATTTGTAAAGGTAGTGGAAAATCAACTGAGTTAAGAAGAAAGTGGCTTTAGGAGTGGTACAGAATGCCAGGATAATACATTTGTACTTTGATAACTTACTGAAAAGTTTTGTGAGGTGAGCCAATATTTACATGTACTGTTTATTGACTTTAAAAAGGCTTTCAACAGTCTATAGGAACAATTTTTTTCAGTATGTTAGGATACGGTGCAAAAGACAAGCTAGTTGAAAAAGTCTTGCAACAGTCTGGTTCAAAAGAAATACTGATAAGTTGTATTTTGTGTACTGCGGGGATTTCAGTTGTCTCTATTTCAGTTTTTAGATTAGGTGAACAAGCTTGCAAGAGCAAGGAACTTCATGATGGATATTGAAAAAGGCAGAAAGGCAAGCTACTGGAGCCAGTGAAAAATCTTTCACCAGAAATCTTGCAACAGTCAGGTTCTGGGAGACATTGGTAAGTGGTTTGTGATTAATTCTGGGTTATAACTTGTCTTTTTTGCAGGGTATAACTTGTCTTTACTTCAGTTTTTAATCTATATGTAGAACCTTATTAAAGGAAGCAACTTTGTGATGATATAGAAAAAGTAGCTTCACTATCAGAAGTTCATGGTATGCTGATAATTTGTCTTTTTTTAATTTAAGAGTTTTGTAGCTTGCAACCAGTGATACGAAACAGTGAGCTACAAGTAGAGCTGCTATTTTAGAACAATACTTTTACAACATCTTGGTGCATGGCATTTTACAAATACAAAAATGTAGTAGTAGCAACAGCACACTACAAAATAAAATAGCTTGTAGCGAAAAACTTTTGCTAAAAAAAAAAAAAAAAGAGAAGAAAAATGTTCTTCAAATCACTTGACATTTCCAGATTTCATGAAGCATTAATGGCTGAGACAAAGCCCTGCCTACAATAATGTACCTGACTAGACTTACATTATGTAAGCTAGCCAAACTGTTAACCATAAAGTAATATCCTTCTTATTTTATGCTGTCGAACGGGAAGTTTTCTCAGTCAGCCTGTGAAGGCAGTGCATATAAACAACAGTACTAGTGTTTTACATATTGGAGACTACAAGCTTTGTGACAATTACATATATTGAGGAAATATATTACTTCATAAATGCTTACTTACTTTTGTGTCAACCACGGTTTCACTGGGCTCAGCTTCATCAGGACAAATGGTATATTAATATTTGAATCGTATACGACGTCATCAACAGTGTTTATGGTCATGGGTTTCAGTTAGTTGTTTCCATGCGCTTTATAGAAATGGTGTGGACACCATGTTGTCGACAAGTTGCAAAGAATTCTGATCAAATTTTTGAACTAGATCCTAGATCATCATGAGGATTACGTCACTGGAGTAGTTGCTGCCACTGAGTTGGAAGTGCCCAACCACAATTATCATTAATTGTAGTAATTTTTCTTCTCGCTATTCCCATCTCTTCTTCTAGCTTCCTCTTTACTAAGTGTGATTGGTGGGTGACGATTTTTACTGAGTCCCAAATTATGGAGTTTCCACTTGCTTGTACAGGTCTGTCTAGCCCTGTTTTGCTATTAATGTTCCTAACAGCTGCCTGCTGTTCTTTCAACCAGACTTTAATATTCCTTCCTGTTTCTCCTATATAGCTTAGTCCACAGTCGATGCAATAGACTACTCCTTCTTGCAATTGGGTGTCATTTTCTTTCTGTTTTAGAGCTGATAGAAACTTCTTAACTTGTTATTTAGATCTGGGGCAAGTCTGAAACTGTATTTTGGTACAATCCTTTTTAGTTTCTCAAAAAATCCTTTGTGGTACGTAATTTTGCTGGTGAATTTGAAGTTGTTCACCTGCTGCTCCTTATTTGACATTTTTTTCAAATAACTTCTTAATGAATGGGGAGGGTAAGTATTCTCTTCCAATATTCTTTTTAATTCTCTGTGTATCTGTAGAGACAAGGATGTTAATTTTCTCCAAAAAATATCTCACTGTATTAGATTTAATATAGTCTGGGTAGAAAGAGTAGTAGTCTAACATCTCGCCTGTGTTAGTGGGTCTCCTAAAGATCTGAGTGAAGATATTTCCATCTTTAGAGGTCAAGGCTAAATCTAAGAAATAGATGCTATGGTCAAGCTGAGTTCAGTAACACGATAGAATTAGTGATGCATTAATTAGATCCAAGTCTGGTATTTTGCAGAAGGGAAAATTAATTAAAACGTGTACATACTTGGTTTGGGCATGTGTTTAATATGTGTGGAAAATGTAAGATCCCCACAACATTTGCTACATTCTGTTGCAACCCAAGGAACAAACCTATAAAAAAATGGGCTGGCTGTGTTAAATGAGCTGTTAGTAGTAGAAACAGAATTTTTTTTTTTTTTTTTTTTTAGAAACATGAAATACTGTAACAGCCCAAGAGAAATGGGGGAATTTAAAGGGTAATCAACGTTAATTTTTGTTTTGTCTGTAACATATATTTCATGTATATCTTTCATTTTGACGTGCATAATAGTAATTCTAAAAAGGTACTGAATCTCTTTATATCACTTATATTTAAGTTTTCTGTTTTCATGGTGTATGTGGTGTGTTTCATCAACTTGAAAACACCTTTCAGTATACACGTGTGGTAAAATAATGAATGAATAAATGAAGATACATCAATGAAATGGTTCTGCAAATCATCTTCCTACGACTTTCCTTCAACATAACTGTTCCTTTGATGTAAAGTAAACATCAAAGGAACAATAATGTTGAAGGAAATTCATATGAGTGAGGTGAGATCAGCAATATGTTACAATTTCTTTTCCTTTCTCTACAAAATGAAAACTAAGCTAAAGAACATCAGATCAAATATGGTGCTTCATCAAAATCTCAGCCATCACTTTCATACTACTGAAAACTAAAGCAGCATAAGAGATTTGTTCCTGATGTATCAGATTCATATGTTACCACCAACATTCCCTCAGTTATACTAATACTGACATCTGCTTGAACATTTTTCAAAAGGTTGATACTATGGATTCCGACTTTCATCAACTAGGGTAATTGCTCTTGTAGGCATGATGTAGACTATCTACTCATGCTGGATCACAGGGCAAAGAAGAATTTTTTTTACCACATCCTAAGATTTCACTCAGTTCATTTACATTCCAAAAATAATTCTTGATGCAAGTATATTATGAAACTTTATATTTTTTTGATAAGCTAATGAACCTCTGAACTATGTTTCTGTTGTTTCATTTCTGAATTCATCTTATTCTTTGGCTGTCAAAGTTTCTTTTTCATATATGAAGTCAAAATCACATTTTACCTGCCACTATCTAAAGTGGCATTACAAATCTTTCCTGTAGAATGGCCTTAGGAATTTCAAAGGAAGCTGCCTATGATTTGAAGTGAAGTTCACTTACCTTCCACTGATTAATCCATCTGTACCAAGGAAGTTGTGAATATACATCCCCCCCCCCCCACACACACACGAATGAATAATGAAAAGCAAATTTAATTAAAGTTGTTCACATATGCAAAAGAGAAACTGGCCACAGAATGAAATCTGATTCACTGATATTTAGTTGTCATCAGCAGGATATCATAATTAAGAAGAAGGTAGTGTAGAACACGTTAAGTTATGTATTTTATACGTAACTTAGCATGTTTTAATTTGTTTGTTAGTTACGTGAATTGCCTACCACTCATTTAGGATATCATAAAATAAAAATTAAAAGGACTTAAACCTGCAATAATGACATTCTCACCAACATTAAATTTTTAGTTGATGGCTACATTCCCAGAGATAGTACATAAATTGCAGCCATAGGGGCATTATGAAAAAGATGATTTACTCTCAAAAATTAGGTGGTGTTTTCCAATGGAAATTTTTTTGGGGAGGGTTAAAGTGGGAAGTGGAGCCTAAAAGCTGTGTCCTAAATGATTGAGTCAAACCATTTGCTTGCCTACTGCAGACAGTTCATCCAAAATTTCCCATGGATGTTAGTTTAAGTTTGAAAATATATTCTTGCACTTAAAGTGGCAGCACTTGAGTCTGGCCTGTTGTCTTTCTTACTCAAATAAATAATGAAAATTTGATTTCTATACGAAAAAAAATCAATAAATTGTATTAGTATTTGTGGTGTCATTTAAATTGGTTTTATTCAAACACAGCAAATAAATTCAACATAAATTTTCATTTTAAATTAGATATTTTAGCAACTTAACAAATAAAATAATACTATGAAAAGCATAAGTGATATACAGTAGCGCATTGAAAATCCAAACCAATTGGGACCACTGGTAGTTCGGATTTTCGATGTATTCAGATTATCGAACCTATAAAAAAATACAAATGTGCTAACATTTCTATATAACTATCCAAATATATGTACCAAAAATAAGCAACTGTACACAAAAAAATTACATGAGACAAATTTTTTTTTGTTATTATGCAATACGAAACAAATTTGCCATTTTTACTACTGCTGTAAAATTTTTTAAAAATAAAGTACAAATTCCAAAACTTATTTTTTTTGTTGTTGTTGATTGGAGGTTTAACGACCACTGTGAGCAACTCAATGGGCTATAAGCAGTCGCCCGTCCCTAATTTAGGATCACTGGTTCCAGGGAAGGGAGAGAGCCAGTGCCGTAAGACAAACACAACATCCATGCCTCACCGGGATTTGAACCCGGACCCCTTTCGGACGAATGATCAGAGGCCATTGCCTTAGACCACTGCGCCACCGGGGCAGCTCCAAAACTTACCAATCATTCATTGCAAGCTGGTTCTGATTGCTAAGGAGTGTACTTTATGCTGAGTGCAGGGGGAATAACTTTCCACCTGTTTGTTCATAGTGAACAATAAAGCTGAGGGATGAAACAAGGGGTGGTACTGTCGTGGTAATGAATGGGTCGTAAAATCTTAGCCCCACAGGAAACAAGTGACTGGGGAAGTTCTCACCTCCACCTTTGACACGTCACCCCGAAAATGCTTGCAACCCCAAAATTAGGCAATTCCATTATCATCAAGTGCCAAGTTAAAATGAACGGACCATACTTAAACTTTCCACCACTACAAAAAAAAAAAAAAGTGGAGGGGAGCTTGTTCGGACTTTTGATGCTTTATTTTATATTCAAAATACTTAAATATTATTAAAAAGGATAGAAATTACTCTACTATCACAGTGAAATATTTTAAGCATATTATCTAAATAATTGTAAAGGCAGGCACATAATTGACTATAAAACAAATATTAAATTTTCATTTAAAAAATTGTTGTCAATAAACAATTTATCTGAACCAAAAGAAACAAATTCTCTTCATAGTTAACACACTACTGTTAACACTGTACATCTAATCTGAAAAACTTAGTTACAATGTCACATTAGTCATATGATTTAACAAGCACATAAAAATAAATGCATTTTCAAGCATTTTTTAGTGATTATCTCATATTGTTCATTTTGAACAAGAATTACTTCATTTAAAAAAACAGGTGTAACAGAATAAAAGTTAAATATTATAACTGGTAATGTTTGTCATACATCAAAATGTAGTTTACAATGATTGCCAGATTTGTGTTTTTTAAATTTATTATGATAGTTTGCAAATATAAATATTGTTGTACTTCATTAGTTATTTGGTTCATTTTTGATAGTCACAAGTCTCACAAGGAGAAGCAATACATAAGCAGCAATTACAGTTTACACTCATAGAAAGAAGAAATGCAGAAACAAGTATTAGGAGTAACACTAGAGAAACATGATAATAGTAGTAGTGAGAGAGAGAGAGAGAGAGAGAGAGAGAGAGAGAGAGAGAGAGAGAGAGAGAGAGAGAGAGAGAGAGAGAGAGAGAGAAAATGAGAAGATATTGCCATGCAAATAGCAAAGCACACACTTACCCTCATTCCCTGGAAGCGCGATAGAGCTCTTAAAGGCCGCAAAGCACGAAGGGTACGCATGGTCTTGAAGGCTTGGATGTTTCCACCCCCCAAAAAAGAGGCTACAAGATTAACCACAGACACCTAATGGACAAGAACCAATGAACTCACACATTGCAATCACGGATACTGGTGGGTAAGGATGGGAAAAGGAGGAACGGATTATAGAGCATGACGATGTATGCACTGCACTGCTAACTGCATTTCATCTTCACTAACCAATAATAAATCAGTAAGGTGCTGTCATACCTGAATAGACTGATTTCATGTGGCATATGTATATATGCATGTTGTGTGTGCATATACATATATAAATGTTGTATGTGTGTATATATATGCATATGCCTTGAACTCTTTACGTAGACAGGAACAAAAGGATCTGCAATGAAATTAATTAAAAAACAAGAAAACAGTAACATAAAAGACTATGATACAACTATGAAGAGAATGCAATAAACAAAAGAACAAAATATAATTGCAAAATGAGTTTACTGATTTTGTTACATGTATTTTGCTAAAGGTCCAGATTTTAGTAGCCCAATGTGTGCAAAGTTGACAACAAACCAAATATCACAGTTTTCAGATGTAAATTTATTTGTGCATTTGAACTTTAAATAACGTTTTGTGTTGAACTGTAGTACACATCAATTTTCTTACAGTTGATGAAAAACCAGTCGAAAAAAAAAAAGAGTCAGAGATATATTAATTATGTTATATTCTGCTTGCTATTTACTTCTCAAGAACATGATACTCTGAAATTTCCCTCATCAGATTCTGCTTTTTTGGGGAATCTTTAGAAAAATGAATATGTAAACAAAAGTGGAACAAGGCTTAAGAGTGAAGACATTTTGAAAGCATTTGTACCAGATCTTCACACCACTGGCTTTACTGGCTATTAGGACATATATAAAAAGTTATGTTACAGCACTTTATACACCTATTCATACAAAATCAATAAACACATTTTTTGAAAAAATAAATAAAAGGGGCATTTAAAATTAAAGAAATATTAGAACTGCAAATTTAGTTAAAAACTTTTCATAGGTACTAAGTTTAAACTCATTTCTCTACCTAACTAAATGGACTAAAAACCATCATTTGTTCTCATCATATAATGCGCATGTAAATCAAAGTTTCACAAATGGGCAAAAATGTGACACAGTTTCTCATAAGTCAATAAAGTGAATTTCAGCTGATATTGTGAATCTTCATTTCAGATTTTGAAAATGTTAAGATCCTATAAGGAAGTAATCTTAAATGAAAATTATATACTACAAAAAATGAAAAGTTAACTGAAAGATATTTCATAAGTAAAACAATTGTTCAATTGCAACAAAAAAAATAAGATAAACACAAAATATGGTACAACAACAACAACCACTGCAAAATATATGTCTGGAAAAGAAAACTAGTAAAAAAACAAAAAAAATAAATGTATTTGATCTGCATCTTCCAAGTTTCTAAAGTTACTATAGAAATTTAGTTTCAGTCTTAAACAAATATGACAGCCTTTCCAGTAAACTTAAAAAACATCCACATTCAAGAATTCAGTAAAACTTAAAAGTAGACATCACCTTTACAGGACAGCACACCACAGAAACTAAAGTGCCAGTGGTTGGATGTTGGTGTACTTTACCTGAGGCAATGTTAAAGTGGTTAATACTTGCATCTTTATCATCACAATTTCTTCAGTTAATTATACATATATTTGTGATTAAGATCTTATATTTAATCTTATAAATTTGTGCATTTATGCCCATTTACACACCATTTGTGAGTGACACACCCACATGAAGAAACTTTCAGAAAAAGAAAAAAATAGGGTTAAAGATGAATATACAGAAGAAAAATCTCATGCAATCATGTTTTGCAAAAACTTCTGCCAGATATGAAAAATGGCATTTCACTAAAGAAACCTTGGAAATGCTATACTTCTCTATGTACTATTCATATTTTAAAAGTATATCAACTGGAGGAACAACTTCAGCTAGATTTAACAGATACTTAGGCAAAGTGAAGTTTTCTAAATAGGATATGACTTTTACTAACAAACATAGATTATATTTCAAAAAAGAAATTTGATTACTGTGCTCCACCATTTCTCAGTAACATGTCACAGACATGGATCTCAACCACAAAAGATATATAAGACACTAAGGCAATTCCAAAGAATAATGAAGAAATATATGACTAAAAGTAGCCAGAAAGTAGCATAAGAAATACATGAATCACAAAAAATTGCAGAGTTGTAGATATCATCAGTTACAAATGCTCTCTGGTAACCACAGCCTGAATATTATTTATCTATTTTGCTAGATAGATAAATAATGAAACATTTTGGAATAACAAGGAAGAAAAGTCAATACAGAAAGTACCCAGAGAGATCATCAAGAATTAGACAAAGAATGACTAGTGATAATAGCAATACACAAATACTAATAATAATTTTCAAGTGAAATAAGTCAGATAATTCAAGGGTAAACTGACTAAAATAAACATAGGACTTCCAAAATATTTTGCTTCACAGGTGTTTATTTATATGAAACAACAGCTGTTACAACTCACCTACTTTTTGGTTTGTACACCATCCAATGTCAAGACACTGTCCATAAAGCAGCTGGGCACTCTGCTCGTAATGAGCAACCCTTCTTGTCAGTTATTGTGGCTCATTTTCTTCTCTCAAGACCCAATGTATCTTTAAACATCCTTTAGTAAAACTGCTTCTGATGAGCTATTAATTAGTTTCAATGAGTCCCACTTCATTATGTATTTGGTGTTTTTAACATGAAAGTAATATATATAATCAGCAGCATTTCTACAAGAGAAAATGTAAAGATTCATTAGTGATTAAAAGAAGAGCTCAATACATGACCAGAAAGGTTGGATATTACCACTGAAATGACAACAGCTGTTTTCTTAATAGTGTCCTGATTATGAGTTCGAATGCAGCATGAACATTAAGTTGCAACAAGTTTTTTTCATCTTACACCCATTAAACCCAAACATCTTTCAATGTAATATAATATATATCAATCTCACAGAGTATCTGACTTCATAAAATCATCTTATCTTACAGAGGGCATCACTTGGGGATATTTAATAATGATATAATAAATTAGGAACTGCCATTATTTCTCTTAAAAATAAGAGTTACATGATATGATCTGCAGAATCAAAATCTTTTTTTTGGGGAAAAAAAAAAAAAAAAAAAGAATATTTTTTGAAATGTCTTTATCTGTACATCCCACTTTAACATACAGTCCACAGATTTCAGGTCACCACTTTTACATCCACCACTAGCACTATACTACTTACTCTCATGCCCTCCAGACGTGACAATGCACGCAGGGGGCGGAGGGCTCGAAGAGTACGCATAGTTTTAAAAAAGGGAAGAGCATTAGCTTTGGCAGCTACTTCAACCAACAGGTTAAACATGGAGACCTAAGGAGTTTGGAGAATTGGAAAGGATCAGGTGAAAAGGTAACATGAGGATATTACAACAAAAAAATAAAATAATAAAAAGGTACAAATCAAAATGAGGTCACTACAATATTAATCACACTCAACTAAAGCAACTCAATAATGTATATGCATAATTTAAAGCATTTAATTTCAAAACATGGGAGAAATGTTAGGACAGTATATCCAATAAAATTCAAAGTTTTATGTCAACAAAGGAAAAAAAACACAAATACAACTAACAAATTCATGAATTAAATACTATGTCAAAAAGAACTGACATATAATAGCTTTGAAAAAATCATTCCCAAAACACATTTTTCATTTTTTTTAAGATGTTACCAGTTGACTTCAGGAAGAAATATCACGAGTTTGAAATTAGTTGAAATGATAATGGAAGGTATACTTAAGAACACCCATTTTTTGGCTCCTCACATTTAAAATCAATAATTTTTAAAATATTTCTATAGTTATTTCCCACCATAGTCTTATGAATTCGATGTTCTATTGAAAAGAGCATATCAGTTCTACCTCATTACATCTTTGTAATGGTTAATCACTCAGTATCAGCCTTCTCACAGCAACCAGCTCCTTTTTTTCAATGCTCAATACATTAAAACACTAAAATATGTCTCAGTATAACAAATTACAAGAGTGGGAAACATTCTCAGCATAGTTTGAAGTAAGCTGAAGGGAATAACAGAAATTTCACAAATGGGGATATTTTTCAATATGATCCTTCTATCTGGTCTTACCAGTAAAACATCAGCATTGTATTTTTATGGTTATGATGGCACAATTAATTCTATGGCATCAAGACAAATAAAGGCATGCATAGCTTTTCCTCATATTTGGTCACTCTTGCAGAAACATTTAATGAGGCAATATCTGGCATAAACATTATAGAAATCCATGAAGAAATAATCTCCAAATAGCATGGACATTCCAGAAACTCATTACATCATGGCCCACAATTGCCATAAGTAAATGCCATGTTGCTAAATCTTCAGCAAATTTACAAATCTTAGCTCCAGAAAATCCAATTTATAAATTTTCTAAAGAGTTGGCCACATGGAACACAATTAATTATGCCATTTTTATATTGCAGAATAATGAGTTTATGAGGGTGCATCAAAAAATAAGTTTCACACAGCAGCAACTATTGGAAATGGAAAGAGCACAGCTAAAGAGTGACATCATATGTTTCATCATCTGCTTGTGAAATTAGTGTGGCCCAATTGTGCTGTGTAGTTTATTCATTAAAGATTGCTTATTATGGCGCAGCAGCTAGAATGTTACTCGAAATTGGAAGATCACAGAACAGTTTACTTTATATAGGCAAAACATTTGAATCCAACTGAATTCCCTCATGAAGTGTTGGTGTTTATTGAGAAGAGGCAATGTCTTGCCAGGTGATTGGAAAATGGTGCAAGCAGTTCGAAGGAGGATGTACTGATTTGACAGATAAACTGTTGGGCAGAGGCAGATCTTTGACTTCGACGACCGTTGATCAGATTTCGGGTGTAAAGGCATTGATTAGGGATAACCACCACATTTAAATTCATAATATTGTCAAAGATTTGAGTGTGTAATATGGCAATATACACACTATCATTTACAAGCACCTGCATTTCAGAAAGTGTGCACAAGATGGATTCCATTATCTTTAATGGAACAGCACAAAAATCAGAGATTTGGTCCACAATTGTGTTCCTAAAATGTTATTCTGAAGAATGCACAGATTTTTTTCAGTGTGTCATCACTGGCAATGAGACATGGGTGAATCACTTTGCACCAGAAAGCAAATTATCATCTATGGTGTGGAAACGCCCCAACTCACCAACTGCAAAACAATTTTAAGTCATGCCATCTGCCAGAAAAGTGATGGCAACAGTCTATTTTGACTGTGAGGGGCTGGTGTACACAGAGTTTATGGTAAAAAGGGAGTGTGATAAATGCTGCAATGTACTGCAAGGCATTGAAGTTAAGGAAGCAATTAAGGATTGAAGATGAAGAAAATTGTCAAAAGGAATCATTTTGTTGCACAACAATGCAAC
The DNA here is from genome assembly GCA_039090855.1 of Macrothele yani. NCBI lineage: Eukaryota > Metazoa > Arthropoda > Arachnida > Araneae > Macrothelidae > Macrothele > Macrothele yani. Next base: position 70,191,370 of record CM077001.1, on the reverse strand, counting down.
CTCACACAAAGCTGCCACCATGCAGGAGGCTTCTTTGCAATTTCAAGTGGGAAGTTGATACACCTACATATCTTCCACACAATTTAGAGCTCATTTCTTCATGGATCTCAATGATGTTTAAATGTGAGCACTGATGTTGGATCTCTTTTATAAGCTTGATGGGTGCCGTGAAACAGCAGTAAGAGGTTTTTGTGAACAGGAAATATATTCATATTCCTCCAAAATAATGTTTAGCTCCCTGGTATAGCACTGTCCAGGGAAGTAGAATAGTAATTCAGTACAGTCTTGGTTATCCAACCTAAATGGGACCTATAGGTGGTCATATTACCAAAAACTTCTAAAAAAGCAAAAATAGGTGGGTGGGGGGAGGGAGGGGCAAAACAAATAACATATTAAATAGAAGTGCAACATAAGAATTAAGTCAGGCTTATTAATAATTATTCTAGAGTATTACTAACATAATAGAATGTAAGGAATTATATTATTTCAATAAATAAATTTCATTCAAGTAAACTGAACAATGGATTTTAAATGAATGAAATGCAAGATATAGCACACTGTGTGGCAGAACATAAAAGCTACTATTTAAAACATGTGATTAAATATTATTTTCCAGCTGCACTTCTCTTCCTTGCTGTGAGGTTGCACCAATGTCTCAATAATACCAATATCTCATCACTAGCAGTTGCTTCCCTTTTGATCAACTTATGCTAGTGCCACCTCACCAGCCTTGACCCTTTTGCTATCATTCATTCACTCGTGTTTTGTCTTGTCCTATCCAAATCCATCATCTTCATTGTCATTCTAATTCACCACAGGTATTATGTTGTGGTTAGGCAGTTTTTGTAGCTCGTATCTCTTGATCCATTCTTGTATATCAGCATGATTCACTTTTGCACAGACTGAAATTTGGTGTAACAAAGACTGCAAGTTGCCACAATTTTCTTGCATCATTTCTTGTGTATTTTAGTTTTCCAAAAGTAACTTTCTCTGCAATCATGTCAGAGTTTTTGATTCAATCTCTTTCCATGAGCATGTGATTCAATAAACAACAACTTTTAGGTGCATTTTTCATTTTATCTTGCATAACATCTCCATTGTTAATACCTGCATTGTTAAAAATTTATAATTGTTGGAATGATTTCCTCAAAACCATTACAGCAAGTTTATTGAGCATTCCCTTCATTACCTTATGGCAATTTTTTTCTGATTTTCAACAAAGTAATAAAGCTAGATAATTTTTAGAGTAGTTGCACAGAGAAAATTTAAAGAAACTCAGTTTGTAGTTGTTCCCATTAATGTAGCAGAATTCAAATTCTCTGAAAGAATCAGTCTTGGGGGCCAAGTATGAGGTGAAATTCTGACAGGTAATACAATCCTTATTTGGGCAGAGTAAGCTGGAGAGTTCCCAGAAGTCAGCATTGGGATTGCATCTATGCAATAGCTTGATGGTGAGCCCACATCATGTTTATAAAAGATGACAGAATGTAATTAACTTCTGTTATAATTATACCTATATAAATGGGAGTTTACTAATAATTATTTGTAAGCATAAGATTAATGAAAGTCATACACTTACCCTACTTTCTTTGCAGGAAGTTCACTATTTTTCACACATTTTTTAGCTATTTACAGGAAGAACCTCTTGCACTTACCATTTGCAAATTATTCAAAGAGTGTGTGTGAATGCACTACATAGTTGAAAATGGTACCACGTGGAGTACCGAAAACTAGTTCCAAAGAGTCAGGATATTGATATTTACGATGTGACCTCAGTACCTTTCCTATAGATCTTAGGTGTTTTTTAACTAAAATGGTTAGCAAGTGCATAAAATTAAAAATTTTTAAATGTTAAAATTTGGCAACTGTGTAATGAGTAAGTGCTGTATATTTAACATTGGCCAAGTGGTTTAAGGTAAGGTAAAGTTCTGTACTAACATTAATTCATTAAGAATACAAATTATTTTAATAGTAATGTAGTAATTTTGAAAAACGACATCTCTGAAGAATTGAATATCATTAGAGTACATGAGGTTCTTCATCTCATAAATAGCTAAAAAACTTGTGAAAAATAGTGCATGACTTTCATTAGCTAAAAACTTGTGAAAAATAGTGCATGACTTTCATTAATCCCTAATGAATACAAATAACTATTAGTAAACTCCAACTTAGCATGTTAGATGTATGTATAATTATTTAGGTGTTTTTGAATTATTTTAGTGAGTAAAAAATTGTTGTTTTCAAAAAGAAAAAAAATATATAAATGGATTCAAAAGATGCATACAAATCTGCTTTTAGAGGAGGGATATTTTTGTGTCAGCTGTTAGCTTGAGAAAACACTCAGTATGGATAGACTGCACCATGAGCATCAGCCCTTTCCAACATTTGGTGAGCCAGCCAGGATGGGGGGAGAGGGGGATGTCTAATAAACTTATAATGGTTTCCTAGTTTCTTAATTCAATTACTAATTAAAAAGATAGTGACGGGAATAAGTGACAACAAAAAGACAGCCTGAAGAAGAAGAGTTTTCTCCGAAAATTTGCAATTTAAAAAAAAAAAAATTCTAGTAAATTTCCCATAATAGTTGTTTTTGATTAGTAATTTATAATGGTTTCGGAAAAAATCTCTTTAACATTACCTCCATGTTTTGAAAAAGGTTATCTCCAATGTTGGAGTGTGCTGGTGCTCCTGATGCAGCCTGTCCAAACAGAGGGGTTTTATTTCACACAAATGTTGTTAGTCTTTTTTACATAGATTCTATTTACTAAAGTACAGGCTCGTGTAACGACTTCCCACAGGTTAACGAGAGACAAACTTTTATGATTTTACTTTTCTTCCCAATAACTAGGCTTTCAAAAGTACAGTTCCTGGAATAACCAAAATGTGTGAAGTGAAAGGAATATTAAGAAATAATGTTCCAGGGTTACTTACAAGTTGTATTCTCCCCTCGATTGTCAACTTTGACAGATGGAAGGTGGCCAGCTAATCATCATCAGATGTGTATTCATGCTGTGGATCTTTTTACAAGCTGACTGCTGATGAAAAAAATGTTCCTTTCTTCTAAAATATAATTCATATACATCTTATAAAAACCATTTTTTGAAAGTGTGATTGTGGTACAAGATAATGGAATTTCATCCTGTATTGTAAACATGGCCTGAGCTCCCCATCTGGCTTTTGCAGATGCATTCCCAATGCTGACATCTGGTAACTCTTCAACTAACCCTATTCAAATAAAGATTGTGTTTCATATCTCTCTCTGAATTTCACTCACATACCTGGGCCCTGAAACTTTGATTCCTGCAGAGTATTTGAATTTCCTTCTCATTTAATGGTGACAATTACATATTGAGTTTCTATAAATTCTGTCTGTGTAACTATGCTAAAAATTCTCTAGCTTTATTATTCTGGTGTAAATCAGAAAAAATGCCTACGAAAAAAATCCAATAAACTTGTAATGGATTTGAAAAAAAAAAAATCATCGCAACACCATCTTCCTGTTTAAAAATTGGTTTTACAAAATATATTTTTTTTTTTTGTAATATATCTGTATCACAATTTAACAACTCTCCTTTTCAGCTTTTTCTATTGAGCTACCCCAGGTCCTTAAAAAGTCCATTACATACATCTCATTTAAACAACAATATTAGTTTAAATAATCTGTTTGTAACAGTCCATTTTCTTTTGCTTTCCTCTCTCTCTCTCTCTTTTATTTTTTATTGTCCAGTTTAGTTCCACTTGCAATGTAAAGTGACCCCATTTCTCCAGTTATTTTTAGTTAACCTGCGATTACTGTTTTAAGTTCCCCCACTGTTGGATTATTTCATCCCTGAACTACTCTCAGTTCTGTTTAAATTTATGTATTTAAAGATAAAGTAACAAATTAGTGATGCATTAGCATGAAAAAAAAAAAAAAGAAGAAGAAGAAAAAAATGGTATATGTATTTCTTCTTCGTGAGTGAAAAAGTAATCCAATCACAGGGCCCCCCACATAGGTCACTATATGCAACAGAATGAAGACAATCAAAAATCTTATGGCATGAATATTATGGGTTATGAATTGCAGCACAGGCAGCCACCAGGGCACAGAAATTCGATGAAACCGAGCAGTGAAATAAGAGAAAGAAGAAAAAAAAAAAAAAAAAAAGAAGAAGAAGATTAATAAGAGCCAACCAGAAATAAAAAAACAAAACAAATAAAAGTCAGACTCTGGAAAGAAAATTGATTACAAATTTTATCGAGGAACTTTCAGCAATTAACCACAAATTGCAAGTGACTTCAAGCATTTTGGAAGAAAACTAACAACAAATTTTTCTGTAATGTAAAACTTTTAGGTGAATTTTTCAGGTGCAAAGGTTTTTTGGTAAAATTTCACATTGTGAATGAGAGACAGGAAGAGAGATTAGAAGGCCTCATTTCTGGAAAAAGAAAGCTGCAGAGAAAAAAAAAAAGGGGGGGGGGCTGAATAGAATTATGGATCAGAAGAACAGCTCCACAAGAGAAAATGCAACTAATGTAATTCCAACACAACAATATGCTTTCTTTAATGCTGGTCCATAAACTGACACAGTAGATGACATTAGGAGGAAGTAAAGTTTTTCTTATGTCCCCACCCGTCAGTTCAACCTCATGATGATGAGGTTACACAATATCAATGAATAGCATTGCTTTCCTTTAAAGCAGTCAAAAATGGCTATGCTGAAAAACTAGCCCTCAAAAATTTGTGAATCCATTTATGCATTCTCCTGTCTCTTATATGAAACTAGCAGAGCAGCAAGAGGTACATTTTTAAAAGCTCATGGCTTTTGAACCTTTTCAATAAGTACCAGTTTTAGTTGGTGGTTACCAGTAGATACTACAGGTTAGAATTCTCTCTTTCCTTACTTCATTTACACCCAACAGTTGAAGTCAGCTTAAGAAGCCTGTCTCATCGCCATTATATATCAGCAAGCGTGACAATCCTTCACTGTTGATGAGCTAATGAAATTTTGCTTTAAATTTCAGAAATTCTTCTGAATTAAATTTTCCAATAATTTTTGACCACAAATATTGAGCTTACTTATGCCATATTGTCGTTCCCAAAAATCAAGTGTACTTAAATTAGCCATGAAACCAGGTTCCCCCTCATTAAATTCCTTTTGGAAAATCAGAGCTTTCTCTAACAGGATACTGTCTATGATAGGCATGCTCTTATCCACTGCTCTGAGAACAAATAACTTCTCTCACCTTTTCTGTGTCACTTTTCTGTCTTTCAATCCATCACTTTGCACCCAATCAGAGCATTACTTTTCTAACTCATCTCTGTTCCTTAGGTGAGTCAGCCAAAGATAGAAGAAAAGAGAAGTGTTAATAATTCATCTCTGTCCCTCTTCCAGATTAACAGTAATTCACCCACATCAAATTCAGATGATACAGGGGCAGTTTCTTTTTCTTGAATTCTTTATACAGGGGAGAAAAAAGAAAGAGGGGTAACAGCAGAAGAAGAGAACAGGAAGTCAGCTAAGGATAAAAGAGAAGTGTGTGTAAATGCAAAATGGACGAACATGATGAGATGTTAAATAAAAAGTGCAGCTTCGTGATCTCACACTTCTGATCCCAATAATCTTGATTAAATGAAATAGATTAAATGACTAGATTGATCTTTTGGATAAAGTTTTATACCATGAGTGTAATTGTGAATCATGGTGATCTTATAAGTGTGTCATGTAGCTATGTCAAATAACTGGAGGTTGGATACTCAAGAATCTACTGCAGACCAAAACAGAAATCCAGAGATGCTTACTAAAATAAAATGAATTTTCAAGATATTTGAAGAGATATTTTCATGTCTATATTTGGATGAACATGGACGAGTTTTCATTACAGCATTCTTTTACATAATTAGGTAAGAATATTATTTTTTCTTGGAGATTATTTTTTATCAATTTTTTTCATGGAGATTATTTTTTCTCCTAAGGCAGATAAGTACTCGAACTGGATGTAGATATAAATAAAATACTCTCGATAGAAATATAAAAAGACACTCAATGGATGAGAAAGGCATAATAAAAGTGTGATTGCACCCACTGAAGATGACTTGGTAAGAGCCAAAATGCACTTGGAGATACCTTCAGTACTTCGTAGTTTTCAGGCAGTGTTCAAAGTTTGGCATACCGGTAGTTAACAAAAATGGAAGTGAGCATACTGGCAGTTAAAAACATTATTTACCATCCTGGTATGTAATAAATTATAAACCCATCACAAACTATGTAAAGAAATTAGGATGAAAATACGAATATTAATGCAAAAATCGGCAAATGACATTTTTAAAGGATAAAATTGATAAATGATTAGCAGCTGGGACTGAAAGAGACTACAAACCCTTCAATGAAGATTTTTTTTTAATTATTACATTGTTTTTTTAATAATATATACATTAATTTTTAATGCAAAACAAAAAACAATTATGTGGAATGGTAAGTATTTCTTTTGAAACCTCCTATTTATACTATGTGGATCGATGGTCGACACCATACCGGCAGTAGCTCTGTGCCACTTTGACCACTGTTTTCAGGTAAGATTTTTATATACTTTACCATTCTTCATTTTAGCAAAATTTTTTCTTTTTTGTGAAATTCTGAAATTTTCCATGCTTGTTGACATGCAATCATCTTAGTGCAGATGTAGTTATATCAAATAATGCAATAATAAAGCCAATGGAAATCATATAAATTAAATTATCAAGATACATGACATACGTTGCTGAAACATCTTTGAGCAATAAATAAATTCTTTATGCAGAGGAGAAAATGTCTTCAGCCACATCAAGTTTGCTAATAGTTTTGGGAAGTACATTAAAAACAGAAAATGAAGGTTCTTTCTCTTTCAGGAATCAACTTTCCAGAGAAGTTATCAAAGAAACCAATTATGGAGTGTAGATAGATGGACAGTAGCATTGTTCTGCTGAATTTGATGATACTTCAGATTTATGCATTTGTTTGCCCATGTTGAGGGGGGAGGGCTAAGAAAAATGTTTTTTTTTTGCAGTTAAGAGTTCCACTGGGATGACAATGAGCAAGGACCATAGTGAGCGCAGCCTCTATCTATGGCAGACACACTCAAGAAAAAGAAAAATGAAACTAACCCCTTTTTTATTCTGCCTTTTTTTTTTTTAATTTTAATTTTACTTTTGGGAGTATCGAATTTCCAGGGAAATCACTTCACCTTCTTGAACCTTGTTGCGGGCACCCAGGGTGGCAACCAGGAACATGGATTACCATGAACAAAAATGATGAATCCTATCAGGATACATTTAAACCAGAAATAAACATTTCTATTTGTGTTTCATGAAGAAAGCAGGACATCATCATTAGAGTAAACACATAAAAGTAAATCTGCTTCTTTAATGTGTTACATAAAAGAAACAAATTTACTTTATTGTAAATTTATTTCTTTAAATTCGTTTTAAGAACTGTGTTGTCATTTCCGCTGAAGAGGTCTGTGGCACCACAATAGTGGGTAACAATAGAGGTGATGCTTGGTGGAATAGCGAGATTAAATAAGCAGTAAACAGAAAGAAGGAAGCCTGTTTGGGGATGTTGCAAGGTAGAGTTTCTGTGGATGAATATCACTGTAAGAAGCATGAAGCAGCTAAGCTGGTTCACCAGAGTAAGGCAAAAGATAGAAAGGAGAAGGTGGAAAGGCATGAATTGTGTTTTTGGAAAAATACGAAGACTTTCTGGAAGTACATGACCCAGGAAAAATAGGAGAAACAAAGTTGTAAGTTGTGTGAAGAATAAGATTGGGGAAATGATATGGGAACCCAATGATTTAAGTGAAAGATGGGGTGAATACTTCTGTGAGTTATTAGATCAGGAAAGCAAAGATGACTCTGAGGCAGAAGCAGATGATCACACAGTGAAGGATGGAAGCACAGGAGGGATCTCAAAAGAAGAGGTGTGTAAAGCTCTAAAATCTTTCCCCAGAACGGTGAGGCTCCAGGAGTTGATGGCATAACTACCGAGATGTTGAAATATGGTGGTGGTTCTGTAATTGACTGGTTAACTGAAATCTGCCAGTTGTGCTGGGAGTTAGGAATGGTCCCTTGGGATTGGAAGGATGCTATAATTGTTTCCTTGTATAAGGGAAAAGGTGATCAGACTGACTGAAAGAACTATCATGGTATTAGCCTACTGAGTGTGCCTGGGGAAGTGTTCGGTTAGGTCATTATTGAAAAGTATGAGGTCTTACATCAGAGAAAGTATGGGATGTTCAGAGCAGTTTTATGTCTGGTAAAGGCTGCACTAACCAAATTTTTGCATTACACATGATGATTGAAAAGTATATGGTTGTTGGTAAGAAAGTTTTTGCTGCCTTCATAGATTTACAGAAAGCTTATGATCGAGTAAATAGGACACTTTTGTGGAAGGTTTTGAAAGAATATGGTGTTACTGGGAATCTACTTAATAGTGTAAAAGCCAAGTATGCTGGCAGTAGAGCATGTGTACGAGTGAATGGTGTTTTATCAAAATGGTTTTCTATTAGTGCTGGAGTCAGACAATGTTGTGTAATGTCACCATGGCTGTTTAATATACAGTGTTTTTATGGATGTGTGCATGTGTGATGCCAAAATAGATAATACTGGTTTATGTCTTGGTGATATCTGTGTGTGCAGATTGCTGTATGCTGATGACACTGTCCTGTTGACAGAGAGCAAAAGTGAGTTGCAGAGTACGTTGTCCCAGATGTACGAAGTTTGCATGAAATTCAAACTAAGTACAAATAAGGGAAATACCAAAGTTATGGTTTTTGAGAGAGGAACTGATAGTATTGAATGTAATATGCCTAAATGGCACAGTGATTGACCAGGTGAATGAGTTTGGGTATTTAGGAAGCATGTTTGAGAGAGAGAACAATTGGATGGTGAAATTAGTAGGTGAGTGAATTCTTCATGGGAAGTCATGGTTGCTTTGGGAGGTTTTCACATGAATGATGGGTTCTCAAAAAAGTCCTGCATGACTGTGTAATGTGTATGAAAGTGTAATTGTTCCTACTCTGATGTATGACAGTGAAACCTGGGTACTACAGAAGAAACATAGGAGTTGTTTGTGTGCTGGAGAAATGCGCTACTTACGAGAGGTTTGTGGCAAGACACATTCTCATTGTGCGAAGAATGAAGATGTGTTGCAGTTGTGTGATGTGAAGCAAAATGTTGTTAGCAAGGTGGAAACTAATATGCTTCGGTGGTTTGGCAATGTTGGAAGAATGAGTGATGAGATGCTTACTAAGAAAATCTTTTTAGCTCAAGTGACAGGAAGGAAAGACAGAGGAAGTCATGGGAGGATCAGACTCAGGAGTGTCTACATGAGAAAAAGATTATGAGTATGAAGTATAGAAGGTCTTGTGTATGGCGTGTGATGGATGTCAGTGAAGCCCAAGTTGTATATCAAGAGCGCTGTAAATGGAGAAGTTTGATACAGCAACAGTAAGTAAAAATTATCTGGTAGTTTGTATTTGTTTGTGGAGCTAACCTCTGAATCTCAGAGAACAGCTTAGTGATATGTATGTATGTATGTATGTATGTATGTATGTATGTATTATGTATGTATGTATTTGTTGTTGACTAAAGACAAGGTACACAATGACTTATAAAAATGTACATTTCCCTTAATTTAAGGTTTGTACTCTTCCAAGCAAAATAAATTCAAGCACTATTTAAGGACTTTTTAAAACCAAATTAACATATGTGTGTGCTGTCAGTCGGTCAGTAGGTAGATATTTTAGTAAGTTCAAAACATTAAACTTCGTTGGGATGAGCAGACTTTCAATGACCAGCCAGTTACCCCCAGCCCTCCTATTGGCTTATTTCATTAACTTTGAATTGCCCCTCTGTTTTGGTGTTTTTCAAAATCATTTTATTTTGTGGAATATTTTGAAAGGTTATATTATTCTCATATTCACCTTTTGGTATGATATTTATTGTTTAATTTAACTTTTTGTTTTTGATGCATGACTTTGAGTTCTAACGCTTTAGTTGCTCACTCTGGTTTTTAATTAATTTTAGCAAGGAAATACATTTACTGTCTTATGCACAATAGGTTAAAACTTTAATTAAAATATTTACAGTCTAAAAGTACTTCATTACATTACTAATTAAAAGCACTTTCTCAGTTAAAAAACACAACGTTAGACCTTTCAGGCCTACTTTAGGCCCTTCTTCAGATGCTCTAAAGAAGAGCCTAAAATAGACCTGAAAGGTCTAATGTTGTGTTTTTTAACTGAGAGAGTGCTTTTAATTAGTAATGTAATGAAGTACTTTTAGACTGTAAATATTTTAATTAAAGTTTTAACCTATCGTGCATAAGATGGTAAATTTATTTCCTTAGTACTCCTAACACGAAATTTTTTTTATTGGATTCATTTTAGGGTTGTTTTTTAAATGGATTCTCTACAATGTTTCTTTTCGTATGATTTGTCTTACAGTATTTTAGGCCCGTAGCTTGGGGGCAGGGGGGGCACATCACCCACCCTGAGTTGGCAGTTTGTCCACCCTTACATTTTCGGCAGGGAAAAGGCAGCCGTGGTTTAAGTTGCTGACACTGCGGCGCCCTCTGGGTCTTTTATCCATCGATCGTCTACTGGCGGGAGCTATTGTATAAGGATAAACATTCTGATTTATTCGAGAATTTGAAAAAGAATTGCGATTCATGACTCCTGCAAACTGTTATATTTTCATTAAAAGTGTGATATTTTCGCAACAGTTTGCTGACAGCTGCAAATTTGTGAAGATACAACACCAAATAAACAGATATTTACTCTAAAGAATCTGAGTGCAAAAGAATTAGTGTTCAGATCTTCTGTTCCGACAGGGACTGTTTTGTTGTAAGAACAAACTGAGCTTCAAACTAGAGTAACCAAGGAACTTCAGAAACAACAGGTGGAGATAGAAACATAATTGCTTTTGCTAGCACCGGTAAGGCGATTAATGATGAAAATCCTGATGATTTAGCACAAATAGGAGAGCCTATTAAACAAATTAAACTTGGTAAATATTTTAAGAACAAAAATGGGAGATCGTTCAGATCAGAATGGTTTGAACATTGTAAGTGGTTGGAATATTCTTTGAAACTATATGCTGTATTTTGCTATCCATGTTGCCAATTTGTTCAATTTCTAAAGAGCAGAATTACACACAAAAAAAGGGATTTAGTAATTGGAAACCTGTGTTGGATAAAACCAAAGCAGGATTTTACAAACATGCTTCATCTGAGACCCACGTGCAGGCTATATTAATGTGATTTGAAAGAACTGATTCGAACACGTGTATTTCAACTCTAATTAATGATGGCATCAACATGCTTAAAAAACATGGGTATTAAATTGCAAGCATTGTTGAAATCATGCAGTTTCTTGTAGTTAATGAGCTCCCAATAAGGGAAATGTACAACACTGAAGAACATGTTGAGGAATGTTTATTTAAAAATCTTTTTGAATATACCCTCAAAAAGGACACAAAACTAGCCCATTCTTACAAAATTATTTCAAAGAATGCCACTTACCAATCCCCAAAACGAAATAGTTAAAATAATGACTGATCTCATTCAAGAGAAAGTTTCCAATGACATAAAGAATACAGATGTCCCATTTTTTACTCTCCTGGAGGATGGAACAAAAGACAAAAAATCGAAGAGAAAATATCTAGCAATTGCTGCTAGATTTGTTAAAGATGGTAAAATTTACGATCCATGCTGTCCATAGAGACAACAGCTGCTTTGCTTTGGATGCTGAGACATTTACAAACACAACTTTAGATACGTTAAGAAGGTATGGTTTAAATCCTAACAATAGGTTGAGCCAATGTTATGATAGAGCATCAGTTATAAGTGGCAAGAAAAGTGGTGTCCAGGCATTAATTAAAAAAAAAACTGCAGAAAGAAAATCTTTATGTCCACTGTTTCAACCACAGGCTGCATTTCGTTGTAGTTAAAGCAATTGAGGTTATGGCAATGGTAAGGGAATGTTTTTGACAATGTATGAATCATACAACTTTTTGTCCTGTGGGATAGTGGTGGCTGAGTATGAAGGCAAAGCTCTTTCTCAGCTGTTGGAACAGAGATGGTTAGGATATCTTCATGTGTGTAGGACAATTTTTGAAGAATGCAATCATGTATCAGAAATTCTTGAACTGATATCAATGAATAATGAAAAAGGATTTGTTGGGAAAGATGTGGCTCTTAGCACTGGTCTCAATATTTTAATGTAGAAGCAAGAGTAAAGTTTTTTCTAGTGGTAATGAAAAATATTTTGGAAATTCTTTCTCCAGTAGATAAAGGACTCTAAAGTCATGGCATTTCCTTGGAGCAGGTCTATAACTTAATTCAAACTACAAAAAGATCACTAAAAGATTTAAGAAATAGTGAGACTTTGAAATCAATACTGCAGGAAACATCAAAACTGGCCAAAAAGGACGAAGTAAAAATGAAAAGGAAAAGGAAATTTAATTCCTTACTTGATGATTGTCTTGTGAATTTCGAGTGATGGATGTCAGTGAAGCCCGAGTTGTGTGTCAAGATCGCTGTAAATGGAGAAGTTTGATACAGCAACAGTAAGCAAATAATCACTTAAAAATTTATCTGGTAGTTTGTATTTTTTTGTGGAGCTAACCTCTGAATCTCAGAGAACAGCTTAGTGATATGAATGTATGTACAACAGGTAACAGAGCATCATGTAGTGACATTAATACCCACAGTAAGTAGGCTTCTGTCTTTTTGAAATTCCGGATGTAGTGCAAGACAAAATAAAAAGAAGATTCAAAGACAATAAAGATATTCTTCAGGCAATCATTGCAGCAGAAAATTTAGATGATGAAAATGGTAGGCTTAATTATCCAAAGAATTTCAATATTGCCATTCCAAGTAAAGAAGAAATGGAAGTAGTAAAACATTTCCTTGAGAAGAACAATATTCAAAAGCGTAATTTCTTCAGTGAAATATACAAGCACTGCAGTGCCTTTGAAAATTGTTATTGTATGTTAGCAGCAGTTAGAACTTTTGCATGTATCATAGCAGTTTGTGAATCAACCTTCTCAGTGCTTACACGAATTAACAGATCTCAAAGACTATCAATGTCTCACTCACGAATGCCTAATTTAGCATACCTAGCATTTGAGCTGAAAAGAAGCAAGAACTTAGACGTGGAAAAGATTATAAGGAGATTCAACTCTCTAACAGATAGGAGAATTTAGCTCTACTAGGTGTAGAATAGGGTGGAGCGAAAATTTTTTTTTTTGGACAATCGTTTTTGGGCGGTGTAGGAAAGTTGCTCTTAGACAACACAATAACTGCAAAAAAAAAAAAATAAATAAATTTCATTATACTGCCCTAAGGCCCCCAAAGTTTTTAAAAATAAGTCAAGATTGTTTAATAAAGAAGCATATTACAATGACAGAAAACACACTCACATTACATTGCAATCACATTGGCAATCACATCACGCACAGTTACACTGTTTATACAAGCATATTGGTAATCAGTAAAATATAGTCTTACAATGGTCTACATTGCATTTTGATGTTAAAAACCGACATTTGTTTGCGAGACTCTAAACAACTTGTACAAAAAACTAGCAGATAATGCTTACCTTGGCATTCCTTTCTAACGACGGGAACATTTCACGCACGTGTTTTCCGGTCCTTTGTTGATGTTATTGTCCTAAAGTCCGTTGTATGCGATGACTGGCTTTACTTCTCACACTTTTCGCTGGGTATACTCATTGGATCTTTGCCTTAGGATTCAAACATCAATTTTTACCGTTCTTTATACTCGAAATTTTCGCCCATACTCTGGGCATCTTCAGGAGCGTGGCGACTTTACCACCGATGTTCGTGGTTAACTTCACGCTAATGGAGTCCGATACTCCTTGTCCTTGTTGCCATTCGTCGGAAAAACTTTCCTGGAAATATTTCGTTAGCAAGCACGGCTGGCGCCATCTATGTTTCGTTAAGAACACTCCCCCCCCGTATTTTTTATTTATTTATTTTTTTTTTAAAGTTTCGTCTCCTATCCTGGTTTTCTTGTCTTTTTTTTGCCTGTTTTTCTTTTGTTGTTGTTTTTCTTGTCTTATTAGTTCTTTCCACAGGCCCGATAATGTGCTAGGGTCGTTCTGGTTACATACCCTTGCTTTATTTTTGTAGATTAATATTGCTTCTTCCTCCTCATTTGCCTTTCCGATTTTTTATTCTTTTTTAGCATTTTAATTTCATCGAACTTTGGGAATGTTCGGTTTTCCAAGCAGAATTGCACTAAAGCAGTTTTGGCTTCTTTTTTTTGCCAGTTAGATATGTGTTGTTTAAGTCTTTTTTTAATCTGTTTTTCGTACTTCCAATGTACGATATTGGGGGTATGTGTGCTATTGGAATTTCGTAGGTTCCTGATTCTTCTAGCATTTTTCCTCTGTTTTTTTTGTTGACAGTCATACTTTTCACGGTGTGCACTGAGCTTCCTAGTTGTAAGTCATATTTAGCACAGTGCCTATTGATTTCTTTACTCACTCCTTCCAGGTATGGGAAAGCTCCAATGTATTTCAATTTTTTATTTCTCATCTTCCTTTGGTTGTGCACTTCTTGGCCTTCTTTACTCTGAGTCATATGCTTTTTACTCTCATGTATCCATTTATTAATTAGCTTGCTCGGGTACCCATACTCTTGTGATATTTTCGAGATAAACTCTAGCTCTTGATTTTTTAGCCTGTTGTTAGATGTGTGTGTGTGTACGCTCGCCGTATCATGTTTACTATGCTGTTTTTTTTATGTATCACTGGATGGTGCGACGAGTATGGAATCAGTACAGGTATGTAAGTTGCTTTTCTGAACACAGAGTATTCAAAACTATTTTTGTTTTTCTTTAGTTGAATGTCCAGGAAGGATAGGCAATTATCCTCTTCAAACTCAATAGTTAGCTCTATGGTGTTACAGATTTTGCTAAACTGCTGTGCTAGATCTTGTAGCTCGGCTTTGTTAAGTTTAGACATTATAATAATGTCGTCTACATATCGAGCATAAAGTATTGGTTTTTCAGGTAGATTTTGAATAATTTCTTTTTCGAGGTATGCCATAATCACTTCTGCGTATAATGCCGATAATGGGGATCCCATAGGGCCACCTTGCGTTTGTTTAAATATATTTCCTTCAAAATGGAAGATGTTGTTTTCCTTGATGAAATATAAGGTATTCTTTAGCTCTTTCAGTTGTGACAAGTTTAGTTCTTTGTTGATGCTTAGTTGTTGCATAATCAATTCGATGGCTAGCTCGACAGGAGTGTTTGGGTATAACGCCTTAACATCCATGGAGGCCATTGTTATTTGCTCTAGGTCTTGATTAATTAATTTGATTTTTTCTATAAACTCATAGCTATTCTTTAATGTATATTGATTCCTCATGAATATTGGAAATAGATAGTTGTATATCTTTTTTTCTAGGTTGATGAGTGGTGAGTTTTTTCGATAGAATCAGTCCTAAAGGTGCGTTTTCTTTTTGAGTTTTAATTTTCGAGAATATTTTTGGCATCCCTGCTCCCATTGGAGGGTTTGCATTTTTATTTCTGTTGGTAACGTGCTGTGGTTCCTTATATTAGCCAGGAAGGTAAGTTGTTTGTCGGTGGGATCTTTGTTGATGCTATCGCACTGTAGCTCTGAGATGGCCGTCCGCATTTTATCATTATATTCCAAAGTGTCCATAATAACAACTTGCCCTGTTTTGTCCGCTTCGCAGAATTTGATCGCTGGGTCTTTGCAAAGATTTACTTGTTGTTTTCTGTCATACTTTAATTTATTAATTTTTACAGTTTTTTTTTTGTGCTTAGTGACCCCACGATCAAATTCTGCGAAGCGGACAAAACAGGGCAAATTGTTATTATGGACACTTTGGAATATAATGATAAAATGCGGACGGCCATCTCAGAGCTACAGTGCGATAGCATTAACAAAGATCCCACCGACAAACAACTTACCTTCCTGGCTAATATAAGGAACCACAGCACGTTACCAACAGAAATAAAAATGCAAACCCTCCAATGGGAGCAGGGATGCCAAAAATATTCTCGAAAATTAAAACTCATAAAGAAAACACATCTTTAAGACTGATTCTATCGAAAAAAACTCACCACTCATCAACCTAGAAAAAGATATACAACTATCTATCCCCAATATTCATGAGGAATCAATATACATTAAAGAATAGCTATGAGTTTATAGAAAAAATCAAATTAATTAATCAAGACCTAGAGCAAATAACAATGGCCTCCATGGATGTTAAGGCGTTATACCCAAACACTCCTGTCGAGCTAGCCATCGAATTGATTATGCAACAACTAAGCATCAACAAAGAACTAAACTTGTCACAACTGAAAGAGCTAAAGAATACCTTATATTTCATCAAGGAAAACAACATCTTCCATTTTGAAGGAAATATATTTAAACAAACGCAAGGTGGCCCCTATGGGATCCCCATTATCGGCATTATACGCAGAAGTGATTATGGCATACCTCGAAAAAGAAATTATTCAAAATCTACCTGAAAAACCAATACTTTATGCTCGATATGTAGACGACATTATTATAATGTCTAAACTTAACAAAGCCGAGCTACAAGATCTAGCACAGCAGTTTAGCAAAATCTGTAACACCATAGAGCTAACTATTGAGTTTGAAGAGGATAATTGCCTATCCTTCCTGGACATTCAACTAAAGAAAAACAAAAATAGTTTTGAATACTCTGTGTTCAGAAAAGCAACTTACATACCTGTACTGATTACATACTCGTCGCACCATCCAGTGATACATAAAAAAAACAGCATAGTAAACGTGATACGGCGAGCGTACACACACACATCTAACAACAGGCTAAAAATCAAGAGCTAGAGTTTATCTCGAAAATATCACAAGAGTATGGGTACCCGAGCAAGCTAATTAATAAATGGATACATGAGAGTAAAAAGCATATGACTCAGAGTAAAGAAGGCCAAGAAGTGCACAACCAAAGGAAGATGAGAAATAAAAAATTGAAATACATTGGAGCTTTCCCATACCTGGAAGGAGTGAGTAAAGAAATCAATAGGCACTGTGCTAAATATGACTTACAACTAGGAAGCTCAGTGCACACCGTGAAAAGTATGACGGTCAACAAAAAACAGAGGAAAAAATGCTAGAAGAATCAGGAACCTACGAAATTCCAATAGCACACATACCCCAATATCGTACATTGGAAGTACGAAAAACAGATTAAAAAAAAGACTTAAACAACACATATCTAACTGGCAAAAAAAAGAAGCCAAAACTGCTTTAGCGCAATTCTGCTTGGAAAACCGGATATTCCCAAAGTTCGATGAAATTAAAATGCTAAAAAAGAATAAAAAATCGGAAAGGCAAATGAGGAGGGAAGAAGCAATATTAATCTACAAAAATAAAGCAAGGGTATGTAACCAGAACGACCCTAGCACATTATCAGGCCTGTGGAAAGAACTAATAAGACAAGAAAAACAAGAACAAAAGAAAAACAGGCAAAAAAAAAGGCAAGAAAACCAGGAAAGGAGACGAAAATTAAAAAAATAAAAAAATAAAAAAAAATACGGGGGGGGAGTGTTCTTAACGAAACATAGATGGCGCCAGCCGGGCTTGCTAATGAAATATTTCCAGGAAAGTTTTTTCCGACGAATGGCAACAAGGAGTATCGGACTCCATTAGCGCGAAGTTAACCACGAACATCGGTGGTAAAGTCGCCACGCTCCTGAAGATGCCCAGAGTATGGGCGAAAATTTCGAGTATAAAGAACGGTAAAAATTGATGTTTGAATCCTAAGGCAAAGATCCAATGAGTATACCCAGCGAAAAGTGTGAGAAGTAAAGCCAGTCATCGCATACAACGGACTTTAGGACAATAACATCAACAAAGGACCGGAAAACACGTGCGTGAAATGTTCCCGTCGTTAGAAAGGAATGCCAAGGTAAGCATTATCTGCTAGTTTTTGTACAAGTTACTTTGAAATATCGCACGTAAAAGAGAATAGTACAATAATTAGAGCTATATAATAGTCAGAATTAGAACTACTAAGTGGAATTGACTCTAAACAAGTTTTAATAAATTCATCCCATATCTAGAAGGTCCACAAACAGCAGCGGAAGCTTCCGTTACTTGTTTTACATACCTGTCATTAGCTTGAGTATGAAAAGGGGTAATATGTGGTAATATGATGCTATCTGTAGTTTTTGGATTCAGGATGAACCCTGAAAAACTTGATCATACAAATGTTTGGTTAAGGGTGGTTCACTGTCACTTTAGTGCAATGTATGGTATCAATGTAGTCAGTAGCTTCAAAGTTGAACTCAGGAATCTCAAAAGTATGAATATTCCTTGAAGGTTTTTTTTTTCCTGAAGTGCTTTTAAAATTCTGTGCAATGCCAAAATTTTATGTTCTCCCTGTCATCAGCTAACATGGCAATCAGAATATTTTCCAGATGTCCGAAAAACCAATTTCATTGAATTACTTGTTCAATGACCACCTTCAATGAGTTTGGCAACATCATGGTTTGATGCAAATGCTTAGCTCCAAAGATAGATAATGGCTGTGTCTTAATCGCAAACCACATAGGTGCATAAACTTTGACTATGGAAGTTGCTAGAATCAATGAATTTTCAGAAGGTGCAGTCGAGGAAATGTAAAGACTGAGAATTCTATTTCCCATTGTAAGCCACAGATCTTGCCTGGGTTTCTTTTAGACAGACCTCCAGAACAAGATCCAGAATGAATTGCTTCACATATTTCCAACAAATACAGTTGGTCCGTGCTTAAGTCTTTTTTATTGGTAATTTTTGGGAGAGTGCAACACATCTTTTTAAAAAACACAACTGGAAGGTGTTCACAGTCTTTTAGGGATTTACCAATAGGTCCTGTAAAACTTCGAGATCCACTTGTAGTACCGTCACAGTGCTCGAATATGTGGCATAATATATTTTGTATATATTGTTATTTTGTAGTGATAAATGAAGAAAATTCATTCATATTTCATATTTCTCAATGTTAAAAAAATTGGGAAAAATACAAGATTTCTATTGCTTTCTTAAATTATATTTAATGGTATTGGGGCCGTATTAAATATTAGTATTTTTCAATGATCCTTCATATTCAGGATATTGATTTGATAGAGCAACTTTCCCACACCACCCCATTTTGATTTGAGGAAAAAAATTTACATGGGTGCTCCATCCTAGTGTACAGGAATAAATTCAAATCTTCTGTACTTTGCTTTTTAAAAGTAATAAATATTTAAAAAATAATGTTCCAATGGCATTACTGTATTTAACTTGCATACCTTTTCTCTTGCTTCCATATATATAATAAATTTTATTTTAGTATTTATCAATGCATTGGCAATGGGTTGCATATAGAGATGCATTTATTCTATGCAAATTATTGTTACATTGCTTTACAAATGATGAATGTGTCTTTCAAAAAAACCCCAAAAATATTTTCTCTTCATGAAATTTGGGTGAGTTATGGGTTTTTGATGTTTCTCCATACTTATCCTTTATTTTTGCACACCAGTATATATACCAGACATAATTGACCATCCCGAAAAGATAGTTGCCCATCCACCTCTAGAATCCTGAATATGGGCCTAAAGTATTTTGTGATTCAGTTAGTGTTACTTTGAATGTTGGCCTTTCTTGACCTAATTTTGAAAATAATTAGACCAGAAACTCTTTAAAGGTATTTGATTTGGTCAGTATTAAACTTTGGTGAATTAACTACACTAAAGCAACTTACCAATGTATGCAGGCTTTCCACTGAAACTGAGAAATGAGATATGTATTATTGAATGGTTGTCATCACCAAGGATTTTCTTACAAACTCTCTAGCAGCAGATGATCAGCTACAAACAATGATGTAGAAGGGGCTTAAGCATGCCTTAGTGGCACTAAGGTACTATTTTTTTAGCCTTAGCTGCTTTTGGCAGTTAGTTGGAAAGAAAAGCAAGACAAACGATTTTTTTAGGTGATCATGTACGCAAAAATAGGGAAAACTGTGTTCTATATGCAAACATACTCAAATTTTGCACAAATGTTTGCACTGCAAGGACAGCCACCTGGTGGTTGAGTGAACTGAGGTGCTGGCTTCTGATTATTCATCTGAGCCGGACCAGAGACCTGGGTGAGGCATGGGTTCAGGCCGTTGGCTCAGAATCTGTCCTTTCCTTGGACCAGTGGCCAAAAATCAGGGGCGGGCGACTGCTTATATCCCCCAGCATTGCTAAATAAATAAATGAATAGATGGGGTGTTACAGTTCAGTAGGGGGCATCTCACAAAGGCTCCAGAGCAAAGGCAATGTGAACTTCTTTGTCCAGACAGAGGACCTCAAAGTTATAGGAGGTGGCTAAACAACAGTAGTGAAGGGCGTTTTTACTAAACAACAACTCATTAGTAACCCAAAATAAATTTCCTACATGCGCCTCATAATCTTAGGAAAAACTGCGAATTAGTCACAATGAATTGATATGCCTATGTTAGTTGCATCTGTTCAATATTACTAACATGAATTATTCACAATCACTATTTAGAATCATGTAGAACAACAGAGCAGTATTTAAATTAAGATTCAATATTCTTAGCATACAACTCTCAACTAACATCCTTTCTTTCATTTAAAATTGCTCAAATTAAGCAATTCTAATATAAATTGATAAAAGTAATTAGTAATGAACATTTAATAAAAATACTAATTAATAAAAACAAACAAATCTGATTTCACAGGACTTGAAGATTCTGGAAGTATACTTCCCAGACTGTGTTTTTTCCCCCTCATCAGCTCACCGTTAAGGCACTTTTTTATTTAGAACTACATCATTGGCTACAAACAAAGCCAAAAGCATCAGACCACGCATGGAACGAGAGATGGGGAGGGGCAGGGGAGATCGTATGGGAGAGAGAACACAATGAAACAACCCAGGACATCCTGGGCTGCTCTTGCTGGTAAGACTGCCATGAGGGTGTGGCAGTGATTGCAAACAATGAAAAATTAAAATTCCCACATACTACTTTGCTGAAATTTCCATTTTCACCACAAAATTTCCCCACACCTGACAGTTTCTCATGAGTACCACCAAGATGCAAAATCAGACTCCTACCTCAACAATATAGGAGAGATTTTTAACGAGCTTCAGTTGTGAATATGCATCCAGTTATATGTACGAAGGCTGTTCGAAAAGTAAGTGGACTGAGGTCACTGTTCTGAGTCTGTGTCACTTGGAGGTTTGATGTGAGAAACCTTCACAAGCTATACCCCATTTTTTCGTAATAGCAACCTTCACAAGCTATACACCATTTTTTCGTAATAGCAACCTTCACAAGCTATACACTGTTTACAGAGATCCACAAGCTTCTGAAAACATGTACAAAAATCTAGCGGATAATGCTTACCTTGGCATTCCTTTCTAGCGACGGGAACATTTCACGCACGTGTTTTCCGGTCTTTGTTGATGTTATTGTCCTAAAGTCCGTTGTATGCGATGACTGGCTTTACTTCTCACACTTTTCGCTGGGTATACTCATTGGATCTTTGCCTTAGGATTCAAACATCAATTTTTACCGTTCTTTATACTCGAAATTTTCACCCATACTCTGGGCATCTTCAGGAGCGTGGCGACTTTACCACCGATGTTCGTGGTTAACTTCACGCTAATGGAGTCCGATACTCCTTGTTGCCATTCGTCGGAAAAACTTTCCTGGATATATTTCGTTATCAAGCCTGGCTGGCGCCCTCTATGTTTCGTTAAGAACATTTTTTCCCCCGAATTTTTTTTTTTTTTTATTTTAATTTTTTTTTTAATTTCCTTCTCCTATCCTGGTTTTCTTGTCTTTTTTTGCCTGTTTTTCTTTTGTTGTTGTTTTTGATACGGCGAGCGTACACACACACATCTAACAACAGGCTAAAAATCAAGAGCTAGAGTTCATCTCGAAAATATCACAAGAGTATGGGTACCCGAGCAAGCTAATTAATAAATGGATACATGAGAGTAAAAAGCATATGACTCAGAGTAAAGAAGGCCAAGAAGTGCACAACCAAAGGAAGATGAGAAATAAAAAATTCAAATACATTGGAGCTTTCCCATACCTGGAAGGAGTGAGTAAAGAAATCAATAGGCACTGTGCTAAATATGACTTACAACTAGGAAGCTCAGTGCACACCGTGAAAAGTATGACGGTCAACAAAAAAACAGAGGAAAAAATGCTAGAAGAATCAGGAACCTACGAAATTCCAATAGCACACATACCCCCAATATCGTACATTGGAAGTACGAAAAACAGATTAAAAAAAGACTTAAACAACACATATCTAACTGGCAAAAAAAAGAAGCCAAAACTGCTTTAGTGCAATTCTGCTTGGAAAACCGGACATTTCCAAAGTTCGATGAAATTAAAATGCTAAAAAAGAATAAAAAATCGGAAAGGCAAATGAGGAGGGAAGAAGCAATATTAATCTACAAAAATAAAGCAAGGGTATGTAACCAGAATGACCCTAGCACATTATCGGGTCTGTGGAAAGAACTAATAAGACAAGAAAAACAACAACAAAAGAAAAACAGGCAAAAAAAGACAAGAAAACCAGGATAGGAGAAGGAAATTAAAAAATAAATAAAAAAAAAATTAGGGGAAAAAAATGTTCTTAACGAAACATAGAGGGCGCCAGCCAGGCTTGATAACGAAATATATCCAGGAAAGTTTTTCCGACGAATCGCAACAAGGAGTATCGGACTCCATTAGCGCGAAGTTAACCACGAACATCGGTGGTAAAGTCGCCACGCTCCTGAAGATGCCCAGAGCATGGGCGAAAATTTCGAGTATAAAGAACGGTAAAAATTGATGTTTGAATCCTAAGGCAAAGATCCAATGAGTATACCCAGCGAAAAGTGTGAGAAGTAAAGCTGGTCATCGCATACAATGGACTTTAGGACAATAACATCAACAAAGACCGGAAAACACGTGCGTGAAATGTTCCCGTCGCTAGAAAGGAATGCCAAGGTAAGCATTATCCGCTAGATTTTTGTACAAGTTACTTTGAAATATCGCACGTAAAAGAGAATAGTACAATAATTAGAGCTATATAATAGTCAGAATTAGAACTACTAAGTGGATTACTGAAAACATGTTGCAGTCTTATTTTGTGAAATTTGCTTTAAGGTAGTGGATGTGGCAGCCTCCTCATTTGTCTTAAGTTTCTTTCTCAAGTGTTGGAAAAGCCAAGAAATTGCAGGGTGTAAAGTCTGAGCTACATGGAGGGTGTGATAAACTTTGGCCACCAATTTTCTCTAAAGCTCTTGTTGCTATTTGGGCCACACAGGGCCTGGCATTTTCCTGAAGAAGAAACAGCAGTTCCAGTCTTTCCTTGTACATTGCTCCTTTCAGGTAAACTTGAAAAATATGAGCATAATATTGTGAATTAACAACTTTGTTTCTCAGGTACACAGTGCCACAATACTATGCCACAGGCATCAAAAAACAAAATCACAATTTTTTTTGAAGAACTACAAACTCAAAATTTGTTGGGAGTGGCAAGTTGATGTTTTTACATATGCTTGACTATGGTTTTGATTCTGGATCAAAATGTTTTATCCAAGATTCGTATATGGTAACTATTCGACTATTCGATTCAAAAAGTCAGAATCTGTTTCCACTCTTTGGAGAAAAGCATGACAAAGTTCAACATGGTATTGTTTTTGTTTTCCAGTAAGATCATGTGGCACCGATCTTGCACAAACATGAGACATCTTCTGGTGCGACTTTACAATTTCATGACATCTTGCTACGCCACCATTCAACTGAAGTGCCAAATCACGAATCGATAAACATCCATAAGCTTTCATAAAAAAATTCGGCTTTCACAATATTTTCATCGGTCACTGATGTTGATGGACGCCTGTTTCGGGGTTATCCCACACACTGTGTTTGAAATCCTTGAAATGCTTCCGCCACTTGAATACATTTCTGTATTTCTGTTTCATTATATGTATTATGCTGTTTCTGCACCATACGCTTCTTGAATCATCTGAAATATTTCCTGGGTACTTTTGAATAACTTTACATGAAATTGAATTGTGATTCTCAATCTGGCAATTAGCAGTATATCGTGCTCATCCGCCACTACAATACACACTTCACGTGAACTATTACACTACATTCACAAAGAAAGACTGCACATTGCTTTCACTCAAACTAACACAGCACAGATGGGAAAATCATCCTCCACAGGAAACATGTGACTCATTTCCATAGCAATGGCGCAGTGCTGCCAGTCTACATACTTTCGGGATATACTACATACGTAATCTATACTATTTCCAAAAGTTGTAACATCATATGTAAACAGCTATCTGAAATTTCCTAAACAACTTTGCTACAAATTCACAAATTCAAAACACTCCATTATAAGATAATTTCATGCAAATAACTGTACCAGAAGCAGGATTGGGGGGGGATAAGTTTTTTGAAGCTCAGCCCAACAAATATTAACAAAAATTTTGCATTTTCCATATTGTGATTTAAACTGCGTTTTAGTTTCTACAAGAGAATTTAGTGTGAACAGAGAAACAGTTTGAAATAAAATGTTTATCACAAAAAGAAAGGTTGAATACCACTTCAACAAATGTTTGAAATATAAAGTTTGTATTAAAATGATTACTTTCTTTTGCCTTTACATTTGATAACTGTTTCGTACTGCATACATTAATGCAAAACTGGGTTCAAAAGTAATTTAAAAGAAATATGCGTCAATAAAGGTAGTTGCCACTGAAAACAAAAAATGTTACTGAGAATTTAAAAAATAGAAGTACAGTTATAATGCATTTTCTTCAGAATCACTCATTTCAACTGATGTAGTTATGACACCTAACAATTTCTGCCTAACAGCACAGTGTCTAAAACCAATTTGTTTGCTGAAAATATATATAAATCTTCCAGTATGTGTAAACAAGATTATACTTACAAAAATTATATATTCTGGAAAGATAGCTCTTTCACTACTTTGAACAGTAAAGTTATATTACTTACCAGAACAATAACAAAATCAAGCCAGCACCAAGCATTTGTAAAATATTGCTGGAAGCCAAATGCCAGCCACTTGAGCAACATTTCAAAAAGAAAAAGAACAGTGAAAGCTTTATCCATGACAACCAGAATTTCTTTAAGCCATGGCCTGTGTTTGAGATGTACATCTTCAGCAGCCTAAACAAAGTAGTACGTGGATATATAAATATTAAAACCACCTTAGGGATAAAAATTAGATCAAACAAGAATGATTTTGGCAAATCACATAACATTGTAAGATTCAGCATTTTAAATAAAATTTTAAATATAGTTAAGTGTCCATTTTACAAAGATAAGAGATAAGTGGATAAGCACAAGAGTATAATTCTTATTTGAAGTACATCTCTATAAACAGCATGTATTTTATTAACATAACTGTCAGTTTAAGAGCCACTGAGTAGATGGTATTACTAGTATACTGATGCACAGTTGACAGCACAACTCTTTCATTTTTAATGAAATACAGGATTACACCATTGTACAATACAAATTTGGAA
This sequence comes from Macrothele yani, assembly GCA_039090855.1. Classification (NCBI taxonomy): domain Eukaryota; kingdom Metazoa; phylum Arthropoda; class Arachnida; order Araneae; family Macrothelidae; genus Macrothele; species Macrothele yani. Next base: position 70,165,765 of record CM077001.1, on the reverse strand, counting down.
GATGTGAATCCGTTATTGGTGTAAATATGACATGGATGTTAAGTCAGATAATATCCGAAAACCTGAAACTTTTGTCGTCCTAGAGAGGGAATCGAACTTGCGTCTCCCGGATAGCGCCCGAGTATGCTAACCACTACACCACCCAGAACGACCAAGTTTTAAGTTTCTGATTAATTTGAATATAGCCATCACAGGATTCACTAGTTGAAGCAACCAGTATTCATATATAGCGAATCTGGAGGTTTAGAATTCATTTCTGTGACGATGAATTCTAAACCTCCGGATTCGCTATATATGAATACCAGTTGCTTCAACTAGTGAATCCTATGATGGCTATATTCAAATTAATCGGAAACTTGGTCATTCTAGGTGGTGTAATGGTTAGCATACTCAGGCGCTATCCGAGAGACGCGAGTTCGATTCTCGCTCCAGGACGACGAAATTTTCAAGTTTTCGGATTTTATCTGACTTAACATTTGCATGGACAAAGTGATTACATTAGCACTGTTTTGTACAAAACATTCTAATAATAGCAAGATAGAATGGCATTTTAAAGAGTGCAAAAACTTTTTCTGGACTTTTTTTCTTTTGTGAATCTGACAGATGAAAATTTCTGATGTGGTAAGAAGGAGACCCCTGAATCTTTTAGCACCCAGGGCCCCAAAAGATCTAAAGTTGCCTCTGACCATTAGGGACAGACTTAGAGAGACTAATTTCCACATCTATCAGATTTGGTTATGGAAGCACTTTCCGAAAGTTGGCAATTGTGTTTTGCCTGATAACGCTCCATGCTCCAGAAAATATATCTACAGCCTACTTAATGATTATTTTTTGGGTCATTCAGTTCAACACTGAGGACAAATCTTTTCATTTGCAGGCTTTGGAAGTGAGATTCACAGTTCTTATTATCTCTCGATTCAAAGGCTGTAGAACAGGTACAGTTTGGCAGAAAATGCATTACACCAATTCAGTCTAAGGTTGGGGGGGTTGTTATAAGGTGCACAACTGTCAATGAAACTAAAAAAAAAAATATTTCCATTTCTGCTTTAAATTTGACAAGCCACTCATTAAAAATTTCTGTCATCATACATGCATTTCTGCTTGATTTATATTCGCATAGAATGAATAAACTTTTTCAAGCAGAAGGGCTTGGTAGGTTTGCCAACAATCAACACTTTCGGGTTTTTAATTCTTGACTTATTGCAGCAGAGGAGTGCTGTTAGATGTTGCTTTGAGTTTTTCAGCCAGCACATTGGTCTTCTTTAAGTTTTCATCATCATCATCAGCATATCACTAAGCTGTTCTCTGATATTCAGAGGTTAGCTCCACAAAGAAATACAAACTACCAAATAATTTTTACTTACTATTGCCATATCAAACATCTTCATTTACAGCGATTTTGACTTACAACTTGGGCTTCATTCACTGAAATTCACCACACACCATACACAAGATCTTTTATACTTCATAATCTTTCTCTGAAGCAGATTTCTGACTAGAAAAAACTTGACTAGAGCTAGAAAAAAATCCCTGCCTCATCATCATCGTCATTAAACATACCATCTGGACTGTATGAGCTTATAAGAGTAGCCACTTCTTCTGCTTTCCATTCTATCTATGTTTTTCGCAGGCACAGCGCCTGCATAACCATAAGCCATCTTTGTGATGTGCAAGACTGTTTCTTGAAGTCATTTTGCCATTCAACTCTGGCCAAAAAGTCCTAATGGCCAAGAGTGGCAAACTATAATACTTTTTCGCAGGTTAATGGTGCACTAGCTGGCACACCCCAGAAATGGGAGTCCTGGAACAACATGAACAATGCTGAATCAATGTATCAAAATTGTGCCAGCAGAATTTTTTGCTTTCCAGCTCAATAATTGGCTTTGCAATTGATGTCAGTTTTTCTCGATCACTTAAAAAGTGGATAGCATTGATGGGCTGTTGCCATATTTCTAGAAACAGCCTCTTTTATTACTGCAGAAAACCTCATAAGTGATTTTTTTCTTTACTTCTAAACAGAATTACTTTCTTTGCAAAGAATTATCTCATTAAAAAATTAAGCAAGGCACAATGTAAAAAACATGAACAAGTGCAGAAAGAGACTGAGTGATAGGTCTGGTTGCAGTGGTTCTACGACAATCCCTTTCTCTCCAAACAGATTTGAGCCACTTCTGACACAATGGAAGGTAAGGAATGGTTTGTCTGAAGAGGGTGTTCACTTCTATAAATGAAAGAGCACAGGAATCTAAATTCAACATCTTTGCTGCAGTTGTAAATATTATTAAATGATAATTTTCATAGTTAAATGGTAATTTTATATATTGTTAAATGATAAATTTTCTTGGAAATATGAATAGATTTTTTATTGTAAAGAAAATTTACGAAAATAAACTTTTGTTATATTGAAATTAAAAATGCATTACCTTAATGAGACTTTTACAGGGCATTCGTCTTACTTTTACTTTCGTAATATAAGTTTTCACTCTAATGGGAGTCCACTGTACAAAAAATGTACACAACCCTATAGTTGGTAAAATAAAACAGTATCCTATCTCACAGGAATGACAATACATAAGAAATGCATGCTACTTTTCCAGCTGATGTGTTAAAACAGTATTCCATCACAAAAATGACAACACATGGAAGTATGCAGAAGTCTCTAGTAGGAAATTAAAGTAGTATCCTATTATAAGAAATTAATTAAATTGAGGACACGCTTTGCATATGCAAATGCAGAGCATAAATAAAAGATGCCAAGTGAAAACCATGTGTACAAAAAGGCATTACTGTAGTGGGTGTGGTATTAATGAACATACATACATACATACATACATATCACTAAGCTATTTTCTGAGATTCAGAGGTTAGCTCCACAAAGAAATACAAACCACCAGATAAATTGTTAGAAATTTACACTTTCATACACAGCCATTCGGGACTCTCTCGAGAACCCATCATTCCTGTGAAATCCTCCTAAAGTATCTATGACTTTCAATGAAGAATTCACTTGCCTACAAATTTCACCATCTAATTTGTTCTCTCTGTCAAACAAGCTTTCTAAATACACAAACACGTTCACCTGGTTAATCACTGTGCCATTCAGACTTATCCTGCATTAAGTACTAACACTTCCTTGCTCAAAATCCATAACTTTGGTTTTTCCTTTATTTATACTTAGATCGAATTTCACACAAATCGTTCATCTCGCACAACATACTCTGCAACTCACGTTTGCTCTTTGTCAACAGGACAGTGTCATCAGCATACAGCAATCTGCACACATGGATAATTACCAAGACATAAACCAGCATTGTCACTTTTGGCATCACACATGAACTCATCCATAAATATATTAAACAGCCATGGTGACATTATACAACCTTGTCTGACTTCTGCACTAATAGAAAACCATTTTGATAAAAAAACAAAAAACAACAACAACACCATCCACTTGTACACTGGCTCTACTGTCAGCATACATGGCTTTACACTATTAAGTAGATTCCCAGTAACATCATATTTATTCAGTACCTTCCACAGAAGTATTCTACTTACTCAGTCATATGCTTTCTCTAAATCTATGAAGGCAGCAAAAACCTTCTTACCAACAGCCAGATAATTTTCGATCATCACGTGTAATAGAAAAATTTGGTTAGTGCAGTCTTTACCAGGCATAAAACCACTCTGAGCATCCCACACTTTCAATGATGTAAGACCCCGTACTTTTTCAATAACAACCTTACCAAACACTTTCCCTGGCACACTCAGTAGGCTAATACCACGATAGTTCTTGCATTCAGTCTGATCACCTTTTCCCTTATACAAGGGAACAATGACAGCATCCCTCCAATCCTGAGGGACCATTCTTAACTCCCAGCACAACTTGCAAATTTCAGTTAACCAGTCAATTACAGAGTCACCACCATACTTCAACATCTCAACAGTTACACCATAAACTCCTAGAGTCTTACGAGTCTTAGATTTTGGAGCTTTACACACCTCTTCTTTTGAGATCCCTCCTGCACTTCTATCATTCACTGTGACATCTCCTGCTTCTGCCTCAGAATCACCCTTTGCTTTCCTGATTTAATAACTCACAGAAGTATTTATCCCATATTTCCTTACCTCATTGGCATCCCATATCATTTCTCCGATCCTATTCTTCACACAACTTGAAACTTTATTTTCCCTATTATTCCTGTGTCTCATGTACTTCCAGAAAGCTTTTATATCTTTCCAAAAAGCCAATGCATGCCTTTCCTCATTTTATCTTTTGCCTTACTCTGGCCAACCAGCTTAGTTGCCTCATGCTTCTTATAGTGATATTTATCCTCAGAAACTCTACCTTGCAACATCCCCAAATATGCTTCCTTGTTTCTTGTTACTACTTCTTTAATATCATCGTTCCACCAAGCATCACCTCTAACGTTACTCACTATTGTGGTGCCACAAACCTCTTCAGTTGCAGTAACATCACAGTTCTTAAAACATGTCCACTTCCTTTCTACATCGCTTTCATATGATTTCAGCTTCTTTAATCATTCTCTAAGTAAATTAGAGTATTGCTGATGATCTTCATGATGCCTTTCAGCCTTTATTCTTTCCAACATGGGGCTCTTCCTATTCCTTTTCCTCCAACCAACATTCAGTTTCACTCATGACACTACCAAGTAAAGATCAGAGCCAATATCTGCACCTCTCATCGAGTGTCAACAACTAAGCATTTCAGACGCTGATTGTAAAGAACAAAATCTATTACATTCTTTTGACCCAGAGTATGATTTTCCCAAGTATATGTGTGGCATTAATGCAACTACAACAATGTGTGATAGTGACAATCTTGGTAATTTTTGCAACCATTAACTGAACACTATTACGCAAAAGGCATGTAAAGTGCACATAAAAAGTGTTTAACAGCTTCTTGAAAGAATCTATACAGTAATTTATTTATGGTAAGCATCACGATACAGTTACTTCTGAAAATAGCAAGGGGCTGTAGTAAAAGGAATTCTAGAAAGTCACTCTAAAATGGAAAAACAACATTTGCTGTATTGTATACTTGCCAACTTTGGAAAATGTGCATCAGTAAAACTTTTGTGTGAACGCCATTTACCACACGAACTAAACCAGTACTATCTGTGTTTAAAATAATAATTTTAAAAAACCATAAAGTAAAATCTTAATTCTGTTCAATATTAGCCTCACACACCTGTAGTGTTTCAGTACCAAATTAAACATTTCCTGTAAAAAAGAAAAATTCATTTTAAGAGTACTTACACATTGCATTCAAAACTGTATGTTACATACCTTCTAATCTTCATCTTGTATATCAGGATTATATAAAATTGTAATCACTTTCATAACTACCATCATATGAAGCAGAAAATGGTCCTTCTTGTCTTGTTTCACAACAGTGGAAGTTCGATCACTTCCATTTCAGCTTCATCACTTTCGTTTTCGGACCCCCCCCCCCAAACCCCCATTTAACAAGTTGAAATGCCAAATTTTTTTGTGGGGGAATATTTAATAATACAGGATACATGTTCTGATCATCGTTGGGGGAAAAATTATTGTTACGGGGGAAATCTTTGCTACGTCTGATTTCAGTTTTCGGATATTTTCCCTCCAATTTTAAAGTTGAAATACAAATATTTATGAAATAAAATGATATTTAACAACAATACTAGGCAGAGGAAACATCACGTGAAGAATAAAATTACGATTACGGGAGAAATCTTCACTGCGTCTAACTTACGTTTCAGAAAGTTTTGAAAGACGAAACTTCCGCTTTCAAAAGTTTCAGGCGGAAAACATCCTCCACCACTACTAATTGCCCCAAAATTTCTGTTCAGTTATGCATCGATCTCGGGGATCACCCAAATTATGACGGAAAAGGAGAAATTTCTTGAAGCCGCACTCTCATGCCTCTATTACAGCGAAATTTTCGAAACTCGCACTCTATTACAGCGAAACTCGCACTCTATTACAGCGAAATTTTTTCGTTGTCAAATTTCCGTTTTCGGAAACTTTTCCTCCATTTTCAAACTGAAATACAAATATTTATGGAATAAAATGATATATAACACAACAATACTGGACAGAGGCAACATCACAGGAAAAAGAAATTACGATTACGGAAACAATATTTATTTCGTTTACTTTCGTTTCTGAAAGACGAAATACCGTCCCGATGAGTATTTTTACGAACTGGTAAAATCCTTCGATGCATAGTTTTATGCGTCAAGAAAAATTACCGATGCATATTTTTACACGGCGAGAAAAATTCTCGATGCGTAGTTTTACGCGTTGGTAAAATTTTGATGCGTAATAGACGCGTAAGTACGCATTTTGGAGAACCCTGGTCGGCACGTCACTTGAGCATTCCTGTGGAGAGAGAGTTACCGTACGACGTCATGAAGCCCCGGCGAGTCAAAGATGACATCATCGCATGACACAGCGCTTGTAAGGTCCGGTAGAAAATCTAAGTGGATGGTTGCAGGGGATTAAAATATTTCGATTGAGCAATCGAAATATTAAAAAATCCGTAAAAAGACCTCTATCCGTAAATTTTATGGATAATCCATGAAAGTTGGCAAGTATGGTATTGTAATGCTTTGAAAAAAAAAAATCATGGATAAACGTATGATAGATAAAAGTTTGCATGATTTTGAAAACGAAAGACAGTCAGTGGCTGATTTTCAAATAGGCGCGCGCTAGGGCCTCAGAGCTTGAGGGGCCCCCGAAAACCTATGATTGGATTGCCAGTATTGTTTTGGTTTTGGTTTTCAAAACCCGAAACGAAAATTTGCAGACCTTCTTAATTTTCCGATGAAAATAATAAGGAAAAGTGCTTTCAAGAAACTCTTCACATTCTCGCTTTCCTGCACTTACTGATGGAATTCTTACTGTCCACCATTCTTGGCCCATGACATTCGTCTACGATAAAACTCCTCTACAAAAAGTCATCCACTCTTTTCAAGTGAAGCACTGTGCATAAATTGCTTTTTTGCCCATATTTCCTAATGTGGAGAACTTTTCCAATAGCCAATATCTTCAAGTATTTTATTTTTGTTTCATACCATGCTCGTTTCCTACTAATTTGCTCAAAATGTAGAAAAACAAGATGATTTTCCAAAGCTGAAGCAATGGAAAGAGCATGTTTTATAATTGAAATGCATTCCAATTTTATGAGAACTTACACGTGTTGTACGAAATGTCATTTGCAGCGCCCTTAGCTTTAAATTTGCCAAGAAACTTGCAACTGTAAAGGTGTTAAAGAAATCAGGTTTGCCAAACGTATCAAACTCGAAAAGAAATTTTGCTGTAATTGAAATAGTCTCTTCGTAGCGCAAAGCTAAAATTTGCGAAATTTCCATTTTGAGAACTCCTAGCGGGAAATTTATGAACTAATAGTGAAATTTATATCGGGAAAATTTTTAATTTTTTTTTATGTCCGATCATTCGCAAAAATAATTTTTGAAAAATCTGTGTAAACCAAATTTTTTGGCCTTCAGCAGGAAATTAACGAACTAATTGGAAAATTTAAATATTTGAGAAGGAACAGTTAAGCTTAATCTGAGTCACAAAAATAATTTTTTCCTTTATGTTGAATAGTTTCTTCACAACAGAACTTTGATTTTTGAATTTTTGACTGGACAACACTTAGCAGTATTTAAAGTGCTGAAGTTAATATCCTTAGATTTCCTATTAGCCGCAAAAATAATTTTTGAAATATCTCTAAAAACAAAAAGTTCAATATGCACTGGCAGACAAAGGGATTACACTACCACTGTTTCTTACAAAATGTTGTAATAATATAGGAAGATCAAATGGAATTTTTAAATGCGTAAAAACTTTTTCCTCGACTTTACTTCTTTTTCTGTTAATCTGGCAGATGATGAAAATTTCTGAGGCAATGAGAAGGGGCCGGGGGCCCCTGAATCTTTTAGCGCCTAGGGCCCCAAAAGATCTAAAGTCGCCTCTGAAGACAGTACTAATAATACAATTGACTTACTAATTTTGCAGATAGTCTGGATTTGTTTGGCAGCATAAGAACTGCACTGGACGTTGTTACAATGACTGAAAAAAAAAAAAAAGAAGTGATGCACTTCCCTCCCAAAATAACCTCTCATACATCCTGTGCATCAGGGTGTCATATAAACTTATAAACAACATTATCGATGTAAAATTTTGGACAGGCTTTGATCACTATTGAAAGGGATGATGGAATATCATTAAGGAACTTCAAGAGAGTACATGACACATTCACAACATCAATACTGCTAGGTGCAAAAGTGCAACTAATATGAATGCTAAAGGTCTTTTTTCATGGATTTTTTGTATTAGTGTGTTGTATAAAAATGCTAGGATTAACTGTCATCTATGTAGTGACTTACCAGGAAATGAAAACTGTATTATTTCACAGCAGAAATTAAAAACTTGCAACTTCAATTTCTGTTTAAGTGCACTGTCATTACACAACCCAGCAGTGGCGGCTCGTGGCAACTAAAACAGGTGGGGCCAGTAGCCCAAGTCAAACAATGAAATAAAAAAAACTCATTATTAGGCCAACTATTCAGACCCCCCCCTACCCCCAAGATTCCTTTACTCTGCCTCTGTTTACCCCCTTGACTCACAATAATGCCCAAATCAGGCAGGAATGTGTCAACTATTGTATTGCACACGAAAAAAATTTCCTCAGAATAGAATGCATAATTATTAACAGAAAAATGTTAAAACTCCTTAAATAAAATTTTTACCTTAAAACATATGAGCATTAATTTATGTTAGTTGTGCTTTGTGTTTCTTCAGATTTCTCAACTGAGGAATAATCACAGGATAAAAAAATGTAGTGAAAAAATAATAACTCCAAATATATGCAGGGAGGGAATGTTTCATGAATTTTGTCCCATATAGAATGAGTACAATACTACCATTTGCATTATTTAAAAGGTTTAACCCTTTTTTTTAAAGAACTTGTGAAACCTAAAAACATATATGTACTGATGTGCAAATTATACTTACAGGTTTTCTCATTTATTTATTTATTTTTAACATAGAAAATCCTCTCAGTTAAAACTGAAATTAGTTCTGCAAAGTGCTTTGTAAACTTCATACTCTTGGAAACTCAAATTCTTGGGCTGATCAGCACCAAGTTTTTTAAGTGAAGCTTTTCGACTCAAATTCTTGGGCTGATGAGCACTGTGTCTTTTTAAGTGAAGCTCAAACTAAAAATTCTTGGGGTGATAAGCACTGAGTTTTTTTAAGTGAAGCTTTTCTTCCAGATTTAAAGCAAAGAATGAGATTTTAACAAAATATCCACTCCATTCATTGTAATCGACAAGCAAAAAAGTCACGACACAAAGGAACAACACATCACCGAGAGAGACACACACAGAAAAAACAACTAACTGAACTTTGAGCTTGGTTGGGGTAAGCTTCTCTGTCAACCCACGGCGTTAAGGAAATGGATACTCTCCTGGCCAATCAAATTAGCGCTGGGCCAGATAGATCTGGCCCCACAACTTTTTGCACATGCGTTAAGGCAATGTTGTATGTAGGTCATCATACTGAATGAGACTGGGAGGAAATCGTCTCCTTTTTGCTTGCGTAGTGATGTTACTATGGCCTGTTGGAGCTGGCCCCCATAACCTCACACTCTGAACGTGATCTCTTTCCTCAGGGAATAGTTTTTCGTTTTTGAAGGAAACTTTCCCCTTAGGTAATGGTTTTTGAAGGGAAAGGTTTATCACCATGTAGTTAAGAGAGAGAATAAGAATCAAGGCAAAAAAAAAAAAAAAATATCTAAAAATAGAAATTTTTAGGTGGGGCCTGGCCCCTCTGGCCCCTAATGACGAACCGTCCCTGCAACCCAGTATATTGCAAATCCAAGCAGCTAAACCCATTTATATAAAGGGATCTGAAAAAAAGTCTTTAAATTCTGCTAGATCACCAAAAAGTAATTTCAGTCACATATAACTTACTCAGATCCCTACTTAAATAGAGTTTCAGTTGATTAAAGTTGCAGTACCCTGGGTAGTGCAATACTTTGTTTGGACTTGTACAGTGTCATAGTTGAACAAAAAGATAAAAATGCTTTCAGTTACTTGGAGTTGCACTGTCCTGAGAAATTTCATTGTTCAGGGTCACAGTGTAATGACTAAACAGAAATTGGGAAATGTTGATTGCAATTTCTACTGAAGGGAAAAATGAGATTTTCGTGTTTTTCAAGGAGCTGCTACATAAACGACACTCACTCTTTCTCCCACAAAATAATGTGTTTCATCACCATAGGATTTGGAGATTATTTTTTCAATTGATTTCTAATGCACATGCTGTTTCAAAACAAACTTACTCTCCAATTTTTTCATGTCTTTTCTGCTTTTGAAGTGCAAGATGTAATAAAAAACCTCATTGATATCAGCATAGAATTTGAATTCATTCTTGAGAAAAAGATTTCAATAAATTGCTACAAAGCCATACAAAGGAATTGAGCAATTAAGATTTAATAGTTTGAAGAACATAGAAAGAAATTGGACACTTCAGAGGAAGAATGGAATGTTGAGTTAAAAAACCTTTTGTAAACAAGAAGGGGCAGGATCCAATAACATGATCAAGAAAGGACAGGCTTAAGATCCAAATAGCAAAAGGTTCGCAAAAGTATTCTTCTATTCCCATAAGCGCAATGGCATATGGCGCAAAATTACGTGGCTAATGACTTTAATGTACAACTGTTATTGAAAGCTGCGACTATACTATTTGTCACATATCTTCTTGTTTAAGTATGTAGGGTGTAGTTAGGCCCATATATTGACGTGCAAATATAAAATAACATAACTGGTAAATAATTTTTTTACTTACTCATAGCAATTTAGGCCCATCATATATGTCGGCATTTTTTGTCACTGTGGCAATGCATCTGCTTAATAGAATGGATATTAGCTTAAAAAACATAATATCTAAGGTATTATTGCCTGATATTGGCAAAGTATTTCGCACGTTGTTGCTCCGTGAGGCACGTGCTCCCAGCCCGAGAGAGGTCTATTGTTATGGGGTTTTTTGGTTAGTTAAAAAATGTTATTAAATGAAACAATTAGGTTATATTATTATCTGTTCACATTCATTCGTTCGCACAATCAAATGTTTTAAATTTACTATTAATTAAAAATTGTATTAGAAGAAGTTATACTCATCGGATCGGGAGACGTCTCTCAAGAGGCTCTTCGTCCCGTTGTTACTGCGAGCGCTTTCGACACAGCCGATGTGTCATCATCGAGCTTTCTACCAGTGACGTGCATTCCACCCAAGCAGTGCTTGGGCAAAGGAAATGAAGGATACATAAAAATCTCCAATTCTTTAAATTTCTGTTTTTGACACAGATAATAATCACCACAAAGTTATAAATCCATTCTTATACCTCTGAGATTTTCATGTGTATAATCCACGCACACCAGCAATAACGACGACTAGACAGGAGAAACAAATGATGCTGCACTTCGATTGGTCGCAGCTGCCGAGCGCATACAACACCTGCTCCCGTCACCCAAGCGTCACCGCCGCCGAAGGGGTGTTGCTATGACAATCTGACGGCACTAGTCTGCTAACCAATGAGAAATGCTTCCTATAAACGACCGTCTATACGTGTAGCTCCTCTTAATCAAGCAGTCAGTGGACTGCTTGGGTTATGGAAGCTGAACTGTGGATGCATTGTTCGAACTTCTTTTTACGTTGTGTGCTGTGAATTACTGAATATATCATGCATGTGTATTAAAAAAGACTCTAAACAGCCATGTCTGATTCCATAAATGAAGACATTATAGCCGATTTGTTACAAACTCCGTTTTCTCGCCGAACTTTTGAAGAAAATAAAAATCTGATTTCGAAAGGAAGACTGATGCCTGCATTGCCAAGTTTAACGCAGCAACAAAAGAATATTACTTGACATTTTCAAAACGCCAATTATGAAAGAGGTGAATGGCTTGCCAGAAGTGTTAAGACCAACAAACTGTTTTGTTGGAACTGTTTGCTGTTTAGTTGTGACAGAAGCTCCACTTGGGCAACAGGATACAGCAAGCTAAGCAATTTAACTAAAGCAAAACAGGATCATGATGTTGCTGTTAAGCATATTCGTCAGTCCGTTGCACTCGCAACTTTTGAAACTATTCATATTGAAACTGAGGTCAGTGACCAGATACGACAAAACATAAGTGAACACATTGAAGAAGTAAAACGCAATACAGATATTTTGAAACATCTTATAAATGCTGTTTGCTTCCTTGCAAAGCTAGAAATTTCATTTCGAGGAGATGACAAGTCAAAAACTTCCAACAACCGCGGAAATTATTTGGAACTTTTGGACTACACTGCTCAGTATGATCCTGTACTAAAAAACCATTTGGAGTCTTCGACAGTATTCAAAGGAGTATCAAATCGTATTCAAAATGATTTAATTGATTCTGTCACCAAAAATGCCAGTTAAAGCAGTCCGATTTTGTTGTCATATTATAGCAGATGAAACTACCGACGTCTCAAGTTTCTCTTGTTTATCGGTATGCAAATGAAGGGAGAGTGGTAGAAAGATTTGTGTGCTTCCAAGAAGTTAGCGAGGGCAAAACAGCGGCAGCACTTTTTGGTCTTATTTTGTCCCATATTAAGGTTTTTTCAGACTGGTGGAAAACACGTCGCGCAGAGCTACGACGGAACTGCAGTTCCGTCATAGCTCTTCCTTGCATGGTATACAGTAGCTCTTCCTCATTGGCCTCTTCCTTGCATGGGATACAGTCGAATATCAAGGCATCCTTTCCACAAGCCCTCTTTCTTCACTGCTATGCGCACTGTTTGAATTTAGCACTTTCCCAAAGTGCTTCAAATATTCCTGAATGTCGCATCTTTTTTGCTACTCTTAGTGGGCTTGCAGCATTTTTCTCGAGATCACCAAAGCGCTCAAAACTTCTTGATGCCTTTTTGGGATGCCGACTACCCAATGTTTGCCCAACAAGATGGAATATTCATCACGACTCGTCAATACTGTCCACGAAAAAAAAAGAGCTTCGCCAGACTTTTGCTGCCATGTTGAAACATCAATCACAAGTAGAAAGGGATATTCTTGTGGGTGTTCAGGGACATTTGTCCAATTTAGAAAACTTTGAATTTTGCTTTCTTCTTACAACCTTTCATAGTATTTTTTCTCTTACTGATGTTTTGTTCAGCGTGCTTCAGAATGCTTCATTAGATATTGTTTACTGCAGAAGTAACATAACAGAAACACAAAATGCTGTGAAATCTCTGAGAAGTCATTTTCAGGAAGTGTACGAAGGAACCATTGCTGATGTTGGACTCCCAAGAAAATGAAAACGAAACCTTTCTGAAGACATTACGATTACTACTAAATACAGAAGATTATATTTTGAAATTTTCGATAATGTCGAACAACACATTAATACAAGATTTCAGGATTATGAAAAGCTTACATTTTTGTGCTTACTGGATTCTTCGAAGTACAGTTCTTACGTTCACACTTTCCCAACTGATGGTTTGAAAAGCTTACTTGAAAATTATGGTCACTACTTCGATGAATTACATTTGAAAAATGAATTAATCGTAGCATACAGTTCACACGGATTTTCTGACAAGTCACCTATACAGCTTATGAAGATGTCAGCAGCTTCAGCACTTGGAAAATTGATGCCACAACTTTACCTATTGGCTTCACTTATAAGTGTGATACCTGTGTCCACTTCAACAGTTGAAAGATCATTTTCTGCATTAAAGTGAATTCAGACATATGCACGAAACAGAACAGAACAGAAACGACTCTCGCATCTTGGACTGATATCAATTGAAAGTGATCTATTAAATACTCTGAAAGAAAGAAATACTTTTTCGATACTGTAATAGAACATTTTGCTGCAAGTGATCAAAGAATGGAGTTTACTTTTAAAAAAGGTATTAAGTGACTTCAGTTTATTCGGAAAAAAGAAGTATTTTGTTTTAGATTTGCTGTGTTGTGTAAAAGAATAGATATAAAAAAGTAGCTATATCGTACGCCATGTTTTTCCACTTTTATTATTTCAAAAATCTGAAATTAATGTCAATTGTAAAAAAAAAAAAGAAAAGTAATTGCGTTTGCGACTGCTTGAGTAGTCTGTTGGGTCACCGCACATCACTGCCTTCTACATCTACATGAGGGTTTCCTCGTGTGTGTGTAGCCACTGGAGTTGCATGTCAGGAAACGAAGGGAAAGTTTTGTGGGTTGTATGTGTTAGGTGAATGCTTCTCATGTGTCGCCATCTATTGGATGAGTTGGTAGGTATATCAGTCGTAAGTACAGTTTTTTTTGTGTGTGTAGCTATTTTTGAGCTATTGTTATTTATTTGTAGAAACAGGGGCATTATTTTTAGTCCTTTATTAAATGGTGCGAATTTTTGTAATGTTGTTCTTTTTTTTTTGTCTTTTTTTTTTATGGATTTTTTCGCTTTTTATAAGTGACTTCCAGGCTGTATCTAGGTTGGTAGGGTCTAGTACGTTGCATATTTGATCTTTTTTGTTCAATTATAACACTTTCAGAAATCCTCAATTCTTTTTCGTTTGTGTGAGTGGCTAGTAATTTAATATTTTCAAAATCAGGATATTGCTTATGATTAATGCAGTGTTAAATGAGTGTAGTTTTTTTTTCTTTTTTGTTTCAGTTTTTTACATGTTGATGTAATCTTTTTATTAATCTATTTTTTGTGCTACCAATGTAAAAGATGTGATCTCCAGAACTCTGTGAAGCAATAGGAATTTCATACATGCCGGCTAATTGTAGTATATTATTGTTATATTTTTTCTTTATCACTAAGTCACCAATATTCTGAACAGAATGACCCAAAAATAATGTTGTTTCTTCATTGATCTTAAAAATTTTCCACTAAGTGGAAAATTTTTCTAATAAAAGGAAAAGAACCTGGAAATTTGTATTTCGTTTTTGGAATGTTTTTACTAGACTCCTTTAAATTCTTTTTGTATTCAAATATCAACCTTTTAACAGTTTTTGTGTCATACCCATATTGTTTGGTTGTGTTAATAATCCATTGGATTTCTTCTACTCTGTACTTTCTATTTGAGGAATGTGTGAAGGCTCGTTTTACCAAATTCCTAATACTAGTCAATAGTGACAAAAAATGCCGACATATATGATGGGCCTAAATTGCTATGAGTAAGCAAACAATTCTTTACCAGTTAATGTTCATTTTATATTTGCATGTCAATATATGGACCTAACTACTTTACCCTACATACTTAAACAAGAAGATACGTGATGAACAGTATAGTCGCAGCTTTCAATAGCAGTTGTACATTAAAGGTTTGCAAAAGTGCCCAGAGCAGTACAAGGTGTCATTGCATGCTATAAAGGTGATTTGGGATAAGAAGGAAAACTCTACAGTACAAACATCGCTTTATCTAAAGAAAAAAAGAAAAGAAAAAAAGAATGGTATCAACATCAGTGCGAGCAGAGTTACAAATTAAATTACTGAAGAGTAAATATTAGTGAAATTATTGTATTGAATAAATTTTTATTTTTCAAAACAGTTTTGAGCAATCATATTTAGGTTTTAATTATCCATAGAAAAAAAGTATAAGCATATATAAAAAATAAATAAACAGTATTTAAGCCGTGTCTACTTATACAGTAGCATTTAAAATAAATTGGAGGTAACATGGGAAAAAATAAAGAAAATAAACAAGTGTGCTAATTTGTCCAGTAAATTATTCCTACTAAGAAAGCACCACTTAATAAAGTATCACAACCATATAAAGTTTTTCAATTAACTGAGTCCACATAAAGAAGTTCTTCAATTGGCTGAGCATTTGAACATTATTGGCAAAACCCTTAATGACTCACATTTAAGTGTGCTCTTATTACGCTGCTCACCTGAATCATATTCCACCTTAATATTAGTCTTTAAAGTAAAAAAGTAGTCATTCAAAGTAAAAATGAAGATGAATTGTCAATTGACTATCTCTAAAGCAAACTCAGTGATAAATCAGCTAACTAAACAAAATATTAGCCATCACTGCAATTTTTCACCTAATACCATTAACAGCTTTCTTTGTTTGAGCTCCGGATGACATAAGTTCTTGCTCTGGATAACATAAGTTGTTGTTCTGGACAACATAAGTTGTTGTTCTGTTAGCTCTGGATGACATTAGTTGTCTAGCCTACTCCACCAACCCAATAGCAATTGTAATTCAGCCTATTTCAGTGTTTCACCTCTGTTCCAGGTAGTCCAAAAGATTTTCAGTGAGATTTAAATCCAGTGACTCCATGATCCAGTCCAAGTGTACATTATGCTCCTTGTGCCCATTACAAACAATTTCAGCTCTGTGCACCTATATGTAGTCATTATCCTGAAATACATATGCTGTGTTTGGCCTTCAAATGATGGACAAAAAGGCAACAACTGGTCATCTAGAATCTGAATACAGCTTACCTGATTTACATGAATCAATACCAAGATTAATGGGTCTAATTTTTGGTAGGTAATGCATCCCCATGACATCACAGATCCACCGCTAGTTTATATAGTGCCTCGGTCACAGTCTAGATGTAAGGTTTTGTTACTCATGTGATGCGCTATGCACTTTGCATCATTGGAATACAAGCAGAAATACTAGTCATTTGACAAAATAACAATTTTCCAGCTGTATGCAGTCCTATGTCTATAGCAAATAGCACATTGCAACTCCGCTGCTTTATGTGCAGCTGTTAGCAGAGGTATTTTTTATGGTACTCCGCTTCAGATATCTATGGATCAGTTTCTTTCACAATGCTCTTTTGGATCTAGTTTGATTTGGTCCTTCATGTACTGTCTGGAAAAATTCCTGTCTGATTTGAAATCAGTTTGCAGTCACTAGCCCTTGTCTCTGAGAACTGACTGCCAATTGCAGTAAGGCTTATGGTTAGTGGTCAAATTGGATATACACCACTGTTCATCAAACACTCATTTAACTGTTTGTTTTGAAACACCAGAGAAGGCTTCAGAAGACTCAAATATGGATTAAAGCAAACAATTTTGCCTTCATTCCTTGGGATGTGGATACACAGAGAACTTGTCTTTATTGGCTGATGTAGGTTCTCATGGGGGCTTACAGAGAGCCCAATGTAGTGTGGTGGGTGTGGAGACAGTTCTTTTATTTGAAAAAAAGCACTTTGCCAGGTCTAAATTATAATTCCCTTTTCACTATGGCAAAGTCTTTTTTGGTTCCAGCACTGGTTCCCTAGTTGGAGTTCCAGAGGTGTGTGTGTGTGTGTGTGTGTGTGTGTGTGTGTGTGTGTGTGTGTGTGTGTGTGTGTGTGTGTTATATATATATATTCTGCCGCTTGAAGGTGACACTAGACATGGCTCAACCGAGAGAACAAGCTGGATTCAGGAGTGGCTACAGCACAATAGATCATATCCACGTACTGAGAGAACTAATTGAAAGAGCGAGGGAATATGAACTTCCATTGTGCATGGCTTTTATCGAATATGAAAAAGCCTTTGATTCGGTGAAACCATCAGCAGTTACAATGGCTCTGAAAACCTGCGGTATTGAAGATGCATACATTAATATTATTAATAACATCTATGAAAATGCAAGTGCAAAGATACGGCTGTTTGAAAATACAACACACGTAAAAATTGGAAAGGGAGTGAGACAAGGTGACACCATATCTCCGAAGCTCTTTAATGCCACATTGGAGGGTGTTTTTCAGTCGCTGAGCTGGGAAAACAAGGGGATAAAGATTAATGGAGATTATCTAACCCACCTTCATTTTGCTGATGACGTAGTCATTTTTGCAACTACCCCATCAGAGCTGCAGAGTATGATCCAGGAACTTGCTGACAAGAGTAAAGAAGTGGGAATAAAAATGAACTTTCAGAAGACAAAAGTGATGTTCAATGCTTTTACAAGAAATGAAGATTTATCGATTGATGGAGAAAAGCTGGAGATAAGAGACACATACGTTTATCTTGGACAGCAGATATCAAGTGAGGGTCACATTGATGAAGAAATTAATCGGCGTACAAAACTTGCCTGGAGAGCGTTTGGAAGAAACAGCATAATTTTCAAGAGCAATATGCCATTATGCCTTAAAAGTAAAGTGTTTGATCAATGCATCCTTCCAGTGCTTACGTATGGTGCAGAGACGTGGACCTTAGCTAAAAGAGACATACAAAGGCTGCAGACAACTCAAACAAGTATGGAGAGGTGCAGGCTTGGTGTAACCAGGAGAGATAAGAAGAGGAACACGTGGATCCGAAAAATGACAAGAGTGGAAGACATCATGATCAGAGTTAAATCCCTGAAATGGCAATGGGCTGGACATACTGCCAGAAGAACAGACCATCGATGGACAGCCGAAATTTTAGATTGGATTCCAAGGGACAGGAAAAGACCCAGAAGAAGACCACATGGAAGATGGGTGGATGAAATTTGAAAGTATGCGGGAGTGACATGGAGGAGACTGGCACAAGACAGACCGTTGTGGAGGAAACTTGGGGAGACCTTCGTGCAGCAGTGGATTGATAATGGTTGACAATGATGATGATGATATATATATATATATATATATTATGTTGAAATAGAGGCATGTGAGGTTCCTCACAGGACCTAAACTTCCCTTAATTTCTCAAATTTGCTGCTGACAGAACTCTCCTTCGCAGGCTGGGATGAAGATTTTCCCATTTGGCTTCTTGGCATTGATTTTGCAGCAACCCTGCGTAAGACACCAGTTCCCATTATATTTCCTTTGAATAGGGAATGCTATCTCATTAAGAAGGGTCTGAAAACAGGAGATGCCATCTCCTCCATGGTTACATAAGAAAGTTGCCTTTCATGCACAAGAGGGGGAACTTCTTCCCCCAAATCACAAAAAGTACAAGTCTGAGCAGAACACAGAGAAGAGTTCATTATGAAGTTAACAAAATTAATACCCGATACAAACACTGGCACGACTCACCTAACTTCTCTTACACTAAATTACACAATGCAATTTTGCCATACCAAGCTTTGACTGGTCAAAAGGTTGACCCACTTTCACTATTCAGAGAGGGGGGGGGGTAATAAGACCAGTGCTCCCATGAAGAGAGCTTGCCTGGTGTAACTTTGAGTCATGAATTCCTGGAAATGCTGCACATCCTGAAGTCAAACTAAAATGCTTGCTCTTAGCAACAATGGGAGAGAAGAAAATAGTTCATTACGAGAACTGAAAGAAGAAACCTTGTTGACAAGGTATTTCCAGTCCTAGGATACAAACCAGCAGCCCTCAACACTCTGTTGTTTTGTTCCATACTACTTGGATCAGAGGACGTGATATGACTTTGGTGGCCTGCATTTTCTCTTTTATTTCTTGCACATCTCACACGAGCGGTTGCACATTCCACTTGCCTACACACACTTACCAACTTGCAGGCTGACATGCCAACTTCTTCTGGGTGGAGCAATTTCAATGTTCAGTAGTGTACAAATCCTTATGATTTTGGCCTTTTGTTCTAACTCAAGACTTATTCTCAAAGATCTAATTAATAATCCCCTTTGTCAGAAAGCCAAAAATGACTCCAGAAAGTTTTTGAAAATGTGTTGCCAGATTTATTGTTAAAATGAAAACTTCAGCAGAAAAATGTCTACTGGGTTTTGAGGTATTCATCATAAACATTGCTCAATAATTTAGTGGTAGTATGAGCCTTTTTGATGGAAGTTTCCTTGATAAATTTTTTGTTGTTGTTGTGAGGTTCAAAGACCAGTGTGTGTGTGCATTTTGTTTGGTTACCTTCATGTCTGGATATACCATATTATTACATTGTTCATGTCACTGTTTGCTGTATATTCCTTGATTCTTCGACCCAGTTTGCATGCTGTCTGTCCTGTGCAGTGATTATTACAAGATAGTGAACCTAATAAACACCCCTCCCCCATTTTCTACTGTGGAATTTCAATATTTTTTTTTTGTTTATTTCTGAAAGTTTATTAACCAACCACTTCAATTTTTGTTCCTAACTTTTTTTAGATGCTTGCTCATTTTACTATTTAGACTGTCGTAGTTGTTAACAGGAATGTACATACATACATACATATCATTAAGCTGTTATCTAAGATTCTGAGGTTAGCTCCTCAAAGAAAGACAAAGTACCAAGTACACATTTAACTGATATAACTAGAAATTGCTTACTGTTGGTGTATCAAATGTCTTCCCAAACACTTTTCCTGGCACACTCAGCAAACTGATACCACGATAGTTCTTGCATTCAATCTGATCACCTTTTCCCTTGTACAAAGTAACAATGATAGCATCACTCCAATCCTGAGAAACCATTCCTAACTTCCCAGCATAACTGACAAATGTCAGTTAACCAGTCAATTACAGAGTCACCATCAAATTTTAGCATTTCAGCAGATATGCCATCTACTCCCAAAGCCTTACCATTCTGAAGAGATTTTAGATCATTACACACTTTTTCTTTTGAGTTCCCACCAGTGTTTCCATTTCTCATTATGACATCATCTACTTCTGCCGTATAATTACCTTTGCTTTCATGATCTAATAAATCACAGAAGTACTCACCCCATCTTTTACTCAGCTCATTGGGCTCCCATACCATTTTTTTAACCCTATTTTTTACACAACTTAGAATTTTATTCCCCCTCTTATTCCCATGTCTTATGTACTTCAAGAAAGTTTTTCTACCTTTCCCAAAAGCCAAATCGTGTCTTTCCTCCTTTTCTTTTCTATCTTTTGCCTTACTCTGGTAAACTAACCTTGCTGCCTCATGCTTCTTACAGTGATATTCATACTCAGAAACTCTAATTTGCAACATCGCCAAGTATGCTTCCTTCTTTCTCTTTACTGCTTCTCTAACTTCAATGTTCCACCAAGCATCACCTTTAAAGGTACTCACTGTTGCAGTACCACAGAATTTTTCAGCAGCAGTGACAGCACAGTTCTTAAAACATGTCTACTTCTTTTCTACATCCCTCTTGCACACCTTCAAGTCATTCAGACATTCACTGAGTAAACCAGAATAATGCTGATGTTTTTCAGACAGCCTTTCAACCTTTATTCTTTTCACCACAGGCATCTTCCTATACCTCCTTCTCCAACCAACATTTAGTTTCATTGGTGACACTAACAGGTGATGATCAGAGCCAACATCTGCACCTCTCATCACATGGGTATTAACAACTAAATGTTTCATATGCTGATTATAAACAACAAAATCTATTACACTCTTTAATCCCAGAGTATGATTTATCCAGGTGTATGTGTGAATATACATACATACATACATACATACATACATACATACATACATACATACATACATACATACATACATACATATCACTAAGCTGTTCTCTGAGATTCAGAGGTTAGCCCCAAAAAGAAATACGAACTACCAGATATTTTTACTTACTGTTGTCGTATCAAACTTCTCCATTTACAGCGATCTTCACATGCAACTATCCACAATCCATTTTCAATGCAGAGTTCAACTAATCTTTCACCATTTTCATTCACACAAGGATCATTACACTTACCAAAAACATTATCAGAAACCCCATTCTGAACACCTACTCTAGCATTGAAATCCCTTGCTATAATAACTTTCTCTTTAGCACCAAATTGGCTTAAAACAGCTTTTAACTCATTCCAAAAAATCTTCCTTCTTGTCAGAGGGATCGGAATCACAAGGAGCATACACTATTACAATTACTATTTTCTGTAGTTTCACTTTCAGACATACCCAAAGAATTCTCTCACTAATGCAGCTGTAATGGATCAAGTAGTTCATCTTTTCACTTAAAATCACACCTACACCAGCCTGTCCTCTCACATTATCCAACACTCCAGACCACACACTCACCATTCTATTCATCTCTTCAATCTTAATTTCTTTCTTTTTAGTTTCACTTACACACAGCACATCCAATCTATACTTATTCATTTCTTCAATCACCTCATTTATCTTTCTATTTATACCTCTAGTATTCCATACACCAATCTTACACTCACTCATCCGAGATCTCTTTCTTATGTGCCTTTTGCCAGTTCCATATATTTTTCGTGGTGGACCATCCTTCTCAAGTGTGGCAGGTCCACCATATCCCACACTTGAGTCATTTTCAGTCTTTCTTAGAATCTTACTAATGTACTGAATGTATATTCACTGTACATATTTTGCTCTGTTTATATATTCAACTGAATTTTCTTTCAATATTACTGTTTCTGTCATTTTCTTCCATCACTTGTTTATGCAAACTAATTATTAATTGCTTTTGAAAATCACTCTACTAATTTATTTGCCATTTTAAACATTTCTTGATGCTATTGCTTGAGTACAGAACTTTTGTTCTTAATAAATTCTAGGCAATATTGGTTTTAACTATTTTAGAATGAAATAAGTCATGAGTAGGATTTCAGATTTCTATTTTTTACAGTTATGTACATGTTCAAACTGGTTCTGCTGTTTGATTATCTTTACATCCAAATATTGCAGAGCTGCCAACTTTTTGAGAGGTCTATCAGTAACCATTGGCACCAACTGATGCCAGTGAACTATATCACATTATGTTTCAAAGTTACAGAATATAATTACAGCCCGATAATAAAAAATATTAGTATACTTACCTTAACAAAAGTATTCCATGCATGAAACATTCTATTGAAAAAGCGGAGTGAGAAACTTATGCAGATAGCAATGTTTCCTTGTTAAAAAATTAAAACTTTTAAAAACATGGAAATGTCTAGTAGTCATAGAAATGACAATCATACCACATCAGCAGTTTTATTTGTTATGTATACACCTCAAATTAATTTTTGTTTCCTGTATTGCAGAGTCTAAGTCTTTCTCTGAAAGATTTTTGGTAATATCCTAATACAAACAATTTTGAAATCCACCAGGAGATGAAGCCTTGTGGCTTACATTGTGGGCAGAGATGGCAGCTTTCTTTGCCGATGGTCATCGACTCTGGGATCCTTAAGGGGCCCTCATCTGTAAATTGTGTTTCCAACAGTAACCTAGGAAACACTGCCAGGATTGTCAAGGAGTGGCATACAAGTTCAAATCTGACTTACTACATTGACAGAAATCATCTGCATTCTATTATGGTGCAATATCATGTGATGTGTTGATGTTTTTCTATTAGTGGTGTCGAGGATTAGGGCCCAGTCATCGGTTCCACTATGCGAAAAAAAATAACACATCCACGCATTCTTGCCTCCAAGAATGATTCTTTAAATATTTCCTCATTAATTTTTTTTATGAATTCCATTCTTTGAGGCGAACTGAGCGACATGAAAAACATTTTTTTCCCACTTCCTTAAACATTCGTTCACGGATTTTAGTGGAAATTGTGTAGTTATAGTTTTGTACGTGTACTGTACATGTATGTGTCTTTGGAACGAGAGCTAGAAAGAATTTGAACATATATAAATGGCTCAAAATTACTTTTAGTCTGAGTGAAACTAAAACGTGTGAACTAAATTATTCACTTCATTTTAAAACTTAAATTTATATATATATATATATATATAGGGATGTAAGGTCAGGTGATGCGTAACATCACAGCCTCTCCTTGACAAATGTCAACCCCGCCTTCTCGTGGTGCATCCTGTTCCCACTAAAGGGGCTCTGACGACCGCCAATAGCGGTATAACTATACCATCGGGATTAGAGGAAATTCTATCCCACACTCACCAACCCGCTTGGCCAGCGTGGTGAGTTATGGCCAAACCCCTCCAAAATGATTCCACAACTTAAATCTTGGCCCTCAGTCTCCTGGCAGCTGGAATGTACCTGGCCAAGGCAGCGGCCAGTGTGACATGAAGGCAGAGGGTGCTAAGAATCCCCGGAGGACCGGACTAGGCTGCCATCTGATGCTGACCTTGGCTACGTATAATGGACGCTCCCTATCATCTGATTCAAGGCTTCTTGAATTGGAAGAGGAACTACAAAGGATCAAGTGGGACATCGTGGGGCTAAGTGAGGTAAGGAGAAAAGGAGAAGATCTCATCGAACTGAAAAGTGAACATCTCTTCTACTATCGTGGGACAGATACTGGCAGAACTAGTGGTGTTGGATTTATAATAAACAAGAAACTGAAGGATAAAGTTGTAGAAGTTGAAAGTTCCTCTGACAGAGCTGCACGACTTGTTATCCAACTCTCGAAAAGATACCAGGCTCAGATTATTCAAACTTATGCACCCACCACAAGTCATCCTGAAGAAGAAATTGAAGAATTTTATGAGGAAATTTGTCATCTAAATAATAAAGGTAAGCAGCACTTGAAAATAATTATGGGAGATTTCAATGCAAAAATAGGGCAACGGCAACAGAATGAAACTTCAGTAGGTAAATTCGGTCACGGCAACAGAAACCAGCGTGGAAATACTCTCGTTGAGTTTGCAGAGGCAGAAGGGTTTTTCATCTTGAACTCCTTCTTCAAGAAAAAGCCACACAGGAAATGGACATGGAGACATCCAAATGGGACGACAAGTGAAATTGATTTTATTATGTGTAACAAAAAATTCGTCATAGAAGACTGCAGTGTGCTAAACAAGTTCAACACAGGTAGTGACCATAGATTGGTGAGATGTAAGATGCACCTCAACACTAAACTTGAACGTGGCAAGCTCATAAGACAAACAAAATCTATTGACATAACCAACCTTAAAAAACACCATAATACCTTCAAGTTGGAACTGAAGAACAGGTTCTCTGCTTTAGAAAGCCTAACATCGGAAGAAGTGGACATCTCTGAAGTTAACAGAACAGTAACCAAAGCTCTTATGGAAACAGCAACAAAATTAGCTGGGTCTAAGAACAAGTTGCATGTAAACAAATTATCAGGAAAAACGAAAATGTTGATGCAAAAAAGAAGAGAGATGAGGACAACTAAAGAAGATGTGACTTCCAAAGTGGAATATATAGAGCTATGCAAGACAGTAAGAAAAAGTATCACTGAAGACGTAAGGAAATTCAACTGTGAACTAGTAAGGAAAGCAATTGAAAACAACCAAAGCCTAAAGATAGCAAAGGGACATTATATCTCTGGCAATGCTTTTACAACAAATGTAAGGGAAGAAAACAGATTATGGCACTGAGAAAAGAAGATGGTTCTGTAACAAGAAATAGAGGCGAAATTTTGACAAGAGTGAAAGATTTCTACTCCAAATTATATGAAAGGGATGATACATGTGCTCCAGACATCATGAAAGATAAAAGTACCCGAGTTCCTCCAGTCCTTCCAGCAGAAGTTGCACATGCAATCAAGAACATGAAGCGGGGAAAAGCTCCAGGAGAAGATGGAATTACTGTAGACATCATACAAGAAGCAAGTGGAGAAATCGAAACAGTACTCGCCCAAATTTTCACTCGATGCCTTAATGAAGGAAAGATTCCTGAGGATTGGAACACCGCTACAGTGATCCTGCTACATAAGAAAGGTGACATTGAGGATCTCGGAAACTACAGACCTATCAGCCTCCTATCAGTAGTTTATAAAATCTTCACTAAAGTTCTTTTACACCGCTTGAAGGTAACACTGGACATGGCTCAACCGAGAGAACAAGCTGGATTCAGGAGTGGCTACAGCACAATAGATCATATCCACTTACTGAGAGAACTAATTGAAAGAGCGAGGGAATATGAACTTCCATTGTGCATGGCTTTTATCGATTATGAAAAAGCCTTTGATTCGGTGAAACCATCAGCAGTTACAATGGCTCTGAAAACCTGCGGTATTAAAGATGCATACATTAATATTATTAATAACATCTATGAAAATGCAAGTGCAAAGATTCGGCTGTTTGAAAATACAACACACGTAAAAATTGGAAAGGGAGTGAGACAAAGTGACACCATATCTCCGAAGCTCTTTAATGCCACATTGGAGGGTGTTTTTCAGTCGCTGAGCTGGGAAAACAAGGGGATAAAGATTAATGGAGATTATCTAACCCACCTTCGTTTTGCTGATGACGTAGTCATTTTTGCAACTACCCCATCAGAGCTGCAGAGTATGATCCAGGAACTTGCTGACAAGAGTAAAGAAGTGGGATTAAAAATGAACTTTCAAAAGACAAAAGTGATGTTCAATGCTTTTACAAGAAATGAAGATTTATCGATTGATGGAGAAAAGCTGGAGATAACAGACACATACGTTTATCTTGGACAGCAGATATCAAGTGAGTGTCACATTGATGAAGAAATTAATCGGCGCACAAAACTTGCCTGGAGAGCTTTTGGAAGAAACAGCATAATTTTCAAGAGCAATATGCCATTATGTCTTAAAAGAAAAGTGTTTGATCAATGCATCCTTCCAGTGCTTACGTATGGTGCAGAGACGTGGACCTTAACTAAAAGAGACATACAAAGGCTGCAGACAACTCAAAGCAGCGTGGAGAGGTGCATACTTGGTGTAACCAGGAGAGATAAGAAGAGGAACTCGTGGATCCGAAAAATGACAAGAGTGGAAGACATCATGATCAGAGTTAAATCCCTGAAATGGCAATGGGCTGGACATACTGCCAGAAGGACAGATCATCAATGGACAGCCGAAATTTTAGATTGGATTCCAAGGGACAGGAAAAGACCGAGAAGAAGACCACATGGGAGATGGGTGGATGAAATTCGAAAGCATGCAGGGGTGACATGGAGGAGACTGGCACAAGACAGACCGTTGTGGAGGAAACTTGGGGAGACCTTCATCCAGCAGTGGATTGATAATGGTTGACAATGATGATGATGATGATATATATATCATCATCATCATCATCATCATTGTCAACCATTATCAATCCACTGCTGGACGAAGGTCTCCCCAAGTTTCCTCCACAACGGTCTGTCTGTGCCAGTCTCCTCCATGTCACCCTGCATACTTTCGAATTTCATCCACCCATCTCCCCATGTGGTCTTCTTCTGGGTCTTTTCCTGTCCCTTGGAATCCAATCTAAAATTTCGGCTGTCCATCGATGATCTGTCCTTCTGGCAGCATGTCCAGCCCATTGCCATTTCAGGATTTAACTCTGATCATGATGTCTTCCACTCTTGTCATTTTTCGGATCCACGTGTTCCTCTTCTTATCTCTCCTGGTTATACCAAGCATGCACCTCCATGCTTCTTTGAGTTGTCTGCAGCCTTTGTATGTCTCTTTTAGTTAAGGTCCACACGTCTCTGCACCATACGTAAGCACTGGAAGGATGCATTGATCAAACACTTTCTTTAAGACATAATGGCATATTGCTCTTGAAAATTATGCTGTTCATCCAAATGGGACGACAAATGAAATTGATTTTATTATGTGTAACAAAAAATTCGTCATAGAAGACTGCAGTGTGCTAAACAAGTTCAACACAGGTAGTGACCATAGATTGGTGAGATGTAAGATGCACCTCAACGCTAAACTTGAACGTGGCAAGCTCATAAGACAAACAAAGTCTATTGACATAACCAACCTCAAAAAACACCATAATACCTTCAAGTTAGAACTGAAGAACAGGTTCTCTGCTTTAGAAGGCCTAACATCGGAAGAAGTGGACATCTCTGAAGTTAACAGAAAAGTAACCAAAGCTCTTATGGAAACAGCAACAAAATTAGCTGGGTCTAAGAACAAGTTGCATGTGAACAAATTATCAGGAAAAACCAAAATGTTGATGCAAAAAAAGAAGAGAGATGAGGACAACTAAAGAAGATGTGACTTCCAAAGTGGAATATATAGAACTATGCAAGACAGTAAGAAAAAGTATCACTGAAAACGTAAGGAAATTCAACTGTGAACTAGTGAGGAAAGCAATTGAAAACAACCAAAGCCTAAAGATAGCAAAGGGACATCTCAGTAAGGGAAGAAAACAGATTATGGCACTGAGAAAAGAAGATGGTTCTGTAACAAGAAATAGAGAGCGAAATTTTGACAAGAGTGAAAGATTTCTACTCCAAATTATATGAAAGGGATGATATATGCACTCCAGACATCATGAAAGATACCAGTACCAGAGTTCCTCCAGTCCTTCCAGCAGAAGTTGCACATGCAATCAAGAACATGAAGCGAGGAAAAGCTCCAGGAGAAGATGGAATTACTGTAGACATCATACAAGAAGCAAGTGGAGAAATCGAAACAGTACTCAGCCCAAATTTTCACTCGATGCCTTAATGAAGGAAAGATTCCTGAGGATTGGAACACCGCTACAATGATCCTGCTACATAAGAAAGGTGACATTGAGGATCTCGGAAACTACAGACCTATCAGCCTCCTATCAGTAGTTTATAAAATCTTCACTAAAAGTGCCTCTTTCACACCGCTTGAAGGTAACACTGGACATGGCTCAACCGAGAGAACAAGCTGGATTCAGGAGTGGCTACAGCACAATAGATCATATCGACGTGCTGAGAGAACTAATTGAAAGAGCGAGGGAATATGAACTTCCATTGTGCATGGCTTTTATCGATTATGAAAAAGCCTTTGATTCGGTGAAACCATCAGCAGTAACAATGGCTCTGAAAACCTGCATGGTATTGAAGATGCATACATTAATATTATTAATAACATCTATGAAAATGCAAGTGCAAAGATTAGGCTGTTTGAAAATACAACACACGTAAAAATTGGAAAGGGAGTGAGACAAGGTGACAACATATCTCCGAAGCTCTTTAATGCCACATTGGAGGGTGTTTTTCAGTCGCTGAGCTGGGAAAACAAGGGATAAAGATTAATGGAGATTATCTAACCCACCTTCGTTTTGCTGATGACGTAGTCATTTTTGCAACTACCCCATCAGAGCTGCAGAGTATGATCCAGGAACTTGCTGACAAGAGTAAAGAAGTGGGATTAAAAATGAACTTTCAGAAGACAAAAGTGATGTTCAATGCTTTTACACAAAATGAAGATTTATCGATTGATGGAGAAAAGCTGGAGATAACAGACACGTACGTTTATCTTGGACAGCAGATATCAAGTGAGGGTCACATTGATGAAGAAATTAATCGGCGTACAAAACTTGCCTGGAGATATATATATATATGTAGTAAATTATGAACATTGGAATCGTAAAGTGAATTCGTGCATAATTAATTAAATTAAATTAAGCTTACATTATGACTGAGATTAAATAGTGTGTGGTGAGAAGCATTTATTGGTACAAAAGTTCAGGAGTGTGAGCAAGACACAACAAAATGTGGTATAGAATCGTGCACTATGTCAGTAGAATGATTTTTTTTTTTAAGGAAATTATTCCCCCCCCCGAATTCTGAAATTTCTTATTCAGCAATTTGTAAATGAAATGATGTGAAAATTTTTGTATTGAGTTTCAAGAAATATTAATTGTTCATGATGTAAAATTTCTTGTGAATATTAGGGATCCCCGGGATTTGCACCATTTCGGTTTTTTTCCACTAGACAAGGAGTCGCCAAAATCAGAGATAAGAATTTCCCTTCCTGTAAGCCCAGAAATTCCTTTGGAAGAGGTCACCGTGCAAAACTTGAATACAATAGAATCCCCAGGGCATAGCAGGTGGAATTTCAAGAATTTTTGCAAAGTCGTGGTCAAGGGCCATGGAGGACTAATAGGTTCTATACCCTCCCAACACACTCCCTCATGAACCCTTTTCCCTCAAGTTACAGAAAGCATGACAGAGGACTTTCAGCCAATAGCGTAGTTGAAAGCCATAGCGTCCTTTTTGGCGCAGGCGCGCTAGAGCTTTGTAAAAGTTTGAGCTAAAGGAGAGATTTTTCTCTTCAGCCTTCACTCTCACACACGCTTACTCCTGTTGATTGTGGGGTCAACATCCCACATACTTTGCTGCTTTTGCTAGTATGGGTCGACTAAGTTACCATGCTGCTGCTTAGAAGTCCCTGCTCCATTGATCGATGTTGGAAGCCAGAAGAATAAAATTTCAAACGCTGCGGTACATCTGCGCGGGAGAAAACAAGTCAGCAGGGTCTGCTGACTTGTTTTCTCCCGCGCAGATGTACCGGAGGTGGTTGCTGATTAACCCCCTGCCCAGCCGATTGCACCCATTAGACACGTAGTGGAAAGAAATTTTTTTTTTTTTACTTGGACGTGCAGCCGAGAAACAGCTATGCCTCTGGTCGCTCCGGCCAAACACTCAAAATGATCAACGACACCGGACTTCTACGCTAAACCAAGGCTGGAAGAAGTCTTGATGGACATTTTTTCCTTTCTCCTACCCCACCCAAGTAAAATAAAGGGAGACAAGACCTCCCGGGAAACTGATATCTTCAAATGGCGGTAGTTAACTCACCGACCCTCGTGACAAAGGAATTTCCTGCACATCAAAAAGGTAAACTTTGCTAAAATATTATTTTTCGGCCACCAGTATCACGATATTCTGGGATTCTCTTGATTCCGATAAAAAAAAAACTCTGACTTGCTCTACCTTCAGCCCAAGTAGCGGGTGATTATAAACAACGGGGAGAAAAAAAAAAAAAAAAAAAAAAAAAAAAGGTTATCCTGCAAAAAAATGGGGTGTTTTCCTCTGAAACCAACACAGCACTGTGATATAAATTACTCAAAAGGTTAATTTTTCTTTTGTTGAGGGGTAATACATTACACTCTGAAAACCACATGGTATTTGTATTGTGCATGATGTTTTGTGAAAGTACCTAAAAAGGGAAATATCAAATGTTGAACACATAATTTTTTTTCTAAACAAATGTTAATTGAATCACACTGAAATTTTAATAATAAAAATGAATTACAAATTGAAATGTTAAAATTTTGAATACCAGGAAAGTCAGAAAATTGTATAATCAATCTGAAATATATATATATATATCATCATCATCATCATTGTCAACCATTATCAATCCACTGCTGGACGAAGGTCTCCCCAAGTTTCCTCCACAACGGTCTGTCTTGTGCCAGTCTCCTCCATGTCACTCCCGCATATTTACGAATTTCATCCACCCATCTCCCATGTGGTCTTTTTCTGGGTCTTTTCCTGTCCCTTGGAATCCAATCTAAAATTTCGGCTGTCCATCTATGGTCTGTCCTTCTGGCAGTATGTCCAGCCCATTGCCATTTCAGGGATTTAACTCTGATCATGATGTCTTCCACTCTTGTCATTTTTCGGATCCACGAGTTCCTTCTTCTTATCTCTCCTGGTTATACCAAGCATGCACCTCTCCATGCTTCTTTGAGTTGTCTGCAGCCTTTGTATGTCTCTTTAGTTAAGGTCCACGTCTCTGCACCATACGTAAGCACTGGAAGGATGCATTGATCAAACACTTTTCTTTTAAGACATAATGGCATATTGCTCTTGAAAATTATGCTGTTTCTTCCAAAAGCTCTCCAGGCAAGTTTTGTACGTCGATTAATTTCTTCATCAATGTGACCCTCACTTGATATCTGCTGTCCAAGATAAACATACGTATCTGTTATCTCCAGTTTTTCTCCATCAATCGATAAATCTTCATTTCTTGTAAAAAGCATTGAACATCACTTTTGTCTTCTGAAAGTTCATTTTTAATCCCACTTCTTTACTCTTGTCAGCAAGTTCCTGGATCATACTCTGCAGCTCTGATGGGGTAGTTGCAAAAATGACTACGTCATCAGCAAAATGAAGGTGGGTTAGATAATCTCCATTAATCTTTATCCCTTTGTTTTCCCAGTTCAGTGATTGAAAGACATTTTCCAATGTGGCATTAAAGAGCTTCGGAGATATGGTGTCACCTTGTCTCACTCCCTTTCCAATTTTTATGTGTGTTGTATTTTCAAACAGCCGAATCTTTGCACTTGCATTTTCATAGATGTTATTAATAATATTAATGTATGCATCTTCAATACCGCAGGATTTCAGAGCCGTGGTAACTGCTGATGGTTTCACCGAATCAAAGGCTTTTTCATAATCGATAAAAGCCATGCACAATGGAAGTTCATATTCCCTCGCTCTTTCAATTAGTTCTCTCAGTACGTGGATATGATCTATTGTGCTGTAGCCACTCCTGAATCCAGCTTGTTCTCTCGGTTGAGCCATGTCCAGTGTTACCTTCAAGCGGTGTGAAAGAACTTTAGTGAAGATTTTATAAACCACTGATAGGAGGCTGATAGGTCTGTAGTTCCTGAGATCCTCAATGTCACCTTTTTTATGTAGCAGGATCATTGTAGCATTGTTCCAATCCTCAGAATCTTCCCTTCATTAAGGCATCGAGTGAAAATTTGGGCGAGTACTGTTTCAATTTCTCCACTTGCTTCTTGTATGATGTCTATAGTAATTCCATCTTCTCCTGGAGCTTTCCCCCGCTTCATGTTCTTGATTGCATGTGCAACTTCTGCTGGGAGGGACTGGAAGAACTCTGGTACCTTTCATGATGTCTGGAGTACATGTATCATCCCTTTCATATAATTTGGAGTAGAAATCTTTCACTCTTGTCAAAATTTCACCTCTATTTCTTGTTATAGAACCATCTTCTTTTCTCAGAGCCATAATCTGTTTCTTTCCCTTACTGAGATGTCCCTTTGCTATCTTTAGGCTTTGGTTGTTTTCAATTGCTTTCCTCACTAGCTCACAGTTGAATTTCCTTACGTCTTCAGTGATACTTTTTCGTGCTGTCTTGCATAGCTCTATATATTCCACTTTGGAAGTCACATCTTCTTTAGTTGTCCTCATCTCTCTTCTTTTTTGCATCAACATTTTGGTTTTTCCTGATAATTTGTTTACATGCAACTTGTTCTTAGACCCAGCTAATTTTGTTGCTGTTTCCATAAGAGCTTTGGTTACTTTTCTGTTAACTTCCGAAATATCCACTTCTTCCGATGTTAGGCCTAAAGCAGAGAATCTGTTCTTCAGTTCCAACTTGAAAGTATTATGGTGTTTTTTTAAGGTTGGTTATGTCAATACATTTTGTTTGTCTTATGAGCTTGCCACGTTCCAGTTTAGTGTTGAGGTGCATCTTACATCTCACCAATCTATGGTCACTACCTGTGTTGAACTTGTTTAGCACACTGCAGTCTTCGATGACGAATTTTTTGTTACACATAATAAAATCAATTTCACTTGTCGTCCCAATTGGATGTCTCCATGTCCATTTCCTGTGTGGCTTTTTCTTGAAAAAGGAATTCAAGATGAAAAATCCTTCTGCCTCTGCAAACTCAACGAGAGTATTTCCACGCTGGTTTCTGTTGCCGTGACCGAATTTACCTACTGAAGTTTCATTCTGTTGCCGGTGCCCTATTTTTGCATTGAAATCTCCCATAATTATCTTCAAGTGCTGCTTACCTTTATTATTTAGATGACGAATTTCCTCATAAAATTCTTCAATTTCTTCTTCAGGATGACTTGTGGTGGGGGCATAAGTTTGAATAATCTGAGCCTGGTATCTTCTCGATAGTTGGATAACGAGTCGTGCAGCTCTGTCCGAGGAACTTTCAACTTCTACTCACTTTATCCTTCAGTTTCTTGTTTATTATAAATCCAACACCACTATATATATATATATATATATATATACCCAACAAAATTGAAATTAAATTGGACTCTAAAACTCATTTTTGGCATTCATGGGTGATTTGTGAAAATAAAACAAAAGAAACAAAAATCTGTAAAATTCTCAACAAAATTCTGATCAGGCCTGATCAACATTAAAATATAATTGCTAGTCAGTTTTTACAACTAAAAATTTTGAGTCACTTTTATTGATTGTTTATGTGTGTTCAGTGAATCCACAGTATTGATAGGTAAATCTTGTGAAATTGTTTTTTTGTCAAGCTCATAAATCACCTCTGCACTTGGCAGAGTTCATGGATCTGAGCCAGGTAAGTTTTAATCCACATATGCTTTGACAATGCAAATTTTACTGTTTTTACATACATTTTTCTTTTGTTCTTCCACATTTCTTTAGAAATGAAGAATTTTATTTTAGTCAATGTGCTTATACCATGGAATCAATAATGTCAATCCCATATTTATACTGATCGAATTTGTTTTCCTTTTCAGATTTGAGTAATCAGATACTTTACCAACACAACAATTTACATGATGCAGGGACAAGTTCTGGATGGTTTGAAATAGAAGCAAACAGTTCCATTATATATTATAAATCTGCACACAATGTGCACAAAACTTCCCCACTCACATCCCCTTTCTTAATAGTTTATCCAACAGTTATTTTATTTTCATCAATAACCAGTACTGTTTCAAGCCAGTCAAAATGGAACTTGTTTTTTTTAACAGTCATCACACATTTGAATTTTATGTTCATCTGTTACTGCAACTAAATCAGACATTTCTGTGAAACGCAAAAAAAAAAAAAAAAAATCTAATTTACTTCTAAAAACACACATGTGCTTGTTGCAAACTGTGAACTGCCAACTAGACTACAAAACGCTTACAATGATGATTAATAAACTTTTTGTACTGCATCTTGTAAAAGCAGTTACCCGATCCCCTATATACATGTAGAAAATTGTGGTCAGCATGAAGTCAGTGACGTCTTCCCACCCACTTTAGTATCACGCGATAAGACCAAGCCTCCTCGGGAAAGCCCCACCTATTGCTTTGCAGTTGGCATGCTGCAGCCAATCACAGTAAAGTTCTTCAGCCCAGAGACATCTGGGCTGGAGAACTTGATGTTGCTCAGGGTTGTGACTCATCCTCCTGATCTGCGATAACTTTATCTGCCTCCAGCTTTTCGAGATAGTTTAAATGGACCCCCCCCCCCACAAAAATTATTGCATTTCTGCATTGATCTCAGAAACTCCCCCGAGATGACTTCCAAAAAGGCGGAATTTGGCCTTTTGGCGGAACTCTCACCCCTATTTAGACTATATATACCAACATGTTCCAAGCAGTTGTGCAGCAGGAAAATGAGTGAGAGCCCAAATGAGAAAAACAAGGGGTCAGTATATGCAAATAAACTATCTAACAGTAATTAATTTCGTGCATCAGAGATCCTAGTTATATTTATTTTACCGTCTATACACGATGAAGATTTTGAATCTAAATATTCAAATCTGAAAAAGATCTTAAAACCACCTGCAACCAGATAAATATCTTTATTTGATCATTCACACACTACTAGATCTTTGAAAATGCCAAGCGTTTCATCTTCAGGTATTAGCTGATCAACAAAAATTAGAAACTTTATGTTTATATTACAGCAGTTCAAAAAATGGGTAACGTATTTTATAAACATTTGCGTGATGTCAATAGCGCGTGAGTTGTTACTGAGTATCATACAACTGCAAGTGTTATTGGCTCGTACATTAACAAGTCAAAAGAAAGTCTTAGCAAGTATTATTATTGGGTTTGACTTCGCCGAAATAATGTTGTCCATGGAGTCGGGATCGTGATGGGTTGGTCCTCGTTGCAACACTTTTTATCATATTCATAAATAAAGAGACTTTCCATAAGCAGCAGGGATCTTCTAGTGTTAGTTGTTGCCAATATTTTAGATTCATTCCATACCGGGGTGTGCGTTCCCTTGTTTACTGTTCTAGATAACGCAGATTCTTCAGAGTGAATTTTAACGGCATACTTATGTTCAGAGAGTCTTGTGTGCAAGGTTCGCAGTGTAGATCCTATATATGCTGTTTCTTCATGCTCATCATTCGGCTTCATTGGTATAAGGTAAACACCATGTCGATGTTGTATTGCAATGGGGTCTCTATCATTTTTGACTATTGAAAAGATGTTTTTGGTGCGTTCACCAAATTTTATGTGGTTCCTTTTACAAGCATTGAGAAGCCTTGTTGTTATGCCGGGTATATAGTCCATTGTACCGACAAACCTGTTTGATAATGTGGTTCGGATTAAGGTTGTGCTGGAGGAGTCTACCGTATAGTCAACAAACTACAACACTCCTCCAGCACAACCTTAATCCGAACCACATTATCAAACAGGTTTGTCGGTACAATGGACTATATACCCGGCATAACAACAAGGCTTCTCAATGCTTGTAAAAGGAACCACATAAAATTTGGTGAACGCACCAAAAACATCTTTTCAATAGTCAAAAATGATAGAGACCCCATTGCAATACAACATCGACATGGCGTTTACCTTATACCAATGAAGCCGAATGATGAGCATGAAGAAACAGCATATATAGGATCTACACTGCGAACCTTGCACACAAGACTCTCTGAACATAAGTATGCCGTTAAAATTCACTCTGAAGAATCTGCGTTATCTAGAACAGTAAACAAGGGAACGCACACCCCGGTATGGAATGAATCTAAAATATTGGCAACAACTAACACTAGAAGATCCCTGCTGCTTATGGAAAGTCTCTTTATTTACGAATATGATAAAAAGTGTT
Source organism: Macrothele yani (assembly GCA_039090855.1). Classification (NCBI taxonomy): domain Eukaryota; kingdom Metazoa; phylum Arthropoda; class Arachnida; order Araneae; family Macrothelidae; genus Macrothele; species Macrothele yani. Next base: position 70,129,471 of record CM077001.1, on the reverse strand, counting down.
GCAACGAGGACCAACCCATCACGATCCCGACTCCATGGACAACATTATTTCGGCGAAGTCAAACCCAATAATAATACTTGCTAAGACTTTCTTTTGACTTGTTAATGTACGAGCCAATAACACTTGCAGTTGTATGATACTCAGTAACAACTCACGCGCTATTGACATCACACGAATGTTTATAAAATATGTTACCCATTTTTTCAACTGCTGTAATATAAACATAAAGTTTCTAATTTTTGTTGATCAGCTAATACCTGAAGATGAAACGCTTGGCGTTTTCAAAGATCTAGTAGTGTGTGAATGATCAAATAAAGATATTTATCTGGTTGCAGGTGGTTTTAAGATCTTTTTCGGATTTGAATATTTAGATTCAAAATCTTCATTGTGTATAGACAGTAAAATAAATATAAGAATAAACTATCTCCCAAAGGCTAATATAAACAAGGGCTATCTCCAAAAACTAAGGGAGGTACAGAATTCTAATACCACTAGTTTTAAAGCTTAGAGTAAGTGTTATCTGTGATAAATTGTTGGAATGGACCCTGAATATTAAAAAAGTAATTTAATGTTACTACCCTGACAGCAGGTAAAACCGTAAGGAACTACTCAAAATAGTATAACTATACTAATAATCCAAATTTCTTGGCATAGAATAGAAATAAAACTTTTCAAGCTTTTGTACATCAACCACATCAAGTAGGCAGTTAGCTGTTTACCTTCCTTGAAAAAGCTATCTAGTTGAAGTGTGAAAGCTTGGAAAGTTTCATTTTTATTCTACGCCAAAAAATTCGGATCATTAGTATAGTTATATTTTGAGTATAATAGTATAGTTATATTTTGAGCATAATTGGTGTACAGTTCCTGCTTATTAATTACCGTAAGGAGCTAGTGAAAATAAAGCTACTTCTGAGCTTAAAATTTGTATAATGTAACAAAAGCACTTCGATGGAAGCTCAGAACATGTAGCACACAGTCAAGTACTAGTTCAAGCTCCAGGGAGCATTTTAAAAATTTGCATTACATCCATTTTCCTGAATTATATAAATAAATGGATCTGTACACTTTAGGCTAAGAATTATGGGAGCATGTTACTTAAGACTCCAGTGGAAGGGGTGACAACAAAGAAATGTAAGTGCAAGTCAACAGCTCTTGTATATAGTGTACAGGTCTAAGTAAGAATACCAAGTACTGTAAAGTGGGCAACATGTTAATATGAGAAAAGAGAAGTTATAAGCTATGGACGAAACATGTTATCATACTATAATAGAGCGCAGATGCTTCTCTGTCAATGTATTAAGTCAGATTTGATTTTGTATGCCGCTCCTTCACAATCCTGGCAGTGTTTCCTAGGCAACTGTTACAAACACAATTTGTAGATGGGCTTGCAAATTGTGCCTGTAACACAATTTGCTCCTTATTGAAAAAAATGAAAGCCTTCTTACGCAGGTGTGTGCTACAAAAAAAAAAAAAAAAAAAAAGTAAAAAAATCTGGCAATGTCCTAATACAAGCAACTTTGGGAATCCCAGAGTCGATGATCATCAGCGAAGAAAGCTGTCAGCTTTGCGTGCAATCTCTGCTGCGAGACTTCCCTGCATCTCCCATGGTTTCCCAAAGTTGCTTCTATTAGGACATTTTTTTTTTTTTTGTAGCACACACCTGCGGAAGAATGCTTTCATTTTTTCAATAAGGAGTGCACTTAAAGTGCTTGTGCTCAGGCTTCCCCAAAATCCTGTGTGATTTTTTCCTCCCACGCAAAAGATTCTCTGTAGGTGCACTGCTGTGCAGAATGGTTAGCACAGCAAGCATTATCTTCAGTAAGACAGCATATTTCTGATGACTTGAGGAGTCGGAGAGTTTTGATATTACATTCCGTGCAATGCCCATTCTGAAAAATGCACTTTCATCGGCATTTTCAAATCGACAAACTGCAGTTCTCCATCTAATTTGTTTGCTTCTTCAGAAGTCACATGACTGGCAAACAATTATACTGGCGCCACACTAATTTATAACATTGGATGTCAGGCATTGGTCGATGACACGGAAGCAAACATTAGAATTTTGAATAATTTCTTGCGGATTCTTTACTGCCAAAATCTTAATTATTGGTCTAAAGAATTTAGGCTATAAATTTAGCCAATCAAAAAATATAAAGAAAATTACTCTGACACTTAAAGATTACTCACTTACTTCAGGACTAGCACGAGATAACAGACAATTAATTAACATTAACTGAAAATCAAAATGAAGATGTTTATATACAGAGGAAGGAGTGGCATAAAATAATCACACTCCTTTTTTGTTAGCCCTAAGGCTGACTTTATTATTAGAATTTTACAATATTTAATTTGCATATATTTTCACTAGCATATATATTACAGTTCTCAGTTGATGAAAGTCTATTGGCTGAATGAAGCTAATTTAATTGTAAACAACGCCATGCATAAAGCGTAAAGTTATTTACTGGGAGTTACATCCATGTTTGATGCACTCATTATGTTGTTTTTCAGCTCATCTATGTGATGTCATGCCCATTCCAAAGCATGCACTGTGCAGAGGGGGAGTTGAATCCAACACCACTTTAACACTCGTGCACACATACTTCTTGACTGTTGACTCAGGGTGGGGAACTGCCAGATGTCGCACACTCGTATTACAATGGACTGACAGGATTAACTTGATAGAAGAATCTGTACAACCTCTCTTCCATCTAGCTGTCCTCCTTGGCATCACCAGTCATCTGGTGTCCTAGCCACTTGGTCTGAAACACATTGATCTCTGGAAGGCTGCTCTGTTGCTCTACTCCAATATCCCTGCATCAACCAAAACAAAAATCTCATTAAGAATATCAGCATAACTCACCTTTTTCTTGATCTATTCATTTTCCCTCATTCATAGCACATTACTTCCTCCGACTGTCCATTTGTTTTTATATCGTCGAGGAGAGAGAGACAGGGTTTCATACATTAAGCAGTAAATATATGCTTGAACAATTTAGATTATGACATTTTTAATGGTTTTATTAATTTTATAATCAATTTTCAAAACAGGACTAATTGTTAGCATCTTTTTAGCAAATTCTTATTTTAATCAATTTTTTGTAAATACTTACTAGTTAACTTTATTATATTGGTACTTAAAAGTTAATGTATTAGTATTTTATAGTTTGCTAAAAAAAGTTGGCTAAAAACAGCTAAGAATTAGTCCTTTGTTAAAAATCGATTATGAAATTAATAAAAACATAAAAAATGTGACAATCTTAGTTGAACAAGTACATATTTACTATGTAATGTTTGAAAGCCTGTCCCTCCCCAATGACATAAAAATGAACAGACAGTTGGAGAAAATAACATATAAATATGGGAAAATTAATACATTAAGAATAAAGTGAGTTATGCTCATATTCTTTAGAGACTTTTTGTTTAATTAAATTTGATTAGACTCGTTTTTACTTAAAAACCAATTAAGAATGTTTTTGACATCCTTATAGGTAACTGTGATCAACCAGATTTGTTCATGCACTAGGAAAGGGTATTTCTCACCTCCTTTCCCTCGTGGTATAATTTACTGCTCCATTCGGTCATCGCAACTTTTTCAGAGCTCTCTAGCTCGTAATCGGCAGAACTTCCTCGTGATTAGAAATTCATTACTTGCGGGAGTCTTTCCTTCCAGCCCCCTCTCTCTCTCTCTCTCAGGAGCTGATCAAAACCACTCTTTTAATCTGATGTTTACCCTTTTCCTGTTCTATTGTGATAGGCCTGGATTCACTCAGTTGTCAATTTTAACTGCTCAAATAGCATTCAGCGCAATGCAAGAATATTAGGAGTACCCAGCTCTGCACTCGGAATAAATGGCAGCTAGCTTGTGTATAAGTAAGCAAACACATAACTAATTGGGGCTTTTTTGTCCTGTTAAGATTTAGCACTGAGAACACCATAAACTTTCTGATTGGTTGACACCAATCATTTCCCAAACATGCTGGAAAAGGCGATTTCAACCACTGCAGAGCAGGACCCCAAGCAAGTGGCTGAAATACATGGGGCCTCAATGCTTCACCCACACCAAGTATCCCAAGCTACCTTTAAGATTTCACCCTCTCATGCAAGGAGAATTTCTGTCCTTATCTCTTTTCTTATGCAAAGAGAAAAACCACTGGATGTTAATTTTTAACCAACAATTAACAATGTTCCCACCTCTCGCTAACCAACTAATTGAATTAACTGTAACATGCAAAATTCACAACAATACCCTAAACTCTAAAGATGCATTGGAAACATTTTGTCAGAGTGCAACATTGGCTACCTCTATATGCTTTAACATTTCACTTTTTATTGGAAAAGTATTTTAATACAGCCTCTTCAACTTTTCAATGAGTCCTTCAGTAATCATTCTCAGGAACCAAGTATAAGAGTAATGCCATGGAATTTTTCAACGTTATAAACACCTATTTTACACCAATAATCCACATATGAAAGGTTTTCTGTTTTAAAAAGCTGAATACAGTAAATAGTTTGTTCAGGCAAATATAATTTTTCTGTATAAAGATAAAAAAATAAAATTGGAAGTTCCTGGTGGACACACAAAAGTGGCTGCTTGTTAGCAAGGTCATACCTAGAATTCATCTAAAAATCAGTGTTCTAGCATTTATATAGCAGATTAAGTTTTTTTTCTGAGATTTCTTCTATACACATTTGATCTTGCATTTGCAATTTAATTCTCACTCTATTTTTCATAAACTGCTTCAAAACTGCTCAACATCTATTCTTTTAATTTCTGCTGACTTTTTTTGGCAATCATGTGACTTAATGGCAGAACAGCCATGGGAAGCTATAGTTGGTTGCAATCCTTAAATCCAGCTACAGCTTTTATATGCATAATTGTGTTAACATTACCAAATGCAAAACATAGGTAATTTTCCTAGGAAATATTTCTTTTTTTCAAATTCCAAATTTAAATTGCTTAAGCTTTTTCAGAGCCTTACATCCAAAGAAATTGATTGCACCATTGTTCATTGTCACTCTTCACCATAAATCTGCATTAGGTAAAAACCAAATTAAACATATCTTTCCAACATTTCACTTTAGTAACATATTAGGAAAATAAGAAAAGTGAAAATTACAAATATATGATACCAAGCAAAACAATATGCTGTGAAAAGTGAAAATTAACAGGCTTAACTTGCTTGCGTCATATTTGTAGATTTGACAGCCAAAGAAGATCTGGGGTTTACCTTTTAGAAGTTAATCGAACCTGATTTTGAGGAAAGTTACCAATGAATTTTGCCCTTTTTTGCAATCACGTATCCTACTTTGGTGACTATAAGAAATTAATGTTGTAGCCAGTGAAAGAGGGTTTTATTTTACATTACTTAGAATATTGCAACACTTCATCCAGGCCACAAAATGTTTTCCACCTCGGGTTTGCTGTCAGCTGTTGTGAGAGCAGTGGCAAGCAAACTGTGTTATATGCTGTAGCACCAGTTAGCGGCTTATGTCGGGAGTGACATATACCTGACATTGCTTCACATAAATTGCTCCATTTCAATTCATGATGGAGAGTGATGACCATTGACTGGACAGCTGGTGAGACTGTACAGAACAATGATATATCACATCATAATGGGTACGAAGGTCAGAGCTAAATATAAAACCTTTTCCAAAGGCTCCAAAATAAATTTCATATAGTTATTAATGCAGGAAATGAAATCAACGAGAGAAATTCATTGGTAAATGTTATCCGATTTCTAAAAGATTGCAGATTGGCTGGTTGATAGGTTATTACAGTGCAAGGGCCACTCGCTCGGTAACATCGCTGCCGCCTGTCGCCGTGAGAGAGAGAGAAAGTCTCCTCAAAGGCCGGCATCGAGAGTAAGTAAGAAAAAAGAATAAAAAGAAAGGAAGGTGAAGAGGAAAAATCCTACCATGTCATCATAAGTGCATCAGGCCCCGTTTCCACGGCGGGTCGGCTCTAGTAGCGACAGCACAAACACCAATTCCAATTCGGCATCAAAAGGAAAATTTAAGGAGGAGGAGAAACAAAGAGAAAAAAAAAGAAAAAAAATGAGGACCACCTAAAATTGAAAAAAAAAAAAAGAAAAAAAAGTGTCTTGATCAGAAATGGAATGATGTAAAAGGTTAAAATTCAGGGGTGAGAAAAAAATGGGGGGAAGGTGAAATTAAAATGGGAGGAAAATAGAGAAATGCAAATGTATGTTTGGAATTAATGGTCTGGCCAGAACCAACAAATGTAGTATAATGTCATTGTGTATTTTTTTTTTTTTTGTAAAAATGTCTAGTTAATGCCAGTGACCAAAGAAATGGATTGAAGTATATTAATTTTGGTTTTCTGTTAGAACAGGGTTTTTTCGTTAGCTCAAATGAGAGGAAAGTGACTTGACATTTTTGTTTGTTTGGTTTTCTGTACTGTAAAGTAAGAAAAAGATTTTTCCAGGTAACTGATCAAAATCAGTGTGTTGTGAAAAAAAATAATAAAATGTCACTCTTAACCATCTAAATCTAAATTGTAAAGAGCATTTAGCTCAAGGTTCAACTGGTATCAGATATGCACATCGAGCATTAAGCTCTTAACACTCTTTGAGTGAACGATCACATTCTTTGATGATTTTTGTAAGGCAGGCTGGTAACCAAATTGTGCCACTTACCTCCTTCATCCTCTAAACCACACAGGTGAAAACTACTTGGTTTGCAGACCAGGGTTTCTGAGAGGATTATTTAGGACTGTTAACATACTCTGGACTCTAAAACTCATAGCTAAATTCTTTTTTTATTCGGCCTAGCCACCTGAAGTTTCCTTGTATCGAGTGTTTTTCCAACATGTGCCTGGGAGCACAAAATAAATTTTTAGTTAATCTGGAACATATGTTTAATCAAATTATTTTGTGTCGTATGTGAATTTCTCTTGTCGGTGGTGGTGGAATCACCTTCCATTTACTGGGAGTTTTTAAGGATCGTACCTGGGGTGTTAGTCGTTGATGAAAAAAATTCTTAATTGGGGTCCCTAGATTGATCACCAGCCATTTTCTTCTTTTTAAAAATAAAATTGTGTAATATTTGCATTTTTTCAGAAGTAAGTTCATCATCGTAATAGAATAATACCTTAACAACCAAACCACGACGTATCAAATATTCATGAAAAGAAGTCAATATTTGTCACCTTGCAAATTCAAAGTGGGGTACAAAAATAAACTCACATTAGATCAAAGTGATATTGTGCACAGTGATTTTGTGGCATCATGTCTTAACATTGGCATTTGTTGACGTTGTGTATGTGTGCATTAGTAATAACAGCTCGTAACTTTCAGTGAACATGTTAAGCTTGACACACATGGAGCTATTCGAAGCTTTAAGAGAATTAGGAGAGTTATGTCCATTAAGTGCTGGATAAAAGTAATATTTATATGGATTTCTTGAGAAGAAAGATGCCAGATTGATTTCTGCTTCTAGCAAAATAAAAAATTCAGTGCATGCCAAAATTTCTGTTTATTGCACAACCTTATTAGAAAATGGAGTAGAAATCACAGAAATGTCAAGAGACTCACAAAGTATGATTCAGTTGTGCTGCAAAAGAAAATAACATTCCTCAGTTATGAGGAATCTACATCTAGTAGTATCGGAAGTGTTAGCAGTGATTGAGGATGACAGCGAAAATTGTTTACTGAAAGTTCTTCTAGAACTAAAAGAAGAAAGATGAACGACATGTCGAACTCACACAGCACAACTGAGCTGTCTGTTATGACTCAGAGAAGTTTAAGAAACAAAGGCAAAAGAGATGCTGCCCAAATGATAAAGGGAATTGCAGAAACACCACCAATGTGGGCTTCAACAATAAAGAAAGCTTACAGATCAGCTAGTACAAGAAAAGAACCTATTCCATTCGCTCCCTATGAAGCTGTGGCATTTGTAGTTGAATACAAGCCAACAAAAACAAAACATTCATATTTATCCACCAGGTTTGAAGCAAAGCAATATCTATCCAGCAGAAAACCGTATTACTATTACATTTTAGCAGAAATTAAACTACAAGAGTTACTTGACACAACAGCAAGACATCTGACGAAAGCCCAGGAAACAGTTCTGTCACAAAATGTAAATAAAATACAAAATCAAACCTTACACATGTACTGTAGTAAATGGGGATGTGATGGACGTAGTGGTCAAAGTTCATATAAGCAAATTCTCATTAATGGAAGTGAGCAACACAAAGACACTGAACTCTTCACGAGCTTCGTTGTGCCTTTGCAGATTTATGGTTTTGCACATGAAGGTGAAAAATTAATTATTTGGCAGAACCCACGTACAGCACCAATGAGATACTGCAGGCCAATCAGATTTCAGTTTGTGAAAGAAACACCTGAAGTTAGCAAAAATAAAACTAACTATATTGAAGAACAAATAAAAAATCTGGAATCTTTCGAGTTTTATTTAGAAGGTAAAAAAAACAACCCATAATACAGTATGATCTGGCAACGACCAAGGTAGATGGAAAGGTTTGTAACTCCACACATCCACATCATCACAAATATGCTACATTTATGGAGCATCCCTGAGAGAAACGAATAAGATGATTACGAACACGAAAACTGCAGACCCAAATACTCTTAAATTTGGTCTGTCCACTCTTCACACGTGGATAAAATGTTTTGAGTGACTTTTGCATATAAGCTACAGATTGGACATCAAAAAGTCGCAAATCAGAGGGGAAGATGACAAAAAGAAATGTTCTGCTAAGAAGGAGCAAATCATCATACATTTCCGTGAAAATATGGGCTTAATTGTGGACCAACCAAAACAAGGCAGTGGGAACACAAATGATGGTAACACGGCCAGAAGATTTTTTCAAATACCCAGAGCTATCATCATCTATAACAGGCATTGATGAACAACTCATAATTCAAACAAATGCAACCAATGATTCTACTTACATATGCAACGCATCCCATTGTTCCGCTTCTTACATTTCTGGCCTGTAGAGTTTGCTCAATTATGCATGGTTTTGGCAAAGTATTTGCATGAGCTTTCAAGCTTAAGGTGTACATTGCATATTGCAAACTCATAATTTGTTTTTCTACTCTACTTCAAACTTTGTCTAGTGGCTATGACATTGATGCTGAAAAATTTCATGAATATATTTATACTACCAAACAGTTAAAAATTTCATGTTATTCATACTGCCAAACAGTTTGTTGCATTATATGGTTGGTATTATATGCCTGCTATGGTGCATAAACTGCTCATCCATGGCTCAGATGTCATAAAGTCGTTCTCGATCCCCATTGGTCAGTTGTTTGAAGAGGCACAGGATCCAGAAATAAGGACTACAGATTATTCAGGAGAAGAAACAACACAAAATTCTCTCGGAGAGCCACAAATGAAGATTTACTTCACCACCTTCTTGTGTCTTCTGGTCCTTACATTGCGAGCTTAAGACCACTTCCGAAAAGAAAGTTAGGGAAACTTTGAACTCAGGTATTGTCTCTCCTATTGTGTCTACAACTACAAACCAATGAAGACAACACAGATGATGATAAAGATAACGGCAATGATGATGACCCGTATGATGATTATGGTGATGCCAGTGAAGATTGATAGAGGCTTATTTTGAAATTATGTATGTTTTCCTGTTTTATGGTATGTAAATGTTCATGAAATGTAGCACAGTACAGACCTGAAATCTGTATTTGTATCTGTTATTTTGTACAAAATATACACACTTTTATTACTGTAATTTCAGGTAGATAAGCCGCGGCATATACGAGCTCAAAATTAAATTTTTGGCCCGCGCAGCTTATACAGCATGGCAGCGTATACAGCTTCTTTTTTTTTTTTTTTTTTTTTTTTTTGGCGGAGCGAAATTATGTAACAAAAAACGTTTTGGCTTGTTCCATTCTTTTTTCCGCGGGAAGATATCTTAATAGAGAGGGAATGAAATAACGATGCTACAGCCATGTGCAATAAATTCCACCTGCCCCCTCTAACAAGACATGAAAATAATAGGTTATAGGATTGAGGTGGGACAGGCAAGAGAGAGGTGACCCCGATAAAACTCAGAAAAAATCCGTTCACAGGGAATCCAACTTGTTAGCAATGATCGCCCTTGTTTCATGCTCCTAGCAACTAACTCACTTTGAACTCATGATGTCATCAGCTTCACTCTGAGGCTAACACACACACACTCTCTCTCTCTCTCCTCTTGAAGCGGGATATACGACTACCCTCCAAGATCGATTTTTATTGATCAATGACAGCAGATGCAAATTTTGTCAGTGATGTGTGCGTTCGTAACATTCAGTTCGCCAAATCACATTTTCTCGAGTACGCTATGCATAGTTCTACATTATCATGGAAAGTAAAATGACGAAATGCAGAAGTTATACTTCTAGTTTTAAGCTAATGGTAAATAAATATGTTTTTCCGAATCCTGTAAAAACACCAAAACTTCGACGATTATTTTGGGCTTCACTGAAGCAAACATTATTTCTAAAAACTACGGTGAAACGTCAGAAGACAGCGAAAGTGATGCGGACAACCCCAAAGTATTTTAGTGATGAGCTTTTAAAACTTTTTAATTTGGACAGTGAAGTTTCCAATTTTGATGGATTTGATTGAAAAACTATGTGTACCAGATATTTTCAGAATGTTGTGCATGTATTTTTAAAATTCTTCAGGTATAAATGTTTTATCATTGGTTTAAGCGCCTTGTGAATTCTTCGAGTAAATTTTTATAAAATAGGTAGTAGGGTAAGTGTTATCCTTAAGATTGAATCTTGTTTGAAATTTTTATTTATTATTTGAAAGATCAGGACTATATTCTTATCTACGTAATGTTTTAAAGACTCCACCGTGGTACTACCCCACCTTACTGCAAAGGTGCGGCGCTTCTGGTGATTTTTTTCATTCTCCCCCCCCTTTTTTTTTTTTTTCGCTGCGGCGTATACGCCAGTGCAGCTTATTTACCTAAAATTACGGCATTTGATTTCTGAGTGGTACAACTTTAAATTAAGTGGTCTTGAATAGTTACAGAAGACAAGTGTATTAATTAATGAGTTGCATGGTCTTCAGGCAGCAACACACAACAGTGCACTGTAAGGTGACTATTATGCACTGGAAATTAGCTAGCAGTTCTTACAACTATCACACAGTGGTCGGTGATGATCAAATTCGTGTTTATGTTTCAAATGAGACAGATTACAGTGAACAATGAATGCCTTTACGAGCGCTTGTATTTTTGGCCACCCAGATTTGCGATTGGGACCACTGTGCATCAGCAGGGTTGGCAAGGTAATTTACTCGTTACGTATTTTATGTAAATTATGCGTAATTTACTTGGTAATTACTTGGCGTAGAAAACCAGTTTTTTATGCAGACGTAAAAAACTGATTTTCTTTCTTGTGTGTATATAAATATAATATAAAAACCACTTCAATTATATTACATTTTAAACTTAAAACTTCTTGTATATTTCACTACGAAATCATTACTCTCTTAAGATTGTTCATACAGCTCAGCCACCTATTAATAGATTTCTTTTTAGAAATTATAATGTATCTGTTCTTTCTTGTATATTAAAAATGGAGAAAATAATCTACCTCCTGCACTAGCATCGATAAAAATCACAATGTATATTGAATAGAATTCAAGATTTTATTAACAGCTTCAAATTTGTCGAGTGTATTTTCATATTTATGTAATTCTATAGAATAAACAATTTTAGCCCGCGAGAACCACCGAAATGCCCAGCTGACACGGTCCGTGCTAGTCGGAGCAAAACGTCCCCTCGAAGACAGTAAAGGAGTATTACCGAAAGTACTCGGGTATGAATAAATATTGAAGTAAATGAGGATGCAGCAAAGGAAAAAAAACTCATTTGGTGATGAGGCAAAATAAATTCCAACGGAAAAAAAAAAAAAAAAGAAGCGGACCCGTGGCCAAATGAAAAACCCCCGTGCCGCATCCACATAACGGAAATATGAATTGAAAGCCAAGCCCCACGTGCGGTAAGTGTTCATCGAACTTTACCAACTAAAAGTGAAGTTCACAAATGCAAATGCATTAATGCACGTTAAATAATATAACCTCCAATATCGGAAGTAAATTGAAACAATTTTATGTTCAGTTTGTTCACCAAAGATAATATTTTGACATGAATGTCAATGGCATCTCTATAATGCAAAATATTGAACATTTCATTTAATAATATTTGTGTTTGACGTGTTATCCAGGTGTACACTTCAAAATCATAACATTTTTCATATTGAATGTGCTATACTTATACCCTTAAAGGAAAAAACTGTAGATTTGACAGAACATTAAACTACTTGTTTTAAATGTAATTCTTTAAATGTTTATAATTGTCACTCTCAGTTCTCACACACCCTTAATCATACTAATAATCCTCACTGTTATGATCTTTTTGAACGTTCGCAGCTAAGCCGGTTTCTTGTAGTATTATGGACAAAAGACTAATTAGAGAAAAGTCTTTCAAGTTGGGCTGAAGATGCTGGGATGTTGATTAACTTCAAAGCAACTGCTGACAACTTCTTATGGTGCCGACTGGCAAAGTACCAGAATGTCCGTGGTGATTTAACACTCTTCTTCATAAGCGCTACAAACTTTCCAGATTTTTCTCAATACTGATAGCAAGTTAATTAACAGCACGAAGATTACATAGCAAGTTAATTAACTGCACAAAGCCATGTTTTTTTTAATTTTGTTACCTATTTTACGCTTTTTTTAGACGTTTTCTACGTATTTTACGCATTTTTTTATGCGTAATTTACGTGTCACGTAGGAAACCTTTTTTTACACGTAATTGCACAGCCCTGTGCATCAGTATAAATCGGAACAAAATCCGGATGAAGAGACTGGTGATCAACAAATCGTTGACCATATTCAATAGCTGAGCAACACAATTTCTTACAAGTGCTCATGGACATATCAACATCAGCTACCACAGGAGCCCATGACAGCTGGCCATTCATCCTGGTCTTAATAATCAATGAAACATTAATCCCTGCACCCCCACACTGCAGTCTTTGTATGGATTCTGAAAGTAGGTACACAGGCAAGCTGGTTTTTAAACAGACGGACAAATTGTGGATCAAAGGCAGATTCTCGCAAAGGGTGGTCCTAGAGGGCTCCCAGTTCCACATAAAACTGGAGAGACAGCTGCAGACAATGCAGACCCAAAGGCAGCTCATTAGTCTCAACATAGACTCTCAACAGGGGAGGTGCGAACACTCCAGTGCAGAGATGAAAGCCTGGTGATGCACAGAATTGAGGAGTTTTAAAACAGATTCTGTGGCTGAACCATACACCCCACATCCATAGTCCAGTTTTGATCTAATGACTGCATGATAAATTTTAAGCATTGTGTTTCTGTCTGCACCCTACTATGTGCCAGAGGGCATCTTTAGGATACACAATGCTTTAGTGCATGTAACTTTTAACTTCTGCACATGTAGGCAAAAAGTCAGAGCACGATCGAATTGAATGCTAAGAATGTGGCCACCAGGGAGAACAGGAATATCTACAGAATCCAACCACAGAACAGGGTCCACATGAAGACCATGCTTGTGGCAAAATTGGATGCAGACAGTTTTATTCTGGGACATAGTGAAGCCATTCCTGTTTGCCCAAGAGCAGATTCTGGTAATGCCACACTGTAACTGCCGTTTGATCATGTGCATACTGGAAGAAGCACAGGAGATCTGCAAGTCACCAACACATATCATTCCAGAGACTGGAGGAGTTCTTGAAAACCTGGTTAATGCATAAAATTAAAAGTGATACAGACAAAATAGAAACCTGAGGTATGCCTTGCTCTTGTAGAAAAGCAGCAGAGAGGCGTACTCGAAACACACGATCGCGGAGGAAATCAGCAATGAATATAGGCAGATTTCCCTGTAACCCACACTGATGTAATTCATGGAGGATGCCATATCTCCATGCAAGATCATACGCCTTTTCCAGGTCATAAAAGACTGAAACAAGGTGCTGCTTTTTATAACGAACACCTACCACATTAAATAAGTAAATACATTGCATTTTCCATGTTCCAGAAACCCATAGCAACCGAAAAATTGTTTTCAGCTGCCGCTGTGGAATCGAACGACGGATCTCTCAATATCTAGCTGAGCGTGTTACATTTACGCCACGGTGGCCAACAATCCACGGTGCTATGTGTATTTTTAAGTCAGCTTCTGACATCATAAATCCGTAAGATGGGCTCAGCTACTGAGACATCTCCATCTGGTGGGCATTAACAATGGCACTGGCTATATATATTATAGCAATTAAATCCAAAGGGCGAGATCCAAGGTGAAAAACCTCCAAATACGTGGCGTTAGTAAATAAATAAATACATCGCCTTTCCACATTCCAGAAACACATAGCAACCGAAAAATTGTTTTCAGCCACCGCCGTGGAATCGAACCACGGATCTCTCGACATCTAGCAATATTTTTATGTCAGAAGCTGACTTAAAAATACACATAGCACCGTGGATTGTTGGCCACCATGGTGTAAATGTAACGCGCTTGGCTAGATATCGAGAGATCCGTGGTTCAATTCCACGGTGGCGGCTGAAAACAATTTTTCGGTTGCTATGTGTTCCTGGAACATGGAAAGAGCAATATATCTATTTATTTACTGACGCCACGCATTTGGAGGATTTTCACCTCCCAAATTGACATCCCAAGGCAAAGCAAATGATTTCCACTACAATGATGACGTTGAAATCTGCTTTGAGATGGGGCTGAAATCTTTTGTTTTCTAAAACAAAAGAGGAAGCATGCATTTACCATATGCTCTAGGACTTTGCACATACATTTAGTCAGCACAATAGGCCTGTATCTAGATGGGATCTTTTCTTGGCTTTGGGATGGGAATGATAACTGCCAAGAATCGGGAAAACACTGATCACACCAGATTCTATTACAGAGTGTTAACAGATTTTTGAGTGATGACAGTGACAGCTGCTGAAGCATCTCGTAAAGGATCTCATCATGTCTAACAGAACAGTTTCCAGACAGATTGACAGCACTCCTCAGTTCAGTGATACTTAAAGGTTTGTTATAATCAGATTGCTCGTTACACGCAAAATTTTATTTGTGCTTTACAGTACATTCTTTCACATTATAAATGAAGATGGGCATGTGAGATTGCTGGAAATGGAAGCAAATGCTTCCCCCAAACAGTCCACAATACCCGGGATGTCGGCAACGACTTCTCCGTCCCACTCAAGCATTGATATCTGGCTACAGCTGTAACTTCCTCTAATCTTACGTATACGGTCCCAAAGAACCTTGGGACTAATACCTGTATGTATGGTAGAAATATAATTCCACAAAGAGTCTCTCTTACTGCACTGCTGAACCAAATGGGCATAGGCCTTTGCTTGTTTGAAGGCCGGAAGATTTGTCTGGGTAGGGCTAACATCGAAATTTACCTCACGCCTTATGTTGCGCTTCCCTAGAGTCTCTACATTCATCATTCCACCAGGGTTTCAGTATTTTTGGAAGGTTACCCGAGGGCTTAGGAATGGTGAGTTCAGCTGCATGTACAATACTCTCAGTAACCACTTGTTTCAATCGATTCCTGGGTCACCATGTCCTCAGAAAGAATTGCTGAAGTGATGAAAACTTCCCAATTGGCACAATCAATTCTCCATCTGGTTGGCCGAGTAAGGTATGCTCTCATCTCGGTACAAAAACAGAGAAATGGGAAAAAGATCACTGCCAAGGAAGTCCTGTGACAATGTCCAGTACCAATCAGCAGACACTGATGGAGAACCCAAGGTAAGATCAATGACAGAGAACATTCTACCCGGTTCGTGAAAGTACATACAGTCTCCCATATTTAGCAGACACAGAGAACTGGAGGACAATAAATTCTCCATTCTGCGATATCTACTATCAGTCCAGTCACTGCCCCACAATGTACTGTGGGCATTAAAATCTCCCACAAGAATGGGAAAGGGCAGTTGGTCGACAAGACTCTCAAGATCTGCAACAGTAAACTCCTCATTCGATGGTAAGTATACACAGCAGTGATTAGAGCATTCATAGAAAGACGAACCGTTACAGCCTGTAGTGGTGTAGCAATGTTTAAATGCGAGGCTGGAATAGTACGTGAGATGAGAATCACAGCGCACGCAATGCTGCCACTCATATTATCTTTCCAGAAGCTGCTGTAATGCTTGACTGACAGCAGATTGCTGGGTTGAAGCTTCATTTCCTGTAAGCACATACACACTGGTGAATGAGATGAGAGCAGATTTTTTACACCATCGAAATTTGAGTGGATACTCATTTTTCAGGACTGCATGTATAATTCAGTGACAGTTCCATTGAATTATACATGCAGTCATGAAAAAAGAGCAACAAAGAAGAAAAGAATGGCAACAAAGAGCAATTTAATACTCTTTGTCGCTTTGTACATCCAATATCTAATCTCTTTCAGGAGATGGTGATGAGGATCACGATGCATTATCACTATCCTTGCTCAAGTTTCCCTCCACTATATTGTCTGAGGTGGGGACCTCAACATGTCAATTAAGTTTTCAGTGCTTCTGGCCTCTAGGATAGGGTGAAACTTACAGGTCTTGAAAGATTTTGGCCTAACTTTTCCGAGTGTACAGGCTTTCCTTCTGTGGAGAACATGATGCATTATTGTCTTGCATATCCATTTGAATTACTGAGAAATCGACTTATGTGCCCTGCTCAGCCATTGTCCTTTTGACAGGTGGTTGGCCAGGTCATTGGAGTAGATGATGTGGTACTAGTGTTTGTGCAGTTGTAGGTTGAGATTTCACAATGGCAGCAAAGGTGTGCTGCTGATCATTGGGTGTCACCACAGTTAACACATAATACTAATCAAAAACTACTATTATGGGAATTCTTACTAGGAAATTTTTAATTTAATTGCAAATTTTCGGAGAAAACTCTTCTCCTTCATCAAGCTGTCTTTTATTGTCACTTACTCCCGTCACTATCTTGGTTATGGTTAATGGTTACGGTTATTTTTCATCAAACCCTGCCAGATGTTAGGCAGGGAAAATCCTCTGCAGTCATTGATGTTGAAATTTTGATTTTTCTCAATCTCTATTCCTTCTTTTAGCTTTCTTTTTGAAAATTGCTTTGGAAGCTGATGACTTTAAGGGAATGTCAATCCATGTTGTGACCAGTTTCTCTAACATGCCTATCTAAACCAGTCTTGTCGGAGCAATTTTTTATAGCAGCTTCATGCTTTCCTAAACGAGTTTCTAGTCTGCGACCTGTCTCATCTATGTAAGATCACAACTATTGGGTTGTTGGAAAAGTCATGACGTATTTTGGCACCCGATGGCGGTTGGGAGGTTTTGGAAGTACTAGAGGCATACGCAGCTCTGTTATTGCTATGGCATTCGACAGGTGCCAGTTCTAGCTGCAGTCTAAAAGGAATAGTGAGCAATTTGGTTGATTTGCAGAGATTTGACATCAAGTTGAAGATGGAAGACCAAACTGTGCATTTTCACCATATTTTACTGTTTCACTTCTGTAAAGGGAAGAATGCGCGTCAAGCTTGTGAAAAGTTGCGTAAAGTGTATGGTAATAAGGCTCTCAAGAACGTCAATGCCAGTGGTGGCTCGCAAAATTTTGTGCTGGTGATTTTGACCTCAATGATGCTCCTCGGTCCGGGAGGCCAACCGAGGTTGATGACGATCAAATCATGGCATTGATCGAGTCAAACCCACATTACACGAAACGAGAGATTGCAGACACATTGCACATCCATCATTCAAGCATTCACGACTACATGAAGAAGCTGGGATACGTAAGCAAGCTCGATGTGTGGGTTCCTCATGAACTCAAAGAAGCTCAATTGATGGCGCGTATAAACATATGCGATATGCTCATTAAATGTGAGGAAAACGATCCTTTTTTTGAAGCAACTGATAACTGATGACGAAAACTGGATTGTGTACAACAATGTGCTGCACAAACGGTCTTGGTCCCGACGTGCTGCTTTGCCTCAAACGACATCCAAGGCAGGCATTAATCAGCGGAAGGTTCTGGTTTCAGTGTGGTGGGATTTTAAAAGTGTCATGTTTTTCAAGCTCCTACCACGGAACCAAACAATCAATTCGAATGTGTACTGTTGGCAATTGGACAGTTTGAACGAATCCATTATCCAGAAACATCCAGAGCTTGTTCATCGTAAAGGTGTTGCGAGACCACACACAAGTTTGATCACCCAACAAAAATTATTGGAGCTTGGGTGGGATGTGTTGCCACACCCAGCATAATCACCTGACCTTGCGCCATCAGACTTCCACTAGTTTCGCTCTCTTCAACAGTCCTTGCGTGGTATAACGTTCAATTCAGATGAGGCTGTAAATCAGCACCTTGTACAGTTTTTCACCACGAAAGACAGGTCCTTCTATGAACGAGGCATTTTGCAGCTCACTGAAAGATGGCAAAAGGTTGTCGAATATAACGGGTATTATATCATTGATTGATCTTTGTTCTTTCTATGAATAAATGACCTTTGCAAAACATGGCTAAAATACGTCATGACTTTTCTGACAACCCAATACATTTTACTTCATAGACTACACCTTGCATTTTTAAAATATCTTCTTCTCTTTGAACTATTTTAGGGAAAAATTTCTTAACCTTGTTCTCTAAACTTGGAGCTAGCCTAATATTGCACTTTTTACTAATTCTCTTTAAGGGCTCAAATAAACCTTTGTGATAAGAATTTTTTTTAGTGAATTTTACTTGTTGTTTTTGTGGGTTCTTCGTTTTATTAAAATTCAGAACCTTCTCAATTTTTCCTTTAGGATAGTTATTTTCTGCAAGTATGACTTTAAGTTCTTCTTTATAGGCTTCTTTCTTATCTGCTGTAGATACCATTTTATTATTTTTTTCTAAAAACTGACTTGCCACATTCTTCTTAATAGAAACTGGATGATAGGAATTGAAATCCAATAGTTTACTAGTATTCATTGGTTTTTTATTCCAACTAGTGAGGAATTTTCCATCTTCATAATAGATAGTAATATCTAAGAAGTTAATTCTTTCTTTTCGAAGTTCAATAGTGAACTTAAGGGAACCATCTAATTCATTAAATGAGTTTAGAATTCTTTCTGGAACAATTTCTGAGCTATCTATTATAAATAAGATGTCATCCATGTATCTGCCACAAATAGTATACTCTTTTCTCACATAATAGTTAGCTAAGAGTGGGGAGCCCATAACAAGTCCAGATTTTTGAATGAAATTTTTTCTCAAATTGAAAGTAGTTGTTCTGCAAAGAGAAGGTAAGCATTTCAAAAATTCCAACTAATATGTTTCTATTTTTGTTGTGAAAAACTATTAGGTCTGACAAGTCTTCCGCTATAAAGTCTATAAGTTGATCTATATTGATGTGAGTCTAAACTACCCATAATAGGAGAATCTAATTTAGGAAGAAGTTCTAATTTTTCTTTGAGTGGCATTTAATTTTTAATCAAGGCTCTTTTAAAAAAATTTTGAAGGTGTGACTTTAAAAATTAGTTTAGATTTGAAAGAATTGAGTTTTTTGAGTCAACTATTGGTCTAATTGGTTGGTGTTCTTTATGCAGTTTAACTATTCCATTGATTTGAGGTAATCTGAACTGTAATTTTGAGAACTGTTTATAGTTTTCTGGAAGCTGGTTTTTCTTTTTTGAAGTGAAATAAGCTTTGAGACTTTTTTAATCAAATCTGGTAGTGGGTTTTCTTTTACTTCTTCATACATTGGCTTTTTTAGTTCTTCTTCCATCTTTTCTTGATAATCTTTCTTATCCATAATAGTAATCAACTTACTTTTTGTATGTTTTCAAAGCAACTACACTTTAATTTTTTCTGAAATCTTTAAGAGCTTTTAATTGGCTGTTCTCAAAATATTTTTGTGGATACTTTACTTGCTTCAAGAATTTTGTAAGGCTATTGTGGTAATATTTTCTGAGGAGGTCTGCTTTAATTTGGCCCTCTGTTTTTAAAGTGCTGCAGATGCTTTCCAAATCAATTACCAATTTTTCTGCATTTATTTTTTCCATGGATAGATTGAAATTACTTCCTTTATTTATCACTTGTAATAATTCTTGGCTAACTCCAGTAGCAGTATTGTCCTTTACATGACTAAGAACTGCTGCTTCTTTGTTTTTACTGGAATAGTTTTTCTTAAAAAATTTCCTTTCTTTAAGGTCCAGCTTTTAGAATTTTTTTTTATTTTTGTTATTTATTCTGATTTTTAGCAAGCCCTCCAATTCTGCTTTTATTGTACCACTTAAGATTCCAGAAAATTTCATTTCATTTCTACTTTTACTTTCTGATAATAAGCAATGTTTCTCTATTTCACTTCAATACTTTATTTTAACATTTTTTTCTTTATTGTTCTTACAAAGTTGGCTGAAATTAAATTTTTAAATGGTTTTTATAAGTCTAAATGAATTTGGAATAAAGTTTTTTACCTTGCAATTTTTGAGAAACTTGATTTGAGATACCGATTTTTCCATCTTCAATCTAGCATGTTGAACTTTCTTGATCGCTTGCCAAGTATCCCATAATAGTTGTTTTTTATTGTAATTGAATTAAGAAACTAGAAAGCCAATTCTCACATAATACTGTTCAATACACATTTTGTTTCCTGTACGAAAATCAGGATTTCTTATGGAGTTTTGCCAGCTGAATCTAAATCTGCAATCTGTATTGTTCTATCACACAACATTTCTGAGAAAACAATGATTACTGTATTTCTAGTATTATGCAATCGTCGGAAAATGCTCTCAAAACAGGAGTTCCCACGCTGGACTTTGTTCAGTGCTGTTATTGCTGCATACAATGAGTCATCATGCTCTAAGACCAACGTGAATCATTCATACCCCCTTCAGTCAGAGTCAATTGTTTGTAAGTGAAACATGTCACGAAAGTGTGTTTTCTCCCAACCTGTTTTGCTATGTGTGAGCCGAGTTTACACCGAAGGAAAACAGGAGGCCATTCACATGAGTGATAAAACAAGCCTATGAATTCTATTTTGGATGTAAGGTTGGTGACCAAGACTGGCACCACATTCATGTTGAGTAAATTGTGTTGTGAATCTCAGAGCATGGTTGAAAGGATAAGGGCATCATATGCCATTTGCTGTACCTGCTGTATGGAGAGAACAGAAAGATCACATGACAGATTGTTATTTTTGTTTAACGGATGTGACTGGATTTTCTTCAAAAAATAAACTTTTTATTGTTTATCTTAATGTTCCTTCAGTCATAAGACCAGTACCACATTCAGAGGAACTGCCACTGCTACAAAGTCTGGTACTCACTGACATACATTTTGAAAGTAGTGATGAAGAGGAAGTCGCTGTGTGTGAACAAGATAATAAAGTTGACAGTGCATGCTCCTCAAATCCTCATATGATCACACAAGGAGAACTTAATGACCTTGTAAGAACAGGGTTCGTACACTTTTGGGGAGAAAAATTCAAGGACTTTCCAGGCCTTTTCCAGGACATATACAAACAATTCCAGGATGATTATTACGCTTTACAGTATCATGTTCAAATTGATTTTTAAAAACAATTTCAGTTTTAAGTAATAAAAATGATAAAAGATGCAAATGGATGAGTGTGCTTTTTTACTCATTACATTTCTTTTTAATGTTTTTAATAGGAGAATTACCCAATAATGCTAAATTGAATCATGATGCAATTACCACAAGGCTATTCAGAAAATCCTTTCCCTCAATCAGAAAATGATTAATTCAATCAGTCATTTTAGCTGCATCACTATTCTGCACTATCTTCCATGTAATCAGACTATTATTGATAACAACTGAAATTATTATAAAATAAAGCGAGGGCAGATTCAGAATTTAAGAATGGGGAGGGCACACGTCTAACAGAGGACTGGTAAAAAATCTCAGAGATTTATATCCTCCAAAAAAGGCAGGGCGGTAAAACATGGGGAATCCATAAGGTGGGTATGGGGTGTTTGCCTGTCAGTGTACATCACAAACAGTAGTTCTGAAGTACTGCCGTGTGGATCACTGAAACATTCAGGCCAATGTAAAACAACATGTGGAGTTACAAATCCATAAGTGAAAAAGTGTGATGTCTGAAAACAAGAAACGAGAGACAAAGCAAAGCACTTATGTACTTACTCAACCCCCCCCCCCTTTTTTTTTTGGAATGGGGCATATGCCCACAGGTGGATTCTAGCTCTGATAAAAAGTGTTTCCATACATGGGAATGAATTTTATTTTTATTTTTTAACTTTCCCAATGGCTACCACTGGTGGCTGCATATTGGGATGTGACTTTTGAAGGCAATGAAAATCTTAATTACTAGACAGAATATGTGCCACACTTGAGGAAAATTTCCCCCTAACTTGTAGTACAGTTATGTTAAATCGAAAAGCATAAGCCACGGAATCACTATGCACCCCACGAAATGATTCGGGAGTGGACGATCATAGAAGGGTGAACCAATAAAGTTTAAAACAGAAAGTGTAATTTTAGGAACATGGCGACAAGTTTCAGATAAGTTTCATCATAGAAGTCAGAAAGTCCTGGCACACCACCCAACCCAAAAGAATCTAACCACCTTTATGTCTACCAGTACATTTGCCTCATATTACTTTCCAAAAATTATTTTTCATATCAACAGGGAACATAGCATACTTCTGGAAAATTTTAGGTAGGAATTTTAGGAATTTTTAGAAAAATTTTAGGAGTGTATTTCAATAAAAACTAGATGTATATTTGTATACATCTAGTAAAACAACTTTGTATACATTGTAAAGAGTTTGCTTCACACCCTTCAACCATATATACTGATAGACTGCACATGACATCAAAATTTCTGGCTCCAACATAAAATCACATGACATCAGTCAAAAAAGATGGGTTACACCTGCTGTGCTTATGGTTGCTCTGAGCGATATAGTAAAGGAAGTTATATGATTTTTCATGGGTAAGAAACAAATTAAATACCTAAGTCAATAAAGTTCAATTACTTAACCAGAAACTTGCAGCTATTGATATAAAAATATAGTAACTTAAGAAAAAAAATGGAATGCATGTTCCAAATTCTTCGCAAATGTTCATCACATTATAAATCACGAAATGTAAACAACCCGATCATGCATATATATAGCTCATAAGTAAACTTACCTGAAGAGTTTTCATTATATATGAGGCGCATTCACATAATACACCGAAAACACTGAAGTTCTGCAGCGTAAATTAGTAATCATAACAGCATTTTTACACGAAATTTAGAGTCTGATGATGACATGCCCAATGTTTGAGCCATGGCGGCTTTGATGCAGCTATTGCCAATGCGCAGTCCATTAGTATATATGGTCGAAGTTCACACCCAAATTTTTTGTATAACGTCTAATATCTAAAGTTTAAGTATGATTTACTTCTAATGTTCAGTTCTTATCTTTTCACGTGTTATTATCATATTCAAGTATATTTACCACATTCAAGTTTCACTTTGAACATTAATATGCTGTTGAACCAGAAGCAATTCACGATTTTCACAGTAAAGTTTTCAGGTTTCACATTAAATTATAATATCCTAAAAAGGTAATTGAAAACCAAGAACTATGTACAATTGTTCACTGAATTACTTTTTTCATATTATTGTTTTAACCTTTTCCTGATAAGCCTATCTTTTTCTGCTTCCACCACAACTAATTTACTTTCAGTTTTCTTTATTTCAGCTGAACCTTGTATGATCAAGTTAGAGGCAACTGCTATTTCATCAGTATTTTGTTTTTCTACAGCTTTTCTCATTCTTTCTGTTCCCTCTTGAATTACTGCTAGGGAGGCTTCTTTATCTTTTTTAAGCCTATTTATTTCTGCATCATTTTCCTTTATTTTGTCATCAAACTCAGCTTTTCTTTTTTTCTCTAGCCGCTTTTTCTTATTTTCCCTTTCTTTCTGCTTCCTTTCTTTTACCTTTTTTGATTCTTCTTCCTTTAGCTTATCAACATACTCTTTATAAAATTTATGTGAATCACGAACACTATTTAACAAATTTCTTGTTATGGGAACTTTACTTACACATCCATAGTGTTTAATGGCCCCTTTAACTATTCTTAATGATGTTATAGTTGAGTCTTTTAAGTTAGCCTTGTCCTTCCTTAACAGAGCAGTGTTAACCGAAAATCCTCTTTCTGCACCAGCATTACCATGAGGTAAAACTAAAATTGACTTGATGAGTTTAGCAAGATTTGAGTATTTTTCTTTTCCGCTAGAGTCTTTAATACTAAATATATTATGCCAGTAATGATCAATCCGCACTGGAATATGCCCTTCCTCTGAAAATTTCACTAGTTCATCTAGAGTTGGCTTATCGCAATTTAAAAGTTTCCACTCTTCTCTTACTCTATCAATTTGTTCCTCAGAAAGATGCAAAACACTTGAAATTTTGGTTATTTCTGAAAGTTCTTCAGTGACTGAAAGTTGAGTTGACTCTTTCTTTGGTTCTTTTACCTTTAAAACTTCTATGTCTCTTAGCTTTTGATTGCAGAATGGCAAATTTGGCTTTAAATATTTTGTGGTTGCGATTAGTGATGATCTTACATCTAAGAGAAATAATTTCTGCCTGGTCTTCTGAACATTCCTGAGGAGATTTTTTGTCTTCATACCAACTTCTAACTCCCCTAGTTTTTTCCATGAATTTTTGTTTTCAAAATCTACATTCTTTAGGTCTTCTCCAAATTTCCCTGCAATAACATCATCTTGGATAAACTGAGCCATAACATTCCTCATTAAAGTATTTAAATCAGAATATAACTGGTGTATTTTTGGTTCTTCACTCTGATAACATAATGAAAACTTTTCAAAATTTTGGTGTGAAAATGAAATTAATGCTAAATAGCAAGGAGTTAGCTCATTTTTCAGGAAACAGTGAATTCTTTTATACCTTGCCGAATTGCGTAGTTGTTTTTCAAATATTTTTTGAGATGGCAAGAAGTTTAAAAAATATTCTGTAATATTTAGCCATTGATCCAAGAGCCTCTGGGCTACAGAACCAACGGTTAACCATCTGTTGCTGACATGACGCAAAAGAAATTTGGCTGTGACCAATGTTATATAATCGACAGATTTATAATCCTCTCGTCTTGCAGCACTACTCTTTAAAAAGTAATGCATATCAGTAGCAAATTCGTCAAAATCTATATTTAAGCTTGTCAAAAAATTTTTAAATGCATTATTAACAACATGCAGGTTGCAAAAACCTAGTTCCAAAGATTTCTGGCCTGTTTCTTGTTTTACAACTTCATTGAATTTGCGTAAAAAGCACTTATTTACATTTGGGCTGTCCATGGATACACAAATAATTCTGTTCAACGAAATATTGAAGGATGATAACACATCAAGAATTTCTTTTAGCAAAATATCTGCTGTTGCATGACCCAGAAAAACGCTTGTTAGGTATCGGCAAGAAACTGAATTTATTTCTGAAGACCAGTAATCTGAGATACACATCCAACTGCCGTTTCACTTGTGTATTTGTAGTTTCATCAAATGCTATAGTAACCTTTCCTGGGCTACTAGATGCAATGTCTTTTTTCAAATCCTCTTCAACATATTTTGACAATCCATATGATATCACATAAGCAACTTTTTTTCTTTAAGTTGCATTTTGGCTGCAATAGCAGAATCAGGAAACATTTCTTTGAAAAGTTCAACTGTTTCAGTGCATGAAACAAAAGACATATTGTCCTTAGCAACTTTCATGGACCATAATGCTTCGGCTTTAGCCAACTGTAAATCATGACTCAGTACTTCACTAATATTTGTTTTGGGCTGAAGATCCCATCCTTCAAAGGCTTTCAGGATGGACTTATTTTGAAATTTACTTTGAAATTTCTGCAAATGTTTTTTTCCTCTATGATGCGCTTTTACTTGTGAAAAGCCACTATTAGAAATATTGAAAATTTCTGAACACAATATACACTTAGCAGAAAATATTGTTTCAGTTGCAGAACACCATTCTTTCAACTTCACTCCGTCCAATTCTTTGGCGAGCCACGCATCTTGAAATTTCGTTTTGGATTTAGGCATCTTAAACACTTGTATTACTAACCAGAAAATGAAAGAGAAGTACAAAAACACGTTCCAATATTGCAAAACCAGACAACTTCCCGAAGTTTGGCTGTGAGGATGTCAGAAGAAAGAAAGAAAAAAAAAAAAGCAAGTCACCACTACAGAACTGAACCTGCACACAGCACAGAGAACACCATAAAAGACGCAAAACCAGAAACTATCATACGCATCTCACGCAAGTTCAGTCAAAGCGAGTCGGAGCCGAGATATATTGCACATCGAAGGTCGCTGTCGCCGACGCATGATCGAAGGTCAATGATCACCTGCTCTACTGCCTGCCACGATAACACTCAGCTACCATCCCATCATCATTACCGGAGGTTACGGAAGGAGACCACATGTTTACTCTTTGCTTCCACCCACCTGCGGTTTACAATAACAAAACATCAGCAGAAAGAGGAGGTTCCACGAGGCATGTCCAAAACTAAAGTACGATCTTCTGCGTGCCACAGAGTTCGTCTGCAAAGCGCAAACCAGGGGTGAAAATGACCCCTCCCCTTTTCCCTTAGATCACTTGTTACTCTCGAAAACTGTCCGAAGGCAAAAAGTGGAGCGCCCGCCCCGAAGCAAGTGCATCTCGATGGCTTCATTTTCCCTCCCTTCAGTAGCACAGCATATAGGCTGTGTTTCTACAACAACAGGTCTTTTACCTTACCGTAATGGTAAATTTATTGGCGTTAATAACGGTTGTGTTTTTAATAAAAATAAGCTTACGAAAATTTTAGGATGAATAGCAAATTTTAGGTCTAATTTTAGGAATTTAAGGAGGGTCACAAAATATTAGGAATTTTAGGAATTTTAGGAGGAATGCGATCCCTGCTTACTGTAATGGTAAATTTATTGGCATTAATAACGGTTGTATTTTTAATAAATAAGCTTATGAAAATTTTAGGTATAATTTTAGGAATTTAAGGAGGGTCACAAAATATTAGGAATATTAGGAGGAATGCGATCCCTGTATCAAACAAGATTGCCTCAATTTACTTTTTTTTTCAAATCAAAATCACTGCTAAATTAAATTTATGAAGTGCTACCCCAAAATCTGGAACTAGCCAAACTATTTATAAAAGCCTTAATTATAAAAAAAATCAGTTTTTTATTGGTATAAATTAGGATATTCTAAAGTATTTTACATAAATGAAAAAATGATGAGCATAAGGAATCTCTACCTTCCAGTTTACCAGCTTCAATCATAACCAGAATCAGAATAACCACTTTTGGTTAAACTCCCAAAACATAAGACGTCTTAATTATATGAATTAATTATTTATAAGCTTTTTTTAAAAAAATTGAAGTTTGTCAGTTATATAAACCAAAATCTGATCAATCAATGCATTAAGGACAATTGATTGAATTGTTTTGGCCACACATTCATAGTAAAATGTACAGCAAAAATATGTTTCAGGAGCCCATGAGTATTTACTGTATGAGTATATCATTGTTATCATCATCATCATTGTCACCCATTATCTATCCACTGCTGGACGAAGGTCTCTCCAAGCCTCTTCCACAATGGTCTTTTTTTTTTTTTTTTTTTTTTTTTTGATTGGAGGTTTAACAACCACCGTGAGCAACTCAATGGGCTATAAGCAGTCGCCCGTCCCTAATTTAGGGTCACTGGTTCCAGGGAAGGGAGAGAGCCAGTGCCGTAAGACAAACACAACATCCATGCCCGACCGGGATTCGAACCCGGACCCCTTACGGACGAATGATCAGAGGCCAGCGCCTTAGACCACTGCGCCACTGGGGCGGCCCACAATGGTCTGTCTTGTGCCAGTCTTCTCCATATTACTCCCACATACTTTCGAATTTCATCCACCCATCCCCCATGTGGTCTTCTTCTGGGTCTTTTCCTGTCCCTTGGAATCCAATCTAAAAGTTCGACTGTCCATCGATGGTCTATTTTTCTGGCAATATGTCCAGCCCATTGCCATTTCAGGGATATTACTCTGATCATGATGTTTTCCACTCTTGTCATTTTTCTGATCCATGAGTTCCTCTTCTTATCTCTTCTGGATACACCAAGCATGCACCTCTCCAGGCTTCTTTGAGTTGTATGCAGTCTTTGTATGTCTCCTTTAGTAAAGGCCCACGTCTCTGCACCATATGTAAGCACTGGAAGGATGCATTGATCAAACACTTTTCTTTTAAGACATAATGGCATATTGTTCTTGAAAATTATAGTTTCTTCCAAATGCTCTCCATGAAAGTTTTATACGCCGATTAATTTCTTCATCAATGTGACCTTCACTTGATATCTGCTGTCCACGATAAAAGTACACATCTGTTATCTCTAGCTTTTCTTCATCACTCGATAAATCTTCATTTCTTGTAAAAGCATTGTACATCACTTTTGTCTTCTGAAAGTTCATTTTTAATCCCACTTCTTTACTCTTGTCAGCAAGTTCCTGGATCATACTCTGCGGCTCTGATGGTGTAGTTGGCAAAATGACAATGCCATCAGCAAAACGAAGGTGAGTTAGATAATCTCCATTAATCTTTATCCCCTTGTTTTCCCAGTTCAGTAATTGAAAGACACTTTCCAATGTGGCATTAAAGAGCTTGGGAGATATGGTGTCATCTTGTCTCACTCCCTTTCCAACTTTTATGTGTGCAGTATTCTCAAACAGCCAAATCTTTGCACTTGCATTTTCATAGATGTTATTAATAATATTAATGTATGCATCTTCAATACCGCAGGATTTCAAAGCAATTGTAACTGCTAATGGTTTCACTGAATCAAAGGCCTTTTCATAATCAATAAAAGCCATGCACAATGGAAGTTCATATTCCCTCGCTTTTTCAATTAATTCTCTCAGTACGTGGATATGATCTATTGTGCTGTAGCCACTCCTGAATCCAGCTTGTTCTCTCGGTTGAGCCATGTCCAGTGTTACCTTCAAGCGGTGTGAAAGAACTTTAGTGAAGATTTTATAAACCACTGATAGGAGGCTGATAGGTCTGTAGTTCCTGAGATCCTCAATGTCACCTTTTTTATGTAGTAGGATCATCGTAGCATTGTTCCAATCCTCAGGAATCTTCTCTTCATTAAGGCATCGAGTGAAAGCTTGGGCGAGTACTGTTTCAGTTTCTCCACTTGCTTCCTGTATGATGTCTGCAGTAATTCATTCTTCTCCTGGAGTGTTTCCCTGCTTCATGTTCTTGATTGCATGTGCAACTTCTGCTGGGAGGACTGGAAGAACTCTGGTACTGGTACGTTTCATGATGTCTGGAGTACATGTATTATCTCTTTCATATAATTTGGAGTAGAAATCTTTCACTCTTGTCAAACTTTCGCCTCTATTTCTTGTTACAGAACCATCTTCTTTTCTCAGTGCCATAATCTGTTTTCTTCCCTTACTGAGATGTCCCTTTGCTATCTTTAGGCTTTGGTTGTTTTCAATTGCTGTCCTCACTAGTTCACAGTTGAATTTCCCTATGTCTTCAGTGATACTTTTTCATACTGTCTTGCATAGCTCTATATATTCCAATTTGGAAGTCACATCTTCTTTAATTGTCCTCATCTCTCTTCTTTTTGCATCAACATTTTGGTTTTTCTTGATGATTTGTTCACATGCAACTTGTTCTTAGACCCAGCTAATTTTGTTGCTGTTTCCATAAGAGCTTTGGTTACTTTTCTGTTAACTTCAGAGATGTTCACTTCTTCTGATGTTAGACCTTCTTAAATAGAGAATCTATTCCTCAGTTCTAATTTGAAGGTATTATGATGCTTTTTAAGGTTGGTCACGTCAATACACTTTGTTTGTTTTATGAGCTTGCCACGCTCAAGTTTAGCATTGAAGTGCATTTTACATCTTACCATTCTACCTGTGTTGAACTTGTTCAGCACACTGCAATCTTCCATGACAAATTTCTTGTTAAACATAATAAAATCAATTTCACTTGTCCATCCATTGGGATGCCTCCATGTCCATTTCCTTTGCGGCTTTTTCTTGAAAAAGGAGTCCATGATGAAAAACCCTTCTGCCTCTGCAAACGCTACGAGAGTATTTCCACGCTGGTTTCTATTGCTGTGACCGAATTTGCCTACTGAAGTTTCATTCTGTTGCTGTTGCCCTATTTTTGCATTGAAATCTCCCATAATTATCTTCAAGTGCTGCTTGCCTTTATTATTTAGATGACGAATTTCCTCATAAAATTCTTCAATTTCTTTTTCAGGATGACTTGTGGTGGGTGCATAAGTTTGAATAATCTGAGCCTGGTATCTTCTTCGGAGTTGGATAACAAGTCGTGCAGCTCTGTCAGAGGAACTTTCAACTTCTGCAACTTTATCCTTCAGATATACATAATATCTAAGGTATTTTACTTGATATTGTCAAAGTATTTCGCACATTGTTTGCTCTGTGAGGCATGTGCTCCTGGCCAGAGAGGTCCCTTCATTACAGATCTTTGGTTAGTTATAAAACTTTCTTTTGCAGAAATAAAACAGTTAGGTTATATATTTTCAGTTCCACATTCATATATAACCTAACTGTTTTATTTCTGCAAACATTTTTTTATAACTAACCAAAGGTCCGTAATGAAAGGACCTCTTGGGCCAGGAGCACGTGCCTCACAGAGCAAACAACATGCGAAATACTTTGACAATATCAGGTAAAATACCTTAGATATTATGTATATTTTAATCAAAAGCACGTTTATAACATAAGACAACCCATAAGGTTGCGTCTGCAATTTTCATAATTTATCCTTCAGTTTCTTGTTTATTATAAATCCAACACCACTAGTTCTGCTAGTATCTGTCCCACGATAATAGAAGAGATGTCTACTTTAATGTTCAATGAGATCTTTTATTCTCCTTACCTCACTTATCCCGACGATGTCCCACTTGATTCTTTGTAGTTCCTCTTCCAATTCAAGAAGCCTTGAATCAGAAGATAGGAAGCGTCCATTATACATAGCCACGGTCAGCATCAGATGGCAGCCTAGTCCGGTCCTCCGGTGATTCTTAGCACCCTCTGCCTTCATGTCACACTGGCCGCTGCCTTGGCCAGGTACATTCCAGCTGCCAGAGACTGAGGGCCAAGATTTAAGTTGTGGAGTCATTTTAGAGGGGTTTGGCCATAACTCACCATGCTGGCCAAGTGAGTTGGTGAGTGTGGGATAGCATTTCCTCTAATCTCGATGGTGTAGTTATACCGCTATTGGTGGTTGTCAGAGCCCCTTTAGTGGGAACAGGATGCACCATGAGAAGGCGGGGTTGACATTTGTTAAGGAGAGGCTGTGATGTTGCGTATCACCTGACCTTACATCCCATGAGTATATATATGGTTTTATATTACTTACCAAAGTTTTAGTCCAATAAGAAGCCCAATTGTGGAAGTTAGTTGCAGAAAGTTATAACTTTTTGGAACAGAAGAGTTCACTGTCTATTTACATGAACTTCATATGAAAAACAGTAAATAATTATGAAGATATAAGATCAAAACTGGTGTGAAGTTCAACGTGCTTCAAAGAAAAAAAAAGTTAATTTCTATTGTAAATTGTACAAATATAAAAATTTAATGTTTTAGTATTAATTCTCTATATGCTTGGAAGATACCACAAATATGGATTATCAATGGATGGTTATACAGATTTAAGATTGCTGACTTTGGTTTCAAGTTCCATATCCATTATTTTAAGTAGTGCTCTTTTCTAATGGGCAGTTTTTCTAAAGCTATTAGATTTTACAATGTATGTAATGTTATTTGTAGTTTCAGCTTTTAAAGCTAAATCATCAACAGAGTTAAGTAAATCTTTAACTTCTCCTTCAATGAGTTTCCTTTTCCTTTTTTATGCTATCAATTTCATCTAAAATAGCTTTCCTTTTTCCACATATGGCTGCTTTTTCCATTTCGTTGGATTTATCATCCAAATAATGTATGCACTTTTGCCGTGCAGCTCCAACTGACAACAGAAGGGATTTTGAGATAGTTACGTTATCAATACCACCTACATAGGATATATGACCATAAATAATTCTCTGTGCTACAATTGACTCCTCTCTCATGTTTTCTACAATGAGCTCCTTATTGACTGAGAAACCCCTCTCAACAGAAGCTTGCCCATGTGACAACAGTAAAAGAAGTTTCACAACTGTCCACAGTTCACTAAAAGCTTTAGTAGAAGACATGTACTCATACAATAATGTGTCTACTCTTTGTTGTTTATCTTCTGGATCAAAGTTTATGAATAAAGATTTTACTGCTGCAACACTGGTCACAAATTCCTTAAACTGCCATATTACACCATCACATAATTCTGGTTGTATTCTATGAGCATCAACAAGAAGTGTGAGAATGGATGTTAGATTCTTAATACAAGTCTCGCTATTTTTTGACATCAACCAAAGATCTAAACACTTCATGTGGCAAACAAGGGAGCACTTAAGTGGATTTTTTTCCAATAGCTTCACAACTAGCTTTTGCAAAAATATTTGGCATTCCATTCTAAACTCCATAAGTTTGCGTTCACTAATGTTCTTAGCACTTAATTCTTTCAATGTCTTCTCTGTTTGAAACCCAACATCAATTTCTTTGTAGTGACAACACTGAGATGCATCTGTAAGGCCTACTTGTAACAGCTGTAAGGCAGAGTTAGCTTCTGCCATTACCGTTCTTTTAACAAAATGATTCATCAGATTTTTTAGCATCTTTTCAAGATCTGTGGCCATAAAAGGCATCATTGGCTTATCTGATTGATATGCCTTGAGAAATTGTACCAGCTGTTTTGAAACTGAATTGAAGAAATGCAGTTTAGCCAAAACAAAAGGATCTTTAGTGAAAGTTTTGATAGCATCAAATGATACAGTGTGGGGATTCTTGATGCACTTTTCAACTTGGTTAACATAATTTTCAATGTCTGCTCAGATTTCTAATGCTCGCTCGCAGGCAGGATTATTTTCTAGCCACCTGTGTAGGCAGAATTTTAATGGCTAAAATTATTTTAGAAAAATCTTCCCTTCTTGCAGGTGAATCTTTAAAAAGCTTAAATAATAATGAAAGCATCTTTTAAATTTCCCACCCTGTTGCTGAAGCTCCATGTAGAAAGGCATTGTTTACAATGTGAAGTCCACAGCTCCCTGTGTTTAGGAGTTGGACATTTGAGTCAGCACTAAGTGTTGATTGCAGCATATCAAAAAACTTCCAATTAACATTGGGTCCATCCATTGATAACTGCACAATGTTACGCAGTGGGAGGCACACCATCCATCATTATGTCTGCACTAGCATGACCCCCCCACCCCCACCCCAAAAAACAACTGATGACAAGTATCTGGTTGAAACTGTCCCTTCTTCCCATAAATGAACATGTATATCCATTTGTTTTGACTGACTAAACTTGTTTAAACTTTCGTCAAACAAAATAACAAAATTTTCATTTTTAGTTTTGGCTTCCTGAACCAACACTGATTTAAAGTGAGGTGCCAAACCAAAGCAACAAATGTAGGAACATTTTTTCACCATAGCTGAAGTTTCCAGCAATTCTGCGTTCAGAAAACATTAGGCGGAATAAAACATCATTTCCTGCACAAGACCTGTAAGAGTAATGGGATTTAACCACTTTCAAACACCACAATGCTTCTGCTTTAATGGTTGCATTTTTTTCAAGAGGAATATGCAGAGGATTAGATGTGGATGTTGATGCAATAGGCTGTACTTGCTTACCACTTGATACACATAGCAATTTATCAACAGTTAGTGGAACATTTTTATAGCTTTCTGTCAACATACTATGTGTTTTTCCTTTCATGTGGCTTCTTAAAGCGGATTCCCCCATATTCGAAACATCTATTACTTTAATGCATAAAATGCATTTTCCAACATGGCAATTGCTTTCATCTTTTTTAATCCATCCAGCATATTTAGGATTTATTAGCCAAAGATCACTAAAAGTACACTTACCCATATTTAATGGAGGGTGTGTGTGAAAAAAAAGGGTAAATCAACTGAAACAGTAAATGAAAACCAAAAAAATTATCTAAGATCAGGAACCACATGGAATTTGAATGACTGTCTGACACAAAGGAAAGCACACAACTAAAAATTGAGAATTTCCCCTGAGTAAGGGGCTGCACATGTGACCAATTACTACAAGCCAGATTTTAAGTAATTAAAGAAAAAGGGGTCTTACTGCTATGTTCTTTCCTGTTCCCCCAGCTTTGTTCTTTAGGCAGCCTGGGTTGCAAATGCTTTGGCATTGATTTAGTCTTCATTCAAAACAAGGAAACAACACTTAGTGAAGTTACTGGTTTATGACCTGTCTGCCAATCAGTAGACTGAGAGTGCTGTGCTAAAAGACTGTTACAAAGCATCACCTCTTACAGCTGGGCTCCAAACCAGAGGAAAGGAAATGCCAACAAACACTTAGTGCCTGAGGAAGCAAAACTTTGTACTGGGTCTCCTCCTCCAAGTCTCAAATCTTTCATACTTACCCAGCTGGAGAGTGCACATAGAGCTTCAAGGTCAGCAGATTCACCATGACATTTAATCACGATATGCCCTCCAACAATTAAAACTCAGCACAAATCTTGAGACTGCCTTCCCAGAACAACAAAAAACGAGGTATTTTGCTATTTCAATTTCTTACTCAAAAGTGCAGTAGATTACCAGATTTTCATAAGATTTTCACTCCCCGAAAAAATTAGTAGTTCATCAAAAATTGTAGACCTGACAAAAATGCTATTCAGTAAGCATAAAAATAATTAAAAAAATGGTGATGCCCTCAAAAGGCACCTCAACAAATGCTTTGAATAACATGTAATAACAGGGGGATTGTGAGATCAAATCAACAATCTGAAATTAGCGCAACACAATGAAGATAACGGGCAGTGTAAGCCAAGTGAGCTTACAAGTACGAAATTTAAGATTTTTTTATTTCAGCTTTTATATAAACTGGTTTATCCTGCAAAAACTATAAAATCTTTTGCTTTAGATTTAAAAAATTAAAAGTCTAATATTTATGGACTTTTCATTTTCCAAAATTCCTGTGTTTAATTGGTAAAAAAGTCCGGAATTCAAGATAAAATCCCGACCACAATCACCCCTGTAATTAGCAAAGGATCAGTATTGGGGGAGGGGGGGGCTAAAAAAGTGAGGAAGGAAAAACGATGCAGTTGCATAGATTATAAAATGTTTTTCAACATATGACTGACCTTGCACAGCTCTGCAGTTTAAGTTTTCTTATGCAAGTTTATCAAGCACAAGATCGTAAAGAACAGATTCTGTTCTTATACCAACCTTTGAATTTGATTTGGACTATTTTCTACAAGGGTAGGTTTCCCCAGGTCTCTTCTCCCTGATAACATACCAAAACTTTGTTGCAATCAAACAGATTTTATGTGAGTTAACATTTCTAAGCTTGGAGAATGAATACTGCTCTTATGTTTTGGCCTTTGAATTTAATTTCGACCATTTTAAACAGGGTAGGTTCCTAGGTTGTGCCTAACAGCATACTAAAATTTCGCCGAAATCCAACCCCTTTTACGTGAATTATCGTATGGACAAATGGAAAGAGCCAAAGCATAAATGTTTCTGCAACCTACAGTTCGAAAGGGTAAGTAATTTCGAAAATAAAAACATAATGAACAACGTGAAAACTAGCTCATAAACAGAATATTTGAAACTACAGTATGCGCTCTCAATTATTAGGAATGGTAGGGGGAAGGGAATAGAACTGTCCAAAATTAGCATGTTTTCGTTGCGCTAGGCACTTAAGCACTGCTGAATTCCATCAGACCACCACGTACCCCCAATGGCCAAATGATTGAAATGTGCTGATGTTCATGGAATGAAATGGCTGATCAGCTATGATAACCGCATAAAAATTCAAAGGGGGAGGGGGCGATTTTTTTTTAATTTATGCAACATTCTACATTACTCCAGCATTTATCTTGTCATCATCAACAATAGCAATGTAACTACCGCTTACGATCGCGGATATCGGCCAACTGAAAATCTGCCATATCACTAAGGGATACAACACACATGCATCCTGTTACAATGTATTGTAATTGAAAAAAAAAAAAGATTTCAGAAATTAAGATCATCAAAATCTGTTTTCCTTTATAATGTTTAAAAACATGTTTTCGCTTTTTCAATTTACTTCCGATATTGGAGGTTATTTTTTAACGTGCATTAATGCATTTGCATTTTTGAACTTCACTTTTTGTTGGTAAAGTTCGATTAACACTTATCACACGTGGGTCTTGGCTTTCAATTCTTATTTCCGTTATGTGGATGCAGCATGAGGGTTTTTCATTTAGTTGCGGGTCCACTTCATTTTTTCCCCCCTTCGGTATTTATCTGGCCTCATCACTAAATGAGTTTTTTTCCTTTGCTGCCTCCTCATTTACTTCAATAATTTTTCATAACCCGAGTACTTTCGGTAATAATCCATTACAGTCATCTAGGGGACGTTTTGCTCCGACTAGCACGAACCGTGTCAGCTGGGCATTTCAGTGGTTCTCGCGGGCTGCTTCTGTTATCGGCTATCGCTGCTTCTTGGGCGTTGTGGCGCCATCTCTTGTTGGTCACTGATCTCATTTTTCAAACTTTTTCATTTTTTTGCTCAATTTTAATTAAATTTCTCCAGCTGTTTCTCAAAATATTAGGGTCATTATGGTTGCAAACTTTTGCCCTATTTTTTTCAATCATTACCGACTCTGCTATTCTGAGGTGTTTTTCGGATTTACAGCTTTTAATGATTTTTATATTTTCGAATTTAGGATATTTTTGGTTAGCCAGACAGTATTGAATAAGTGCTGTTTTTTCTTCTTTTTTCTGCCAATTTTTTACGTGTTGTTTTAATCTGTGTTTAAGCTTATTTTTGGTACTTCCTATATAAGCCATTGGAGGATTTTCAGTAATAGGAATTGAGTAAATACCTGCTTTTTCTAACATTTTTATTTTTTCATTATTTTTTTATTAGCATATTTTTGATGGTATTTACTTTTCCTCCAATTTGAATGTTATGCTTTTTACAAATATTATTAATTTCATTGGTAGTACCTTTAATGTAAAGGAAAACCATTTAAATATTTGACTTCTTTTTTATTTACTACAGCATTGTTTTTTATTTTCTTTATTACTTCTGTGTTCCATTTTTTTATTAAATGGTTAGGATAACCAAAGCTACCTGCAATTTTTTTTATGAATTTGATTTCTTCATTGATGAACTGACTATTTTCAGAGTGCGAGTCGGTAATGATTGAAAAAAATAGGGCAAAAGTTTGCAACCATAATGACCCTAATATTTTGAGAAACAGCTGGAGAAATTTAATTAAAATTGAGCAAAAAAATGAAAAAGTTCGAAAAATGAGATCAGTGACCAACAAGAGATGGCGCCACAACGCCCAAGAAGAAGCGATAGCCGATAACAGAAGCAGCCCGCAAGAACCACCGAAATGCCCAGCTGACACGGTCCATGCTAGTCGGAGCAAAACGTCCCCTAGATGATGGTAATGGATTATTACCAAAAGTACTCGGGTTATGAAATTTTATTGAAGTAAATGAGGAGGCAGCAAAGGAAAAAACTCATTTACTGACGAGGCCAGATAAATACCAACGGAAAAAAAAAAATTGAAGTGGACCTGCAACTAAATGAAAAACCCCCATGCCGCATCCACATAACGGGAATAAGAATTGAAAGCCAAGCCCCACGTGCGGTAAGTGTTAATCGAACTTTACCAACAAAAAGGGAAGTTCAAAAATGCAAATGTTTTTCGCTTTTTTACCTGTCGTGTATAATAAAAGAATTGGGTTGATTTTTTTATGGAATCAGACGTCCATATGTCCGATTGTCTTCGTCTGAGTTCACACGTTAGCTACTGTGTACAATTAGACCTATTTTTTCAGCTCAAAAATATGCAGTTTTGTGTATATTCACAGTATAAGTCATTCCTTATTCCCACAGAACTGAATTCAGCAGAGGCAAAATGAAGAACATCAAGACCCACCAAACACCATGCTTCTGATTGTCTGCTGTTTATATTCAAGAAATGCGAATATGGATCAATGGTGAATGCAGCAACTATGATTTTTATTTATTACCAAGAAAAAAAAACGGAACCTGAAAGCTGTAACATATACCCCTCCCCTGTACAGGAAAACGTTCCGATTAAGATCAAACAGCAGGAGCACGCGTCCACGCACACTCACACACAACCTCTGGAATGTCCTGATGGAACGGCTTCTTTTCATTTGGCACATCGGCATAAATCACCACCTGCAGCTCACTGAAGTGTCTTCCTCCTTCACCCTAACTATAGGAGAAAAAGTAAAAAATAAAAAATGCTCCCCAATTTTCGACAAAATGACCAAATTTACGTCATAACGTTGCGATTTACTAAAATACGTTTATCTGCTGAATTTCGCCTAAATCCATTGAAAACTTTTTTAATTATAGATGACTTTTTTTATTAAAACAGTAACTCAGACGTCTGAATAAAAATGTATGTTTGTAATTCAAACACAGTCCATATCATCACAGAAAATTTTTTTTTAAGGATCACTCTGTTTAAATAAACCATGGCATCTATAAAAATAATTCACTTGCTTTTCCCGTAATTTATAATTAATAACTGTTTCTTTTTTTCAATCCAATTAGGCAACAGAAGATTTTTTTTTTTTTTTTTTTTTTTTTGCTTCTGCTAAAGTTTCTAACGGAATTTGGCGAAATTTGCACTAGAACTTTATTGTGATGTATCTTAACCACTGTAAAAATTTTACTGTTATTTTTGAAATTCGGGAAAATGGATTTCTGAAAATTTTCTCCTAGTCCTTTTGAGCCGTGGAAGTGATAAACAGGTGTTTGCTTTCTTCCCAACCAAGGGCTTCGGATCAGCACTCCCAGCTGTCAATCAACTGTTGCTATGGTAACACACTTTCTGCTCGAGGCTCACTCTGTCCAAAGAGGCACACAT
Source organism: Macrothele yani (assembly GCA_039090855.1). Classification (NCBI taxonomy): domain Eukaryota; kingdom Metazoa; phylum Arthropoda; class Arachnida; order Araneae; family Macrothelidae; genus Macrothele; species Macrothele yani. The sequence goes on along the minus strand of CM077001.1, from coordinate 70,090,402 downwards.
ACTTGTTCATAATAAAAATGTCCAATGCTAACTTTTTAAGTTTTAAACCGATTCAATTGAAATTTTGGGAGTGAGTTTCTGTAATCCAATTATACTGAATGTAAAAATTTCGGCCACTTTCGTGAAAAATTCGCAAAGATAGTTTTCTTATTTTTTATCATAAGTAGTCGAAGTCTCTTGACGGGAGGGCCGGAAGCAATAAACCTGTCTGGCATGCACATAAACAAGGAGCAGATGAATGTGTTGTTCAGGCATACTCCTCACTGGTGGATGCCAGCTGACTTGGTGCATACGTGACCCCCTGCAAATGCTAAATGTCTCATCTTTCTCTTTCCGTTCTCAGCAGTTGTCGGACGGACATCAAGCTCCCCTTCCTAACAGACCTACTAGTAATCATCCAATTTTATTGCACTAGAAGCAGTGCTCCCCCCAGATAAATTAGGATTTGATTCACGTCCGAAACACCACAGTTGCCGGCGGTTTCTTTGAGAACAGAGGAGAGGAGCTTAAAAAAATGAAGATGTAACAGTAACACGATTTCCTAAATGGGCATTTTTTAAAGCACTAATTTCAAATTTCAAGGCTTTTCAAGACAACATTAAAAAGAACACCGTTTTTCCAGGATGTTCCAGGCCTTGAAAACGTAATCATGATTTTCCAGGACTTTCCAGGTTTTCAGCATGCGTGCGCACCCTGAAGAAATCTTAATCCATCAAAGGCACAGTCTATTAGTGTCTTGACTCCAGGGATGGCATCTTTTTGTTCCAGGAACGAAGGTGTCATACTTTAGGTTACACCACAGTGAGTACATGCCGTTTTTCAGTAAAAGTGGTGAACTATGTTACTGTAACCACATTGATGAGTAGTTTGAGCTCTTGGTATCATGCATAAACCTGAGGAATGGAGACTGTGGATTCCTTCAAAACCAGCTTGAAATGCATCTTGCTACACAACAGTAACATGTATCCATCTGTCCCTGCGGCACATTCACCTACTATGAAGGAAACATATGCCAATATGAAAATTCTATTAGAACAAATCAACTATGAAGCTTACCAGTGGAACATTTGCGCTGACTTAAAAGTAATAGTGATGTTCCTTGGTTTGCAGGGTGGATACACAAAATACTGCTGTTTCCTCTGCAAATGGGATAGCAGGACAAACAGGAATCACTATGTGGTGAAACAGTGGACACCTTGTGAAAATCTAACACCTGGCAAAAAGAATGTGAAAGCTTTTCCATTAATAAATGCTGAAAAGGTTCTGCTCCGGCCACTCCACATTAAGCTTGGGCTAATGAAGATATTTGTAAAAGCTCTGAAAATTATGAGGCCGAGTTTCAGAATTCACAACAGAGATTTTCTAAACTGAGCACTGCTAAGCTGAAGGAAGGGATATTCAATGGTCCTGATATAAGACAATTAATGCAAGACACTGCATTTGAGGCCACTCTTAATGAAATTGAATTGTTTACTTGGACATCTTTTAAAGAGAAGACACAATAGCAGTTTTTGAGCGATGTAAAATCAGTGGCTTACAAAGATATTATGTCTACACTGGTGATGGCTTACCACAACATGTGATACAATATATACGTCCCTCAGATTTCATTTCCTGGACTCCCACATTGACTTCTTTCCATACAACTTGGGCTCTGTGAGCAAAGAACATAGAGAATGTTTCCACCAGGATTTTGACAATGGAAGACCGATATAAGGGGAAGTGAAATCCTGCAATGTTCACAGATTCCTAAGGAGTTGGGATTTAGTCAGGGAAACACCATGAACTTCATACAAATGGAAATCATCAGTTCGGATGCTCTTTCTAGGAAGAGTCAGGTATGTTTCATTATGTCTATTGTATGTGTTTTATTATGTCACTTCTATTTCTATTATATGTGTTTTATCATGTCACTCCTATTTCTATACATGAATATTTTTGATGTTATGTTTCTCAAAAAAGTATACGTGATAGGAACAACTTAAAAACAGATTCAGAATCAGCACAAAAAACTCTACTGAAATCAGTTATTGTTGTTCAGGGAATATGGGAAAAAGTTAAAATTTGACAAACAGTGAATTTGTTTTCAGCTTCTAGGTACGAGAGGCCTTCCAGTGTCTTGACGAGCTGGATCGCTATTTCATTCTTCCACTTCGAACAGTTTTGGGAATAATCAGCATGGGTGTCAACACATGTAACACAGCAGGGTTCTGAAGAGCATCCAGTCCTTTCGTGTTTCAGGGATCCACAATTTGACCACCTCGCAGTACTGTTTGCAGATTTAAAAAAATGGCACACAGAACAGCAACAATGGCCTCCGTAAATCTTGGAGAGGTGCCAGCTAGTTCTGTGTGACATTGGCAAAAAGACACCAACTCACTGGGTTTTGTTCCAGAATCCTTAGGTTGAATGACCAACTGGAACCATCAGCTGAGGACTAATCACGAACACTGATGTACTGGGTGTGGTACAAAATGTCGACAAGTTCAAAATGTCGACACGGTCATAATGTTGACAAGGTCAAAATGTCGACAGTCAAAATGTCGACAATCGAAATCTCGACAGTTAAAATGTCAATAGTTAAAATCTCGACAGGGTCCAGAAAATGTCAGCATTGTACTCTAACTTAGACTGTAGACAGTATTTGGAAAGGATCGGAGCCAGGGGTCTAATGGCCCCCAAACAAAATTTTGTAAAATCAACAGTTTTCAATTTAGAACCACCAAATTTTGTATACTATATCATACATACATACATACACATACATATCACTAAGCTGTTCTTCGATATTCAGAGGTTAGCTCCACAAAGATATACAAACTACCAGATAATTTTAACTTACTGTTGACATATCAGAATTCTCCATTCACAGCGATCTTGACATACAACTCGGGCTTCATTAATATCCATCACACACCGTACACAAGATCTCCTATACTTCATACTCATAATCTTTTTCTCATGCAGACACTCCTGAATCTAATCCTCACGTGATTTCCTTCGCCTTCCTCTGTCTTTCCTTCCTGTCACTTAAGCTAAAAAGATTTTCTTAGAAAGCATCTCATCACTCATTCTTTCAACATGGCAGCATATTAGTCAACTACAGAAGCATATTAGTTTCCACCTTGCTAACAACATTTTGCTTCACATTACACAACTGCAAAACATCTTCATTCCTCAGACAATCAGAACATGTCTTGCCACAAACCCAGTAAGTAAACATTTCTCCAGAACACAAACGGCTTCTATGTTTCTTTTGTAGTACCCAGGTTTCACTGCGATACATCAGAGTAGGAACAATTATACTTTCATATACAGCCATGCGGGACTCTCTTGCGAACCCATCATTCCTGTGAAATCCTCCTAAAGTAGCTATGACTTTCAAGGAAGAATTCACTCACCTACTAATTTCACCATCCAATTTGTTCTCTCTGTCAAACATGCTTCCCAAATACACAAACTCATTCACCTGGTCAATCACTGTGCCATTTAGACATATATTACATTCAGTACTACCAGTTCCTCTCTCAAAAACCATAACTTTGGTATTTCCCTTATTTATACCCAGTTTGAATTTCATGCAAACTTCGTACATGAGACAACATACTCTGCAACTCACTTTTGCTCTCTGCCAACAGAACAGTTTCATAGCATACAGCAATCTGCACACACAGATATCACCATGACATAAACCAGCATTATCTATTTTGGCATCACGCATGCATGCATCCATAAATATATTAAACAGCCATGGTGACATTATGCAACCTTGTCTGACTCCTGCACCAATAGAAAATAATTTTAATAAAACACCATTTACTCATACCCAAAGCTCTACTGCCAGCATACTTGGCTTTTACACAGTTAAGTAGATTCCCAATAGCACCATATTCATACAATACCTTCCACAAAAGTGCCCTATTTACTCGGTCATAAGCTATCTCTAAATCTATGAAGGCAGCAAAAACTTTTTTAGCAACAGTCAGATACTTTTCAATCATTATACGTAATGCAAAAATTTGGTTAGTGCAGCCTTTACCAGGCATAAAACCACTCTGAACATCCACACTTTCTCTGATGAAAGACCCCATACTTTTTCAATAATGACTTTACCAAACACTTTCTCTGGCACACTCAGTAGGCTAATACCACAATAGTTCTTGCAGTCAGTCTGATCACCTTTTCCCTTATACAAGGCAACAATGATAGCATCCTTCCAATCCCAAGGGACCATTCCTAACTCCCAGCACAACTGGCAAATTTCAGTTAACCAGTCAATTACAAACCACTCTGAACATACCACACTTTCTCTGATGAAAGACCCCATACTTTTTCAATAATGACTTTACTAAACACTTTCTCTGGCACACTCAGTAGGCTAATACCACAATAGTTCTTGCAGTCAGTCTGATCACCTTTTCCCTTATACAAGGCAACAATGATAGCATCCTTCCAATCCCAAGGGACCATTCCTAACTCCCAGCTCAACTGGCAAATTTCAGTTAACCAGTCAATTACAGGGTCACCACCATATTTCAACATCTCGGCAGTTATGCCATCAACTCCTGGAGCCTCACCGTTCTGGGGAGATTTTAGAGCTTTACACACCTCTTCACTTGAGATCCCTGCTGTGCTTCCATCCTTCACTGTGTGATCATCTGCTTCTGACTCTGAATCGCCTTTGCTTTCCTGATCTAATAACTCACAGAAGTATTCACCCCATCTTTCACTTAACTCATTGGGCTCCCATATCATTTCCCCGTTCCTATTCTTTACACAACTTACAACTTTGTTTCCCCTATTTTTCTTGATTCTCATGTACTTCCAGATAGTCTTCCTATCTTTCCAAAAGCCAATTCATGCCTTTCCACCTTCTCCTTCCTATCTTTTGCCTTACTCTGGCGAACCAGCTTAGCAGCTTCACGCTTCTTACAGCAATATTCATCCACAGAAACTCTACCTTGCAGCATCCCCAAATAGGCTGCCTACTTTGTCTTTACTGCCTTTTTAATCTCACTATTCCACCAAGCATCACCTCTATTGTTACCCGCTATTGTGGTGCCACACAGACCTCTTTAGCAGCAGTGACAACACAGTTCTTAAAATATTCCCACTTCTTTTCTACATCCCTCTCACAAGACTTTAGCTCCTTCAATCGTTCTTTGAGTAAGTCAGAATAATGCTGATGATATTCATGGAGGGAGCCTTTCAGCCTTTATTATTTCCATCCTGGGACTCTTCCTATTCCTTTTCCTCCAACCAACATTCAGTTTCACTCATGACACTACCAAGTAATGATCAGAACCAACATCCGCACCTCTCATCACAGGATTGTCAACAACTAAGTGTTTCAGACACTGATCATACACAACAAAATCTATCACACTCTTTTGATCAAGAGTACGATTTTCCCAAGTATATGTGTGGATATACTTGCAGTTGAAAAACGTATTAGATACACTCAAACCATTCTCAATCCAGAGTTCAATTAATCTTAAACCATTATCATTCACACAAGGATCATTAAACTTACCCAGAATATTGTCAGAAATCGCATTCTGTCAGAAACCTACTCTAGCATTGAAGTCCCCTGCTATTATAACTTTTTCTTTAGCACCAAACTGGCTCAAAACAGCATTTAGCTCATTCCAGACATCTTGTTTCCTATCAGAAGGTTGTGAGTCACAAGGAGCATACACTGCAACAATTACTATTCTCTGAAGTTTCACTTTCAAACAAATCCAAAGAATTCTCTCACTTATGCAGCTATAGTGAATCAAGTTGTTCTTCATATTTTCACTGAAAATTACACCTACACCAGCCTGTCCTCTCACATTATCCAATAATCCAGACCACACACTCACTGTTCCATTCACTTCTTCTATCCCAATTTCCTTCTCTTTGGTTTCACTTACACACAGCACATCCAGTCTATACTTATTCATCTCTTCAATGACCTCATTCATCTTGCCATTTATACCTCTAGTATTCCATACACCAATCTTTCACTCACTCAGCCGAGATCTCTTTCTCTTATGCTGTTTTGAAAGTCCAGGTCGATTCCGTGGTGGACCGTCCTTCTCAAGTGTGGTAGGTCCACCATATCCCACACTTGAGTGATTTTTAATATTTCTTTGTGCCTTTTTAATCAGGTAAGAACATCAGTGTGGGGGATTAGTCCACAGCTGATGGTTCCAGTTGGACATTCAACCTAAGGATTCTGGAACAAAACCCAGTGAGTTGGGGGTCTTTTCACCAATGTCACACAAAAGGCACCGCTCCAAGATTCACAGATGCCTTTGTTGCTGTTCTGTGTGCCATTGTTTCCACGGAGAGCCCCGAGGAGGCAAACCCATCTCTCACTAAGATCGTCCGCATACTATATCATGGTGCTCTAAATTAGACCGTAGATGGTCATTGGAAAGGGTTGGGGTCTGGACCCCCCCCCCCCACAAAATTTACGTAAAATCTAGTTTTCAATTTAGAACGACCAAATTTGGTATACTATCTCATGGTACTCTAACTTAGACCGTAGCTGGTTTTCGGAAGGGGTCGGGGCACAGGGTCAAGGGGCCCCCATACAAAATTTCGTAAAATTTACAGTTTTCAATTTAGAACCACCAAATTTGGCATACTATCTCATGGTACTTTAACTTAGATGGTAGATGGTTTTTGGAAGGGGTCGGGGCCCAGGGTCAAGGGGCTCCCACACAAAATTTTCCTAAAATCTAGTTTTCATATTAAAACCACCAAATTTGGTATACTATCTTATGGTGCTCTAACTTAGACCACAGATGGTTATTGGAAGGGGTCGGGGCCTGGGGTCAGGAGCCCCCCCATCCAAAATTTTCATAAAATCTACAGTTTTCAGTTTAGAACCACCAAATTTGGTATACTGTCTCATGGAACTCTAACTTAAGACAGTTTTTGGAAGGGGTAGGGGCCCAGGGTCAAAGGGCCCTCATACAAAATTTTCCTAAAATCTACAGTTTTTTTATTTAGAACCACAAAATTTGGTATACTATCTCATGGGACTCTAATTTAGACTGTAGGTGGTTTTGGTAGGGATGGGGGCCTGGGGTCAAGGGGCTTCCATATAAAATTTTTATCTACGGCCTCTTACTTAGACCATAGGTCAGGTATTGGAGGATCGTAGGTCAAGGTATTGGTGTAGTATTGGGTTTTTAGAACGTCTTCTGTAAAAAGATCGTATCCTGTCAGGGTCTTTGCTCATTCGTACTCTGCATTTAATTTATCGGAGGTTTGGGCAAGACGCAGACTTTCCAGCATAATCACATTTTTTTGTAGGGAAGGAAACATTCCAGGTGTGTTTCCCAGATGTAGATATATGGATGCTCCCTCTAATTTTACTTGCAAATATCTTTGCTATTAATAGTCTGATTTGGCCAATATTTAAAATTTAGGGTTTTTTCCTTGTGCTAAATAGAATGCACATAAAATAACATACCTCTTATAGGAAAAATTCAGAGATAATGAGCTAATTAGCATTTTTATTCACATCACATGGTAGTTCCCTTCGAGTGCTTTCCAACGGTACCTTAGTTTTTTATCTGCGGCAAATGGTTCCAAAGTTAAGAGGGGCGGCTCTTTTTTTTTTCTTTTTGAGGTCTGTACCTACGTGATGTTGCGTGCACGATGTGGCTTGACATTGATCATTCTTTTCTTATTGTTTTGAATTTTGAATATCTGGAACTCTCTGTTTACATTACATTGTATTTCTGCCTGATAAGCTGCCCATTGGTGGTGAAAACTAATATTTATTAAATTGTGTTTTTAATACACCATTAACCAGATATTTTTACACTTTATTGTTATCTACGGCCTCTAACTTAGACCACAGGTCGGGTATTGGAGTGCTGAATTGTGTTGCAGTTCTTAAAAGTAAAAAATGGAACTTTTTACGAAAATTTTGAATGGAGCCCATTGCCCCGACTCCTTCGAAAAACCAACTACAGTCTAAGTTAGAGTACCATAAGATAGTATACCAATTTTGGTGGTACTAAATTAATTGAAAACTGTAGATTTCACAAACATTTTGTGTGTGTGTGTATGGGGGGGGGGGGGGCTTGATGCCAGTCCCTGACCCATTCCAAAAACCATCTACCATTAAAGTTTGAGTACCATGAGATAGTATATCAAATTTTCAAATTTGGTGGTTCTAAATTGAAAACTGTAAATTTTACAAAAACTTTGTTTGGGATCCCCTTGACCCCAGGCCCCGACCCGTTTCAAGAACCATCTACCATTAAAGTTTGAGTACCATTATATTGTATACCAAATTTGGTGGTTCTAAATTGAAAACTGTAGATTTTACAAAAATTTTGCATGGGGGCCTCCCTTGACCCTAACCCCACCCAAAAACCATCTACGGACTAAGTTAGAATACCATGAGATACTATACCAAATTTGGTTGTTCTAAATTTAAAACTGTAGATTTTACGAAAATTTTGTATGGAGGGCAGCTTGACCCTGGCCCCTACCCCTTCCAAATACTGTCTATGGTCGAAGTTAGAGTACCATTTGGACATTTTCTGGACCCTGTCGACATTACGACTGTGTTCACATTATGACGAGTCGACATTTTGATTGTCGACATTATGACCACCACCGGATGTACTTACCTGATTAAAAGACACAAAGATATAATTATCCGGACTCTAGTGTGGGATATGGTGGACCTACTACACTTGAGAAGAATGATCCATCATGTAATCAACCTGGAACTGTAAAAAGGAAAATCAGAAAGGGACCTCAGCTGAGTGAGTGTAAGATTGGTGTATGGAATACTAGAGGCATAAATGGCAAGATGAATGAGGTCATTGAAGAGATGAATAAGTAGATTGGATGTGCTGCGTGTAAGTGAAACCAAAAAGAAGGAAATTGGGATAGAAGAAGTGAATGGAATGGGGAATGTGTGGTCTGGGGTATTGGATAACATGAGAGAACAGGCTGGTGTAGGTGTGATTTTAAGTGAAAAGATGAACAACTTGATTCACTATAGCTGCATAAGTGAGAGAATTCTTTGGATTCGTTTGAAAGTGAAACTTCAGAGAATAGTAATTGTTGCAGTGTATGCTCCTTGTGACTCACAACCTTCTGATAGGAAACAAGATGTCTGGAATGAGCTAAATGCTGTTTTGAGCCAGTTTGGTGCTAAAGAAAAAGTTATAATAGCAGGGTACTTCAATGCTAGAGTAGGTTTCTGACAGAATGCGATTTCTGACAATATTCTGGGTAAGTTTAATGATCCTTGTGTGAATGATAATGGTTTAAGATTAATTGAACTCTGGATTGAGAATGGTTTGAGTGTATCTAATACGTTTTTCAACTGCAAGTATATCCACACATATACTTGGGAAAATCGTACTCTTGATCAAAAGAGTGTGATAGATTTTGTTGTGTATGATCAGTGTCTGAAACAGATAGTTGTTGACACTTGTGTGACGAGAGGTGAGGATGCTGGTTCTGATCATTACTTGGTAGTATTACGAGTGAAACTGAATGTCGGGTGGCGGAAAAGGAATAGGAAGAGGCCCAGGATGGAAAGAATAAAGGTTGAAAGGCTCCCTGAAGATCATCAGCGGTATTCTGACTTACTCAGAGAATGACTGAAGTCTTGTGAGAGGGATATAGAAAAGAAGTGGGAGTTTTAAGAACTGTGTTGTCACTGCTGCTGAAGAGGTCTGTGGCACCACAATAGGGGGTAGCAATAGAGGCGATGCTTGGTGGAATAGTGAAATTGTAGAGGCAGTAAAAAGAAAGAAAGAAGCCTATTTGGGAATCATGCAAGTTAGAGTTTCTGTGAATGAATATCACTGTAAGAAGCGTAAAGCAGCTAAGCTGATTCGCCAGAGTAAAGCGAAAGATAGGAAGAAGAAGGTGGAAAGGCATGAATTGTGTTTTTGGAAAGATAGGAAGACTTGGATGTACACGAGATTCAGGATAAATAAAGGGAACAAAGTTGTAAGTTGTGTGAAGAATAAGTAGGATTCGGGAAATGATATGGGAGCCAAATGAGTTAAGTGAAAGATGGGGTGAATACTTCTGTGAGTTATCAGATCAAGAAAGCAAAGGTGAGTCTGAGGCAGAAGCAGATGTCACAGTCACAGTGAAGGATGGAAGCACAGGAGGGATCTCAAGAGAAGAGGTATGTATAGCTCTAAAATCTCTTCAGAATGGTAAGGCTCCAAGATTTGATGGCATAACTGCCGCGATGTTGAAATATGGTGGTGACTCTGTAATTGACTGGCTAACTGAAATCTGCCAGTTGTGCTGGGAGTTAGGAATGGTCTCTCGGGATTGGAAGGATGTTATCATTGTTCCCTTGTATAAGCGAAAAGGTGATCAGACTGACTGCAAGAACTATCATGGTATTAGCCTACTGTGTGTGCCAGGGAAAGTGTTTGGTAAAGTCATTATTGAAAAAGTATGGGATCTTACATCAGAGAAAGTGAGGGATGTTCAGAGTGGTTTTTATGCTTGGTAAAGGCTGCACTAACCAAATTTTTGTATTACGCATGATGATTGAAAAGTATCTGGCTGTTGGTAAGAAAGTTTTTGCTGCCTTAATAGATGTAGAGAAAGCTTATGACCGAGTGAAAAGGACACTTTTGTGTAAAGTATTGAATAAATATGGTGTAACTGGGAATCTACTTAATAGTGTAAATGCCATGTATGCTGGCAATAGAGCATGTGTACGAGTGAATCGTGCTTTACCAAAATTGTTTTTAGTGGTGCAGGAGTCAGACAAGGTTGTGTAATGTCACCATTGCTGTTTAATATATTTATGGAAGCATGTACACGTGATGCCAAAATAAATAATACTGGTTTATGTTTTGGTGATATCCGTGTGTGCAGATTGCTGTGTGCTGATGACACTGTTCTGTTGGCAGAGAAGAAAAGTGAGTTGCAGAGTATGTTGTCCTGGATGTACAAAGTCTGAATGAAATTCAAACTGGGTATAAATAAGGGAAAACCAAAGTTATGGTTTTTGAGTTTTTGAGAGAGGTACTGGTAGCACTGAATGTAAAATAAGTCTAAATGGCACAGTGATTGACCAGGTGAATCAGTTTGTGTATTTAGGAAGCATGTTTGACAGAGAGAGAACAATTGGATGGTGAAATTAGTAAGCAAGTGAATTCTTCATTGAAAGCCATGGCTGCTTTGAGAGGCTTTCACAGGAATGATGGGTTTCTCAAAGAAAGTCTCGCATGGCTGTGTAATGTGTATGAAAGTGTAATTGTTCCTACTCTGTTGTATGGCAGTGAAATTTGGGTAGTACAGAAGAAACATAGGAGTCGTTTGTGTGCTGGAAAAATGAGTTACTTACGAGGGTTTGTGGCAAGACACATTCCGATTGTGTGAGGAATGAAGATGTGTTGCAGTTGTGTGATGTGAAGCAAAATGTTGTTAGCAAGATGAAGAATAAGATGCTTTGGTGGTTTGGCCATGTCGAAAGAATGAGTGATGAGATGATTACTAAGAAGATCTTTTTAGTCCACATGGCAAGAAGGAAAGGCAGAGGAAGGCCAAGGAAATCATGGTAGAATCAGATTCAGGAGTGCCTGCATGAGAAAAAGATTATGAGCATGAAGTATAGGGAGATCTTGGGTACAACGTGTGATGGATGTCAGTGAAGTCTGAGTTGTGTCTGAAGATCACTAAATGGAGAAGTTTGATATGGCAACAGTAAGTAAAAATTATCTGGTAGTTGTATTTCTTTGTGGAGCTAATCTCTCAGAACCTCATAGAACAGGTTAGTGATGATGATGCTGTTACAGGACCGCTGGGAATGCGTATACCTCTGGCCCTTAAAAACAGCGTTGAGGGTTTGGCATATATAGACGAACTGCACATAACAAGTAAGCTACCTTAATTTTAGTAGGTACCTTTGTTGTATTAAAAGTCAAAACAACATTTTGTGACAGCCTCATCAGCAAGTTCACACACAAGTTCTTCCTCATCGCACTCCTATAAGTCTACCTATGAAATGATTGCCTTAGAGGTATTTAGATACTGGTGTGCTCTCACTCAAATGGGAATATCTTGAAGTTTGGTCATTTGCAAGAGAGATTTGTTTTGAAAGAAGTGCAAGCTTGCACAAGCTGGTCTCAGGATTGTAGCTTCTTGACTGACACATCATCAAGGGCTTTCGAGATGAAAAATGGAGACTTCAAGGAAAGTCTCATACTCTTGACAGAAGATTCAATGATAAGTAAAGTATCCTGAATATATGCAAATCTGTGATTGTAATGCTATGTTTCTGAGCTGAGGGCTCAGCACCTGATCCAAAGTTCCCTTAGGGTTGATCGCTTCCTTGCAGTAAGGTTCTCTTGAGTTTGTTATGTTTGGTAGTTGGTTGAGACAAAGGTGGTTCTTGATCAATCAAACATATCTTCTGGTTTTTTCACTTTTGTGGAGAGTTTATTTTTTTTTTTATGGGAGAAAGAAAGAACTTATTCACAGCGATTTTCCACCCACAATTGAGCCCAACAGGGGAGAACTGGAGTTCCACAAGCCAAAGATATGATGCAGGATACAGTTCTAGAGTTTAGCTGCAGATATAGTTCTATGGCTATGTTCACATGAACTTTGTGGACACTTTGGCCTCCAGAGTACCACCATGCCCAAACCTTTGGCATGACCCATAGCCTACGGGCTTGTCCTGTTGTGCTGTACGACAAAAGCTGTTAAAATCCTGCACACAACTGGGCACAGAATTTACTGACTACAGGTGGGATAGTCTGTAGCCACCCGTTTACAGCAAAGCCAGGGCCAAAGAGGTGTGTTGGTACAAAGTGACACTCTTTGGTTACCTGTGACATCACCACCAGACAACCCATTTCTACCTTACGGGTTACTATACATGGCAAACATGCAGGCAAGCCTAGTGCACCAAACTCAGGAAAAGAAAAAAAACCTAAAAAACAAAACAAAAAAACCCCCTATAGTATGGGGCACGAACAAAGTCTCAGCAACTTACAACTGAGAGGTAACTGTTATAGCAGAGCACATTAGAAAAAAAAACTGGTGTTAATACAGAAAGATTTAATTCATTAATGGGCGTGCAATGCAGAGGCCTGGTGTGAAAATACGAAAAATAACCAGAAAATCAGCCATATGATCAGCTTGGGAATGTGGGGGCAGCCCCCCCAGCTAGATGAACAGCTATCCCTGAGATGTCCACATTGTCAAACAGGTGACTCATGACCTGAGAATGACTGTTTTCTTGTGACAGAAAAACAGTCATTTTGTGACACAAGATGTTGACTGGTCATAAGGTCAGCTTGGGCCATGGGGAGATACTCCCCAAATAACTGGAAAACCAGTTATCTTCATGTGGGGAAAGATTACAGATCTTGGAATTCATCTTTGTTGTTAAGTTGGCAATCTTGAGGAAACAAAAACTTTAACATTCAATCAGCCAAAACTTACATTTGCCTTTGTAAATCATCATTCAGTGGCTTCCAAGAAAATAGAATAAGCACCAATCGTAAGTCAAATTTCATCCGGAAAGCCGACACAAAGCCTGCTACATTGAGTAGCTGATGCAAAGTCAATGAAGATAAGTATGCAACAGATGGAACAGCCATTTGGGCCTCATGATGGCTGTGGGGAAAACAGGACTTCACTAGTAAATGCCTTTCTCTCATGGAATAACACTACTAGCAGTTATGTTGACACACACACACACAAAACTGACTTCACTGCTAACAGCTACTGTCGAAGGTGGGGTGTCAACATAACTATCAAATGATGAGCTGCTTGCCAAACCAGGGCAAACATGAGACAGTCATGCAATGTGGGAAACAAAGATTGAAGTTATGGTACATTTGATCATCTGGCATGAAAAGCAGTTGGTCAGGAGGAAAAGGCAACAAATTCAGGCATTGCATAACACATCATTTGGAAAGTGATTTTCAGCAGTTTTTGGTACATATTTTCTGAAATGTAGCTAAACATCTGGAAGAATTATGTAAAATCTATAATAGTTGGCAGCTGTGATATTGTAAGGAGTTGCCTTATTTTTGTTCTAGTGTAAACTTGACATCTTATATTCAGATTGTTAAAACATGTTGAATTTCATGTTTAGTACATTTGAATAATAATAAACTAGGATTTCATCAATGTATCTGGTGTGAAGGATCAGTTGAAGCCTCTTGTCAATGAAAAGTAATCATTTTAAAAATAGAAAATTAAACTGCCAGAATTGATGAAAACACAGATTAAAAACTAAATTCTGAAGCTGTATGGGTTTTACTAAGAAATGTTTAAAATTAGGACAGCAAATTGTTTTGACACTACCTAACATCTGGCAAGATATTATGAAAATAACAGTAACCATTAATATTAACCATAACCACAATAGTAACAAAGAAAAAAGGGTGACAAGAAACTGCCTGAAGAAGGAAAAGAGTTTTCTTCAAAAATTAGCAATCTTAATTTTAAAAATTTTCCAGTTTCAAAATTTAGTTTTTAATTTAATGAATTAGGAAGCCAGTATTTGGAAATAAGTTTTATTTACAAAATCACAGATCCAACAAAAAGTCTGTTTTCTGTCAGTAAATTTCTGCTGTGAATTTTACTGTGCAAGAATTTTTGCTGTGCAAGAATCAAATAGTAATGTAAATGTGGAAGGAGAAAGAAACAATCTATTGTAACCTCATGTTTAATCAAAACGGAATTAGTTCTTACTTATTTAAAAAAGAAAAAAAAAAAGAAAATTCTGAGTCTATGGTTATTCAATTAAAAATTGAATAGATGGACACATGTTCCTAATGTCCAAACTCGTCAGTCTGGCATCTTGGTTTATAGAAAGCAAATTTATATTTTGTATTAATCTTAAGAATCATTTAGAGACAATGGAATGTTTTTGATTTCTTGTGCAAGACTTTGAGAATCGAACACTGTAATTTGTAAAACCCTCATGTAGGGGTAGAAGGCCCGACGATGGCACTCTGGATGTGCAGAAAGTGCTCGCCGTAACAACGTGACGAAGAGCTTCTTGAGAGACTTCTCCCGACCCGACGAGTATAACTTTTTCTAAGACAATCTTTTAATTAATAGAAAATTTAAAACGTTTGATTGTGTGAATGAATGAATGTGAACTGATAATAATATAACCTAATTGTTTCATTTATAAAAAATTAAACTAACAAAAAAAAAAAACCCGTAACAAATTGACCTCTCTCGGGCTGGGAGCACGTGTCTCACGGAGCAACAACGTGCAAAATACTTTGCCAATATCAGGTAAATAATACCCTAGATATTATGCATATTTAATCTAAAGCACGTTTATAACATAAGACAACCCTTAAGGTTGTGTCATGAGTTACATATTTCGTAATACTGTAATTTGCATTGGGGCCTACCTCTTGTGGTGACTTCTACTGGTCTGATTTTTTTGTGAGTTAAAAAAAACCAGTTCAGGTAATTGCCCATTATTTTTTATTTTATCTTTGATGTTCATTAAGTTATCATGAAAGAAATACGGGATCACACCATATAATACAAATTTTGAAGATGACAATCCGATTTTTGGTGTAAATGTGACAAGGATGGTAAGTCAGATAATATCCAAAAACTTGAAAATTTCATCGTCCTGGAGCGGGACTCGAACCCGCATCTCCCAGATAGCGCCCAGTTATGCTAACCACTACACCACCCTGAATGACCAAGTCTCAAGTTTCCAATTAATTTGAATATAACCATTACATGACTTACCATCTTGTCACATTTACACCAAAAACCGGATTGTCATCTTCAAAACTTCATTAAGTTAGCTGTGTTTTTAATTTTTTTCTGTCAGGATTTATATAAAAAATTACAGTGTTCCTGTTAAGTAAAAAGTGTTTTATTTTACAAGCTTCTTTTATATTCTTCAAGTTTACCTTCTGAGTAAAGTCAGTGGGCTACTTTCATTTTACTTTGTTAGTCTTTTAGTTTTATGCTGAAAAATAAAAATAATGTATATTTTTTATATAACACTGTGTATAGAAAACCAAGATGGTTGCTGTTCATGTTCATATTAAGAAGATATGGGCAGTGGCCTTTTTGATGTTGACTCTTTCTCTCTTTCACAGATAGGGAATATGATAATAAAAATGGAAACAGAAATTACTAACACGTTGCTTTATCACAATAAAGCCAAGCAATTAAAAAAGATAAACAATCTAGCAGTAACAGAAAATGCACATCATTCTATGTTAGGCAAGTGAAAACCTGTTGCTATTATTGAACTGCTGGCACAACAATGCCGTATTTCCTGATGTTCCCCACATAGCCATCTCTTCAGAAAAATTAAAAATTACCACATCTCTTGATTTCCATTTGAGCAGGCTACTGTTATAACACTCACTACAACAAAGTTTCAAGCAACTGAAGCAAGCAGTTTTAGTTTAGGAATTTAAATAACACTTAGATTTGTGCTAGTCAGAGCAATCCATGCCTTCTTGCAGTAATCTGAGGTGTAACTCTAGTTATCTGTTAAATATATCAAACCTTAATGCTATGAACATTAATATTAAAGTTACTGGGATCACATGTCTGTTTTAAGTTTTCTGTAAGCATCACTGTGAATGCACGACAGTTCGTTAATGAAGATTAATCTGAATCTTTATTCTTTGTTCTTTGACTCCACCTCTATGAAACTAAAAACTGCACTATTAATGACAGATGCTGGATCTTATTAATTAAAAACCTTTGACATTCATGTGTATTTTGCTGTTTCATGAACATTCATATTTTTTTAATCTATGATTATTCATGTTAATATGGGGTTACTTGGGAATAAATCGTTTTTACTCACTAGTCAAATTTTCTGGCAGTATCTTTACCCTTCTTCAGGACTCAGTAGGTGTTGTCACTCAAATTCCAATTTTTCAGATCATTCAGTGTTGTACTACTTCTCTTTATTCCCAGTCCTTCTGTTAATTTTCTTTGGGAAAAGTGGTGTTGGTGTGTCAGCCCTTCTACAAAGTCTCAAATCCCTTTATGTCCTATATTTTGAACATGTTTTGTCCAAACCTGTTTTGGCTGCCCGAGTGGTGCAGTGGCGTGTAAGTGCTGGTTTCTGACTGTTTGCTTGAGATGGGACTGGCTTTGAATCTTGGTGAGGTATGGATGTTGTATTTGTTTCATGGCACTGACCCACACCCTTCCCTGTAACCTACAGCCCTAAATTAGGGACAGGTGACCCCTTATAGCCCACTGAATTTCTCAAAGTGGTTGTTAAAACACCAAATAAAACACAACCTGTTTTTTTTTTATGTTGTAGTTGCCGCTTTATGTTTTAAAAATCTAGTTTTAAGCTACAGTAGGATATTTTCTTCTTTTTTCTTTAAATTTGGGAGATAATCATTAACTTTATTTTGCAATTTTGGAGCCAATCAGACAAGAATCATGTTTTTGTTAAATGGGAACTATAAAACTGTTAAAAAGGTTTCATAAAATACAGCTATTACTTACTAGAGCCAAACTACTGATGAGAATCATGGTGATTATGAGTGTTTCAAAATATTTGTGCTCAACCAGATGATAGGCTCTTGCTCGCGAATCTTTCCATTTTCTCCAAAATTCAGTTTCTTTACTATTGCAAATTGGAAATCTGGCATAACAACATTCTGGGCAGCAATCAGCTGGATATTCAGGAATAATTACATCTTCACTAACTGCATCAAACCTGCCAACATCTATATCATCTTCATGACTCACACCTTCCTCATGAAATTCCCCTGAAAGGAAAAATAAAATTAAACTATCAATAAGATGAATGAAAATTTCTCAGAGATTTAACTTATTTTTTACACTTTTTATACAAAAAATTGTAAAAAATAAATTATGGGATCACAAAAATGACATACATAAACATGTAACCATAGGTGCTGATCAATACAAAATGATGTACATAAACTTGTATACACAAGCCCTGATCAATATAAAATGATATACAAAAGCATGCATACACAAGCACTGATTAATAAAAAAAGATACACACAAGAATGTACACTCAGGCATTGATCAATACAACAGTGGCGGCTTTTCAGGTGAAGTAGGTGAAGTGCCTCTTCATCTATTTTACTTAAAATAAAGTTTTATTCAGTAATTTGTATAATATATTATTTTTTGTCTCTATTATGTTACAAATTACTCAAAAGTTTGATTAGATATCAATTCACATAGCGCGTTCAAGACGGAAAACAAGTTCTCATACGCAAAACAGTGCAAGTGAAGAGCCGAAATGAAAACCCTTGGAAGTCTGCAGCTTTTGACCGAGTTGCTATGGTAACCGTGTTGTCAACCTCCCTATCTGGCACGCAAGTGAAGTGTTTTATCTTTCGGCGCCGAAGCTCTGCAGATGGAATCGTGACCTTCGAAGGAGATCATGGTGAAACGGGACGGTTTACCCAGGGTATCTTGCAATCCACTAGGGCTTTTTCCTTGCGGTGTTGTGGTACATGCTTTCTGAATGGGATTTGCTTGTTCGTGCTTTGTGATTATTTATTAAACAGTTTAGCTGTTACGGTAGTTTCGTGTACAGTTTAACAGTTAGTGATAGTTTTAATTAAAGTATGTATCCTGTGAACGACATTGTTTGTAATTTATTACAAACTCCATTTAATCGGTGGAAAGATGAAGATAAAAGAGACAATTTACTTCAAGGACGACCGACGGATTCACTGAAAATTGTTGCCAAAAAAGAAATCAAGAAGAGCGGTAAATCCTACAATATTAATTTAAAAAATTGTTGGTTTACTGAATATAAATGGCTTTGTAGTACTTCTGTGTTACAAAAATTATTTTGTTGGCCCTGCTTACTTTTTAGTAATAAACATTTGGCGTGGAATAAAGACGGATTCTCAGATTTATTAAATATAACATGCTCACTTCATAAACATGGTGATTCTAGTGAACACCTAAAATGCGAGTTAATGCTAAGGAATTTTGAAAAAAATCAGAACAACATTGCCGATGCCCTGAGGGAGAATGCTAGGCTTTTGAAAATGCATTTAAACGAAAACGTTCGTTTAAATAGACTTTTCCTGCAGACAGTGATTAATGCAGTATTATATTTGAGCAAACAAGAACTAGCATTCCGTGGCCAAGACGAAAGCATGGACTCGATAAATGGTGGAAATTTTAAGGAATTACTTTCATTGTTGATATCAAGAAGTCCTTTAGAAATTCAAAATCAATACGAAAAGATAAAAAATGTCTTCACAGGTGACTCAAAAACTATTCAAAATGAATTAATTGAATGTATTTCTGAATATATAAACGATCACGTTAAAAATGAAATAAATGAAGTTCAATGCTTTTCTATTCAAGTAGATGACACCACAGACATAAATCAGACTTCTCAGTGCTCTTTAATAATAAGATTTGTTGATTTGGAAGGTGTATTGGCCGAGCGATTTTTGGGTTTCCACGACGTGAGTGGAGATCGAACGTCAGAAGCTTTATACAAAATGCTAGACAAAATTTTGGAACAATTCGATTATCAACACAAATTAATAGGACAATGCTACGATGGGGCAAGTGTAATGTCTGGACACTTGAATGGGCTCCAGAAACAAAAAAAAAAAAAAGGATAAAGCTTCTCAAGCTGTTTTTGTTCAGTGCTTAGCACATCGTTTGAACCTTGTATTACAGCAGTTTTTTTCTAAAATTTCAAAGTGTCGTATATTTTATGCAAGCCTCACTGGAATTCCTTCGTTTTTTCACCACTCAGTGAAGCGATCTTATACACTCACATCTACAACAGCAAGACGCATACCAACCAGAGCAGAAACTCGATGGTCCTTCACTTCGAAGTTAGTAAGTGTAATTGTTGAAGATTGGGATAAATTGAAGGAAGTATTCAAATTTCTGACAAATAGTAAGCAATCAGACAAAAAATCAATTCAACTTGCCAAGAGGTTTTTAAACGATATGAACACTTTTCAATTTACATTTTTGGCAATAGTATTTAATGAAATTTTTTGCCCCACCGATCTATTATTCAAAATTTTGCAGAAAAAATCACTATACATAAACTACTGTGTAACTCGAATTAAAAAAAACTCGTGAAATTTTGAGTCATAAAAGGAACGATGAAGTATTTGAAACACTGTTTGGAAAAGCTAGCAAACTCACAGAAATAAGCAGATCTAAATGGGAATATGCTGCTCTTACACAAGAAACAATTTTTCAAATTTATAAACAATTGTATTTTGAAATTTTAGACCACATTCTTATGGAAATGGATATAAGATTTCAAGACTGCGAAAAACTTCAATTTGTTTGTCTTGCTGACACAACCAAATTCGAACAATTTAATTCAAGCTTTCCCTCTCGCGCTTTTGAAAATCTACAACATTTTTACGGAAAAATATTTACAGCGCCTTAAAAATAAACTGAGTCTTGTATATGCCAACGAAAAATTAAGGAATATATCGACTCAAGAACTTCTTCGAGTGCTTCATAAAGATAATGGCATTTTTACAGAAGCTTATAAATTGGTTGCCCTCATTTTAACCATTCCATCTACAAGTGTGTCAGTGGAAAGAAGTTTTTCTTGCCTTAAAAGAATACAAACTTACTCAAGAAACACCATTTCTCAAGACAGACTTGCTTCTTTGACAAATATTTCTATTCAGAAAGATATTTTATTGATGCTTACGAAGAAACAACCATTCTATGATGACATAATCGACAAATTTGCAGCTTTAAAAGAAAGAAGAATTGATCTAATATACAAAAAATAGGTCAGTCCTCATATAGCGATTTTCATTGAAGACAGTAGATATCTTTTCATATTGCTCTTGTAGCTCTTCACCTATTTTTTCGACCAACAGCCCCGCCACTGCAATACAAATGATATACATAGGTATGTATATATATACAGGCACTGATCAATATGAGAAGATCAAAGAATAATGAATAAAAAACAAAAACAAAAGTTACAGAGTCATACATGAGACCGACGAAGAAAAAAAAAAAGGTGAACATTTGAACTCAGTAAAAAATCAAAATGCGCAACAAGAATGCAGACTACTTTCGGTTTGTCTTTTGTTGACTCTGCAGCTCCACAGCATCCTTTGCTTAATTTTTTTTTCTGTTGGTATACTTCTCTCCCCATTTCTTTATTGTCTCTCTTCTTTTCATTTCTTTTTTTATGCCTTCTGATGAAAATAATTCTAATCATCATGCTGAAAGAATTTTCACTCTGAGGACCATGAGTGCATGATATCAAAGCTTTAACTATTTTAGACAAGTAGTGCAACTTTAGGTAAATATTTTTAACTGAACACCATGCACCAGTTCTTACAAATTTTCCAACATTTCATCAAGCTTAAATTCAAACACTTATGAGGGAAATAACAGTTAACAACAACACAGGAAAGTTGAAACTGAGCGAGAAATAAAAAAAATTGCGGTTACGGGAGAAATCCTCACTCCACCCGACTTCCATTTATGGAAATCCCCCCCCCTCAAGTTGAAATACAAATATTTATGGAATAAAATGATATTTCAGAACAATACTGGGCATAAGGAATCGCGAGAAAAACAAAATTACGATTACGGAAAAAATCTTCACTCCGTTGATCTTACATTTTTTAAACCAAAAATTACTGTTCAGTTGTGCATCGATCTCGAGAATAACTCAAAGGACGGCAGAATTCCTCGAATTCGCGGAAGAATCTTATGCCTGAAGTAAAGTCACGGGTACATTTTTGCGTTATCAGACTTCCGATCTCACAGATTGTTGCCTATAGTTTCAAGCTGAAACATAAACATTTATGCAATAAAATAATATTTAACAACAATGCTAGACAAAGGCAACATCGCGAGAAAAAAATTACAATTATGGGAAAAATTTTCACTCCGTTTAACTTTCGTTTTGGAAAGTTGTGAGACACGAAATACCGTCGAAGATGGAAAATGACCCCCCCCCAAAATAATCTCTTCAGTTTTGCATCGATCTGGATAATGACCCAAATGATGACAAAAAAAAAAAAAAAAAAAAAAAAAGCGGAATTCCGCGAATCCGCAGAAGAATCTCATGTATGCAGAATGCAATCACTTATCAAGAATTCTTCCTTTTTGCCTTTGCTTTTATACAGGTATGTCAAAATCTTTGCTGTACACAGAACTATTACACAAAATAATCTTCTTAAGTTCCTTTTACCATGAACAATATATGGTTCCCACTGTTGCTATTCATTAAAACCAAGTTCTTTTCAGAAGCATTTCAGTTTTAGGACTACATAAATTCAGATGAATATGATGAAATATCCAAAATTTTTGTTAAATGACTATAAAGTGTCATTATTGACACAAAGGTGCTATATTTTAACTGTTTTCCATGTAAACACCTCTTCAGAAAACTTGAAAATTACATTGCCCTGGAGTGACAATCAAACCAGCATCTCCTGATTTTTGTTCGGGCATGCTACCATTATACTTCCCAGGAAAATGAAGTTCCAAGCAACTAAAGATACGAAGATGTAGCTTAAAAATCTGAAAACTGTTCTGCACCTAGAATGTGAGAAAATATTGAATTAACGATACGAGGAAACAACGGATTGCTTCAAACAGAGCATATCTGAACACTTTTCACATTATAAGCTACATCTGCTTAGCTTCAGTTGCTCAGAACTTCATTGTCCTGGGCAGTATAATGGCAGTGTGCTTGACTGGAAATCAGGAGATGTGGGTTCGATTCCCGCTCCAGGTCGACATATTTTTCAAGTTTTCTGAAGAGGTGGTTACCTGGGAAACTGAAAATATGGCACATTTGTGTCGATAATGACATTTGTATCATTTTCCGTGTATTTGTGAAGAATTATTTTGTCAGGGATATTAGTTTCCCATTGATATCTATGACTACAGTGTTTTACTGAAAAGCCTTCTGCAGAAAGTGCATTGCCAAGAGTTTTCAGTGTCATTCAGAGCCATCATTATCAAAGCACAATTGTGTAGTAGTACAGTGTTCAGGATTGCTCTTGGCAAAAATATTAAAAAAAAAATCTTTGGCATAAGCTTGAATATCTCTGCCCACAGATATTCTACATTCATCATATTGCTTCTTTGATCACTAATAGCTGATTTATGTTTTCAGTACACTTTGTTCTAGGTCCACCATTTGGTCCATGTAGTCTGGTACCATAAAATTTAACATCTCTCTGGGTAATTTTTCATCTCCCATTCAACAAACATGTCCTGATTAGATTACTCAAATCAATCAGAATTGTGTACTGAATTGCCTGTAATTTACTGGTCTCCATGTAACATATCCCCAGAAAAGTTTAAAATTACATCGCCCTGGGACAGGAATTGAACACGCATCTCCTGATTTCTGTTTGAGCATGCTATTCATTACACCACCCAGGACAATGAAGCTCCAAGCAAGTAAGGCTATGCATTTATAGCTTAGGAATCTGAACCTAAGATTTTTTTGTACTGTGGAATTAACTTTTTTACAGGTCTTATAGAGGTCTTATAATATTATTCAAAAAAGTTGGTGGTCAAATTTTTGAACTAAAGCCTAGTTCGTCATCAGGACTTTGTCACTGGAGTAGTTGCTGCCACTCAGTTGGAAGAGTCCAACCGCAATTAACGTTAATTGCCGAACTACGCTTTAGTTCGAAAATTTGACCACCAACTTTTTTGAATAATAACCTCTATAAGACCCATAAAAAAGTTAACTCCACAGTACAATATGAATAGAGGTGCCATAAATTCATTTACAACTAAGATTTTTGCTAGTTGAAGTGATCCTGCCTCATCATAGCGTCAACAGCCCCTTCACGTTTTCTGAGATGCTACATGGAGACTAGTAAACTACGGGCAATTTAGTACACAATTCTGATTGCTTTGAAGAATCTTGTGAATATCCCACACATATTATTTTGAGGAATATTTCTTCCTTAATTTCTATGTCCTGATTATCTCAAAATATTCTCATTAACTTTTGTTTTATCTACTGAAGAAATTCTCAGCTCAGTTTTTATGCCTGCATTATTAATTCAATTCTACTTAATCACTGAATCCACTTATTTTTCATTCATATTCTTCTTACCACAGGAGATTAGAAATTCCTCAACTTCTAATCTCCTAAAGAGAACCTGTGCACCTGCTATAAAACAGGGTAGGTATAAATATTGTATTCTATATATTAAATTTAGTCCTCTGGCCAGTCTCTCTTAAAAAAAAAAAAAAAAAAAAACCTCATAAAACTGATAAGAAACTTATCTTCAGTTCTGATTTCATTGCCTAATTCCTTTTCATGCTTTCCTATTCCACTGATAATCTCACAAATAATTACAATATGCTACCTGTTCTAGCCAAATCCATTGGACTACACAACTAAACATTTTTGCAATTGGACTTAGAACTTTGCTTTAGGCTTCCAACATTAGTCTTCATCCCAAATTTTTCGCATGTCCTGCTCAGCAGAATGATTTAATAACATAACTTGTCTACACTCTTTGAAGTTATCAGCAAGAGCATACTGTTGATATCAACTGTTATTTCAGCATCTGATTCTAAGTTGCTTTCCTTAAACTATATCCAAATATATCACAAACAAAATTGGAGACATTCTACTTATCTGACTTATTCTGAAGTTAATTTCAAACTGCTTACCAGTATATTCTTCTATGCAGGCAGCTGCAGGTGTACAAGTGTCTTCTATGCAGGCAGCTGCAGGTGTACAAGTTTATGACTGACTTCAATAGCCTGACCCTGAGTACAAATATATTAACCTGGCAAACCCTATCCACTCCAAAGACACATTGTGCTTCACTCAGATAATTTTTTTCCTACTTTCTTCAAATGCTTATGTAAACCTTGCAAGAAACACTAATTATTGCATTCCTCCTTGCTCCTTTATTTTACTCCCTTTCTTGATTTCTTTTTTTTTCTCTCTCTTTTAGGGTATTTTTTGAAATATTTTTGGATCATTTTTTGTTTTAGGTCATTTTTTTGCATTCTCTATCATTTTTAAAATAAAAAATTCAATTTTTACAAGGATTATGCTTTCAAATTGCAACACTCAAAACCAGGATTGCCAGATGACCAAAGTGCCTTCAAAAGTAGTTCATTTTGGTAACTCTGTTCAATACACTGTTTGGTGCTGTCCAGTTTTGAGGAAAGAGAATTCCCATTGTGCACTTTTGAAAGAGATTGTGGGGAAGGGTGTTGAACAAGAGAATTCAAATTCACAGCTCCTTACCTTGTACTGTTGCTGACATTCCAAAACCTTTATGTACTACCTGGCAAAACAGGCTATAGTAACTGGTTCTGACTAGATTTTAGGGTGCAATCTTTCTCCTTTACATCTGAAGACTTATGGAAAAATATGTTCCAGTTCATTTTAAAAGGTGCTTAAGTGCAAACCTGCCAAATGTTGACATTTACAATAACTAGTTATGGAATTTGGAGAAGATATTTTACCTACAGATGGAGTAAGTCTTTTTGGCAAAGTGTGTAAAGTTAAAGTTTCAACAGAGAAGAGATTTCCTGTCACACAACATATTGGAAAAGACAAATATATAAGATGTCTTGATGGCAAAAAAAAAAGTCACAGGCATCTCAAGTTTTGTTAGCGCAATGCAGCTCATCAATGCCATCCAAAAAGTCACCATTTTATAAAGAGATATGAGATATTCTAGTATCAGCAAATACACCATTCAAAAAACTGAATAATCTGAAATTTAGACATTTCTTGGAGAAACACACTGGACGTGTTATACCTGATGAATCTACACTATGAAAAAACAATCTGCAGGAGTGTTATGATGAAAGAATGGATAAACAAAGGAACCATGTAAAAGAAAAGAAATTGTTTGTGTGAATTGAAGAAACAACTTATTCTAATAATTAATGACTTTATGGCTTCCTCTAATTACTTTCAGTACCATAAATACTTAACAGGAACTACAGAGGATAAATTTATTAAGGTACATTACCTCTCAAATTTTTGATCTATAAACTAGATCATCTTCAAGAGTGCTTGTGTCTTACTACTTCCACAGGTCTTAGACCTGTAGAAGAAGTATGATGCAAGAACTCCTGACGATGATTATAGATCGAAAATTTGAGAAGTAATGCACCTTAATAAATTTATTCTCTATAATTTCCATTAAGTATTTATGAAAACAACTGATGGCAGATCTTCTGTGGCCAATGTCATGATAGGGACACTTGAGTTGGATTGTCCTGGTAAAATATTTTTATTGAATTTTGAAGGTACTTGAAAAAATTGACCATTCAACCATCTGCCAGCTATTAGACAAATCTCTACATCTTTTATGGCCAAATGGAGTGGAACACAAAAATGCTCTTCTTTTTTTAATGGATGCTGCACCATAAATAGTAAAAGCTGGAAAAGCAATTAAAGGCTTTTATCCAAAGCTGGTGCATGCCCTTTGCCTTCCCCACACATTACATAGGACTGCTGAGAAAATTTGGGCAAATTATCCATATATAGACAGATTTGTTTCTAATGTCAAAAAGATTTTCATAAAATCCCCATATTGTATAGAAAGAAGCTTTTGAAATGAAAGCTCCTAGTTTAACTGCACCACCAAAGCCTGTGATAATATGTAACATGGCTGAATGCTTGCATTTATTACAGCAATAATTTTGAGACTGTGAAGTCTATAGTAAATGAGCTTAAACCAGAGGATGCAGCATCTATTCAAATTACACAAGGTGTGTTCTCTCAGGAGAGAATAGAAAGAAATTTGGCATATACAAGGTGTTTATAAATGGTGGGAACATTTTCAGAGATTTATTGCACAAAGACTAGGACAGAGATCAGTGTCATATACATACCTTGTGAAAGAAAAAATGTCCAATTTTTTTTACATCAAATCACTTCATAACAATTCAATGTGGGGACCACGTGTAACATGGCAAATGTCCACATGGTAATCAAACTCTTGTCATACCCTGTCCAGCATATCCAGTGTGACCATGGTGGTAGCATGTTCAATTCTTTTTCAGGACCTTCCACATTGTCACGGTTGGTATATGCAGTTTACACAATGCACGCCACACTGATTTATTGGGGCTTCTTGTGGATGCCTCTCCCTCGTTCCACATTATCAACAGTAACACTAGGCCTGTGACTGCTCTTTCTCAAAAACAAGCAACCCGTGTTTACAAATTGCTGATGCCACTTGTAAGTTATCAATAGCCTACCTGGTTTGTGGCTCTTTACCATACTCACTTCAAAATTTCCTTTGAACATCTGTTGCGCACTCGTTCTCATCAAACAACAACACAAAACGCCTTCCTGGAACCGGAATCTGCCATCGTTCAACAAGGCTATGCATGCAGTAGGGGTAAAACAGGTAACGCCAACTGGTGATGAATGATGGAAATACATGCCTTGGCAGTAACAACAGGGTAACTTTCATATTTTCTCTTTCAGATGGAATAGATAAGTAAATCGTATAAAAATCAAAGGTATTTTTGCACTACAAATCGAAGAGGTTGCAAGGGCTGTCAAAGCACGATAAAATTTAGCTTGTTACAAAGCCCACACACCACACTTCCAAATCGTCATCTAAAAATGTAAGGTTTAAAATACGTCTTTATTTACAATTTAAAGATTTATGGTAGTTTAAAAGCTTTAGTGAGCACTTTCATGACTACTATGATCAGCCCATCGAATTCCTTAACATAAATATGCAATCCGTAAAGGAGCTACTACCTCGACATTGCCTAAGACAGTCATTGAAAGGGACTTAAGACCTGATTAGGAAAAAGCGAACTTATTATCAACAGCTTCTACAAAAAGCTCTATGCTCCTCACTGAGAGTCCATATATTATAAAATTTGGACCTGAGTGCTGCAATGAAGAAGTTCCTGTCTACAACCCTAGTGCCTGGAGAAATTTCGTTTTACAATACCCATGGGAAGAACCACCAAAATAATCTTGATGACTTTAAACAGTTTGAGGTGAATGGTAGTGATTTATGTGTTTTTTCTTATTTACATAATATGTATTCAATGTGCTCATGCCTGTAACTATTTAAACCAAGCGCTGCTCTAATACAATTTCACTCATTGGCCTGAAAGATGCGACCATAGTGGTCGCGAAAATGCTAGCTAAAGCTTTTAAACTACTATATTTTTTAAATTGTAAAATAAAGATGTATTTTAAACCTTACATTTTTAGATGACGATTTGGAAGTGTGGTGTGTGCGCTTTGTAACAAGCTAAATTTGATCGTGCTTTGACAGCCCTTGCAACCTCTAAGTAAATCGTATCACTCTTACTCCATGTGCAATAAATTGTTGAAAATGTTCCCACCATTTATAAACATGGTGTATAAAGTCAAACTTCAACATTTTATCTTCCACTCTTAACTGCTTACGAAAACAAGGTATAGAGCTCATTGATGCAATTGGTTACATCGATGAAGCAAGCAAAGTACTAAAAACGGCCACAGGTAAGATTAGAGACACTCTATTGTTGCAAACTTAAACTATGTTCTAGAAAAAAAACCCAAAAAACCTTGAATTCCAGACTTAGGTGAATCTGTTTTCTTCAAGTATGCCCCAATCATGTCTGTAGATGTTGAGAGAAGCTTCTCAAGGTATAAGAACTTGCTTTTAAACAACAGTCTGCCCTTCACTTTTGACGATGTTGAAAAACATCTAGTTATTCAGTAATAATTGATGACATGGCTATTCTTAGACTTAATGCATATAAATAATTCCAATTTATGGGTTTTTCTAAGGAATAAAAGGATATTTATATGCTGAACTTTCGGGTAGCACCCCTACCCTTTCTCAGGACTATAGTTATAGTAGGTGTTGTCATTCATGAGATAAATTCCAACCTTTTAAATAATTTAATATTGTACCTCTTTTTCTCTCTATTTCCAGTCTTTCTGACAATTTTTTTTTTGTAAAAGTGCTGTTGATATGTCAGAAATTCTACAGTGTCCCAAAGCACTTAATGTCCTGTATTTTCAACATACAACAGACTGTTGAAAATACAGGATATAAAGTGACAACATACTGTCCAGACCTGTTTTGTTTGTCATATTTTTAATTGCAGCTTATGTTCTCTCTTTCTGCCAATCTGGTTTTAAGCTGTCTGCCTGTTTCTCACACATAGCTGAGACCACACTCACATTTTATGTTGTGGACCACACCTTCCTGTAAAATGATGTTTTCTTTCTTTTGCTTTAACTTTGGAAGGTAATTATTAATTTTATTTTGTAATCCTGGAGCCAGTCTGACTAGAAACTTCTCACTAATCCTCTGTAGTTTTTCAAACAGTCCTTTATGGTAAGTAATTTTTCTAGTTAACTGAAACTTTTTTTGACTTCTGATTTTTTTTTCTTTTTTTACTAAGAATTTTGTTGACTAGTAGAGAAGGGTAATCATTATCTTCCAAAACTTTTTCCAGTTCTTTCTTTTTGAGCATTTTTTAACAATTCTGAAGAATTTAGAACACTTATTTTTTCTAAAAATCGTGCGGCGACATTTGTTTTTATGTAATTTGAATGATTTGACTGATAGTCTAACATTTTATTATTGTTGGCAGGTTTCTTGTGTAACTGCATTATACAGTTACACAAGAAACCTATCAAAGGCCCACATGGCTGTGTATGGAAGTGTAATTGTTCCTACTCTGATGTATGGCAGTGAAACATGGGCACTATAGGAAAAATATAGGAGTCGTTTGTGTGTTGGAGAAATGCGTTACTTACGAAGGGTTTGTGGCAAGACATGTTCTGATTGTGTGAGGAATGAAGATGTATTGCAGTTGTGTAATGTGAAGCGAAATGTTGTTAGCAAGATGGAGACTAATATTCGTTGGTGGTTTGGCCATGTTGAAGAATGAGTGATGAGATACTTACTAAGAAACTTGTTTTAGCTTAAGTGGAAGGAAGGAAAGGCAGACGAAGGCCAAGGAAGTCATGGGAGGATCAGATTCAGGAGTGTCTGCATGAGAAAAAGATTATGAGAATGAAGTACAGAATATCTTGTGTACGTCATGCGATGGATATCAGTGAAGCCTGAGTTGTGTATCAAGATCGCTGTAAATGAAGAAGTTTGATATGGCAACAGTAAGTAAATAATCAGAAATTTATTAGGTAGCTTGTATTTCTTTGTGGAGCTAACCTCTGAATCTCAGAGAACAGCTTAGTGATATGTATATACGACTATTCTATCCTTATACCTCAGGCATATTTATTTATGATGTTGATTTGGAAGAGTATCTATAATTATATTTTCTACTTTTTTGCATTACATCCTTAGTGAACAAAAAACAGAACAGTAAAATCACTGGACCTCCTGACTATTGTTCATAAATGTTATCAATAAAAGTACAGCCATTATTATCATTCATGAATGTTAACATTTCTTTTAGTACAATGTACCTTCACAGACCAGGTATGGATTATCTTCGCAAGATTGTTTCTTTACAGTTTTGCAAGAATAAACACTGGAAATAAACTGAATGGATGACTTATTATGTACACATACCTAATAGCATGTGGCTCCACTTTTGCTCTCACAACAGCAGCCATCTTGGTGAGGTGTTGAAAACACGGAGGTAGTATAGCCACACATGAAGCAAGGATCACCTGTTGTAAAGCATCCTTAGGTGCCAGTGGGGTTTGAAGAGCATGACCAGATTTTTCTAATTTGTCATACAAATTCTCAATTGGGTTGAGATTTAGTGATCATAGGGGGAGGGGAATTGACTGCCACTTGGGAAGTATGTGGCATGGTGGTGTTCTGTTAAAAGATGGGGTTATGGTGTGGAAAGGGAATTGTTATAAATGGGTTTAGATTGTCAGTGAGGATGATCACATACCTTGTGCCTCTGGCATTGGTCTCGACAGGTATGATGGGCCCCAAAGAGGCCCATGTAAATTCAACCTAAACTGTTACACCACTTTCACCTGCATGCGTGACCCCAATTTGGCAAGCTGGGTTTGTTGCTTCATGTAGTTCACACCATACATGCAGACCTTCCAATTAGTATGACAGAGTTGAAACCATCATTTTTCAGACCAGATGATGTGTTTTCAGTTCTCCAGACTACAGCTGTAACAGGCCTTTGCAAACTGCAACCTAATCTTTCAGTGCCTTGCAGTCAACAAAGCAACACAATGTGAACGGCAACTGTCATAGTCTATTTTTTTCCATGGAATGACAGTCTTTGTGCATTAGCTTGTGGACACACCCTCATTAAATTCTAATGTCATCTGCTCTGCTGCAGCTAGGCAATTCCTTGTAACCATATGGGACAGTCTGTGCTCACCCTGAGAGACAATTGCATGTTTAAGACCAGATTTTTCTTGTTGATTGGAAGTTTTGCCAGATTTTATGTAGTCTTGGTATACATTAGTGATGCACACAGTTTAGAAGTTATGGTGATTGAACTTGCCTTCCTCTCAGCTACTAATCTGTCCGTGGTAAAACTCACATTGCTGCATTCATGCCAGCATAAATATCCTGTGAAATATCTATGTTACTGCTGTTTCACATGTTCATATTCGCATTAAAGAACCAACAAGCTTTGACTCCTGTTGATCGACTCATAAAATATCACCAAAGAAAACACAATTAAAAAATCCAACCTCATTAGACTTGCTGTAACTGGCATAGTTGCCAATGTGGTATCCTGCATGATACAGTCAGAAGTATATCGTAGTAATGTTCAAAATCCCTCAAGATATATTATTGGAGGCTGTACACTGCAGTAATAAGGTAACATTAATGATTTGGGGATTGCAAAATGAAATGACTAGATTCTAGTTAAAAGTGAAAGAATATTGAATCAAAATGAATAGTTAAAAGCATTCAAATCTTCAAAAGGAATAAAACATAAAATGTAACTCCAAAAAACAAAGTACACAGGAACTCAGTATCCAAGGTGAACTGAAGGTCACCGGCAAAAATCAATTGCAAATGTCTTGACGTGTTTCTGTCCACCTGGCCATGGCCATTATCAAAGGTAGCTGTTGATGGTGTACAGCTCGTATGCCACTGCTCTGCAGAGTGCCAACCATATCTGCCACACGTGTGATGTCATAGACGTCTTGACATATAGGTCCAGTGGGGCTATCAAGGTGTTAAGTATTTTGGCATCCTTTTTACAAATTGCTTTTCTAATCTGCTTCTTCCTTTCATTCTCTTGCTGAATCATATATCTCCAAGCATGTGAATGTTCAAGGGGCATATTTGAGTTATAGTTACTATTCCTAGTCTTTTCAATCATGACTGCTTCAGCCATAAGAATTTATTATGTGTAGAATGTGATGCTATCAATTTGGTATTATGCCAGTTGGGTTCTACATTGTTATCCAAGTATTAGCGATGTTTTTGCTTCTTTCCTTGTCCAATTATGCAGGTGTTCAAGCAATCTGATCCTTAAGTTTCTTTTTGTACTTCCAACATAAATTTTACCAAAATCCTTATCTGTACTGTCAGTCAAAACTGGAATTCGATATACGATGTATGTATATTATTGTGCTGTAGTAGTTCAGAGTTATCACTTACGGTATCTGCAATTTTTAAGTTTGCTCTAT
The DNA here is from genome assembly GCA_039090855.1 of Macrothele yani. NCBI lineage: Eukaryota > Metazoa > Arthropoda > Arachnida > Araneae > Macrothelidae > Macrothele > Macrothele yani. Next base: position 70,057,830 of record CM077001.1, on the reverse strand, counting down.
GGCTTTCTTTCTTTAGCCTTGCTTTAGCTCTATGGCATTCCTTTTTTAGCCTTGCTTTAGCTCTATGGCATTCTTTCTTTAGCCTTGCTTTAGCTCTATGGCATTCTTTCTTTAGCCTTGCTTTAGCTCTATGGCATTCTTTCTTTAGCCTTGCAATATGGAAGCTTGCCACAATAGGCAGATGTACCTAATTTGTCTTCTATAGGTGTTTTACCCTCTTTATATTGCAGATACAGTTTGTTAACAAGTTTTTTGTTATATCCATGATCCCTAGCCACATCTATGATCCAACATATTTCCTTATATTTTGCTGCTGTGGTGGAAGAATGTGAAATAGCTCTTTGTACATAATAGCGCAGAGCAGAAATCTTATATTTCCAGGGATGGTATGACTGAATGGGGATAATACTCAGAACAAATGAAGGTTTCCTGTAAATTTCATATTCAATCTTAGGTTTTAATGATATTAATATCCAAAAAGGGAGTTGCTTGCTATTTTCAACTTCTATTGTGAGCTGGATTGTGGGGTATGATTGACTAAATTTAGCAGTAAACTTCTGTAAATCTATTTCCAATAATCTCCAAAAAACTAAAATATCATCTACATATCTTAAGTAGAGGTTTAGAATTTTATCTTCAGGAGTGTAGCTTATAAATATCTTTGTCTCAATATCCTGTAATATAATCTCAGCAAGAAGTCCTGATAATGGTGAACCCATTGGGGCACCAGTTGTTTACATATAAGTGCCAAAACAATACTATTAATTTCTAAGGTTGGCACATTATTCTCAATTAGTTTATCCTCAATTAAAGATATATACATAATATCTAAAGTATTTTACCTGATATTGTCAAAGTATTTCGCACGTTGTTTGCTGTGTGAGGCACGTGCTCCTGGCCCGAGAGGTCCCTTCGTTATGGACATGTTTTAAGAGGAGACAGCTTATTGAAAAGAATGATAGAAGGGAAAATTGAAGGAAAGTGACCAAAAGGAAGGAGATGACGAATGATGCTTGATGATATCATATCATGGGCACAGGAAGCTATCAAGTATTGAAGGAGGAAATAAGGGACAGAGAAAACTGGAGAAAGAGAACTTGCTGAGTTACCATTGAACCTGTCAAGAGACAGAACTCTAATGATGATAACGCTAGTTATGCTAAAATTATGAATAATAAAAGGCCATCCTATGCACAATTAAAATATTTAATGGTTAAAAACATATTAGCTTAAAAATCGATATTTATATTAGACCTTTCAAGTTAGCACCTAACTCATCTTCAGATGTCGATACATTTATGCTGACTGGAGAAGAACCGAGTGATATAAATACAAAACACATAGTGACGCAGGTATAACATGATAGTGAGCAACCAATGAAAGTCCCGAAATTTGGAAACAATGAAACATATGTTTTTAACCATAAAGATTTTAATCGTGCATAAGACGGCCTTCCTTTATTATTGATATAAGTTGTTTTAACTTGTCAGCCACAATACACGATGCCTCTGGATTATTTCGCAAGTCCATCAATGCCTATCTCTTATATTTCATTCTACTATTATTGCAGGGATCATAGCATACTTCTGGAAAATTTTAGGTAGGAATTTTAGGACTTTTTAGAAAAATTTTAGAAAAATTTTAGGAGTGTATTTCAATAAAAACTAGATGTATATTTGTATACATCTAGTAAAACAACTTTGTATACATTGTAAAGAGTTTGCTTCACACCCTTCAACCATATATACTGATAGACTGCGCATGACATCAAAATTTCTGGCTCCAACATAAAATCACATGACATCAGTCAAAAAGATGGGTTACACCTGCTGTGCTTATGGTTGCTCTGAGCGATATAGTAAAGAAAGTTCTATGAATTTTCATGGGTAAGAAATGAATTAAATACCTAAGTCATTAAAGTGCAATTACTTAACCAGAAACTTGCAGCTATTGATATAAAAATATAGTAACTTAAGAAAAAAAATGGAATGCATGTTCCAAATTCTTCGCAAATGTTCATCACATTATAAATCACAAAATGTAAACAACCCGATCATGCATGTATATAGCTCATAAGTAAACTTACCTGAAGAGTTTTCATTATATATGAGGCGCATTCACATAATACACCGAAAACACTGAAGTTCTGCAGCGTAAATTAGTAATCATAGCAGCATTTTTACACGAAATTTGGAGTCTGATGATGACGTGCCCAATGTTTGAGCCATGGCGGCTTTGATGCAGCTATTGCCAATGCGCAGTCCATTAGTATATATGGTCGAAGTTCACACCCAAATTTTTTGTATAACGTCTAATATCTAAAGTTTAAGTATGATTTACTTCTAATGTTCAGTTCTTATCTTTTCACGTGTTATTATCATATTCAAGTATATTTACCACATTCAAGTTTCACTTTGAACATTAATATGCTATTGAACCAGAAGCAATTCACGATTTTCACAGTAAAGTTTTCAGGTTTCACATTAAATTATAATATCCTAAAAAGGTAATTGAAAACCAAGAACTATGTACAATTGTTCACTGAATTACTTTTTTCATATTATTGTTTTAACCTTTTCCTGATAAGCCTATCTTTTTCTGCTTCCACCACAACTAATTTACTTTCAGTTTTCTTTATTTCAGCTGAACCTTGTTTGATCAAGTTAGAGGCAACTGCTATTTCAACAGTATTTTGTTTTTCTACAGCTTTTCTCATTCTTTCTGTTCCCTCTTGAATTATTGATAGGGAGGCTTCTTTATCTTTTTTAAGCCTATTTATTTATGCATCATTTTCTTTTATTTTGTCATCAAACTCAGCTTTTCTTTTTTTCTCTAGCTGCTTTTCCTTATTTTCCCTCTCTTTCTGCTTCCTTTCTTTTACCTTTTTTTGATTCTTCTTCCTTCAGCTTATCAACATACTCTTTATAAAATTTATGTGAATCACGAACACTTTTTAACAAATTTCTTGTTATGGGAACTTTACTTACACATCCATAGACTTTAATGGCCCCTTTAACTATTCTTAATTATGTTATAGTTGAGTCTTTTAAGTTAGCCTTATCCTTCCTTAACAGAGCAGTGTTAACCGAAAATCCCCTTTCTGCATCAGCATTACCATGAGGTAAAACTAAAATTGACTTGATGAGTTTAGCAAGATTTGAGTATTTTTCTTTTCCGCTAGAGTCTTTAATACTAAATATATTACGCCAGTAATGATCAATCTGCACTGGAATATGCCCTTCCTCTGAAAATTTCACTAGTTCATCTAGAGTTGGCTTATCGCAATTTAAAAGTATCCACTCTTCTCTTACTCTATCAATTTGTTCCTCAGAAAGATGCAAAACACTTGAAATTCTGGTTGTTTCCGAAAGTCCTTCAGTGACTGAAAGTTGAGTTGACTCTTTCTTTGGTTCTTTTACCTTTAAAACTTCTATGTCTCTTAGCTTTTGATTGCAGAATGGCAAATTTGACTTTAAATATTTTGTGGTTGCAATTAGTTAACAAATATTTAAAAAAATTATGTTAAGTTATGCATCGATCTGGAGAATAACTCAAATTAAGACTGAAAAGGAGAAATTCCTCGAAACCGTCGGATTCTCATGCCTAAAGCGAATTTTTTTGCCGTCGAATTTCCGATTTTGGAAATTTTTCCTCCATTTTTGAACTGAAATACAAATATTTATGGAATAAAATGATATATAACAACAATACTGGACAAAGGCAGCATCACAGGGAACAAAAAATATTGATTACGGGGAAAAACCTTTATTTCGTTTACTTCCGTTTCTGTACCGTCCCGATGCGCATTTTTATGAATTGGTAAAATTATTCGATGCGTAGTTTTACGCGCGAGAAAAAAGTTCCCGACGCATATTTTTACGCATCGAGAAAAATTCCCGATCCGTATTTTTACGCGTTGGTAAAATTTCGATGCATACTAAACGCGCAATTACGCATTTTGGCGAACTCTGGTCGGCACATCACTTGAGCACTCTAACCGCACGATGTCACAAAGCCAGCGAGTCAAAGATGACATCATCGCGTGACACAGCGCTCGTAAGGTCTGTTAGAAAATCTAAGTGCAGGGGTTGAAATATTTCGATTGAGCAATCTAAATATTAAAAAAATCTGTTAAAAAAGACCTCTATCCATCCGTAAATCAGTAAAATTTTACGGGTAATCCGTAAAAGTTGGCAAGTATGCAAGTCTATTTTTTAAAATTTCCCCATTTCGGCAACAACGCACAATGTTTTTGTCCTGTTACACATGCATGTGTTTGAAATGTTACTATCTGGGAACATTTTCTTTAAAAGCACACTTGCATGGTCAGCACAGCTTAAAAGTAAGTTATGTTACACGAGGAATGAAGTAACCAAGCACTCAGCATGGATAATCGCATCAGAAGATGAACTATCTCGAGCAAAATTTAATGTTTTGTTATTTTCCACGCACTTAGAATTGGCCACGTGTTTTGCGTAAGAATGGGATTAACGATATTTACTTTGCCCTTGCGGACAACGAAAAAATCACACCTACAAATAGAGCAAAATGCAAATCGTTGGCGGTTCCTTGATTTCGATTATACACGGATAATCTGTCGTATACTTCTTAAAAACAGACTGATATTTTCTACCAGCCATCGCTTGATTAAACGCGTGCACACAAAATTCTCAGAAATTCTTGTTAAGACAGACGAAGTACATGAAACAAACCAAAACACCACCGCGCGCTTACGATAGAAATCTGCGTCGGTACGCGCCAAGGCCAAGCCCGCTCCTACTCCGTGCGTGCAGCGCCAGAGATCATTACCGGTCGGAGCCGAGATATATTGCGCATCGAAGGTCGCTGTCGCCGACGCACGATCGAAGGTCAATGATCACGTGCTCTACTGCCTGCCACGATAACACTCAGCTACCATCCCATCGTCATTTACCGGAGGTTACGGAAGGAGACCACATGTTTCCTCTTTGCTTCCACCCACCTGCGGTTTACAATAACAAAACATCAGCAGAAAGAGAAGGTTCCACAAGGCATGCACAAAAATAAAGTACGATCTTCTGCGTGCCACGGAGTTCGTCTGCAAAGCGCAAACCAGGGGTGAAAATGACCCCTCCCCTTTTCCCTTAGATCTCTTGTTACTCTCGAAAACTGTCCGAAGGCAAAAAAGTGGAGCGCCCGCCCCGAAGCAAGTGCATCTCGATGGCGTCATTTTCCCTCCCTTCAGCAGCACAGCATATAGTCTGTGTTTCTACAATAACAGGTCTTTTCACCTTACCGTAATGGTAAATTTATTGGTGTTAATAACGGTTGTATTTTTAATAAATAAGCTTACGAAAATTTTAGGAAGAATAGCAAATTTTAGGTATAATTTTAGGAATTTAAGGAGGGTCACAAAATATTAGGAATTTTAGGAGGAATGCGATCCCTGTTATTGGTTTTATTACGACTACAAATGGCCCTGGTAACTTTAAATCTAGTTCGTTCTTGTTGGTGCTTAGAAGAGCTGTCTGATAATATCTTCTAGATGCGGTACAATTATCTTAGTAGGTGGAATCGTATATATACTGTGAATTTAACTCGTGCCGATAACTACATACATGAAAAACTACCGAAATGACACAATAACTATTTTAACTCCAATGTTAAAATATTTAATATATACATTTAAAAGATGATATAATAAAATATGTACACACATGAGATCTTTCGGTGCCCAAAGTGGGTACCATCTTCATTCATATGGTGGGTACCATCGTATATTCATATGCATATTTTAAGCCTCTGTCAAGTGCTTTGCAGGGAAATCAATTCAATTTTAGACTGGTTGATATATATCTTGGTGTGTTAAATGCTGGTTCATATGTACCGTGTTTCCCCGAAAATAAGACCGGGTCTTATATTAATTTTTGCTCCAAAAGACGCATTAGGGCTTATTTTCAGGGAATGTCTTACTTTTTCATGTACTACCAACTTTTTTTCATCTACATTTATTCATGTACAAAAATCTACATTTATTCAAATAGTCATGTCATCTTCTTCTGGAATATCGTCATAATTTTCCAAACCCCGAATTATGGCCTGAATTTCTTGCGGCTCCATTTCTTGTAGAACCATTGACCCCCAATCTCTCATGTCCAGCAATAAAGCTCTCCTTAAATGAGCACTTCTTGTCCATGTAGCCTGCTCGTAGTGCATTGGTCAGTGATTTTATCCCATGAATTTTTCTCCCAAATCACAACCTTTTGCAGGCTGGGCTTCACAAAGTTTCCACGCTGATTTATCTCCATTCTATTTTTAATGTAGTCATTGATTTCCATGCACAAATGATCCTTGAATGGCTTGTTTATTGCAACATCAAGAATCTGGAGATAGGCAGTCATTCCTGCGGGAATCATTATTTGATCTATTCTTCTCTCTGCAAGGAAGTTCTTCATGTCTTTAGTGCGGTGAGTGCTGGCTGAATCCCAGACTAGCAAACCTCTTTGGCCACCTCGCTAAACAAGTGGAAGCATTAAATCGACCCATTTCCTTATAACTGCTTGTGTGAACAAGGCGTTTTCGGTTTTAAGAACATAAATGACTGAAACACGTTTAATCTTATCATTTTTGCCCTTAGTGATGATTAGAAGTGGGGCTTTCTTTCCATCCAGATGAATTGCCAAAACACAGGTAACACGCACACTTTCGTAACCAGTGGAGGGAATGTAGATTGATGAGGAATCCCTCTGATCAATTGTCGTTTGAGATCCTTGGCCCATAAACACTGCAGTTTCATCCATAGCAATCATGTTGGAGAGTTGGTATTTAGAAAAGTCAATGCCATCAACAAAGGACTTGAATGCAAGAGCACGTTTAATAACTTCAGTATCTTCCAGCTTGAACAGTGTTGTTAATCTTCTTAGAGACAGTTCATATCGCTGAAGGAAGCCATCCAGCCAGTGTTGTGATGCTTTGAATTCTTCTGGGGATATTTCTAACTGTGGTGCCATTGCAAGGGCAAATGCTTGAATACCAGCCCTGTGGACAACCAAAGCCTTTGCTCTCCTGTCAGCAATCCATTCACAGATGATGTCTGCCAGCTCAGGAAATAATGGTTGCCGACCTGATCCACACTTGTGCTTCTTAGCATTTTCCTCGTCCACCTGTTGACTGAGGTTATCGTACTCTGCTCGCCATTTTTGGACCATTTGGAGATCCAACTTCTCTTTGCAGAAAGCCATAAGATTCTTGCCCCAGGAGTCCTCCACGATTCCTTTCTTGTACTCGACGGAATAGCTCTTTCTTTTTGCACTCGTCTCGTCTGGGGGTCAAAATATCATTACCTTTAAATCTACCATTAAATCAAGTGTTAATTGTTAAATCGATACAAAAGTGGCAACAAAAATGATGACAGTTAAGAATGTGCGTTCGGCCCCAAAATATTAACTCTCTGATTTTTAAAGAATTCATTCAGTCACCGTTGCCAACACAATAACATGGATAGGGACGGACCCCTTTCGTAATCCATTGAAGGCAGTTAGAACACTTCTTACTTTTTCTTTGAGTTTGCATGTGTCTCCCTCCCCCCCCCCATTTCTAAAAACACACACCACCTGTTGATGAATAACTTTTCTGCCAAAGATAGCATTCACAGGTAAAATTGTAAAATTTCCCACGTTGGCTTCCCTTTTCAGAACTGGATGTTGCAGCTGCCGAACAAAAGACTGCTTCTTATCATCTCCTGCTAGCTCTCTGAACCGAACTGAATGCATGCACCATAATTACAAAAACCATATCCTCGGCTGAGTTCAAAGTCAATCAGCTTTCTTTCTTACTCTGGGTATTCAAGGCAAATTAAACCCATGAACAGGGTACCCTCCAGTGATTTTGGCACTCGCTTCAGTTTTTTTGAAAAGTGACAGGCTGGCTGACTACGGTACTACGTATCATAACTGGGGCTTATTTTTGGGGTAGGGCTTATATTATGAGCATCTGGAAAAATCATGCTAGGGCTTATTTTCCAGTTAGGTATGTATTTCGGGAAATATGGTATTCAATCTTTCAAGTTTGTGTTTGGAGGCAATAAGGTTTTCGATTTTACCAATGTTTTTTCTTTAACTTTATTGCTCTTTATCAACATTCACAAATATTTTGATGACTTCATCATTAACATCATTATCATATAAATATCCCTCTAGATTATTAAATTCATGCAAGGTATTGATACTTAGTTTGTCTATCCAAGATCTTTTACTTCTAATTTGTGCTCTTAGTCTTTTGATTTCAGACATTTTAAAAATCTTTTCATCATTTCTATTTATGGCTCTGTTTCGTATCTGAAGGTATCTCGGTATTACATGATTATTGTTACATGTCATGGACCTATATGTCAAGATGCCTATGACATTGTGCGCGGGGCAGATGTGATTGGCGATCTGCAGAGCAGTAGCATATGAGCTGTAACACCATCAACAGCTAACTTTGATGATGGCCATGACCAGGTCGACCGAAATGTATCGGGACATTAGCCACCTGATTTTTATCAGTGACCTTCAGTTCACCTTGGATACTGAGTTCTTGTGTACTTTTTTTTTTTTTTTTTTTAAGTTAGATTTTATGTTTTATTCATTTTACAGATTCGAATGCTTTTAACAATTCATTTTATTCAATATTCTTTCACTTTTAACTAGGATCTAGTCATTTCATTTTGCAATCCCCAAATCATTAATGTTACCTTATTACTGCAGTACGGCCTCCAATAATATACCTCAAGGGATTTTGAACATTACTACGATATACTTCTGACTGTATCATGCAGCATATCACATTTGCAAATATGGCAGTTACAGTAAGTTTAATGAGGTAAGATTTTTTAATTGTGTTTTCTTTGGTGACATTTTAGGAGTTGAAGCTTGATGGTTCTTTAATGTGAATATTAATGTGTGAAACAGAGGTAACATAGATATTTCATGGGATATTTATGTTGGTATAAATGTATATTAATTCTACATAGTGCTATTCATTGTATATTAATTTTGGTTTAGTGAACTATTTACTGCCCTTACCCATTATTACTTTTCCGTAACAGGTTTCTAACGCATAGAGACCTGCTCTATTTATAGGAATTGCCAGTTTCACATTCCACATGACTGGGTGCAACATTTTTGCCTTGAATATTGTTATCGAGGTACATATAACATGGTTCATGCAACTTTTCAACCATAGACTTCCAGTACTTTTCCAGGACATACAATCCAAATGCTCTAACTTAAGACATAATGAAACCACAGGTCTGTTCAACCTGTAACCTACAACAAACAACTTTCTACATCATATAAAAATTAGAGTAGCAATCGCTAATGGCATTATATTTTGCATAGATCATATCATAGATTGATCCCTACATGCTTGAGCAAACTTAATACAGAACGCAGAATGTTGAAAATGATGTCTGCTGCAGCTAATAATTAAGAAACTCAAAATTGCAGAAAAACACTGAAATACCAAAACTATCACTGAAAATGTAACCAGGTTTAATTTTTATGAAACTTTTATATACATTAAACTATACTGATTTTGAGAAAAATTTATTTTTCTACTTTGGCTTTAGTTCAATTATTGAAGAAAATTATAGAATAAAAGAAAAACATAAAACTATATGTAAAGCTGTATTCATCAGTGATCAAAGCAAATTAACTGGGCATGTTTAGAAAACTAATTATAGAAGATGGAAAGTGATTAGTTAGCTCAGAAAATACTAAGAAACAACTAGATTTAAGTTTCTGATATTAGAAAGCAATCTGATTTTATGGCAAATTTTTTCATAAAGCATTCATTAGCAAATTTTGGTAAAGGTCAAAATAAGTCACAAAAATTAATGAATGAATGAATAAATAAATAAATAAATACATAAATAAATAAATAAAAATAAAAAATCAGCTACTTACTGCCACCAGTGGCTAAAAAGTATGTTATGAAAATTAACAAATGGTGCACGAAGAATTTCTCATAGCAAAAGGAAGGTATCAGAGATAAAGATTTCAAATCAAACAGCTAAATGAAGAAATGTAGAAGAAAACATGATATAACTCTATGCCTTCTAGTGGAAAAATTTTGTATAATGGAAAAGCTGAAAATAGGAGAAAAGTATTCTTCATGGCAAAAGCTATGGTAAGGAAAAATAACTTTTCAAATACTTCTTCCAGAAGCCGAGATAGCAAGGAAAAGGCTTTGACCTTTACGCCCCCAAGGAAGAAAGTTGTGCATTATTTAAAGTGGATCTTTATGTAGTAAAAATCTTGTTTGCTTCTGCATCTTTATTGTAGCGAATGGCATACAGCAAAAAAAAAAAAAAAAAAAAAAAAAAAAAGAAATTTCCCAATAGTGTTTTTAGAGGTGGAGACACAGTTACAAACAAAGTACACAAACACCACCTAGTGGCAGAACTGTGAAATACTAACCTCCTCAAATACAAATCTAAAGTGTTCCATAATGTAAATGGTATCCGGTGTTAAAAGAATCTTTTTCAATCGGGTTTTTAGTCGCGCTGATATTAATGTAAATAATATTATTTTACGTAAACAGAAACGCGAATTCACACCCTCTAGTGGCACACTTGGGCATTAAGAAAAATTCGAAATTATAAGAGAAACATTTGACACCAAAAATGTTCTCCAACAAGGAGGAAACTTTTAAAATCAGACTTCTAGGGACAAAGATATCGACAAAAATAAGAGATACATTTATGCCCTCTAGTGGAAAAACTATGGGCTATTTTAAGCAGGAGGTATTTGCAAAAATTTGCGAAAGAATTTTTTCATCGAGTTTCCAGAAGATCAAATTTTGTTGCAAATACATCAGAAGCAGAAATAAATATTTATGCCCCCTAGTGGAAAAACTATGGGCTATTTTAAGCAGGAGGTATTTGCAAAAATTTGCGAAATAATTTTTTCATCGAGTTTCCAGAAGATCAAATTTTGTTGCAAATACATCAGAAGCAGAAATAAACATTTATGCCCCCTGGTGCCCAAATCATTCTTTATCAAAAATGAGAAGTTATGTGCAAAACATATCCCATCACGAGCTGTATCCAACACAGGAAAATGTTTTTAAATGGGATTTTTAGAAGCATAGATATGGGGAAAATTGTGATTTACCTTTACTCCCCCAAGCAGAATATTTATGCATTACTTGAAAAAGACACTAACTAAAATAATCTTCAATATAAATGGCATCCACAGGAAAAATAACTTTTTCAATCGGATAGTTAGAAGTAAATGTGTGAAACTAGTGGCTTAGAGGGCCAAAAGCCTCAATCTAGCAAGAAGTAATTTCACAGTTTTCAAGGAAGTGGTAATAAAATTGCACCTTTTTTCTTCCTATTTTATGTTCGATTATCTCAGCTGCAGTCCTGAAAGTTTGTGTGTAAGGATTTTTAGTCATATCCCTCTGCCCGCATTTTGCGATGAGACGAAGTGAGAGTACTTTCCATATGTACGAAGCTAAACTGAGTGTTGTGACACATACACTCAGTCTAGCTTCGTACATACAACAGTCAGCTGATTAAATTTACAAGAAAACTTTTATTCCCCCGAGATTCTTGGGATCATGTTCTGCCAAAATGAGCCATCTTACAATGCCGTACAGTGTACCTATGTCGCACAATTTTGTGCACACTATGAAATTATATATAAGACTAATGGCTTGGTGGGGCAAAAGCCCCAATCTAGTATGGAGTATTTTTCAGTCTTCAAGAAAGTAAAGTGGTAATAAAATTGTGACATTTTGTCATGCTTTATGTATTCCGTTGAGGGAATATGGAGAATGTGTAAATATATTATCAACAAAACGCAGGCCCAGGTTGAGTCCTGCTATTTCATGTTCAATCGCCTTAGTTACAGTCTTGAATGCTTGAGCATAAGGACTATTAGCCAGAATATCCGCCACGTATGTCAATATCGATTGCTTTAATTCTTTATTTTCATTATGACCAATATGTATCTATATCAGTAGCTGCCGAGGAATCTGTAAAGTACAATTTTTACCAGCTAGTGGTAATAAATCCGAGATGTACCGGTGAATCTGCCCCTGAATTTTAAAGTGGTATGGACCATTGCCTGGAATCTCCTTTTTTGTGGCCGAGAGAGAAGCGATTGATATGTCACTATTGTATTTCCGGGTGTATTGGAAAAAATTAGAACCGTTTAGAAGTAGGTCCTTCAGCCCCGTATTTATCTCTAGTTCTGGAAGGGAAATAAGGCCATTATGACAACAGGAATTAAAATGACCATTAGTTTCCTCATTAGCGAGACGCAAAGCACAGCAGTGCACACACTCAATATTCATTGCACCCAAGCTGTGCTCATGAATGGCAGTTTCGTCCAATAAAGCTTTTTGGAAATATTGGTTGCCGTGTGTATTACTGTGATCATTACATGTGCTTCAAAAATTCCTTCATTCACGGTACATTACGAAAAACATGTCCTCGTTTGAGTTGTCTCTCTAAAATGCTACACATAACAAAACCCTGGTATCATCCTTACTGTAACACAATTTACAGTTGAATAGCAGTGGAAGCACAAGCAGTCTTGATAATAGCCAATCAGCTCTTTGCTTGCTGGCTTTGGATGGTGCCATCTTCCAAGGTTGTATGACTTCCTGTCTGCCCCACATTGTGCTAACACAGTCAGAATGATTGTTGTGACATGTACAACAGTCAGCTGATTGAATTTAGAATAAAATTTATATTTCTCCCCTGATTTTTGGTATCAAGATCTGTAAAACAACTCATTTCCCAAGTTCGTACAATGTACCTATGTGAGAAATACTATGAAATTGCATACAGAATAAAATGTATTTTGAATTCGATAGGATCTGCATTTATGCCTTCTGGCGGCTAAGTTGTGGATCGGAAAAACTGGAATGTAAGGATCATCATTCTCAGATTTCAAGCTTCTCAATACAAAACAGAATTTTACAAATCAAACTAACAGTTGCAGAGATATGGTGTCCCCGGCCGAACAGACAAAGTGGTAGCATAAACATGATCTTTTGTTACAAAAGACATGCTAATAAATGAAGCTTCAGTACTGCTAACAGACAATTAAACCAACAGCCCCCTGGATTTTGTAGGGGGTGGGGAGGGAAATTTGTCAGACATAAGTTATATGAGTAGAAAAATCCTAAACTACAAAACATCGCACAGGGACAAAAAGGCAGGAATGGACAGAATTCCAGGACATGCAACAGAATTTTAGGACATTTCCAGGATTTCCAGAACACATACAACAAACCATGATACAATATTGTGCGCATTCAGTGCATATACAAACTACAAATGTAAGATTGGAAACTTTACATTTACAAACTGTAAATGTAAAATTTCCACAAGGATAATATGACTTACATGATACTAAAAAATTTTACTGGAACGTGGCAAGCTCATAAGACAAACAAAATGTATTGACATAACCAACCTTAAAAAACACCATAATACTTTCAAGTTGGAACTGAAGAACAGATTCTCTGCTTTAGAAGGCCTAACATCGGAAGAAGTGGATATTTCGGAAGTTAACAGAAAAGTAACCAAAGCTCTTATGGAAACAGCAACAAAATTAGCTGGGTCTAAGAACAAGTTGCATGTAAACAAATTATCAGGAAAAACCAAAATGTTGATGCAAAAAAGAAGAGAGATGAGGACAACTAAAGAAGATGTGACTTCCAAAGTGGAATATATAGAGCTATGCAAGACAGCACGAAAAAGTATCACTGAAGACGTAAGGAAATTCAACTGTGAGCTAGTGAGGAAAGCAATTGAAAACAACCAAAGCCTAAAGATAGCAAAGGGACATCTCAGTAAGGGAAGAAAACAGATTATGGCTCTGAGAAAAGAAGATGGTTCTATAACAAGAAATAGAGGCGAAATTTTGACAAGAGTGAAAGATTTCTACTCCAAATTATATGAAAGGGATGATACATGTACTCCAGACATCATGAAAGGTACCAGAGTTCTTCCAGTCCTCCCAGCAGAAGTTGCTCATGCAATCAAGAACATGAAGCGGGGGAAAGCTCCAGGAGAAGATGGAATTACTATAGACATCATACAAGAAGCAAGTGGAGAAATTGAAACAGTACTAGCCCAAATTTTCACTCGATGCCTTAATGAAGGGAAGATTCCTGAGGATTGGAACAATGCTACAATGATCCTGCTACATAAAAAAGGTGACATTGAGGATCTCAGGAACTACAGACCTATCAGCCTCCTATCAGTGGTTTATAAAATCTTCACTAAAGTTCTTTCACACCGCTTGAAGGTAACACTGGACATGGCTCAACCGAGAGAACAAGCTGGATTCAGGAGTGGCTACAGCACAATAGATCATATCCACGTACTGAGAGAACTAATTGAAAGAGCGAGGGAATATGAACTTCCATTGTGCATGGCTTTTATCGATTATGAAAAAGCCTTTGATTCGGTGAAACCATCAGCAGTTACCACGGCTCTGAAATCCTGCGGTATTGAAGATGCATACATTAATATTATTAATAACATCTATGAAAATGCAAGTGCAAAGATTCGGCTGTTTGAAAATACAACACACATAAAAATTGGAAAGCAAGTGAGACAAGGTGACACCATATCTCCGAAGCTCTTTAATGCTACATTGGAAAATGTCTTTCAATCACTGAACTGGGAAAACAAAGGGATAAAGATTAATGGAGATTATCTAACCCACCTTCGTTTTGCTGATGACGTAGTCATTTTGCAACTACCCCATCAGAGCTGCAGAGTATGATCCAGGAACTTGCTGACAAGAGTAAGAAGTGGGATTAAAAATGAACTTTCAGAAGACAAAAGTGATGTTCAATGCTTTTACAAGAAATGAAGATTTATCGATTGATGGAGAAAAACTGGAGACAACAGATACGTATGTTTATCTTGGACAGCAGATATCAAGTGAGGGTCACATTGATGAAGAAATTAATCGGCGTACAAAACTTGCCTGGAGAGCTTTGGAAGAAACAGCATAATTTTCAAGAGCAATATGCCATTATGTCTTAAAAGAAAAGTGTTTGATCAATGCATCCTTCAGTGCTTACATATGGTGCAGAGACGTGGACCTTAACTAAAAGAGACATACAAAGGCTGCAGACAACTCAAAGAAGCATGGAGAGGTGCATGCTTGGTATAACCAGGAGAGATAAGAAGAGGAACTCGTGGATCCGAAAAATGACGAGAGTGGAAGACATCATGATCAGAGTTAAATCCCTGAAATGGCAATGGGCTGGACATACTGCCAGAAGGACAGACCATAGATGGACAGCCTTGAAATTTTAGATTGGATTCCAAGGGACAGGAAAAGACCCAGAAAAAGACCACATGGGAGATGGGTGGATGAAATTCGTAAATATGCGGGAGTGACATGGAGGAGACTGGCACAAGACAGACTGTTGTGGAGGAAACTTGGGGAGACCTTCGTCCAGCAGTGGATTGATAATGGTTGACAATGATGATGATGATGAAATAACTTGTCAGGTGATAAAAAAATTTGTGGGCACCTGGGATCCCTCCCCCTTTCCATGAAGTGAATGAACTCTATGTATGGTATATCTTAGAAATGATCCAGTGATAAACTAGTAACACCAGCATGATCATGGATACAAATTCTCCTAAATGAAGACGATTTATCAGGATCTAAAGAAGAAACAAAATACCCGAAAGATAATAGATTTAATGAAGAATTTAGAAGTTTTGAAAATGTCAACAAAGAAAGCCTTCATGAGTGTATGCATCACATCATACTATTTGGAGCTGGTTCATGTAAATTACGATGATAATACTATATGAGTGATGCAGATATCTTTACCACTGCTGCAAATGAACTTGAAGAGAATGCAGAAGTTAAGAAGTGCATCAATCATAGCAAGCGTCAACACATACCCAGTGTTGACGCTTTATTAGAGTATGAGTCAATGCAATTTTGATTGTAATGATATTATACCTAAGAGGGAAATTCAAACTAGCATTAGGAAACATCTCAGGGATTCTTGAAAATAAGCAAAAATTACAGATTATGAATAAAATTATGAGAAGTTTGTTGCTAGCACAATAAAATATTAAAACACAATAAAATATTAATTTTGAGTTTTCCATGTTTTTTCTCTCCCATCATGTTCTCTGGATTATCCTTAGATAATTCGAAGAACATCGCATCATGCTATCTGGAGCTTGTGAGTTCCAGATGTTCTTTTATGTTGCAGTTCATTAATCATAATTTTAACAGCTTTTATGATGACTGAAGAGCAAGAAATAAAATTAACATAAATACAGCAAAAAAAAAAAAAAAAAAAACAGAAAAAAATAAATAAATCATGGATATGATAAAATAATAAAGAAAAGCATTTGCAGAATACCACAGGCATAACACAGTTGGTTAGTCACTATGTGCTGTGTGGGAGATGGATGTTTCTGACCGGTGTTCGAATCCCAGTCCTACCGGCCATCTAGTCTGCAGTTTTTCCACAGACTCCCTGTGTTTGGGGACATGACTGTGTAGATGGTTTCCTGTGAAGTTGGCCCTGGACGCACTTTGTCTCTTATTTGTATGCAGCAAAGGAATGGAAAGCCGGCTGTGCTAATTTGACAGTAATCCTCAAGGGTGCATAGTTGTCTTTGCGGAACTCAACCCACCATGGGAGGACGAGATAGAGTGAGAGACAAAGAAATTTGCAAAATGAAATCCAAAAGCTAAAACAAATTAAAAACCAGTGAATATGATCGTTGGCACAAATGTGCCATATTTTCACTGTTCCCATGTAGCAACTCCTTCAGAAAACTTAAAATTTTGTGAAGGAGTTGCTACATGGATTGAAAATGCTTCTTGCTTTTATCTGTTGTTTTGTTTACGTTTATTGAAATACCTGACAATGGAGCACTTGGTGCTTTGAAAGATCTTGTAAGTTGCTGTACCTTAAAAATGTATATTTTAAGTACAGGCAGTATTAATAAAAATACTTTATCGTGCTGAGAAGGCTTTTCTAATTAAAATAATGTTTAGCGCACGAAGAATCCTTATTAAAATTACATTGCCCTGTAGTAGGAATTGAACCTGCATCTCCCAATTTCCATTTGAGCATGCTATCCATTATACTACCCAGGACAAAGAAGTTCCAAGCAACTGAAGCTGAGCAGATGTAGCTTAGAAATCTGAGAACCATTCAGATTTCCACCAGTCGAAGCTATGCCATGCTTCCTTGAAGTGTCGCTATGACCTTTTCTCACATCCAGGGTCGGATGTAGATCACAAGTTCCAATGCTTCAGAGAACATCATACATAAGGGGGAAACAAATTTCCCTGAAGAAATAATTCTTTACAAATACATAGAAGGCAATACAAATGTGTTTGTTGGCACAAATGATAGAAATATTCTTCACAAAATTTCTCACATCTGACACCAGATGTGAGAAAAGGTCATGGTGATACCACAAGGAAGCATGGAACAGCTTCAACTAGAGCAAATCTGAACAGTTTTCAGATTTCTAAGTTACATCTGCTTAGCTTCAGTTGCTTGGAACTTCCTTGTCTTGGGTGGTGTTAACGGATAGCATGCTCGAATGGAAATCAGGAGATGCAGGTTTGATTTCAGCTCCAGGGAAATGTAATTTTTAAGTTTTCTGAGGAACTTGCTACAAGGAACCAGTGAAAATATGCCAAATTTGTGCCAATTATCACATTTGTACTACCTTTCATGTATTTGTGAAGAATTATTTCTTCAGAGAAATTCGTTTCCCACTTATGTATGATAAAACCAATGAAGTTTTGTGAGCAACTTCTATACATATCATTAAGCTGTTCTTTGAGATTCAGAGGTTAGCTCCTCAAAAAAAGACAAAGTGCCAAGTACACATTTAACCAATAGAACTAGAAATGATTTTTTCATGGTGAACTGTCCTTCTCAAGTGCGGTAGGTCCACCATATCCCTCACTCGAGTCATTTTTAGTCTCTTAAAAATCATACAGGTACATCAGTATGGGCGATCAGCCCACAGCTGACAATTCCAGATGGTGCTTCCATCTAAGGATTCCAGAACATAAGCCAGTGAGTTGGAATCTTTTCGCCAAGAATGTCACATAGAACTAGCTGATACCTCTCCAAGATTCATAGATGCTCTTGTTGCTATTCTGTGTGCCATTGTTGCCCATGGAGCACCCTGAGGAGGCAAACCCATCTCTCACTAAAATCGACCAGTGCAACTCCCATGCATCCAAAATAAAAGATGCGAAAAGAATTTATAAAGATTAAAGTTAAATACACTCTGAAAAAAAAAAAACACACACAGAGGGAATCATTTAATCAAGAAGAAAATTGGTATGTGAAATGTACATGTATAGGAAAGGGAATGACTGCAATTCCCAGAAGTTGGCCCATTTATTCGTATTAAACAGCGACATGAGTGGAACAAATCAGTACGTTGTAGTGACACCCTTTCTCAAATACAAGCAGTTACCTGGTGTCTCATAGGAGCACAAAGTTCACGGATAGAGTCCTGAGGTATTGCATGCCAGGTGGTGTCCAACTTGAGGGCCAATTTGCCAACATCCCAGAATAGGCGAAGCTGGAGTCCCATCATGTCCTAAACATGTTTGATAGGTGAGAGGTCAGGCGACTGGGCTAGCCATGGAACGATGTCAACATTATGGAGGCAGGCCAGGGAGAACCGTGCCATGTGTGACCAGGCATTATCCTGTTGAAAAATTGCTCTGTGATACTGTGACAGGAACAGCAAATCAACAGGTCATAGCATGTCATCAACACCATTAAGTTGTGAGGGTGGGATGGAGGCCTACCAAGGGTGACTGGCTATCATAAAAAATGGCTCCCCAGACAGTCACTCCTGGTGTGCGAGCAGTGTGCCGTTCCATGTTAAAAGCAGGATCCATGAGCTGGCTGGCTCATCTTTAGACATGCATAAGCTAGTCATTAGTGCCAAATGCAAACCGCGACTCATTACTGAAAACAACATGAAGCTACTGGACACTATCTCATGTTGATTGGGCCAGACACCACTGCTACTGGTGCCAGCAATGCTCGCTGGTCAGTGGTACATGGTGGAGTGACCTCCTCGAATGTAGTCCCTGTGCTGCAAGTTAACAAGGTCTGGATGGCCACTCCCATACCTGTAGACAACGCAATACGGCCACAGATGATTGAACGAAGAATTCGGTTCTGTTTGTGTGACTCTCACAATCACTTGATCCTCACATCCTGTCGTTGCCCTTGGCTGTTCACACTCTGCATGGTGCTGGATTGTGCCCTCTTCGACCCATTGGTGCTAACAATGTCCAATTGCTGCATCGCTTCGACCCAAATGCCTCACTATACAGCAACTTGACCAATCCGCCTCTCTCAGCCCAATTGCTCAGCCTCTCTCAAACTCACTCAACTGTTCATATTGTGTACAGATCTGATGTTGAGGCATCCTCACAGTCTGTGAAGGTTAATGCAACTACAATCAGCTGTCACAATTGCCTCTGTGTGTGAGCTTTGCTCTTGATACACTTTCCTCGATGCACGGTTCCCATGCACTGTGGTGAGCCACTATTTAGTCATTGGTTGTTATTTTTTAATCATTTGCATATTTGGCCCTGCAGTACTTGCATGTGTAGTTTTACCAGGATTGAACAAATTTGTCAGGGTGCTTTTTTTTTTCTTTTTTTTTTTGCAAAGAGTGTACCGAACTGTACAAACTTAAAAATATCTAATTTAAACAAACAAAAAAACCTCACCAACATTTGTTTTAAATGAATCAGAAATGCATAAGATTTTAACAAAAGATAAGAAAAAGACTATAATTGAAATAAATTTTATATACAAAGTTAAAAGAATTGCTTAGAACCAGGGTGATATAATAGATTGGTAACAACCGGTTCACATTGACCACATGAAAAGGGGAGGTGGGGTCAAGACTTTAATCATGTTTGCTGAAGTACGTAAAAAGTTTCACTGCTGCATATGATACATTCTATGCTGAATGTTAACGATAGAAAGGAAGATCAGTGGGGTGATGTAATGACTATTAAAAGCCCTAGCACATGTGATGATGTGGGTATGTCAATGCTAACAAGAGCACCTCTTACATCTTTTAATTAACTACTGTAACTTCTGATCAATGACTAAACTGTGCATCTTATCCATTTTCAACAAATCTAACACTGGTAAAAAAAAAAAAAGAAAAAAAAAAAAAAAGAATTATGGAAGTTATTTTACAGAACTGTAAGTGAACAGATCCTTCTCCTACATTCAAAATATTGACTCAGTATAAATTGCTATTAACAGGCAAAGTTCCCTGACTTCCTGGAATGGAACATTAACATTGTATCGTAATGAATGATGAAACAACACACACACACACACACACACACAACAAAGGAAAGGAAAAGAGAAAGAAGAAAAGAATGCAGTACTGAACTGGAAAAAGTCTGCTATCATGCTTTTCACCCAAACGCTGAATTTGTCAAATGGTTCCATCGAAGCATCAGAATTTAAACAGTTTGCAAAAATGGACCAAACCAGCTGCATATCAGTACTGCTTAATTAAAACATTGAGTAAGAGAACATGTTCACAGAAATTAGAACACAATTTAAAAATCCACGTCATTTACCCTTTTAACTAAAGAAATGTGAAGAATTACAATAATGGTAACACGATAAATATAATAAAAATATGACACAATGATTACAGTAAATGGTAACACATAATAGTGTAACTTATAAAAAAGAAGGAAAAGACCTAGAAATTCAATCAAAATAAAATATACAAGAAAAATCATAACATTGAATTTTAGAATAAACCCTGCTAGATGGTAGCACAGGGTATCTGCAATTACAGCACATGGAGGGTGCCAACAGATCTTTTCAAGAAAGCTGCACAGTAAGTGATATGTTGCAGCAATACTAAAGTGATCTACTCATTGAAGATGACCATGTGAATGACTGAAATGTACATTGGAGTTCATTTTTAAATTAGTGTCAGAAATGCAGAAGATATGTGATGTGATGATGAACCATTTACAACAGTGGAAGGAAGAGCATATAAGAATTTTTAATGAATAATTTTCATTGTTTCTTTTTAAATCAAGCAGTTGAAAATAATGATGGACAGTTTTTTAGTTTTTACTGTGAAAGTATAAAATTTGATAAAAGCATTTTAAAACAGAATTTTCAAAATTAGACTTTTTAGGTTCTCATGAAACATTTCAAGAGTTGTAAATTTTGAGAGTTTTAAGGAATTATTATATGTGACAATATGATATATTAATATTATTATTACAGATGGAAAAATTGCTGAAGAATTTAGAGTCTTCTAAGATGGTCAAGATATACCTGTAGAGAGGATGAAAACCATGCTGAAAAAAAAATTGGTGGGGAAGAATATTGGAGAGCATGAAGGAAAGTCAGAAAACACAGAACAAAGAAAAAAATGGAGCAGACCTGTTTGATCAGAAGATCTTAGAACTAAAACAGCCAAAATGAAAAAGTTAATTTTTAGTGCTAAAAAATGTAAGTAAAAATATGTAAAAAAAGTTTCTACTCTTGGAAGTTTTAAGGACTTCTTAATGGTTATATAATATGAGTATATCATGAAATGCTAATTTTTGATGCAAATGCCTCTGATTTCAGCTGTAAGTTTCATGCAGAGACTACACTATATTCCTCAGTTAAAACTGAATCACACTTCCCAAAAACTTTTTTCACTTTTTTGTATTATCTCTGACAACATTATCATCAAATTTTGTTTAAATTGCACAGGTCTCAAATGATGCTTCATTTTCCCTTTCCACTACCCATATCTCTTTTTGCACAACTTCATTTTAGTTAATTTTGAGTACATGTCATGCATGTACAAGTGTTTAGTACAAATGCACACACTATGCTTGAAAATAAATAGCTGATAAAAAAAAAAAGCTGATTTTCAATGCAGCAATTTTTATGTAGGATTTAATTATATAAAATCAGGTTTTCATGAATGCAACTTTTATGAAGTACAGGGGACATCAAAAGGAAACCTTTTTCTAACTAGGGGGAACCAGTGTTTCTCAAAAAAAAAAAAAAAACTGTCCACAGATAAACTGCAATAATTTTTATTCTATACCCTGCACTATGAGTGTTTCATTGCATTATGAAAGATGGATGGCATCCAGGCCCTCATGTTTCTCTGCTACCACAGCGTCAGCTCTTTCCTGCACTTTGAATATATCTTGCACCACTGGCATGAATTTTCTGCTTAATGCCATTGCATATGCATTTGTTATATTTCCAGATCTTCCAACTCCACAGGCCAGAGTTCATACAGCATATTCACAAAAGCCATTCAAATATTTTTTCAGGAACTCTTCAGCAGATTTTCAAAGTTTGTTAATGATGACTACAAAGCTCATGAAAGAAAAATAAAGCAAACTTTTTAATGGGAATAACTTGGAATTTATCTAATGTACTTCTGTATTGTCAGACATATTGTAGCTATCAACCTTACTGAAGAAAAATCATACATACTAACAATAATAATGCAAGGAACTGTACACCAACTATATTAAGATAGTACAACTATACTAGTTATCCGAATTTATTGGCATAGATAAAATCAAGGTTTCCAAGCTTTCTCACTTGAGAAAGCCATCTGGTTGATGAGCGAAAGCTTGGAAACCTTGATTGAGAAAGCCATCTGGTTGATGTGCGAAAGTTTGGAAACCTTGATTTTATCTACGCCAATAAATTCGGATAACTAGTAGTTGTACTATCTTACATACTAACATTATATAAGTAATTCCAATTTCATAATAGTGTTATATTGGGTTGTCACATAAGTTCGTTCGGTTTTTCCCATGTTATTTGAAGGAACACGAGCAATATTTTGGTCATAATGTTATATGTTTTTTTGTAGCTCTATTCTTCCTGCACAGCTTTTGTTCATCGGTTTTGATATTATATTCGGTTTAACTCTTTTTAGCCATATGAAGATGGAGAGCCAAATAGACAAAAATTAGCATTTTTGACACATGCTTCTCTTCACTTTCAATCAAGGTTCTACAGCTGCTTGAGACATTTGTGCTATGTATGGGGAAGGCACTATTACTGACAGAACTGCACAGAAATGGTATTCACACTTCAAGAAGGGAAAATTCGACCTCACAGATTCTCTGCATTGCGGCAGACCTGTTCAGCTCAATGAGGGTGGATTGAATGAGTTCATCTACATCAATCCACTAGAGAATTGCCCAGCAGATGGGATGCTCTCATGATACCATCGCCCATCAACTTCACTCGATGGGTAAGGTCCAAAAACTCGGTGCATGGGTGCCACATTCTCTGAACACAAGAGACAAACTCCACCACTCCACTATCACCGTTAGTTTGCTCGCTTGGCAACAGGCTACTCCTGGACACAAACAGAGATTTCTTTACCACATCGTCACCAGCAATGAAAAATGGTGTCTCTATGTCAATATGAAGCAGAAGAAAGAATGGCTAAGTCCTCACAAGCAAGCAACACCTCGAGCCAAGGCCGAGCTACATCCACTGGTGGGATTGGGAAGGTGTAATCCACTACAGATTGCTAGAAAAGAACACCACAATAATTGCACAGCTTTACATTCAGCAAATGCACTGGCTCAATGAGGCAATTCAGTTGAAACGACCCAACTGGCAGCACGGTGTGTTTCTTCAACATGACAACGCTTGCCCCCATGTCGCTAATCTGACCAAAACTGCTATTCAAGATCTCGGTTGGGAAGTTCTACCACACCCACCATATTCTCCTGATCTAGCACCCTCAGATTATCACTTTTCCCGGTCGCTCTCCAAAAGTCCGCAAGGTGCATTGTTTAATGATGACATCAAGCTGAAACAGTGGCTCGATGACTTTTTTGAGTCAAAACCCGGGGCTTTCTAGCATTGAGGAATTGACAACCTGTCAAAAGGTCGTGAACAATGAAGGAGAATACATTATGGACTGAAAAAACCATTAGAAAGTACCACGTACTCACCAAAAAATTATGGTAATCTCCAATGGCAACACACTTCCAACACGTCATTCATCGTGATGTAACTGGGCTTCAAGGTTAACAGACTTCTTGCTTACGCTTCTTACTTCCGGGTGTGAAAACATCGTTTTTTTTTTGTTTTGTTTTTTTCCCTTAGCCTTATGAGATGTTACTCAAAAAGCTTGTCAATTCTATAAAAATCACACATACAACTCATTCATACCATTCAAGTAAAAACTATGTACATAACCTTACATTCATAGGTGATTAAACCTTGGTCAACTGTAATTATCAAACTCCTCCTTCTGTTTCACAACCTCTGCTACTCCCACTGCAAGTGTCACACCCATTCAGCCCCTCACATCCAATCCTCTAGTACTTTCAACAGGCCTCTGTCATCTTCAGGAGGCAGGTGTGTCTCACCCGCCCACCACAGCTCAAGTGAGCAGAGCCATTGAGGCATGGGCCCCAGTCGCTATCGCTGAATCGTTGTGTCTCTGGCGCCATCTATTGTCCCTGCTGCTCTTTTTTCCCTCTTTCTTTTTACGCTGCTGTTCAATTTTTATTAGGGCTTTCCATTGTTCGTTTAGGTTACTTGGCTCATTAATGTTGCATAATCTTGATCTGTTTTTTCAATTAATACTGATTCTGCTATTCTTAACTGCTTTTCGTTTTTACAGCTCTTAATAATTTTAATATCTTCAAACCTTGGACATTGTTGATTTTCCATACAGTATTGGGTCAATGCTGTCTTAGCTTCTTTTTTATTCCAATTATTAATATGCTGGTTTAATCTATACTTTAATTTATAAACCAGCATATTAATAATTGGAATAAAAAAGAAGCTAAGACAGCATTGACCCAATACTGTATGGAAAATCAACAATGTCCAAGGTTTGAAGATATTAAAATTATTAAGAGCTGTAAAAACGAAAAGCAGTTAAGAATAGCAGAATCAGTATTAATTGAAAAAACAGATCAAGATTATGCAACATTAATGAGCCAAGTAACCTAAACGAACAATGGAAAGCCCTAATAAAAATTGAACAGCAGCGTAAAAAGAAAGAGGGAAAAAGAGCAGCAGGGACAATAGATGGCGCCAGAGACAACGATTCAGCGATAGCGACTGGGGCCCATGCCTCGATGGCTCTGCTCACTTGAGCTGTGGTGGGCGGGTGAGACACACCTGCCTCCTGAAGATGACAGAGGCCTGTTGAAAGTACTAGAGGATTGGATGTGAGGGGCTGAATGGGTGTGACACTTGCAGTGGGAGTAGCAGAGGTTGTGAAACAGAAGGAGGAGTTTGATAATTACAGTTGACCAAGGTTTAATCACCTATGAATGTAAGGTTATGTACATAGTTTTTACTTGAATGGTATGAATGAGTTGTATGTGTGATTTTTATAGAATTGACAAGCTTTTTGAGTAACATCTCATAAGGCTAAGGGGAAAAAAACAAAAAAAAAAAAAAAAACGATGTTTTCACACCCGGAAGTAAGAAGCGTAAGCAAGAAGTCTGTTAACCTTGGAAGCCCAGTTACATCACGATGAATGATGTGTTGGAAGTGTGTTGTCATTGGAGATTACCATAATTTTTTGGTGAGTACGTGGTACTTTCTAATGGTTTTTTCATTTATGAATTGCACGTAAACTATGCGCACTTTGCAAGAGGTTAATACCTTAAAAGTGCAAATATAATAAAATTATGGACTGATTTGTGAAAACTTTTTCATGAAAAATAAGGATTCCAATAATTGGAAAAAAACTGAACAAACTTATCTGACAACCCAATAACAGTATGGATTCTGTCAATTCCCTGTTTTGCTAGAATTCATACTAAAACAATGTTGTACTCTCTGCATTATCAGGAATCATATTCAAATCATACTCAAATCTTTGTGTGAATGAAAATAGCATTTAAACAACAGCACATTGTTCCTGCCAATGCAAAGTATGATTGAGTAATGTGATAATACTCGTACATACATACATATCACTAAGCTGTTCTTTGAGATTCAGTGGTTAGCTCTACAAAGAAATATAAACTACCAGATAATTTTTACCTACTGTTGCCGTATTAAACTTTTCCATTTATGGCGATCTTGAGATACAACTCTGGCTTCACTGACATTCATTACACGCCGTACACAAGATCTTCTATACTTCATACTCATAATCTTTTTCTCAAATAGATACTCTTGAATCTGATCCTCCCATAACTTCCTTGGCCTTCCTCTGCCTTTCCTTCCTGCCACTTGGGCTAAAAATATTTTCTTAGTAAGCATCCCATCACTCATTCTTTTGACATGGCCAAACCACCAAAGCATATTAGTCTCCACCTTGCTAACAACATTTTGCTTCACGTTACACAACTGCAACACATCTTCATTTCTCACACAATCAGAACATATCTTGCCACATTTTTCCAGCACACAAATAATGCTCTTAACAGTCAGAAATGACATTTTTTGATCAAAATGAACAGCTTGCATGGATTTGAACTAAACAAAGCAGCCATTAGAAACAGCGAATTTTGCAATTATATTTCTTTCAGTTTCTGGCTGAAAAAAAAAAAATGCCTCATAGAATTTGAATTTTTGAATTCAAATGAAACCTCATCTTTTTTTTTTTTCTTTTCCTCCTTTTTTAATTTTTTGATTTTCTCACTGGAAATGGTATTTTCTGATTGAAATAAACTGATTATGAGGGATTTGCATTCAATAAAGTGAAACACCAATCCTGCAAATGAAAAAAAAGAAATATGAAAATCAGTACGATAATAAACTAAACTAATGGAAAAGCTACATAAATTTAGGAAAAGAAATATTTCAAAGGATTAACATTCAAACCAAATTGCATTTTTGCAATGTTGGAAATTGCATTTTCTATTCAAAATAAACTGATTTGAAGGAATTCACTTTCAAACAACCATAGTACATAATGTCTTTTGGTTTTAATAAATCATTTAAATCAACAAAGTAATGCAACTTCATTTGGGTGCCATATAAATCTAATGTAGTTTGTATCATTAAAATGTGTGACTAAAAAAAAAGTGATAAGAAGAATAAAATAAAGTAGGAAAATCCACTGTGTGCATTTTTTTCTTCTGTTTTATTAACAATAAAAAAGCATTTGGAAAAAAATTGTATTCATTAAAACAAGATTTTTCTGCAAATATCTAACAAATTCACACAAAAGAGGAAATATTTTTTCAGTTTCTTGAGAAGGATTTTTGGAAAACTGTGAGTTCAATGGAGTGAATAAATAAAATTAGGAGTTTCTAAGGAAAAATAGAGTTGGAAACTATGAAGAAAATTTCCTTACCAGTGCTCCCTAAAGTTTCTTTGCTTGTATCTTTTTTTCTTCCTCACTGTCAACTGACTGAGTACTCAAATCTTTAGGTATTTTAGAAACAATTAGGGATTTTTCTATCAAATCTGATTTGCCAGTAACTTTTTCTTCTCCATTCAATGGATGGACTTTATTATTTCCAGTTTGCTCAAGTTCCTATTAAAAGTATTATATGAGAACATGATTTCAGTTGCATTTTTCAAAATGATTGGTGTAATTTTTAACATAATCTTTTGTATGCTCACACAAATATAAAAACATATACACCATGATTAATTTCATTTCTAATTTTACACTGTATATATTTTTTAACTACTGCATAATTTCAGAGGCACCGAGTATGTGAATTAACAAAACAAGTACATAAAGTCATCAAATCAATCATTCCTGTTTGCTTTGAAAATTCCTTGAGCAGATATTATGAAATGAAAAACACCAACTCCTTTTAAACTTAAAGAGGACAAATTTCTTTACAGAATAAAGTCACATACAGGCAACTTAAACAAAGACTTTGTTAAAAAGATGTACTTTTAAAAATCAAAGTGAATGGTTTAACCATGCAGCAACAGAGATTTTTCAGCTATATTCTTTTATTTTATTTCACATCATGCATTTTTAAATCTATAATGAAGCTTTATGTGAAAATTCAGTATTTTATATCTAATTTAACCATAGGAAGATCAATGCCATAAATATATCATTACTTCCCTATACATCATATACAAACTATTTCTTCTGCCGGATGGATTGGGAAACGATTTTCCTGAAGAAATATTATACCTGCTCCAGGACGATGAAAATTTTCAAGTTTTCTGAACGGAGAGGTTACATGGTGTATGGTGAAAATATTAAAGATTTAATTGCCTATACATTTTTTTCCAGATTCCTGGCATTAATTAGGTGATTTCACTAATATGGCACAAATGCATGCCCAAAAATTCATCACTTTTGCAGTGCATTTGCCAATATTATTACATTGTTACCAATGTAACCTATAGATGTCATTTCATTGTACATATGGTTATCATTTTATCTAAGGTACGAATACGTTAGGTAGGTTACTTATTCTGTTTGTATTATTGCTCCTGTCTCTTGACATGTGTCACTTCAGATTTTTATTTCCAGTTCTCAGTAACCGCTTCCAAAAGAAGATAATTAAGAAATTCATACCTACGTACCAAGCTATTATGTCCTGGGGCAGTTGACAAACATATACAAGCATATGACAAACACTAGAGATAAAAATAAAAAAAAGCGTACTATTAATGGCATCGTTTTCTACACTAAGAGAAAAGAATAATCATATGCACAGTGATTATATTGGGATTGGGATCGAAATGAATGATGATCTTGATGACAAGCAGAATAATGCCAACTTTTTTTTTTTATTATTACTGAGTTTTTATTTGGTGTAAATAGCTTCAATGAAATTTGTGTGCCTAGAAGAAAACATGCTACAACCGCAAAACTTGGCAAATAACTAGTGTGTGCTGGCATGCAAATGATCTACGTTTGGTGCGATTGCACATGACTGCACACCCTGTGGTGTCACTGCAAGCACGAACCAGCAGCCTTATAAACCGGCATGTAGCCGATGCCCCATGAAAGCGAAAAGCACCGGCTGATGCAAGCAAGAGTACAGAGTGAAAAGAATGCCGGGTAGATGCCAGATATGTTGATTTATGCAACATATGGACTTTGAGAGAGGCCTGATAATTAGGCTGAAAACCGCAGGATGGTCGCTGCACCGTCTAGCCCGCCACGTGGATCTTTCTGACCTTACCGTCCGACTGTGTTGGAAGCAGTGGATACGTGACGGCACTGCCACACGGTGGAGCATCTCCGCATAGACCAGGAGGACCACCGGTAGAGAGGATCGATGGATCGTGCACCAGACACGAACAGTCCACTATACAGGCAGATGTAGTGGCTCCTGTGTGTCCATGAACCATTTTCCGATGCCTCGTGGAAGTGAATCTGCAATCCCAGCACCCCTTACATGTGCTTTCATTAACACTGGAACATTGCCTGCTCCGTTTGCTGTGGTGCCAGGCCAGATCAATGTAAAACACCTCAGACTGGTGACGTGTGGTGTTTAGCAATGAGTGTCGCTTTGTTTTGGGGACAGATGATCATTGTGTCCGGGAGTGGAGGTCCCCGAGTCAACGGCACAATCAAAACCTCGCTATCGAGCGCCACACCTCCCCCACTGCAGGCATTATGGTCTGGGGAGTTATTGCCTACAATAGCCGATCAGCTCTAGTAGTGGTACATGGATCATTGACGGGCCAGCGGTATGTGGACGAGATCCTACAGCCCACCTGATCCCATTCCTGGCCTGCATTCCAGGTGCGCTATACCAGCAGGATAATGCCTGCCCGCACACGACTCGGGTTGCCCAGGACTGCCTACTTCATGTCCGGACACTTCCATGGCCTACCTGCTCCCCTGACATGTCCCCTATTGAGCATGTGTGGGACCAGTTGAAATGCCAGCGGCCGCCGTGCTGCACTATCCACAATTTGGAGCACACCGTCCAACATGTGTGGGCCAGTCTGCCGCAGGACAACATCAGGTGTCTGTTCGTCTCCATGCCGGACTGTATAGCAGCACGTATCGCCGCACTGAGAATGACCGGACTGCATGCCACAGATCCCTCTGTAATTGTCCTGAAGCTCTGATTTTGCCATCATGTGTGTTGTTCATCTGTATTATTACGTCCATAAAATTTCAGTTCAATCCTATGCTTCCTTCTTGGTGCACAAATTTCATTGTCAGTGAGTGTAATTCAATTCCATTGTTCTCAAGAGAAAAACTAAAATACAATTGGGGCGGATTGGTCCACCATGATACTGGGACACTTCCCGGTGGGCCACTCGAGAAATGGCCCACTTTCTCATATTCTTTCTTGCCTGGAATTTTTTGAATGCAAGTTTTTTGCTGATTTTAAAAGTATTTGGTATAGAAACATACTTCCTTACCTTTTGAGCACTGTTGCATTTTTACACAAATAGATTACACCTTACGCAGAGCCCATGACTTATCCTGATCACCAAGTTTTACACCAAAATAAACATAATATACTTTTTTCACAAAGTCTGTAATGTTCCTCTGTTACTTTATGAGCACAAGGTCCCCACAGATGTAACAAAAGTTATCTGGGGAATTAAGACACTCCCTTGCTGCCATTCATTTCACTTTGTAAATGGTAGAAACACAAAATCATAAAGCACTATATCACTAATGAAAGAAAAGAACATTCTTTATGACAGAGCTGTTACCCACAAACATCTAAATGCAACTGGACAGAAGCCACAGATATGGAAGGATGGGACAAAACTGTTGAGTCATAGCTGAAAAACTCTATAAAACTGGAATCATTATTACTCATGGCACAACCACACACTGTCACTTAAGTCTTGTTTGCACAACAAAAAGCAAACTAGATCAGTTGGCACCAGTAAATCGATTCAGTATTACTTGGCTTCAGCCCATTTCTTCTACCAAGTGGAAGTCAAGAGATGGCAGGTCAATTTTATTTAGTTTTGCAGAACTTAAACTAAAATTTATGGTATGTATTTTTAGTGAGGCAGGGCGTGCAGCAGTCCAATGAGAAATTTTAAGTAGGAATTTTAGGATTTTTTTCCAAAATTTTAGGACAGCTGCTTTTCTCGAAGAAAAAACAAACAAACAAGAACAGTAAAATTAGTATGAAAAACTTAGAGAGCCACATTTTTTTTTCATTTAGTACTAAGGAATATTATTATTATTCATGAGGAATATTATTATTTATTCATGAGTTTATAATAAGGTGTTATTATTACTCATGAAAAAATAAAAAGAGGCATTTTAAAATTATGCTATATTAATTTACATTGCCAGATCAAATTGAAGTTGATTAAATTGAAGTGACAAAATATAACTCCTGCACCTCGTCGAAATGCGTGCTGATGGCAAAATTGTTTGTAATTTATCCAAAATTAAAAAAACAACAACCAGATATTGTTTAAACCAATAAGATAGGATCATAGCAAATGTCATTTTCAATGATTCATGGTTGAAATATTCAGGTTCTAAAGACCGTACAATAGTCCGTACAATACTAAATGAGTAATGCAATTTTCAGAAAACTCTTCTTACCTTATCACTCTGTCTCTTTACTTCTACGAAGAAAGATTCTTTTGCTGGCCACGTTCTACAGTTCATTGTAATTTGTTTTAGTGGGTAGTGGGAGCTTTCAGCTTTGTAGCTCAAATGAGGTGATTGCAATAGCAGTCTAGTGCAGTGTTTCCCAGGAACATAGGGAGGGGGTTCCTAGGAGTCTTGACCCTCCCCTCACCCATGAGCCTAGATGATGATTGCAGATAAACTCTAAGCAATGACCAAAAATGTCCCACAAACAGGCGGCTGGCTAGGGTAATCCTGTTCGGCCACTTCCTTTATCCTCCCTCCTCCTGCCCACTCACATTATCTCTCCGTTCGAGGCTTACCAAGGTGATCAGCTGCGGAAGCTGTGCTGCTTTTCACTAGAAGAGACCCATTCTGGAACGAACTTCACCTGATGCATGTGCTGAGATGTAGGGTGCATACGTAACCCAAGTTGATTCTGGAAGAAACTGCAATGTGAAAACGACACCGGATTGCGAGTTAAGACTAATTCATTGTTTTATAGACAGGGAGGGGAAGGGAGAAAAACCGGTTTCGTGATAAAAGCGCTCATATTCTTACAGTAAGGACCCACAGTCGCCTTCAGTTCTGCAAACCTTTAGGTTGTTTCTTTTGACTTCTTCATCATTTGCGATGTCTAAACGTTTGTGTACCTTACATGATTATTTTTCGAAGAAAATTAGGAGTGAGGAAATTCCCTCAGAATCGGTTGCAAATAAAGCAACTGCTGTGCGAGAGGCCTCGGACCTAGAATCATCTGAAGTTAAAGAAGTCCCAAAAACTGAAATAAAATTGAGTCCAAATGACGTTGCATTACTGGTAAGTAAAAATTTGAACAAGTACGAGAGATTTAACGCGTTACAAGACATTTGGGTGCCAGAAAGTAGCTTCGATTTTCCTGCGACTGCTGTCGGGGGAAAAATCTCAGATTCCAGATTAAGTGGCTGGAAAGATGGAAATGGTTATCCTACTCCCAATTGGAAGACAGAGCTTATTGCAAATACTGTGTCTTTTTTTCCTTGAGTGGAGCAAGAACTGCATGCCAGCCACTAGGACAGCTATGCAAGAAACCATTTAAAAATTGGAAACATGCTGTGGAGAAATATAACTATCATCAAACCACGAATTACCATAAGCAATGTTTGAAGGCTGCCCAAGATCTGGAAGATGTTGCTTTGAAAAGAAGTGAACCCATTGATCATAGGCTAAATGCTGCTGAAAAAGCCAAAGTGGAAAGAAATTGTAAGCTCATTGCTCCTGTTATTGAAACAGTACTTTTGTGCAGCAAACAAGGGCTGGCTTGAGTTGGGAACTTTCAAATTAGATCAAGGACCTACTGATAATGAAGGGAATTTTAGGTCAATTTTCCGTTTCGGACTTAAGATGGCTACGAAAGAGACTGGCACGAGTGATTTTGTGACTATTCGTGAACACACTGGGGAAAATTCTCAGTATATAAGTACTACAATTCAGAACGAGATAATTGAAAGTTGCAATAAATTGCTTACAAAAAAGTTGTCAACATGGTAAATGCATCAAAATGCTTCTCAATTTTAGCGGATGAAACTGCTGACATTGGGGGAACTGAACAATTTTCTTTAAGCCTTCGCTATGTTAACGACGAAACAGCAAAAATAAATGAAAAGTTTTTGCAGTTTGTGCCAGTGAGTGGTAATACCACAGGAAAAGAATTAGCTCAAGCAATAATAAACACATTGGATAAATTTGGTGTGGAAACCAAGTACCTAAGGGGTCAGGGCTATGATGGAGCATCAGCAATGGCAGGAAAATTTAATGGTGCTCAAGCAGTCATGAAAGAAAAATTCCCGTCTGCTATGTTTGTTCATTTTAGCTCACACAGCTTAAATTTAGCCATTTCTGGGGCATGTAAGGTTCAAAGCATTCGCAATACCATGAGTACAGTAGAAAACGTTTATGAATTTTTCAAGACTCCTAAACGTCAGTCATTCTTACAAACAATGGTACAAAATATACTTTCAGATTCCAGAAAGGAGAAACTAAAGCGTTTATGCCTAACAAGATGGGTAGACAGACATGATTCTGTTAGAACTTTTTTGGAGCTTCAGCTGGCAGTCTCAAATGCTTTAGAAGAAATGAGTTCCTAGAATGACAGGCAAACATCATCAAAAGCCATACAGATTTTGTTGGCGATAAAAGATGTAGAATTCAACATTAGTGTTCTTGTCATTGATGTGGTTTTTTGGTACTCAATTTTACTGTGCAAAGCATTACAGAAAGGAAACATAGATTTAGTTGAAGCTATACATCTTGCAGAGGATTTAAAACATGAAATACAATCAATGAGAAAAATCCTGTAACAAATTAAAAACAAATATTTCAAGAAATAATTGAAAAATCAAAATTACTAGATTTTGACATCAAAGTACCACGTTTATGTAACAGACAAATGAATCGTTTTAACGTAGACACAGATTCTGCTGAAGATTATTACAGAATCTCTGTATTCTTGCCGTTTTTAGATTTCTTTGTACAAGACATCGATCGAAGATTTCTAATGCATAAAACCGTTATTAAGAGTTTTCAGTGTTTACTGCCTTTTCACAATTTCTTATCTTTCAATGAGAACGACTTAGAAGAAACACTGCATTTTTATTCAAGTGAGCTGGATGACAGCTAAACTGTGCAAGCCGAAATACAGCTATGGAGAAGACGCCTAAGTAGCCTTATAGAAAATGCAGAGTTACGCAATGCAACTGATGTTTTGAAACAATGCAATATTGCAATATATCCTAATGTACATAAACCGTTGAAGATTTTAGGTGTTTTGCCAGTATCAACAAGCTCTGTGGAATGGTCTTTCTCAACCCTCCAGAGAATAAAAACTTGCGTAGCACTACCTCTGAAGACAGATTAAATGGTTTAGCAATGTTAAATGTCATCATCATCATCATTGTCAACCATTATAACTCCACTGCTGGATGAAGGTCTCCCCAAGTTTCAACCACAATGGTCTATCTTGTGCCAGTCTCCTCCATGTCATTCTCGCATACTTTTGAATTCCATCCACCCATCTCCCGTATGGTCTTCTTCTGGGCCTTTTCCTGTCCCTTGGAATCCAATCTAAAATTTCGGCTGTCCATCGATGGTCTGTCCTTCTGGCAGTATGTCCAGCCCATTGCCATTTCAGGGATTTTACTCTGATCGTGATGTCTTCCACTCTTGCCATTTTTCGGATCCACGAGTTCCTCTTCTTATCTCTCCTGGTTACACCAAGCATGCACCTCTCCATGCTTCTTTCAGTTGCCTGCAGCCTTTGTAGGTCACTTTTAGTTAAGGTCCACGTCTCTGCACCATACGTAAGCACTGGAAGGATGCATTGATCAAACACTTTTCTTCTAAGACATAATGGCATATTACTCTTGGAAATTATGCTGCTTCTTCCAAAAGCTCTACAGGCAAGTTTTGTACGCCGATTAATTTCTTCACCAATGTGACCCTCACTTGATATCTGCTGTCCAAGATAAACGTACGTGTCTGTTATCTCCAGCTTTTCTCCATCAACCGATAAATCTTCATTCCGTGTAAAAGCATTGAACATCACTTTTGTCTTCTGAAAGTTCATTTTTAATCCCACTTCTTTACTCTTGTCAGCAAGTTCCTGGATCATACTCTGCAGCTCTGATGGGGTAGTTGCAAAAATGACTACGTCATCAGCAAAACGAAGGTGGGTTAGATAATCTCCATTAACCTTTATCCCCTTGTTTTCCCAGCTCAGCGACTGAAAGACACCCTCCAATGTGGCATTAAAGAGCTTCGGAGATATGGTGTCACCTTGTCTCACTCCCTTTCCAATTTTTATGTGTGTTGTATTTTCAAACAGTCGAATCTTTGCACTTGCATTTTCATAGATGTTATTAATGATATTAATGTATGCATCTTCAATACCGCAGGATTTCAGAGCCATTGTAACTGATGATGGTTTCACCGAATCAAAAGCTTTTTCATAATCGATAAAAGCCATGCACAATGGAAGTTCATATTCCCTCGCACTTTCAATTAGTTCTCTCAGTACATGGATATGATCTATTGTGCTGTAGCCACTCCTGAATCCAGCTTGTTCTCTCGGTTGAGCCATGTCCAGTGTCACCTTCAAGCGGTGTGAAAGAACTTTAGTGAAGATTTTATAAACCACTGATAGGAGGCTGATAGGTCTGTAGTTCCTGAGATCCTCAATGTCACCTTTTTTATGTAGCAGGATCATTGTAGCGGTGGTGTTCCAATCCTCAGGGATCTTCCCTTCATTAAGGCATTAAGTGAAAATTTGGGGGGTGCTTTTTCCGATTTCTCCACTTGCTTCTTGTATGATGTCTACAGTAATTCCATCTTCTCCTGGAGCTTTCCCCCGCTTCATGTTCTTGATTGCATGTGCAACTTCTGCTGGAAGGACTGGAGGAACTCTGGTACTGGTACCTTTCATGATGTCTGGAGTGCATGTATCATCCCTTTCATATAATTTAGAGTATATGAAAAAAATTTCATATAAATTTGTAATCTTCATATAATAAAATTCTTAACTATTATAAGGAACATCAAAAAGGAATATTAGTGACAAGTTGAAATAATTTTTTTTATTATATGGACGTTTTTCCCATGCTCGAATTTCTTAGTAACGTGCGAAACAGTTGATGATATGGAAACTATTTTGTTGACATATAGTTAATAATCAACAAGAGTATTTCCACGCTGGTTTCTGTTGCCGTGACCGAATTTACCTACTGAAGTTTCATTCTTTTGCCATTGCCCTATTTTTGCATTGAAATCTCCCATAATTGTTTTCAAGTGCTGCTTACCTTTATTATTTAGATGACAAATTTCCTCATAAAATTCTTCAATTTCTTCTTCAGGATGACTTGTGGTGGGTGCATAAGTTTGAATAATCTGAACCTGGTATCTTTTCGAGAGTTGGATAACGAGTCGTGCAGCTCGGTCAGAGGAACTTTCAACTTCTACAACTTTATCCTTCAGTTTCTTGTTTATTATAAATCCAACACCACTAGTTCTGCCAGTATCTGTCCCACGATAGTAGAAGAGATGTCCACTTTTCAGTTCACCGAGACCTTCTCCTTTTCTCCTTACCTCACTTAGCCCATCGATGTCCCACTTGATCCTTTGTAGTTCTTCTTCAAATTCAAGAAGCCTTGAATCAGAAGATAGGGAGCGTCCATTATACATAGCCAAGGTCAGCATCAGATGGCAGCCTATTCCGGTCCTCCGGGGATTCTTAGCACCCTCTGCCTTCATGTCGCACTGGCCGCTGCCTTGGTCAGGTACATTCCAGCTGCCGGAGACTGAGGGCCAAGATTTAAGTTGTGAAGTCGTTTTGGAGGGGTTTGGCCATAACTCACCACGCTGGCCAAGCGGGTTGGTGAGTGTGGGATAGCATTTCCTCTAATCCCAATGGTATAGTTATACCGCTATTGGCGGTCGTCAGAGAATATATAATATATATATATATATATATATATATATATATATATATATATATATATATATATATATATTCCAGTCCTTCCATCAGAAGTTGCACATGCAATCAAGAACATGAAGCGAGGAAAAGCTCCAGGAGAAGATGGAATTACTGTAGACATCATACAAGAAGCAAGTGGAGAAATCGAAACAGTACTCGCCCAAATTTCCACTCGATGCCTTAATGAAGGAAAGATTCCTGAGGATTGGAACACCGCTACAATGATCCTGCTACATAAGAAAGGTGACATTGAGGATCTCGGAAACTACAGACCTATCAGCCTCCTATCAGTAGTTTATAAAATCTTCACTAAAGTTCTTTCACACCGCTTGAAGGCAACACTGGACATGGCTCAACCGAGAGAACAAGCTGGATTCAGGAGTGGCTACAGCACAATAGATCATATCCACGTGCTGAGAGAACTAATTGAAAGAGCGAGGGAATATGAACTTCCATTGTGCATGGCTTTTATCAATTATGAAAAAGCCTTTGATTCGGTGAAACGATCAGCAGTTACAATGGCTCTGAAAACCTGCGGTATTGAAGATGCATACATTAATACTATTAATAACATCTATGAAAATGCAAATGCAAAGATTAGGCTGTTTGAAAATACAACACACGTAAAAATTGGAAAGGGAGTGAGACAAGGTGACACCATATCTCCGAAGCTCTTTAATGCCACATTGGAGGGTGTTTTTCAGTCGCTGAGCTGGGAAAACAAGGGGATAAAGATTAATGGAGATTATCTAACCCACCTTCCTTTTGCTGATGACGTAGTCATTTTTGCAACTACTCCATCAGAGCTGCAGAGTATGATCCAGGAACTTGCTGACAAGAGTAAAGAAGTGGGATTAAAAATGAACTTTCAGAAGACAAAAGTGATGTTCAATGCTTTTACAAGAAATGAAGATTTATCGATTGATGGAGAAAAGCTGGGGATAACAGACACGTACGTTTATCTTGGGCAGCAGATATCAAGTGAGGGTCACATTGATGAAGAAATTAATCGGCGCACAAAACTTGCCTGGAGAGCTTTTGGAAGAAACAGCATAATTTTCAAGAGCAATATGCCATTATGTCTTAAAAGAAAAGTGTTTGATCAATGCATCCTTCCAGTGCTTACGTATGGTGCAGAGACGTGGACCTTAGCTAAAAGAGACATACAAAGGCTGCAGACAACTCAAAGCAGCATGGAGAGGTGCATGCTTGGTGTAACCAGGATAGATAAGAAGAGGAACATGTGGATTCGAAAAATGACAAGAGTGGAAGACATCATGATCAGAGTTAAATCCCTGAAATGGCAATGGGCTGGACATACTGCCAGAAGAACAGACCATCGATGGACAGCCGAAATTTTAGATTGGATTCCAAGAGACAGGAAAAGACCCAGAAGAAGACCACATAGAAGATGGGTGGATGAAATTCGAAATTATGCGGGAGTGACATG
Source organism: Macrothele yani (assembly GCA_039090855.1). Classification (NCBI taxonomy): domain Eukaryota; kingdom Metazoa; phylum Arthropoda; class Arachnida; order Araneae; family Macrothelidae; genus Macrothele; species Macrothele yani. The sequence continues at coordinate 70,019,333 of CM077001.1, read as the reverse complement.
GAGGAGACTGGCACAAGACAGACCGTTGTGAGGGAAACTTGGGGAGACCTTTGTCCAGCAGTGGATTGATAATGGTTGATGATGATGATGATGATGATGATGATGATGACATATAGCAGTATAACTATACCATCAGGATTAGAGGAAATACTATCCCACACTCACCAACCCGCTTGGCCAGCGTGGTGAGGTATGGCCAAACCCCTCCAAAATGACTCCACAACTTAAATCTTGGCCCTCAGTCTCCAGCAGCTGGAATGTACCTGGCTGCCGGAGAAAGGTACATTCATCTAAGAACAAGTTGCATGTGAACAAATTATCAGGAAAAATCAAAAGGTTGATGCAAAAAAGAAGAGAGATGAGGACAACTAAAGAAGATGTGACTTCCAAAGTGGAATATATAGAGCTATGCAAGACAGTACGAAAAAGTATCCCTGAAGACGTAAGGAAATTCAACTGCGAACTAGTGAGGAAATCAATTGAAAACAACCAAAGCCTAAAGATAGCAAAGGGACATCTCAGTAAAGGAAGAAAACAGATTATGGCACTAAGAAAAGAAGATGTTTCTGTAACACGAAAACGAGGCAAAATTTTGAGTGAAAGATTTCTACTCCAAATTATAGGAAAGGGATGATACATGTACTCCAGACATCATGAAAGTTATCAGTACCAGAGTTCTTCCAGTCCTCCCAGTAGAAGTTGCACATGCAATCAAGAACATGAAGCGGGGAAAAGCTCCAGGAGAAGATGAAATTACTGTAGACATCATACAAGAAGCAAGTGGAGAAATCGAAACAGTACTCCCCCAAATTTTCACTCGATGCCTTAATGAAGGGAAGATATCTTAGGATTGGAACAATGCTACAATGATCCTGCTACATAAAAAAGGTGACATTGAGGATTTCTGGAACTACTGACCTATCAGCCTCCTATCAGTGGTTTATAAAATCTTCACTAAAGTTCTTTCACACCGCTTGAAGGTAACACTGGACATGGCTCAACCGAGAGAACAAGCTGGATTCAGGAGGGGCTACCGCACAATAGATCATATCCACGTACTGAGAGAACTAATTGAAAGTGCGAGGGAATATGAACTTCCATTGTGCATGGCTTTTATTGATTATGAAAAAGCCATTGATTCAGTGAAACCAACAGCAGTTACAATGAATCTGAAATCCTGCGGTATTGAAGATGCATACATTAGTATTATTAATAACGTCTATGAAAATGCAAGTGCAAAGATTCGGCTGTTTGAAAATACAACACACATAAAAATTGGAAAGGGAGTGAGATAAGGTAACACCATATCTTACAAACTCTTTAATGCCACAGTGCAAAATGTCTTTCAAACATTAAACTGGGAAAACAAAGGGATAACGATTAATGGAGATTATTGAACTCACCTTCGTTTTGCTGAAGACATAGTCATTTTTTCAACTACCTCATCAGAGCTGCAGAGTATGATCCAGGAACTTGCTGACAAGAGTGAAGAAGTGGGATTAAAAATGAACTTTCAGAAGACAAAAGTGATGTTCAATGCTTTTACACGGAATGAAGATTTATCGGTTGATGGAGAAAAGCTGGAGATAACAGATACATACGTTTATCTTGGACAGCAGATATGAAGTGAGGGTCACATTGATGAAGAAATTAATCGACATACAAAACTTGCCTGGAGAGCTTTTGGAAGAAACAGCATAATTTCCAAGAGTAATATGCCATTATGTCTTAAAAGAAAAGTGTTTGATCAACGCATCCTTCCAGTGCTTACGTATGGTGCAGAGACATGGACCTTAACTAAAAGAGACATACAAAGGCTGCAGGCAACTGAAAGAAGCATGGAGAGGTGCATTCTTGGTGTAACCAAGGAGACAAGAGTGGAAGACATCTTGATCAGATTTAAATCCCTGAAATGGCAATGGGCTGGACATACTTGCCAGAAGGACAGACTATTGATGGACAGCCGAAATTTTAGATTGGATTCCAAGGGACAGGAAAAGACCCCGAAGAAGAACACATGGGAGATGGGTGGATGAAATTCGAAAGTATGCGGGAGTGACATGGAGGAGGCTGGCACAAGATAGACTGTTGTGGAGGAAACTTGGGGAGACCTTCATCCAGCAGTGGATTGATAATGGTTGACAATGATGATACATGTATATTATATTTTAAGGAAACTGAATATATATATATATATATATGTGTGTGTGTGTGTGTGTGTGTGTGTGTGTGTGTAAGAATATATATCCGGTTCTGCTTTTGAACTAGTAGATGTTGGACCCCCCTTCCCCAAAGACAAAATCCTATCTACGTCCCTGATGCTTCCCAACAACAGGTCCGCGGAAATGGAGGATAACTTGAGAAATGGTAGAGATTTATGAATTTGACCAGTAAAAACAGTGCAACCATCCAAAAACGGTTGTTTCTAAACTTTAAATAAATTCTAAAATACAGGGGATGTTGCCCGTACCAAGACAGGGTGAAATTTTTAATTGAAGCAGATTGAAAGCAAATCAAATAGACGCCGGATTCATTATACGCTATTTATTTCCGTTTTTCAAAAGATCTCGCAATATATAACATTCTGTGCAAAATGTTTGCTGTTGTTTAACAATTTTCCTTCCAGTCCAGTTGTTTTCGTGTAAACTTTCACCTGACTGGGGTTTCGAGTATCAGCAATGTGCTTTTGGTGCGACACATGTTTTTAGATGCAATTTTGCTCACTTTGGTTATATTGAATCAGAACTGCGCATAATAAAAAATGCAAAAACGAATTTTGTGATATCTTAACGAAACGGGCTGAAATTTTGATTAAGACCATGAATTGGCAATAGGAAGAGTCCCTCAATTTTTCACCGGAATCGATTAAAATCTTTTAAAATAGATATGGCACTTTTAATTCATCACTGAACAGTAATATATATACGGAGAAACAGTTAATTAAAATTTTGAAGGCAAATTAAAAAAGTTTTTAACTGATTCAGGCGAAATTTGGAAGTCATGTTTCTATGAGCGATTTATGGTATTCATTATAATTTCAGCCAGTTTCATAAAAAATTTGCAAAGATAATTTTTTCAATTTTTTTATTGAAAAATCATCTGCCAGAGATTTGCCGCCCACACACCTGAAAAACTGACCACGTGTGATTGCCGCAGAATGCCAACGTACTGTGACGTTGCTGTGACGTCAGCGTTCCAGAAAAAACCTGGGTGATTATATATCATCATCATTGTCAACCGCTATCAATCCACTGCTGGACGAAGGTCTCCCCAAGTTTCCTCCACAACGGTCTGTCTTGTGCCAGTCTCTTCCATGTCACTCCCACATACTTTCGAATTTCATCCACCCATCTCCAATGTGGTAATTTTGTGATTATATATATATCATGTCATTAATGCAAATTATCTTTCTGTGATACAGTGAATCATCCCGATGAACCCAAGATACTTGAATTCTGTTCACTAAGGCAATAAAGTGTAATGATATAAAAATTTAAAAACTGCCATTTTTACATCTTGTTAAGTGTCATTCATTTTTAATACAAGAAAAAAAATATGAAAAATTCAAAAACATAACACAAACGCGGGGCCCCTTTAGCCGCACTGAGCGACTGCAGTGGTCGCACACTCATGAAACCGGCCCTGCTACTTAGAAACTGGTCCTTTCTAGAGGAAATAACAATAAATTTAGAACTCTTTTTCCAAATCAAAGGAGACTATTGCAAGACGAAAAAGATTACTCTGTTTCGTACATTCGTGCTGATAAAAATGACGCTGTAGCAGGATGGATAATTGGATGACGTCACGGCAGTGCTACGGGAAGCCTCGCATTAAGGGCAACACAAGTAAGCGAACGGACTCCACGCACGCAGTGCTTGCAGCCTCGGTGCGCTTGGTGTCACCATTGGTCTCGGCGGCAAAGCAGCAGAAGCGCCACCTAGCTGCACTTGCTCCGTTGTAGCAGACAACGCAGGCCAGATACGGAAGTATAGCTGAGGACCTGTCATAGCCAGCAACAGAATTCTGACTCAACTTATGGGGGAGATAGTGGTTACTTCATACAGAAGGGGGAAAATGCAAATACAGGTTCCTTATGTAAAGACATAACAGGGCCGGGGTGATTTATTACTTTCCATACTGAATTAAAAAAAAAAAAAATTGGGATTTGCTACTCTTTTCTGAAATTTGTTTAGGAATTTCATGACATTGGCAAAATTTTAGGAATTTCATGACGACTGCATGCCCTGGTTATGTCATTCTGTTATATTATTTTTACTGTTACTTAAACTAAAAATTATGGTTATGTTTTATATCCTTTGTAGTGTGAACATTTTACCAACCCTAATCTCGTCTTTTTGTCACAAACATAATCTTTTTACAGTAGATTTTGTTGAATGATAGTAAATTCAGTAAACAAAGGAGCTAAAATTAAAAAAATGTTTTATGTGTAACAACAGACAAAATAATAAATAGCAAAATTAAATTGTTTTGCAGAAAAATGGCATGTGATAGAATTTTTTTTACTATTTTTTCTGAAATCAGCACCCATAAATCTATAAGAAAGTGTGAACATTTTTCAGACAATTTTTCCATTACTTATGAATAATAATCGTTAACCTCATCTGAGCTTTATTTCTGTCTGAAAAGTTATTTTCTTCAAAAGCAACAAAAGAGTATTATTTTCTATCTACATGTTAGGCATTTGTTCTGAAATGACAGTAAAATACTCGGTACTTATGTGAGAAAAGTGCCACCAGACAAAGCATATTGTTGTAAGTTTAAAGCTAAAACTAACTACAGTTAGATAAGGGCCATTAGTAATTAACACAGCAAGCAGATATCTCTGAATTGACTGTAATTTACTGTTCCACACATAATACCAATCACATCAGAACACTTGGAAATTTCATCGTTCCGGCGCAGGAATCGAACCTGTATCTCTCGATCACCATTCGAGCATGCTTTTCCGCTAAACCACTCAGGACGACAAAGTCCCAAGTAACTGAGCATTAAGAGCATCAGACTATTCTACGACCGCTTCTTAATCGAAGCAAATTGTGCTGCCATCTAGCATTGTTAAGCAAATCTCCAGTTATTCAGGTGCACAGGGTGGAAGAAATATTCCCATAATACATGGAAAATGCATCATGATAATTAACACAGCAAGCAGATATCTCTGTATTGACTGGATTTACTGATCCACATGTAATATCAATCATACCAAAAAACATGAAACTTTCATCGCCCTGGAGCAGGAATCGGACCTGCATCTCTCAATTACAGTTCGAGTATGCTATCTGTTACACCATCCAGAATAACTTTACACAGTACACCTGAATAACTGGAGATTTGTTTAACAATGCTAGATGGAAGCACAATTTGCTTTGATTAAGAATGTGGTGGGAGAATAGTCTGATGCTCTTAACACTCAATTGGGACTTTGTTGTCCTGGATGGCATAACAGATAGCATGCTCAAACGGTAATCGGGAGATGCGGGTTCGATTCCCTCTCCAGGGCGATGAAATTTTCAAGTTTTCTGATGTGATTGATATCACATGTGGAGTAAATTATAGTCAATTCAGAGATATCTGCTTGCTGTGTTAATTATCATGACATATTTTCCATGTATTATGGGAAGAATATTTCTTCCACACTATATAAAGGTCATTGGACTTGGAACCTAAAGTCATTGGTATGCTATACCCTCCTTTTGTAATCTTGAAGATGACATTAGTACCCAATGTTATTCTTACCCACTTACCCAGACTGACACAGCGCAAAATCGATTTTCTTGAAGACATATTCCAAAATTCATGTCCCATTTGCATTTATCTTAAAAGAAACAATGAGTTCTGGTTCATGGGGGCAAAATAATGAGTACACCTAAAAAAAGCATCTACTAAAGGAGAAGATAACAGTACAATTGCGCAGTAGATGATCAGTGACTAAATAAATATAAAAATTAATTGCTTAAGAAAATTGTTATGTGACATGTGCAGACACACAATTTTAAATTTCAGAATTATCTTTATGGGGATTAAGTTGAAAATGAAATATTAAGAGATTTGAGATTTTTCTAGTCAAAAAGAAAATTTTCAGACGAAAATACTGTTTTGGCATAGCACCTCGTTTTGAGTGTGGTTTGCTGCTACATTCAGTCACGAGCAGATTTTAAAAGTTCTTTCACAGTTAAATTGTTGTTAAGACTGTTCATGACTGAATTTGTTTCACAACGCTTATTAAAACAGCTTTCTTTCATCCAGGAAGTACCAGAATTTTTTCATGAGGATATCTATGAGGTGTTCCTCTTTAGACACTTGTGTTTTTACAGTGGCCTGCATGACTAAAATTTCTGGCTTAGTTTGGTCATCCAATCTGTCCTGGCATACAGTACATTATGTGAACAAAAGGAAAATGAAGAAAATCATCAAATCTATGAAGAAATCCTTAATTCAGTTATACTATGTGCATAGATGCCAATTAGTACGGATTTTCCGTAATTTTACGGATTTTGGTTGCTGTTACGGAAGTACAGAAACACTGCTGAAATTACGGAAAATCGCCATTTGATTTAATTTTCTGAGATAGAAAGCAAATTTTCATCAACTTTAAATTTTTTGTTGGTTCTTCAAGTGTTTCTGGGGGAAAAAAATAAATGCTACATTCAGGGCTGCCAGACCTGCGCCAATTGCGCCATCCCACGCCAAAACGTTGTTCTTGCGCCATTCTGCTAAAAAATCGCCATTTCGACGAAATCTGCGCCAATTTTGCGCCAAAAGTTAAAATTTACCGCTCATCAATATTTTAGTGTTATTTTACGACATTCGAAATCGATTCAGCGGTTAATTCGTACGTGAGATTCTTCCGCGGATTCCCCTCCGTTTTTTTTTTTTGTCATTTTCGAGATCTATGCAAAAGTGAAGACATTTTCGGGATATTAGTTGGGGGAGGGGGGTCGTATTCCATCTGGGGACGTTGTTTTGTCTTTTTAAACGTTCGGAAACGGAAGTTAAACGAAGTGCAGATTTTTCCCGTAATCGTATTTTATTTCTCTCGCGATGTTGCTTCTGTTCAGTATTGTTAAATATAATGTCATTGCATAATTTCAGCTTGAAATTGCAAGCAATGATTTCCGAAAACGGAAGTTAGGTCGCCTCTTTGGCGACGGAATTCTCACGCTGATTCGAGGAATTCCGTCGTTTTTTGTTATAATTTGGACCATGTATGAAATCGATGCATAACTAAACTTAAATTTTGGGAGGATTGGTGGCGGGGGGGGGTCGTTTTTTCCGTCGGAGGACGGAATTTCATCATTCGAAAACGGAAAGTAGACAGAGGTAAGATTTCTCTGGTAATTTTTTTTCTCTCGCGATGTCTCTACCCAGTATTGTTAGATATAATTTTATTCCATAAATATTTGTATTTCAGCTTGAAAATGTTGGATAAATTTCCGAAAACTGAAGGCTTGAAAAACCGTTATTTCAAGCCACGTTTCCCGATTCAGCGATCGCAAAAAAATATTTGTGTGGAAGAACCAAGGCTACTGCACTAATTCAGCACATGGCCAGTGTTTCTACAAGTAACATCGTATCTGAAGTTAAAAAAAAATCTTTTTTCTCTATCTACAGACAGAAGTAATGATGCTCAAGCAAATAAACAGTATCCCATTACAATAACATATTTTGACGAAAAAATAGGGAAAAATTCAGCGTTTTGGACAATGAGTTTGTTAAAAAAATATCTCATGGAGCAACTGTGTGTCATTTTCCTGTGACAATGCTAACTAACACTATGATGGGTCAAGTAAAAAGTGTTGTTTCTTAATAATGAATTTCTGAGTCATGCTGAAATTGCAGATGTAGCATTAAGGCAAAGTGTTTCTTTTGCATCAGTCCAATATATGTGTTCCCTGTTTCCAGTTTTGAAACCAGAAGAATCTGACAAGGTGGAATCTGAATTTGCTTACTACCAGTTTGAAAATTTTAACTGTGCTGTTACTTCTGGGAGAATGGATGAAGTGTGGCATAGAATTTCTTTAATGAAAAATGAAAGTGGCCAGTTGAAGTATGAATCATTAAGCAAAATTATGAAAATGATTTTAATAGTCCCTCATAGCAATGCAAGTACAGAAAGAACTTTTAGTATTGTGAAAAAAACCATGAATGAATTCATACCTAATTTAAGTATTCATGTGCTGTCTTCTTTATTAGTAGAAAAAATAAACAGCATTGCACACAGTGAACTATGCTATCAGAAGAAGTTTTCACAAATTGAACTAAGGAAGGCCAAAATGGCAACTACAGCCAGTTTATCATAATAATTTGGCCAACATTCCAAGGAATAATTTTTCTTCATGTTTGGAGGTAATTTATTATATTTTTCTGGTAGACAGTATTTTAAATTTTCCCACTAGCAAATTATTTTTTATTGTATTATTATTATTATTATTATTATTATTATTTTGTTAATAGTTCTGACAGATTAAAATTTGTTGCAGTGTTAAATACCCAAATTTGCCGCTGTAGACTTGGAATACTGAAATTTACTGAAAAAAAAATTTGTTACTGAAAATTACTGAAAAATGAACATGTTGGTTACTGAAAACTACTTTTAGAGGTTGGCATCTATGTATGTGGATGATATTTTTGCCATCTGGACAAGCAACAAAACATTCTTGGACTATTTTCTTAGTATAATCAATGACCATCATTGAAATATTTTTCTCACATTGCAAGTAGAAATGAATTATTTCTTATTATTCCTTGATGCTAAAGTTCTTAAAACAAAATCTGGCAATCAGAGCACTAGAATGTACTCAAGAACCTTTGCTATTTCAATGCCACCACTTTACAGATCATGCGTATCTAGGTCTTTAAAAGGTTTCTACATTTTATAGCTATACCTTCAGAGCAGTAAACATATACTCGAATGAGCAGAACCTATTAAATGAAATAACTTGAAAAGGACTGCTACTGATAGAGGTTTTTACCCACATTGTACACAGAATTAGGAAATTCAAAGATTCTGACACAGCCAACAAATCCACAATATTATCAAAGTTTGCCATTTTCATGTATGTATAATCCATCAATATCCTAAAAGATTGGCAGTATTTCTTCCAAATTTTCAAAAGGAAAAATTGTTTAAAAAAACCTTAAGTCTTCATCCATTTCCCAAGACTCCAATTCCAGAGCGAAACACATTATATCATGAAAGTACAATAATAAAATCCATATTAGTCAAACACAAAGAAACTTCTGCTTTTCTGAACAAACACTAAAGAGCTATGTTGGATGAAAGCAAAACACAATCTACAGTAGTAAAGCACTCTATGAATCTGCATCAGATGAACTGGTAAGATGTGAAATTAATATCAATGTTATCATTCTCACTTGAATGTAAGAGAGTCACTGGCAATTTTCAAACACAAACATTCTGTTTTAAATTGAGATTCATGTCCTTCATAGATTTAGAGATAGCTTATGACAGAGTAAATAGGATACTACTGTGGAAGGTACTGAATAAATATGATATTACTGGGAATCTACTTAAGAGTGTGAAAGCCATGTATGCTGGCAGTAGATCATATTTACAAGTGAGTGGTGTTTTATTGAAATGGTTTTCTGTTAGTGCAGGATTCAGACAATGTTGTGTAATGTCACCACTGCTGTCTAATATATCTGTGGATGCATGTATATGTGATGCCAAAATGGATAACACTGGTTTATGTCTTGGTAATACACTTGTGAGCAGATTGCTGTATGCTGATGACACAGTCCTGTTAGCAGAGAGCAAGAGTGAGTTGCACAGTATGTTGTCCATTATATACAAAGTATGCATGACATTTAAACTGAGTATGAATAAGGTAAAAACCAGAGTTATGGTTTTTGAGCCAGGAACTGTTAGTGCTGGTGCAGAGATTGACCAGGTGAAAGAATTTATATATTTAGGAAGTATGTTTACAGCAACTAGGGCCTCTGTGAATCATGGAGAGGTGCCAGCTAGTTCTGGGTGACATTGGTGAAAAGACCCCAACTCACTGGGTTTTTGTTCCAGAATCCTTAGGTTGAGTGGCCAATTGGAACTGTCAGCTGTGGGCTAATTCCCCACACTGATGTACTTACCTGATTAAAAAGACACAAAGAAATCAATATCCGGACTCCAGTGAGGGATATGGTAGACCTACCACACTTAAGGATGGTCCACCATGGAATCGACCTGGACTTTCTAAACGGCATGTGAGAAAGAGATCTCGGCTGAGTGAGTGTAAAATTGGTGTATGGAATACTAGAGGTATAAATGGAAAGATGAATGAGGTGATTGAAGAGATGAATAAGTATAGATTGAATGTGCTGTGTGCAAGTGAAACCAAAAAGAAGGAAATTGGGATAGAAGAAGTGAATGGAACGGAGAGTGTGTGGTCTGGAGTATTGGATAATGTAAGAGGACAGGCTGGTGTAGGTGTGATTTTATGTGAAAAAATGAAGAACAACTTGAATCATTATAGCTGCATAAGTGAGATAATTATTTGGATTCATTTAAAAGCGAAACTTCAGAGAATAGTAATTGTTGTTGTGTATGCTCCTTGTGACTCGAAACCTTCCGATAGGAAAGAAAATTTCTGGAATGAGCTAAATGCTGTTTTGAGCCAGTTTGGTTCTAAAGAGAAAGTTATAATTGCATGGGTTTCTATGCTAGAGTAGGTGTGCAGAATGCAATTTCTGACAATGTTCTGAGTAAGTTTAATGATCCTTGTATGAATGATAATGGTGGAAGATTAATTGAACTCTGCATTGAGAATGGTTTGTGTGTATCTAATACGTTTTTCAACCACAAGTATATCCATACATATACTTGGGAAAATCGTACTTTTGGTCAAAAGAGTGTGATAGATTTTGTTGTGTATGATCAGTGTCTGAAACACTTAGTTGTTGACAATCCTGTGATGAGAGGTGTGGATGTTGGTTCTGATCATTACTTGGTAGTGTCATGAGTGAAACTGAATGTTGGTTGGAGGAAAAGGAATAGGAAGAGGCCCATGATGGAAAGAATAAAGGTTGAAAGGCTCCCTGAATATCATCAGCGTTATTCCGACTTACTCAGAGAACGACTGAAGGAGCTGAAGTCTTATGAAAAGGATGTAGAAAAGAAATGGAATGTTTTAAGAACTGTGTTGTCACTGCTGCTGTAAAGGTCTGTGGCACCACAATAGTGGGTAACAAAAGAGGTGATGCATGATGGAATAGTGAGATTGAAAAGGCAGTAAAGACAAAGAAGAAAGCCTATTTAAGAATGTTGCAAGGTAGAGTATCTTTGGACGAATATCACTGTAAGAAGCATGAAGCCACTAGGCTGGTTCGTCATAGTAAGGCAAAAGATAGGAAGCAGAGGGTGGAAAGGCATGAATTGGCTTTTTTGGAAAGATAGGAAGACTTTCTGGAAGTACATGAGAATCAGGAAAAATAGGGGAAACAAAGTTGTAAGTTGTGTGAAGAATAGGATTAGGGAAATGATATGGGAGCCCAATGAGTTAAGTGAAAGATGGGGTGAAAATACTTCTGTGAGTTATCAGATCAGAAAAGCAAAGGTGATTCAGAGGCAGAAGCAGATGATGTCACAGGGAAGGATGGAATCACAGGAGAGATCTCAAGAGAAGAGGTGTGTAAAGCTCTAAAATCATCTTCAGAATGGTAAGGCTCCGGAAGTTGATGGCATAACTGGTGATGACTGTAATTGACTGGTTAACTGAAATTTGCCAGTTGTGCTGGGAGTTAGGAATGGTCCCTCGAGATTGGAGAGATGCTATCATTGTTCCCTTGTATAAGGGAAAAGGTGATCAGATTGACTGCAAGAACTATCGTGGTATTAGCCTACTGAGTGTGCCAGGTAAAGTGTTTGGTAAAGTCGTTATTGAAAAATTACGGGGTCTTACATCAAAGAAAGTGTGGGATGTTCAGAGTGGTTTTATGCCTGGTACTGAGTGTGCCAGGGAAAGTGTTTGGTAAGGTTGTTATTGAAAAAGTACGGGGTCTTACATCAGAGAAAGTGTGGGATGTTCATAGTGGTTTTATGCCTGGTAAAGGCTGCACTAACCAGATTTTTGCATTACGCATGATGATTGAAAAGTATCTGGCTGTTGGGAAGAAAGTTTTTACTGCCTTCATAGATTTAGAGAAAGCTTACGACCGAGTGAATAGGACACTTTTGTGGAAGGTATTGAATGAATACGGTGTTACTGGGAATCTACTTAATAGTTTAAAAGCCATGTATGCTGGTAGTAGAGCTTGTGTACGAGTGAATGGTGTTTTATCAAAATGGTTTTCCATTGGTGCAGGAATTAGACAAGGTTGTGTTATGTCACCATGGCTGTTTAATATATTTATGGACGCATGCATGCGTGAAGTCAAAATAGATAATAGCGGCTTATGTCTTGGTAATATCCGTGTATGCGGACAGTATGCTGATGATACTGTCCTGTTGGCAGAGAGCAAACGTGAGTTGCAGAGTATGTTGACTCGGATGCACGAAGTTTGCATGAAATTCAAACCGAGTATAAATAAGGGAAAAACCAAAGTTATAGTGTTTGAGAGAGGAATGGGTAGCACTGAATGTAATGTAAGTATAAATGGCACTGTGATTGACCAGGTGAGTGAGTTTGTGCATTTAGGAAGCATGTTTGACAGAGAGAACAAGTTGGATGGTGAAATCAGTAGCGAGTGAATTCTTCTTTGAAAGTCATAGCTGCTTTGGGCGGTTTTCACAGGAATGATGGGTTCTCTAGAGAGTCCCGCATGGCTGTGTATGAAACAGTAATTGTTCCTACTCTGATGTATAGCAGTGAAACCTGGGTAATGCAGAAGAAACATAGGAGTCGTTTGTGCGCTGGAGAAATGCGTTACTTACGTGGGGTTTGTGGCAAGACACGTTCTGATTGTGTGAGGAATGAAGATGTATTGCAGTTGTGTGACGTAAAGCAAAATGTTGTTAGCAAGGTGGAGACCAATATGCTTCGGTGGTTTGGCCATGCTGAAAGAATGAGTGATGAAATGCTTACTAAGAAAAAATTTTCAGCCCAAGTGGCAGGAAGGAAAGGCAGAGGAAGGCCAAGGAAAACATGGGTGGATCAGATTCTTTTTTTTTTTTTTTTTTTTTGATTGGAGGTTTTACGACCACCGTGAGCAACTCAATGGACTATAAGCAGTCGCCCGTCCCTAATTTAGGGTCACTGGTTCCAGGGAAGGGAGAGAGCCAGTGCCGTAAGACAAACACAACATCCATGCCTGACAGGGATTCGAACCCAGACCCCTTACGGACGAATGATCAGTGGCCAACGCCTTAGACCACAGCGCCACCGGGGCGGCGGATCAGATTCAGGAGTGTCTGCATGAGAAAAAGATTATGAGTATGAAGTATAAAAGATCTTGTGTATGGCGTGTAATGGATATCAGTGAAGCATGAGTTGTATGTCAAGATCGCTGTAAATGGCGAAGTTTGATACGACAACAATAAGTAAAAATATCTGGAAATTTGTATTTCTTTTTGGAGCTAACCTCTGAATCTCAGAGAACAGCTTAGTGATATGTATGTATGTATGTAAAGGCTGAACTAACCAAATTTTTGCATTACGCTTGATGATTGAAAAGTATCTGGCTGTTGGTAAGAAAGTTTTTGCTGCCTAGTATCTGGCTGTTGGTAAGAAAGTTTTTCCTTCATAGATTTAGAGAATGCTTACAAAAGAGTACATAGGACACTTTTGTGGAAAGTACTGAATTAATATGGTGTTACCGGGAATTTACTTAACAGTGTAAAAGCCATGTATGCTGGCAGTACAGCTTGTGTACAAGTAAATGGTGTTTTATCAAGATGGTTCTCTATTGGTGCAGGAGTCAGACAAGGTTGTGTAATGTCACTATGGCTGCCTAATATATTTATGGATGCGTGCATGCGTGATGCCAAAATAAATAATACTGGTTTATGTCTTGGTGGCATCTGTGTGTGCAGATTGCTGTATGCTGATGACACTGTCCTGTTGGCAGAGAGCAAAAGTGAGTTACAGAGTATGTTGTCTCACATGTACAAAGTTTTCATGAAATTCAAACTGAGTATAAATAAGGGAAAAACCAAAGTTATGGTTTTTGAGAGAGAAACTGGTAGTACTGAACGTAATATATATGTCTAAATGGCACAGTGATTGACCAGGTGAATGAGTTTGTGTATTTAGGAAGAATGTTTGACAGAGAGAACAAATTGGATGGTGAAATTAGTAGGCAAGTGAATTCTTCATAGAAAGTCATGGCTGCTTTGGGAGGTTTTCACAGGAATGATGAGTTCTCAAGAGAATCTCGCACGACTGTGTATGAAAGTGTAATTGTCCCTACTCTGATGTATACTCTGATGTATGGCAGTGAAACCTGGGTGCTACAGAAGAAAAATAGGAGTCTTTTGGGTGCTGGAGAAATGCGTTCCCAAGTAGCACGTGACGTTTAAAAGACGTCGCATTTCGGTTGCAAAAGTTGATATTTGGTCTTCCGTACAAAGACTACGTTTGATAAACGTTTGTTAAATGTTACATCCGTTACCGTTGCGATTTTGTCACATTCATTACGTTTGCTAAACGTTGCATTTTCGTCATGTTAGCAAGGTCACAGCTAATCTTTGGCGTGACATTACATTCAGGCAAAAAAGAACAAAATTATACTGTTGATAAAACAGTAAGCTTGTGTATAATTGATAAAGATTATTGAATTCCTCCTTTTTTTTTTTTTTTGCTTATACGACTAGAAGATTTTATTCCATTGGTTTTAAAGCAGCTTCTGGTCTGCGGCTGCGTTGTTCTCTAACCTGCAGTTACGTCACTTGTACTACGGACGGTGAGTTATGGCAAGGCTGAGCTCGATCGTCCAGAGCTGCATGCCTAATCGATGGATTTTATCGTTCTTAAAAGGTAAGTTCTTTTCCTGTTTCAATTCATAGGCTTCGATTTCGAAAACAATTCATGTATTCGCTTCGTAACTCGTAGAGATTCCCCGTAACACGTGAAGACATTCATGTATTCGTTTCGTAACATATGAAGACATTCATGTATTCGTTTCGTAACACGTGGAGGTAGGCTTAACACATGAACACATTCATGTATTTTCTTAACAGGTATATATATCATCGACTGCATTTTAAACTAGGAGTAGTAAAGAATTTGTTAGATTTTCGGATCTAAAAACAGCTGATTCGTTTTTAATTTTGTATTTTTGTGAAAGAGTAACAAAAATATATTTCAAGGAAACGAAATTTTAGACCTTTTCATTTTTATGAGCTACTGAATATTTGGTTAGATTTTTAAATAACAAATGCAGCTAGTTGTAAAAGAAATTCTAATTCTTCAAATGTTTAGAGAGTGTTGAATTTATACTTAATTACTCAAATGTGCTTCCGTGTAGCAAACATTGTTACAAACGCAGCTTATTGGTATGTTAGTTATAAAGGATACTCTATATTACTGTTATCATATATTAGATCAGCATTTCTTAGGGCTCATTCACCCAGTTTTTTTTGCAAGAAATATATTGTGTGTAGAGTAACAAACGGAATAAGCTGTTGGAGAGATACTTATTAAATCCAGAAACCTTCAAGGTTGAAAAAAATTCAAAACCCACCCTGTACAGAGTCCTGTGGCCAAGAAGTATATTGTCAGTCACAATTCAAAGTCTATGTAAGGCACGCAAAAATTTAACTTTTTTTTTTTTTTTTTTTGAAAATGCACGTTTTATACCAGATGTGAATTAAGCTTACAGAAATCATAATGTATCTGTATCCAAATGGAATATATACAAATATCCAGTGCAACATTTTGTTAGACTGTGGGAGTACACACTTACATTCAAATGTGCCCATCTCCCCCTTCCACATATCAGAGTTATGCCTATCAAATAATGAAGCAGAGGAATGCTATTGAACCTGTCACAGGCAAGGTGGCCAGTTGCTTTGCTTTTCCAGTTACAGTTTACTAAATTTTTGTTCAAATTTCAGGAATGCAGGGGTGGGAGAAGTTGGAAGCAGAGTTGTATAAAAATAAAATGTATCTGTGAACACAACCATTGAAACAAAACTTGCTGCAAACCCGCATATCACGATGACAATATAAGATAATTTAAAGAAACAAAAAAATAATTATTAGGACATTACAAATTCCGATGATGGCAAAATACAATTGAATGTGTGTGAAATTGACCTTTATGGCAAAATATTGGATTATGAACCTCATAAAAACAAGATAATTAAAAGAAACATTTTATACCCAGAAAACAGTTCCATTAATGAACCTTTAAAAATTATAAATAGTATTTTCAACAGCTTAGTTCAAAAATTACTGTGCTGCCCCCAGTGGCGCAGTGGTCTAAGCGATGGCCTCTGATCATTCGTTCGAACGGGGTCCGCGTTCGAATCTCGGTGAGGCATGGATGTTGTGTTTGTCTTACAGCACTGGCTCCCTCCCTTCCCTGGAACCAGTGACCCTAAATTAGGGACGGGCGACTGCTTATAGCCCATTGAGTTGCTCACGGTGGTCGTTAAACCTCCAATAAAAAAAAAAATACTGTCGACTTACAAATTACTTAAGGAAAAGATTTTAATTTAATAACTAGTTGCTGCAAGAGGAACCTGGCAATAAAATTTAAATTCCTTCTGTGTAAAGGAAACTTTTGATACAGTTCCTATGTACTGAGAAACAGGCCTTGATAAAATCTAGAGGCCACAAACGTCCAAATGTGCCCATATTGGCAAAATCTGCTAATAATTTGAAAACTATCGGCGTGCGCACATACTTTTACATTCTACTACTTTGGTTGGAAGTATAGTTTTATGAGGATTTTTTTTTCTAATTTGAATTAATTTTCTCTCAACAATATTATTTTTAAACACATATCATTGCTCCTTTGTTTCTGTAATGCTTCAAAACCATCTTGATAGCTGTTTACTTTTGGTGCTACTGGTTTTGAATTTAATGTTCACTTTGAATTTTGTAGCTGTTTGTTCCCAAATGGCAAGAGTAATAGACCAATTTTTGTATTTGCAGTTGAGTCTGTATCTTCAGATTTCTCTGAATGAATAATCTTTTCTAAGTAATTAAATTAGAGAGCCACAAACCAATATTTCTATTCACTGTCGGATTAATACTTTTCCGACTAGGCCAGTGCTTCCTAATTAGCCTTTCTCTGAATTATGGATCTCTTCTATTATCAGATCGTTAAGGGCAACAGATTAAAGGCTGGATCACGTAGCTACGCTGTGTAGAAAAGCCGTACAAACTGTCACAGTTTGATTGTACACATTTTTTTTCAGCAATGTATGTATGTATATATATATATATATATATATATAATTATGGGAGATTTCAATGCAAAAATAGGGCAACGGCAACAGAATGAAACTTCAGTAGGTAAATTCGGTCATGGCAACAGAAACCAGCGTGGAAATACTCTCGTTGAGTTTGCAGAGGCAGAAGGGTTTTTCATCTTGAACTCCTTTTTCAAGAAAAAGCCACACAGGAAATGGACATGGAGACATCCAAATGGGACGACAAGTGAAATTGATTTTATTATGTGTAACAAAAAATTCGTCATAGAAGACTGCAGTGTGCTAAACAAGTTCAACACAGGTAGTGACCATAGATTGGTGAGATGTAAGATGCACCTCAACACTAAACTTGAACGTGGCAAGCTCATAGGACAAACAAAATCTATTGACATAACCAACCTTAAAAAACACCATAATACCTTCAAGTTAGAACTGAATAACAGGTTCTCTGCTTTAGAAGGCCTAACATCGGAAGAAGTGGACATCTCTGAAGTTAACAGAAAAGTAACCAAAGCTCTTATGGAAACAGCAACAAAATTAGCTGGGTCTAAGAACAAGTTGCATGTGAACAAATTATCAGGAAAAACCAAAATGTTGATACAAAAAGAAGAGAGATGAGGACAACTAAAGAAGATGTGACTTCCAAAGTGGAATATATAGAGCTATGCAAGACAGTAAGAAAAAGTATCACTGAAGACGTAAGGAAATTCAACTGTGAACTAGTGAGGAAAGCAATTGAAAACAACCAAAGCCTAAAGATAGCAAAGGGACATCTCAGTAAGGGAAGAAAACAGATTATGGCACTGAGAAAAGAAGATGGTTCTGTAACAAGAAATAGAGGCGAAATTTTGACAAGAGTGAAAGATTTCTACTCCAAATTATATGAAAGGGATGATATATGCACTCCAGACATCATGAAAGATACCAGTACCAGAGTTCCTCCAGTCCTTCCAGCAGAAGTTGCACATGCAATCAAGAACATGAAGCGAGGAAAAGCTCCAGGAGAAGATGGAATTACTGTAGACATCATACAAGAAGCAAGTGGAGAAATGGAAACAGTACTCGCCCAAATTTTCACTCGATGCCTTAATGAAGGAAAGATTCCTGAGGATTGGAACACCGCTACAATGATCCTGCTACATAAGAAAGGTGACATTAAGGATCTCGGAAACTACAGACCTATCAGCCTCCTATCAGTAGTTTATAAAATCTTCACTAAAGTTCTTTCACACCGCTTGAAGGTAACACTGGACATGGCTCAACCGAGAGAACAAGCTGGATTCAGGAGTGGCTACAGCACAATAGATCATATCCACGTGTTGAGAGAACTAATTGAAAGAGCGAGGGAATATGAACTTCCATTGTGCATGGCTTTTATCGATTATGAAAAAGCCTTTGATTCGGTGAAACCATCAGCAGTTACAATGGCTCTGAAAACCTGCGGTATTGAAGATGCATACATTAATATTATTAATAACATCTATGAAAATGCAAGTGCAAAGATTAGGCTGTTTGAAAATACAACACACGTAAAAATTGGGAAGGGAGTGAGACAAGGTGACACCATATCTCCGAAGCTCTTTAATGCCACATTGGAGGGTGTTTTTCAGTCACTGAGCTGGGAAAACAAGGGGATAAAGATTAATGGAGATTATCTAACCCACCTTCGTTTTGCTGATGACGTAGTCATTTTTGCAACTACCCCATCAGAGCTGCAGAGTATGATCCAGGAACTTGCTGACAAGAGTAAAGAAGTGGGATTAAAAATGAACTTTCAGAAGACAAAAGTGATGTTCAATGCTTTTACAAGAAATGAAGATTTATCGATTGATGGAGAAAAGCTGGAGATAACAGACACGTACGTTTATCTTGGACAGCAGATATCAAGTGAGGGTCACATTGATGAAGAAATTAATCGGCGTACAAAACTTGCCTGGAGAGCTTTTGGAAGAAACAGCATAATTTTCAAGAGCAATATGCCATTATGTCTTAAAAGAAAAGTGTTTGATCAATGCATCCTTCCAGTGCTTACATATGGTGCAGAGACGTGGACCTTAACTAAAAGAGACATACAAAGGCTGCAGACAACTCAAAGAAGCATGGAGAGGTGCATGCTTGGTGTAACCAGGAGAGATAAGAAGAGGAACTCGTGGATCCGAAAAATGACAAGAGTGGAAGACATCATGATCAGAGTTAAATCCCTGAAATGGCAATGGGCTGGACATACTGCCAGAAGGACAGATCATCGATGGACAGCCGAAATTTTAGATTGGATTCCAAGGGACAGGAAAAGACCCAGAAGAAGACCACATGGGAGATGGGTGGATGAAATTCGAAAGTATGCAGGGGTGACATGGAGGAGACTGGCACAAGACAGACCGTTGTGGAGGAAACTTGGGGAGACCTTCGTCCAGCAGTGGATTGATAATGGTTGACAATGATGATGATGATGATATATATATATATACTGGTCACGAAAAGTTAGGGATATTGCATGAAGTGAAGCCACGTAACATAAACGCCAGAGTGTGTTTGCAAAAACAATTCAATGGGCAATTTCTGCTCACAACAAGTAGTACCACAATATAGACAAAAGTGTATATTCAGAGAATGTCCAAACCTCTGGATTTCAGTATCCAGTAACACTACCTATGTGTCGAAGAACGTCTTGACACCTACGAAGCATACTTGCAGTGACATTATTGATCAGTGTTTGGTGCAGTTAGTCCCATATTAGTCAACACATTACAGAGGTCTGCCAGTATACTGGGGTATGGAATGCGGTTATCTAAACGTTGCTGTATAGATTCCCAAATTTTCTTAGTAGTATTAAGGTCAGACCTGAGGTAGCTGTAAGGATTCGATCTTGTGGTTTTCCAGCCAGGGCCGGTCCAAGGGGTAGGTAGGCCAGGTGGTAAATGTGTAGATTAGCGTCCTAAATTATTTCGTTGAAAAATTTTAGTACCTGGAAAAAGTGATGTACAGATTTTAGTGTATGGAAATTAATGTCAAATGGTGCAAAAATTGCATATTTTAAATGTGTTTTAAAGATATATTTTTTCGTAATATTGACCTGTAAGTCTGACGCTGTGAAGAGAAGCTGCGGTAGGCCTAATGTATTGCTCCGGCAAAGAATGTGAAGCTTTGGTCCTTTAAAAGGAAGGCTTCTTGCTGTACCAAAATGATGGATGGAAGAGTACAAGAGAAAGAGGTTATGTTGTTGGCAGGAGAGCAATAAATGTAGTGATATGCTACAGAAAATAGGTCCACAGCATCCACCCTTTATTTTGTTGTATCCTGTATGTTGTTGGCAGAAAAAACTGGGAAAAAAACTCTTCGATTTGCAAAAGATATGTATGAGTAAGATAGAAACTGACCTGCGAACAAGCTATTAACACAGGAGAACCAAAAGTGCAGTGACACAGCAAATCAGCTATGAATGGAAGCTGTTCAAACCAGAACCGAAAGTTATAGTTCCCCAGTTTCCTATACAACATAGAAAAGCATGTTAGTACTTTCTAACACGCTTTTCTACGTTCTTTCGCATACCACGAGTATGCGAAAAGAACGAAAAATTTCTCAACATCGCTTTAAAAACAATGACAAAACATGAACGAACTATATTGTGTAGCGTATGAGTATAACACGGCTCGCTCTCGTGGTAACAAAATACGCGCTTGGACTTTTAGTCGCCCGCGCGTGAATTAAACGCTGCAGCGAATCTTCCTTTCAATGAAGCTAAGCTTCACGTCGTCGCCGTAGCGATGCACAGAGTCGCACAATATAGACGTACATGCGTACGCCATACGTGGATAGTTTGCAAATTATTAGCAGATTTTGCAGATAGTTTTTGGCTTGTAGATTAAAAAAATAAAAATGTTATTACAGCAATTAAAACACTTAAGGTTTTACTAAGATTAATATATTTAATTCTATCTTAACATGAGAATGTTCAACTATTTTTCACATCTTCCGATAGAGTTATTTTGTTTTTGCAGAAGTTCCTGGCCTCTTGATTTTATCAAGGCCTGTTCTCAATATATAGGAACTGTAACAAAAGTTTCATTTACACAGAAAGATTTATTTTATTTTATTGCCAGGTTACTCTTGCAGTTGCCAGTTATTAAAATAAAATATTTTCCTTATATATTTTATAAGTACTATTTTTGAATTAAGTTGTTAAAGATGCTATATATAATTTTTGAAGGTTCATTAACAGAACTGCTTTTCTTGATATATAAAAATTAGTCTCTTGTTTTTATGAGGTTCATAGTCCAAAAATTTTTAAGTTTTGGCCTTAAGGTCCATTTTACACACATTTTTGCGGATTCAGTCGTAATGTCCTTTTGCCCTCTCTGGAATCTGTAATGTTCTAATAATTATTTATTGTTATATTAATTTTTCTTAAAATTATCTCGTTCCATTATCGTGATTTGCGGATTTGCAGCAAGTTTTCTGTTTCAATGGTTGTGTATGCAGTCACACTTTATTTGAATGCACCTCTGGCGATGCATTAGGCCTACCGCAGCGTCTCTTCACAGCATCACTCACAGTTCAATATTATGATAGAAAATCTTTAAAACACATTTAAAATATGAAATTTCTGCACCATTTGCCATTAATTTCCGTACTCTAAAATCTTTACGTCACACCTTTTTCAAGGTACTGACATTTTTCCGACGAAATAATTTAGGGCGCTAATATACATATTTACCGGCCAGGTAGGCAGCCACCAAATGGAAGGGATGCCCATAAATTTTCTTACATAGTAAAATTATCCGCTAACTTTTTTTCTTTTTCTTTTATGAGCTAGTCTGTATTTGCCACAAAAATGAAAGCTGAATACTCCTTTGTTGTTTCTCTGACACATGCAGAGTTCCTATATATATACCACCAACAAGAAGAAGCATTTTCAATTCTTGTGCGTTTTTTTCTTTCTGAGAATTCTTCTCTGCTGCTTTTTTACGCATTTGGGTTTTCAGGGGGGGGGGGGATGAACCTTTTTTTTTTTTTTTCGTTCCTGATGTTTGTTGACATTTTTATATACACTGAGTGGCCACTTTATTATGACTACCTGACAGTTTTAAGCAAATGAGCTATGGCTGCACGCTGTTGCCGCCAGAGGGTGAGGCTAGTATAAAAAGTGAAAGCTTAGTGCTTGCGACAGTAGTAGAAGTGATTTTTGGGTGACAAGATGGGTAAAAAATGCAATTTGACGGACTTTCAACTTGGGACGATTGTAAGAGCTCGGAGCCATGGAGCGAGTATCACTGAAACCGCTGCATTCATGAAATGTTCCAGAGCCACTGTTGTTAAAGTGTTTAAAGACTGGACTGTCAGCCAAAAAACTGGGTCTCTCTACGTGCAACGTGTGGTCGTCATAGACTAGTGACTGCTCGGGCGGACCGGAGTGTCCAGACTGGTAATAGGCAACAGTGCAGCAATTACAGACCATCTTAATCAAGGATCCCTCAAATGATCTGTGCATGCACTGTTTGCCGTACACGCCACGGATGGGATATGGCAGAAGGAGGCCTGTTCGAACACCTTTGCTGTCTGCAGTTAACAAGAGAAAATGTCTCCACTTCGCACAGGAGCATAAGGATTGGACAGTCGATAATTGGAAAAAAATTATTTGGTCCAATGAATCACGTTTTCAGTTGCACCATGCCTATGGCAGAGTGAAAATTTGGCGGAAACAGCACAAAAGCATGGACCCCAAATGCATTGCTACAACCCTTCAAGCTGGTGGAGGCAACGTTATGGTTTGGGAAATGTTTTTCTGGCATGATTTGGGCCCTTTAATTCATGTTGATCAACGTCTGACTGGCACATCATATCTAAACATCGTTGCAGACCAAGTACATCCTGTCATGTGGATGGTTTATCCCAATGGCGATGGCTACTTTCAACGAGATAATGCGTCTTGCCATAGTGCTCGTATTGTACAGGATTGGTTTCAGGAAAATGTCGGTTACTTTACTTTGCTTAGGTGGCCCCCACAATCTCCAGATCTCAACCCCATTGAGAATTTGTGGGATGAAGTTGAACAAGCCGTCAAACAGCTGGATACACAACCCTGCAATTTCACACTCCTGGAAAGTGCTATTCATCAAGCATGGTCTTAGATTCCAAAACCACCTATCAACATCTCGTGGAGTCCATGCCACGAAGAATCTACATCGACGCAGTATTAAAGGCAAAAGGTGGCCCAACGAAGTACTGAGGGGGTGGTGGTAATAAAGTGGCAACTCAGTGTATAACAATAAGGCTTGAGTGACAAGCCTTATTGTTATGTACATCTTGGAAATAAATCCCAAATTCCCACAGCCTAGGGTAAAGCGGGAAAAAAACACTTTTTACTATGAAAACTGCAACACAAAGCTCCTACAGATTGCGAACCATATATATATCAATGGTTTTCTATCCACTCATTGATAGCGCATTGTTTGCCATTCAGGAAAGATTTACTCAGTTGCAAAAACTTTTCAACGCTTCGGCTTTCCTTTATAATTTGAAGAAATTGCCTGACAGGGGATTCTTTAAAAGAAAAGTGTATTCAGTTAGAAAAATTCCTTAAGGATGCTGACAGTGAAGAAAAAGATATCGATGGGGAGCAACTGTTTGAAGAGCTGAGGCATTTGCAAGCACTTATGAGCAAATGCTGCTCAGCTACTACAATAGAAGCTCTAAACTTCATATTCCAGTATGATATGGTTCATTGTTATCCCAACAGTAGGATTTGCTTTCGAATATTGCAATTCCTGTCTGTAGAAAGCGGGAAAAGAAGTTTTAATAAATTAAAGCTGATAAAGACTTATTTGAGATCTACAACGATGCAGGAACAGCTATCGGCTTCATCCATCATTTCTATTGAAAACGATATTGCACCAAAAAAATTTCTGAAGCAAAGAGGTTTTTGCAAAGTAAAGCCAGACATGAAAGTTTCATGTAAATAACACAAACAACTATGTATGATTCAGTCATTTTGTGAGTAAAATTATCATTATTATATTGGACTATTTATTTGTAGCATAGCATATAATAGTGAGTTAGTGACATATCTACTGAGCAT
This sequence comes from Macrothele yani, assembly GCA_039090855.1. Lineage (NCBI taxonomy): Eukaryota > Metazoa > Arthropoda > Arachnida > Araneae > Macrothelidae > Macrothele > Macrothele yani. The sequence continues at coordinate 69,994,908 of CM077001.1, read as the reverse complement.
GCGAAGTTGAGATTAGAGCTATTTGCTGTGTTTGGGTCCATACTGCAAAAAAAAAAAAAAAAAAAAAAAAGATGGGGGAATCAAAGGAGTCTTTCTGGCTGTCGGAAAAAAAAACAGAAAAAATTGAATGCCATGATGACAGCACTTTCAATAGGTTTCTTCAGTGGTTTAGCTTTTTTTCTCTTCCTTTTTTTTTTTTTAATTTTCATTCCAGTTAATTGTAACTGCAGCTTGTGCTCATTTTGGCTTTTCACTTTACTAGTAACTTGTTTTTCAGTGTTTACTTCCCTTTTTGTTTCTTCTTGCTTGATTCTTAATATATATAAAGATAAATTAAAATTTGGGGGTATATCATAATAAAATTTTATAAACATAATTTACCAGCACTAACGAGGGCAAACTTTTGAATGTGATTTACATTAAGAAATAATAGGGCATTCAAAACAGTTGAATTATATAAAGAAATTGCATAAATGATTTTTTTCTTTTTAAATTTTACTCAGGTTTGGTTATTCATGGCTCTAGTTAGGAAAGTTAAGGATGTTATGCAAAACACAGATGAGTGTAAATTAAGTACAACCTCCTGTAGCTTTAAAACTTGAGCTTATATCCCTCAGATCAGTATTTCCCCTCCTACCAGTAGATCTCTCTGTAGAGTACAACTGGATCACCCTGTGAAAGTAAACCAAGTTGGTGACTTCACCAAGTTGGTAAATATAATATTAGTGGAATTAAAGGATTCAACCATGTGTGAAATTATAGAATAAATAAGCAACATTTATTCACAATTAAATAATTTATTTTAAGATCTATAGTTTTGTTGAGCCTTTAGCTCGGCTTCATCAGGACAAAGGGAGCATAAACATTCATATGTGACATCATCAGGTAGTTCATGATCATGGATTTTGGTGAATTGTCTCCATGCGATTGAAAGAAATCGAGTAGGTGTCATGTTGTTGACAAGTCATAAAGAAAAGTCATGGAAACAAATTGGTGTTTTCTACCCATGTATATCGTGCAGTACATCTATGCATTACAGAGGATTCCTTGCAGAAAAAGCTAGATTTTTGCCACCGCAGTGGTCTAAGCACTGGCTTATGACTGTTCGGTTCTTCCAAGTGGGTTGGGTTCGAATCCCGGTGAGGCATGGATGTTGTGTTTGTCTTACGGCACTGGGTCTCTTCCTTCTCTGGAACCAGTGACCGTAAATTAGGGACAGGCGACTGCTTATAGCCCATTGAGTTGCTCACCATGGTCAGTAAACAAAAAAATAAAAAAAAGTTATGATTTTTTTTTTTTAAAGAAATTGTGGCACACACAGGATATAGATTGTCCTTTTGTTGTAGACAAAGCTGTCCAGAAATTTAGGAACTTTCAAATGTTTAAATTTCAAAGTTATTTTGAAATCTATAAACAAGGCAAATTTTTGTGGATCAAAAGACTACGTTGAAGACATAACTGGGGAATTTATCTCATCGCTTGTGAATGTGGACTTTCATGTATAGGACAGATCCGTAGAGCTTTTAAGTTTTCATGTGAAGGAACACATGACTTACGTATGGAACTGAAGAAGTCTTCTATAGCCCAACATTGTCATGAAAATAACCAGATTTTTTTTTTTTAAATGCTACGCTTATTGATAAACCTGATTTGACTATCAAGCTTAATATATTAGAAGCTTTCCACATCTAGTGCAACTGCTCATGGCTTGTCAACGACATGACATCTACTAGATTTCTTTCAAACACGTGGAAACAACTTGCCAAAAGCAGTGACTGTCAGAATGCTGATGATGTCACGATGATTTGTACGTTTGCACTCCATTTGTCCTAATGAAGCCAAGCCAAATGCTCAGTGAAACTACAGTAGATTTAAAATCTTAAAATAAAATATTTAATTGTGAATAAACATTGCTTATTTAAAATATTCTATCTCTACAGCCCAAGTATTGAAGTCATAAAATATATTTGGGAATTACTTGGAGCAAAAACATAACGTACAAGAGCATTAACCAGAAAAGAAATCATGTGTTTCTTTGAAAAAAAATAAAATAACCGTTTGCAGTGGGTGGTTTTTTGGGGTTTTTTTTAAGTACCCCCCCCCACACACACACACCTGTTTATTGGGGGGAGGGGTAAAAATCCTGCTTGATCTGCAGCATTTCCATTCGGTAGAAATTTTGTGTGTAGCTAGCTTGCAAAACTCCTAAAGCAGCAACTGCATCAATCTGCCGTACACCTGCATGTAACATGTCAACAGCCCTATTTCTGAAGTCAATACTTAAACGTCGTCTGGACATCTTTTCAAGTTAATCCTACTCTGAAGGAAATGCATTCAGCAAACTTGTAGTCCAAGCAGTGAGACGACCTGTTTTCTACTTCTCGGAAGCTACTTTTATCGGAGCTTGCATACACACACACACCAACCACATGATGTGTCATCATGATGCTAATTTATGCTGATGACCTATCTCCTGTAGTCACTAAATATGCATATCACCATGTTTCCCTTTTGAAACCATAATATCCCAAACTTTTTGTGAGTACTGTATATATATATATATATATATATATATTTTTTTTTTTCTTATGATTCAGAATACATGAATTGTGTTTGAAGCCTATGAAAATAATGAAATGAATGCATGAATTGTTCATTTGTTTCATTATAACTTTTTGTGACCACCTATGAATTGAAACAGAAAAAGAACTTATACATTTTAGGAACTTGAAGTTAATGTTATGTACAGAAATAGAGAGAAGAGCACAGCACAATGTCAGAGTACAACAACAAATGGCATTAATGAACAACCAATAGAAGAAAATATTTTTTCTGGTTGGCCAAACAATGCAAAGAGTTACTCGTGAAATGAGTATATATGAGTAGCAACAGAATTTAACCCAAGACAGAACAAACTAGATTGGGTGGCTGTTTTCATATCTTATTTGCATACAAATTTTTGAAAAAGGTATTTCAACATGCATAATCAATTGATTCTTACAATTATTTATATGCTACGTACTGTTTGTTACACAATAGGACCCTCAAGCGGAAACTAAAAATTGCAATTTCTAAGCACAAGATATAAACTAGGGACATTACACTAAACAAACTTCCTGAAATACTAAGACAATTATAACCAAAAATTAAGTCTAAATTCGCAAACTAGTGAAAAAAAAGATTAAGAACCAAATACACATGGGTTGAAGAAATACAAAGCAACTAACATACCAAAATAAAAGGCTCCTCTGTAAAAATACAGAAAAAATGATAAAGAAATGTAAACTGAGATATAAATACACAGATCTGCAGCAGAAACACAGATAGCCTTTAGCTACACTTAAAAGAAAAATTAAAAACAAAGCTGTGAAAGTACTACTTGATTTATCTCCCAGCATTATTTCACCTCACATTTCTAATAATCTATCAGCTAAATTTCAGATGTGTCCGAAAAACTCTTTAAATGAACAACACAACTGACTCAGTTTTATGTTGCAATAACTTAGATGTTAGTGGTATTAAAATGTCTACTTTATATTCAGTTAAATATGAGCAACTGAATTTTCAAGAAAAATTGCAACAGCCACAACGAAGCCAGTGAAATGAACTTGAGTCAAAACATAGTTTGTGAAGTCGTATACCTTGTGAACAATAAATATACAGGGTGTCCGAGAATTATTGGACACAGTACAAAATTATGTAAAACAAAACATTAAACAGATAGAAAGAAACTGACTGTACTAACTTACAATGTAACTACACATGTTAATAAATTTCGATGTAAGATCCCTTGGTTGCTCGTAGTACGTCCAAGCGATACTCGATTTCATGCCATGTATTGCCAAGCATCTGAAAAGATATGGAATTAATAGCAGCTGTGATATGCTGCTTCAGTTCCTGCAAATCAGTAAAAGGTGTCTGATAGGCACGATCCTTCACATAACCCCACGTGAAATAATCCAATGGAGTTAGATCTGGGGAGCGAGGAGCTACAGAATGGGACCACCACGCCCACTCCATCTGTTAGGGAAATGCTCATTTAGGCACTTACGTACACACATTGACCAATGCGAAGGCATGCAGTCTTGTTGGAAAACGACGTCATATCTTTTGATCTGGGGTATAGGGAAATTTTCTAACATATCCAAGTAAATGTCACCATTTATGGTTTTTTCACAGAAGAAAGGGCCAATCACTTCTCTTTTTTATAGGGCGCACCACACATTAACTTTTGGAGAATCACGTTCCAGTTCAATAGCAGCATGAGGCGGTTCACTGCCCCATATCCAAACAAAACATAGTTTACGAAGTGAAACAATACCTCATACATGAAATGTGGATTAATCACTAAAAATTACAGTACTTAGAAAGTTTTTATCGTTTTCCACTTGATTCAGCATATCCACAGTAAAATCGTATTGCAGAGTGTGATTATTTGCATGCATCTTTTGCACTATTTGAATTTTATAAGCATGAAACTAGTTTCTTGTGCAAGATATCATGAACTGTCTATTTTGGAATGCACAGTTCTCTGCTTGCTTTATGAAAGGATTTCCTGGGGCTTCGTCGGAAACTTTCATAGCTTGGTCAACCATCTCACCTCTGACGCTAGGCCTACCGGTTCCTCCACGATGTTCCACATTGCCAGTTTCTTTAAACTGTTTCATTCACCGCTTAGTTGAATTTGTTGACGGAGGATTACAACTATACTCTAAACGGTACTGTCTTTTAACTTTAATTCCGCAAACCATAACACACACATCGCCTTCTGCTGTATGGATGACATGATTACTGATTGCGCATTTCTCATAAATTCCTCATCAGGCCACACCTAGCGCCATCTATCGGATTCTGGGAGTAACAATTCTGCAATACAAAAATATAGGAACCGTGTTAGTAATATGTGACATAGAAAAACAGACAATGCTCATATTTTTTTTTTTTTTTTTGTACGTAATTTTGTAATGTGTTTAATAATTCTTGGACACTCTGTATAATGGTGAGATTGTGTTGCACTAGTAACTGTGATAGAAATGCTTTCTTTTTTATAACATTACTTTCCTGACAAAGTCATCCCTTATAAAGCTTCAACAAAAATAAGTGATAGTAAAATAACTATTAGGAACAAGAAAAGTTTTGTGAAGGGGCCTTCATATGATGAAAATGATATTTTATGATATGATGAAAATGATTTTTTAGATTAGCTAAGAACTTCATTTATTTACCCCCAAATTTCTGTAGACTAGGTAACAAAGACTGTAATACAACAGATTATCATGGCAGCTTTAAGATAAGCATTACCATACGTCAATCTTACGGAGCACAAACGTTACTAAAATGGTTTTGCTACGTTATGGAAACGTCGTTTAAACGGTTTTGCTACGTTATGGAAACGTTTGTTTTCAATGTAATATGCAAAGTAAAAGATTTGAAGAGTGATTCCGTATCAACTCAACACAATTTGAAGGCATTTTTTATCTCACTATCTCAGATTTTAATGAAATTTGGTACATAGGTGGCCTCTGTATAGATTAAGAAAAATATCAAATTTCATCGTCATATAGCCACCGGTTTTGAAAATACAGCTATATAAAATGTCCAAAAACACCCCCAAATCAGAAGATTGATAATGTTTTTAAATTATGATTGCAGCTCCCCTAATTAAGATAGAGATGGGAAAGGTATCTTTTTGTAGTATTTTTATGCTCTTTTATTTGATGTACAACAAACACCATAGGGGTTAAGATTTAAAAAATTAAAATTAAAATTTTGAATTTTTCAAAATGCGACACCAAAAAATTTGAAATTTTTTTAAAAACAATCTATGTGTTTGGTATTTGATTACGTGAGTTGTAACTTGGGATGATAATGGGTTTACTTAAAAAGCTATATTCAAATTTAGCCTAACAAAAGAGTTTATTTTTAAAAAAATGAAAAAAACATGTAAACTGAAAATAAATTTAGGCTAAATCTCAAAAAAGTTTCATTAATAACAATAGATATAGTATTTTTGTTATTTAAAACTATTTATTTAAACAATGTTTTATTTTTAATTGATTTGTTTAAAATCTGAGACTACATGGGTTTAAAAATTTTATTAATTTCATTATTCAGAATTTGTAATAATTCACAATTCAATACAAAAAAATAAACAGACTTTAAAAAGTAATTTCAATTACTGCTCAAGAAACACATCAAAATAATAATAACATATGGCATTGAATTGTTTACATTTATGCAAATTATATTCCTAATCTTAAACTTAGATCGTCACTTAAAGCAGAATCTTCTAAAATTAAAAAAAAGTTGCATCATTGTTTTGAAGTGAAATCACACGTGTAGATCCTTCATATAGTCTTTAAAAGCTTCAATAGTTTGGTGTATTTCTGTTTCAGAGAGATTGTAGAGTCTTCCTGTCGGAGTCAAAGGATTTACTTTACACAAGAGGTAACTTACAGGAAGCTATAATACATCTTGTTGTGGGCTAGGGTAGGAAAAGGATGTAGATGGACCAGCTGGATGTAAAAATGAGACCTTAACTTCATTCTCACTCTCTTCTTTTGGTAGAACATACGCTACCCACCAGTTGTTTTCATAGATTATGGTTATGTAACCACTCATTTCTGTTATTTGCAGTCTGTCTTGTAATGCTGATACTTTTTCAGTAGCTGACTCATTTGATTCTGAGAACATCTTCACTTTTATTTTTGAATTACTCAATGGGATAGGAATAAAAGCATGAAGTTTCTGGGTACCTTGTATTGTTAGAGACTTGCTTAGACGATTTTCCAAAAATTGGTCTGTTTCTATGTATTTTTCTTGACTTACATATGTAAAGTTTGCCAGAAAAATGTTCTGAATTGCCCATTCGTACAACTGAAATGGTGTTTGAATTTGATTCTCGTAAGGGCGTTGTAAGCTGGCTTGGGCAGCTAACCTTTTCACCGTTCCACCAACGCCATCACATGGCCCCTTCCCGTGTGCTGTTGCTGAAAAATGCCATTCAGCATCAATGTTGAAGTCATCTTGATGGAAACATAAAAGTTTGTGAAAAAATTTCCGATTTTTGCACTGGGCTGCAGACCCGTCGGAGAAATAGTACATTTTTTTGACGCTGTTTTCACCAAACTTACTTTTCAAGAAGTTAATAAGGTTTTCTTTTTTTGGAAGCAGTACAGTGTAATTGTGTTGTGCTCTAAACATTCAGAAATTACTACAAAACTTGCATGTTCAGTCTTTTCTGTTTTGTAATAGATGACAAATGGGTGGACTGTGGCTTGCCCACTGGTCCAGTGATAGCTCTGGGCTTCATCTTGAAGAAGAAAACTATAATTTTTAGCAAAATCACAAATGATGAGAAATTCTGAGTCCTTGAGGTTTTCCTTAGTACTACTATTCATAAAAGAGCTTTGCTGCTTAGCAATGAAGTCATGTCTGACCAAAGCAGACAGTTTTTCGCAAAACAAATCAATAAAATTTGAAGTTGATTTTTCTAATGTCTCCAAGTTGCATCTATCGACTGTAATCCATTGGCGAAAAGTTAGTTTTTCAACCAAGTTCTCAAAACCGTGTTCCCAGAACAGGTGGGACACTTCCCCAAATGACAATCTATGGAAGTAGGGTTGCATAATACTCTTGCAAGACAATGTTTGTAGGAAGATAATTGTCCATTCGTTAGTGAACCAATTCTTGCATTTTCCATCATCAGTTTTACATTTTGGTGTGTGGTGCAAACACATACCGTATGAGTACCACTAGACCCTACCAGGACACGGTTTTTTGGTCTGAGCTCTGCGAATTTGGAAAAACTGACTTTCATGCTTGCAAATTGTCAAATTACATAAAATCAGCCTGTTTGACAAACTTTATCTCCGTTTTCAGTCCTAACAGAAACACAATCTTTCATTCCAGGTAAAACCCGACTAATTTCATCACTTTGGTAAAATGATCATACTACAACTACTTCAGAAGAGAGAGAGACTTACCTGGTTTTCTATTAAGGCTTTCCAAAATTCCTTTCTCCTTCAGAATTTTTTTTTTATTGTCTTACCATATAATTAGGAGCATTGAATTCTTACATGATTTTCCTAACACTCCATGACTCTGGTAAGCAAGTCAAAATCATCAACTGTTTATCTCTAGTGCAGTTAGAAAAATTACTTTTAAGATTGTCCATAAGAGAGTCTTGAAGTATTTCATCCTCATCATCAGATGAGTCTTGAATATTTGTAAAAAGCTTCCGTTTCATAGCAGAACTGATTTTTTGAATTTTGGTTGAAGCATAACATTTAGATTTTAGCTTTTTCTTATTGACAGCTGATTCACCCAATTCATGGAGCGAAGTATTCAGTGTTTCAATTACTTCTGACATAGATGCAAAATTTTCGTCCTTTTCTCATCAGCACAGGTTTCATTTGCTTCTTGACTAATTATTAAAGTTTTCAGCTGCTTTCTGCAAGAATCGCAAATTTTAGTCTCCTTTGATAAGTCATCAAAATTTTCCAACATCCAGTCTGTCACATTTCTATATGGATTGAAACATTGTATTAATGCATATCTTGTACTTTCCATTGTTGATTATTTGTGCATAAAATGTAAAATTAAAATAGTAAAATTATTGCCTCCCATTACCTGTTCTTTTTATTTTTCCTAAAAAAATCCTGCACAGCTTCAATTTATAAAAGTCTAGTTTCAAAACTGAAAAGGATGTACTTTATTCAATTTAAAGTTTTCAACCACAAAAGTTTTCAGACACATCACTTTCACTGCAAGAAACACATGATCACCATCAAAACCTAAAGCAGACTGAGAAACACATCTGATCACCATCAAAACCTAAAGCAGACTGAGGTCTGCAAGGTAGGAATGCAAGTTGCTGCTTGTTGGGTCTTGTTACCAATGATCTAAACAACAGAATCAGTTTTTTAAGTCGGAACATGCAGAGTTTTGTCCAAAACAAAATGTAGCCTACAGTATAACTGCACAGTCTTTATTTTTTTTATATTGTATTGGGAATTATTACAAATTCTGAATAATGAAATTAATAAAATTTTTAAACCCATGTGACTCAGATTTTAAACAAATTAATTAAAAATAAAACATTGTTTAAATAAATGGTTTTAAATAACAAAAATACTATATCTATTGTTATTAATGAAACTTTTTAAAGATTTAGCCCACATTTATTTTCAGATTACATGTTTTTTTATTTTTATTTTTTTTTCATTAAACTCTTGTGTTAGGCTAAATTTGAATATAGCTTTTTAAGTAAACCCATTATCATCCCAAGTTACAACTCATGTAATCAAATGCCAAACATATAAAGATTGTTTTAAAAAAATTCGAATTTTTTAGAGCTTCACATTTTGAAAAATTCAAAATTTTAATTTTAATTTTAAAATTTGAATTTTTTTAAATATTAATCGCTATAGTGTTGTACATCAAATAAAATAGCATAAACAATACTACAAAAAGATACCTTTCCCATCTCTCTATCTTAATTAAGGGAGCTGCAATCACAATTTAAAAACCCATCAATCTTCCGATTTTGGGGTGTTTTTAATACTTTTTATAGCTGTATTTTCAAAACCGGTGGATATATGACGATGAAATTTGGTATTTTTCTTAATCCATATAGAGGTCACCTATGTACCAAATTTCATTAAAATCTGAGATGGTCAAGTCGTTGTGCTGAGTCGATACGGAATGACCCAAGAACGAAATAGAAACGTTCTAATGTTTTGCAACGGCACACGTAAAGCCAAAAAAAAAAAAAAAAAGTGTTGAAACTGGAATATAACCTTCAATAAAAGGTTGTGGTAACATTTTTTGCGACGTTTAACGTAATACACAAAGGACAGCAACGTTTAATAGAGGAAATTTAGACATTGATTAACCGTTGCTGTTACACTTACTAAACGTAATACAGAAAGGAAAAATATGTTGTAAAATCGAAAATAAAACGTCACTAAACGGCTGTTAAAACCGTTTCTCAACGTAATAAAGAGGGAATATGACGTTTAAATAACGTCATTTAAACGTTGCTAAACATTCTTAAAAACGTTTCTCAACGTCATAATGGAAGGAATGTTACGTTTAAATAACGTCATTCAAACGTTGCTAAACGGTTGTTAAAACCGTTTCTCAACGTAATAAAGGAAGGAATATGACGTTTAAATAACGTCACTCAAACGTTGCTAAACGGTTGTTAAAACCGTTTCTAAACGTAATAAGGGAAGGAATATGACGGTTAAATAACGCCATTCAAACGTTGCTAAACGGTTGTTAAAACCGTTCTAAACGTAATAAGGGAAGGAATATGACGGTTAAATAACGTCATTCAAACGTTGCTAAACGGTTGTTAAAACCGTTTCTAAACGTCATAATGAAAGGAATATGACGTTTAAATAACGTCATCTAAACGTCTTAAAAACAGTGCTACAACGTTATAACAACGGTTGAAAAACCATTGAATCAACGAGACGTATTAGCGTTTTATAAACGTAATATTGTGACGTTTTTTCAACGTCTCGCCGAACTGGTTTTAAAACGTTTTACAAACGTTTTTGTGCTACTTGGGTTACTGATAGGAGGTTTGTGGCAAGACACATTCTGAATGTGTGAGGAATGAAGGTGCATTGCAGTTGTGTGATGTGAAGAAAAATTTTGTTAGCAAGGTAAAGACTAATATGCTTCGGTGGTTTCGCCATGTTGAAAGAATGAATGATGAGATGCTTACTAAGAAAATCTTTTTAGCCCAAGTGGAAGAAAGGAAAGGTAGAGGAAGGCCAAGAAAGTCATGGGAAGATCAGATTCAGGAGTATCTGCATTAGAAAAAGATTATGAGTATGAAGTATAGAAGATCTTGTGTACGGCGTGTGATGGATGTGAGTGAAGCCCAAGTTGTATGTCAAGATTGCTGTAAATGGAGAAGTTTGATAGTAAAAAATTATCTGGTGATTCGTATTTCTTTCTGGAGCTAACCTCTGAATATCAGAGAACAGCTTACTGATATGTATGTATGTAGGAAGTATCTTTAACAGAGAGAACAAATTAGATGACAAAATTAGTAGGGGAGTGAATTCGTCTTTAAAAGTCATAGTTGCCTTAGGAGGATTTTACAGGAATGATGGTTTCTCTAGAATGTCCCGAATGGCAGTATATGGAAGTGTAATTTTTCCTACTCTGATGTACGGCAGTGAAACCAAGGTAAGTACCGTAATTTCTGGTAGATAAGCTGCGGCGTATAAGAGTTAAAAATAAAATTTTCGGCCAATGCGGCTTATACAGCATGGCAGCGAATATGCCTTTTTTTTTTTTCCCATGGCAGAGCGAAATTATGTAACAAAAAACGTTTTAGCTCGTTACATTCTTTTTTCCGCATTAAGATATCTCAATAGAGAGGGATTGGAATAACGATGTTACAGCGTGCAATAAATTCCAACCACACCCTCTAAAAATGAGACATGAAAATAATAGGTAATAGGATGGAAGTGGGACAGGTAAGAGAGAGGTGGCTCTGATAAAACTCGGAAAAAATTTGTGGCAGGGGGAGGGTAAACTTCGCAGGGAATCGATCTTGTTAGCAAGGATCGCCCTTGTTTCATGCTCCGAGCAACTCTCTTTGACTTCATGACATCATCAGCTTCGCTCAGAGGCTAATGCTCTCTCTCCCCTCTTGAGATGGGATATCCAAATACCATCCGAGATCGATTGTCATTGGTCAATGACAGCACGTGCAAATTTTGTCAATGATGTGGGCGTTCGTTGCATTCAGTTTGCCAAATCACACTTTCTTGAGTACGCATAGCTCTCTACGTTATCGTGGAAAGTAAAATGACGAAACGCAGAAGTTTTACTTCTAGTTTTAAGCTAATGGTAAATAAATATGTTTTTCCGAATACTGTAAAAGCATCAAAACTTCGACGATTACTTTGGGCTTCACTGAAGCAAACATTATTTCTAAAAACTGCGGTGAAACGCCAGAAGACAGCGAAAGTGATGCGGACGACCCTGAAGTTTTTTTAGATGATGAGCTTTTAAAACTTTTTAATTCGGACAGTGAAGTTTCCGATTTTGATGGATTTGATTGAAAAACTATGTGCACCAGATATTTTCAGAATGTTGTGCGTGTTTTTTTTAATTCTTGAGGTATAAATGTTTTATAATTGGTTTAAGCGTCTTATGAATTCTTCAAGTAAATTTTTATAAAATAGGTAGTAGAGTAAGTGTTATCCTTAAGATTGAATCTTGTTTACTGTATATACTCGCGTATAAGTCGACCCTCCCCCCACACTTTCAGACGAAAAAATCGTAAGAAATCGGAAACTCGCGTATAAGTCGATCCCCCCACTTTCAGAGGAAAAAAATCGTAAGAAATCGGAAACTCGCGTATAAGTCGATCCCGGAATGAGAAAAAAAAATTTCAATGAATTTATTGAAAAACATTTGAAAACGAAAAAAATTATATATATAATACTAAATTTAATTTGCATACCCAAAAACTTCATCAGAACCCTTCAAAATCCGATTCCAAGTCAGACTCGCCAAACAGTTCAAAAAAGTTTTTCTCCGTCATCGGCGCGTCATCATAAACATCAGTATTCCCATCTATGCCTGTGTCATCAGAATCACTGTCATCATCACTCATAAACATCTCATCGTCTTCTGTGCCATCAAGTTTGTTACTAATGCAACATTTCTTGAATGATTTCGCGACCATTTCCGCAGGTATCTCATCCCAAGCATCCTTGACCCATCGTGCAATCAAAACGATATCTGGCTTCTTTAGTTTTCCGCCCTTGGTTTCAGTCGGCAAATCGGAACTTATCCAATCAGCCCAATACCTTCGCACATTGTCCTTGAAGGGCTTATTAAGGCAGACATCTAGTGGTTGAAGAACAGATGTCAACCCACCTGGGATGACAGCAAGAGTTGTTTTTGAATTTTCTGCAGTTTTTTTCACTTCTGCACAACGGTGTGCAACAAACATATCCCACATTAAAAGAGAAGGTTTCCTCAAAGGTGCACCTGGCCTTTTGTTCCACACATTCTTTAACTAGTCAATTGTTCCGGATTCGTTCATCCATCCTTTTTCATGGGCATGAACGAGCACACCAGACGGAAAGACAACGCTTTTCGGCAGAGTTTTGCGTTTGAAAATAATTACCAGAGGTAGCTTACTGCCGTCGGCCAAACAGGAAGGAACAACCGTGAAACTGGATTTTTCGTGGCCAGTCGTTTTGATCAAGATATTTTTTTCGCCCTTTTGGTACACCGTCTTATTTCCAGGAAGGTCGAAACTCATGGCGGTTTCATCCATGTTCACTATTTGGGAAAGTTCAAAAGCAGTCTCTTTTCTCTTTTGAATTACCGTAATTTTCGGACTAAGAGCCGCAGGTGAGAATTTTTACAATCTTGGAAGCAAAGTTGCCGTAAGGGCCGCACCTGTGAAGTCGTGGTGCTGCTCAGAAAGCTAAATTATCTTCCTTATTTTCATGAATTAACTCACGCCCAACGTGATTATATGTATACTTTAAAGGCTAATTCTGCAACTCAGTGTCGATCTGCTTTACACACTTATTTTTTCATACTGGCAAACATTTTTATTTATACATTTTTTATTAATCATGCTAATGATGTTATTTGTTTGCCTTAATTAAATGCTCAGAACCATTTATATAATCAATATAAATCACAGTTAATCTTAAGACTCCCGTTAGAATATCGCATTGCTCGTAAAACCGCACAATTGTCTAAATTCCATTCAATGTGGATGTCTGCTACAGGATGGTTCTCTGTTCACCGCAATAGAATCCGTCTTAGAAGTATTAACTTATAAATTATCGCTTGTTATGCTTTCGATTAATGTTTTCTTTAATAATATGTTCCTTCTATGTTATGCTTTTTTTTCTCATGTAGAGACGTTTCCTTTTACCAGCTGCTTCGCACGTGTTCGCTGATCTGCCGCTAACACTTCGAAATGGCGGTGCACTTTCTCTCTTTCAAGTGGTTTGACCTACTTTCATTTACTGCGCACTGAGCCGTTACCACTGGGCGCGCTAACCACAGAAGCCTCGGAGCGTCTGTGTGCTTATGTCCCCATTCCATCCCCCATGCAAAGGGCGTTTGAGTCAGGCATTCCTGTTCTCCCCCACTTTCCCTCCTAAACCAACATCAGGACAGCGGAGTTATTGTCTAACGTATGAGTAGAAGGGGGGGGGGAGGGAGGGGCATGATCACAGTCGAGTTCGTGAACAAAAAAAGACGTGGTTTGAAAAATTTTACTAAGCATCTGCATGAAAAAAAAAAAAAAAAAAAAAAGGGAGGGAAGAAAGTCTTATCGAAAACAAATTCGGCATAAGGTCCGCTCACCCGAAAAATTTCACTTTTAGTAACGTAAGAGCCGCGGCTCTTAGCCCAAAAATTACGGTACATACTTTTGAAATTCCATTATCTTTGCTTCGAGTTCACGAGGTAACTTTTGTGCAATTTTGGTGCGCTGGCGTAGACACAACCCATAGCGGTTCATGAACCTTGTGCACCAACCTGGTGAGGCACGAAAAGTGTTATTTGCGGCTGCAAACTTTTCATCTTTTGCGAGCTTCATTGCTCGCAAACGTATACCAGTTCACGTTACAATGTAACCATTTTGTCTGCAGCCCACAATCCAATAATTCAAGACACTTTCCAGCTCTGGGAAAGATGTCGTTCCACGGCGCAGCGCCTTTTGCGATTTTGGGATTTTCACCAAGTCCGTTTTTTTACGATAATCTCGAATCAGTTTTTCGTTAATGCCAAATTGACGTGAAGCAGCACAGTTGTTAGTATTTTCTGCAAAAGAAACCACTTTCAACTTGAATCCTGCGTTATAGGACATCCGTTTCTTTACACAATCTGTGTCATCCATAATTGGAGAAGCGAGACACGTGCGATTAAGAACAAGAAAACACCTAACACTGGCTGTCGCATGGCTCCGTTACGTCAAAGGTCAGCGCAATCAACTGGTAGTCGGAAGGGCGGAGCTTTCTATGCGCGGCTGCGACTGTGCTGTGGATACGCAAAGCCAGGAGAGAGGAGACTTTTCAAAGCACGGAGAAATTCGGAGGGTCGCGATTTCGTAATTCTACCACATCGGTGTTCTTTCTTTCTTTCTTTCGGAGAGTTGCGATTTCGTAATTAATACCGCATCGGCATTTTTATTTCTTTTGGGATGGATTGCCTTTTGCCTCATGGGAAGAACTTTTGGACTTACGATTTTTTTAGACCCCGCGTATAAGTCGACCCCATTACTTTGAAGCTCTCATTTTATCCCAAATTTCTCGTACATCACAGCCTCTCCTTGACAAATGTCAACCCCGCCTTCTCGTGGTGCATCCTGTTCCCACTAAAGGGGCTCTGACGACCGCCAATAGCGGTATAACTATACCATCGGGATCAGAGGAAATGCTATCCCACACTCACCAACCCGCTTGGCCAGCGTGGTGAGTTATGGCCAAACACCTCCAAAATGACTCTACAACTTAAATCTTGGCCCTCAGTCTCCGGCAGCTGGAATGTACCTGGCCAAGGCAGCGGCCAGTGCGACATGAAGGCAGAGGGTGCTAAGAATCCCCGGAGGACCGGACTAGGCTGCCATTTGATGCTGACCTTGGCTACCTATAACGGACGCTCCCTATCTTCTGATTCAAGGCTTCTTGAATTGGAAGAGGAACTACAAAGGATCAAGTGGGACATCGTCGGGCTAAGTGAGGTAAGGAGAAAAGGAGAAGATCTCATTGAACTGGAAAAGTGGACATCTCTTCTATTATCGTGGGACAGATACTGGCAGAACTAGTGGTGTTGGATTTATAATAAACAAGAAACTGAAGGATAAAGTGGTAGAAGTTGAAAGTTCCTCTGACAGAGCTGCACGACTCGTTATCCAACTATCGAGAAGATACCAGGCTCAGATTATTCAAACTTATGCACCCACCACAAGTCATCCTGAAGAAGAAATTGAAGAATTTTATGAGGAAATTCGTCATCTAAATAATAAAGGTAAGCAGCACTTGAAGATAATTATGGGAGATTTCAATGCAAAAATAGGGCAACGGCAACAGAATGAAACTTCAGTAGGTAAATTCGGTCACGGCAACAGAAACCAGCGTGGAAATACTCTCGTTGAGTTTGCAGAGGCAGAAGGATTTTTCATCTTGAACTCCTTTTTCAAGAAAAAGCCACACAGGAAATGGACATGGAGACATCCAATTGGGACGACAAGTGAAATTGATTTTATTATGTGTAACAAAAAATTCGTCATCGAAGACTGCAGTGTGCTGAACAAGTTCAACACAGGTAGTGACCATAGATTGGTGAGATGTAAGATGCACCTCAACACTAAACTGGAACGTGGCAAGCTCATAAGACAAACAAAATGTATTGACATAACCAACCTTAAAAAACACCATAATACTTTCAAGTTGGAACTGAAAAACAGATTCTCTGCTTTAGAAGGCCTAACATCGGAAGAAGTGGATATTTCGGAAGTTAACAGAAAAGTAACCAAAGCTCTAATGGAAACAGCAACAAAATTAGCTGGGTCTAAGAACAAGTTGCATGTGAACAAATTATCAGGAAAAACCAAAATGTTGATGCAAAAAAGAAGAGAGATGAGGACAACTAAAGAAGATGTGACTTCCAAAGTGGAATATATAGAGCTATGCAAGACAACACGAAAAAGTATCACTGAAGACGTAAGGAAATTCAACTGTGAGCTAGTGAGGAAAGCAATTGAAAACAACCAAAGCCTTAAGATAGCAAAGGGACATCTCAGTAAGGGAAGAAAACAGATTATGGCTCTGAGAAAAGAAGATGGTTCTATAACAAGAAATAGAGGCGAAATTTTGACGAGAGTGAAAGATTTCTACTCCAAATTATATGAAAGGGATGATACATGTACTCCAGACATCATGAAAGGTACCAGAGTTCTTCCAGTCCTCCCAGCAGAAGTTGCTCATGCAATCAAGAACATGAAGCGGGGGAAAGCTCCAGGAGAAGATGGAATTACTATAGACATCATACAAGAAGCAAGTGGAGAAATTGAAACAGTACTCGCCCAAATTTTCACTCGATGCCTTAATGAAGGGAAAATTCCTGAGGATTGGAACAATGCTACAATGATCCTGCTACATAAAAAGGTGACATTGAGGATCTCAGGAACTACAGACCTATCAGCCTCCTATCAGTGGTTTATAAAATCTTCACTAAAGTTCTTTCACACCGCTTGAAGGTAACACTGGACATGGCTCAACCGAGAGAACAAGCTGGATTCAGGAGTGGCTACAGCACAATAGATCATATCCACGTACTGAGAGAACTAATTGAAAGAGCGAGGGAATATGAACTTCCATTGTGCATGGCTTTTATCGATTATGAAAAAGCCTTTGATTCGGTGAAACCATCAGCAGTTACCACGGCTCTGAAATCCTGCGGTATTGAAGATGCATACATTAATATTATTAATAACATCTATGAAAATGCAAGTGCAAAGATTCAGCTGTTTGAAAATACAACACACATAAAAATTGGAAAGGGAGTGAGACAAGGTGACACCATATCTCCAGCTCTTTAATGCCACATTGGAAAATGTCTTTCAATCACTGAACTGGGAAAACAAAGGGATAAAGATTAATGGAGATTATCTAACCCACCTTCGTTTTGCTGATGACGTAGTCATTTTTGCAACTAGCCCATCAGAGCTGCAGAGTATGATCCAGGAACTTGCTGACAAGAGTAAAGAAGTGGGATTAAAAATGAACTTTCAGAAGACAAAAGTGATGTTCAATGCTTTTACAAGAAATGAAGATTTATCGATCGATGGAGAAAAACTGGAGATAACAGATACATATGTTTATCTTGGACAGCAGATATCAAGTGAGGGTCACATTGATGAAGAAATTAATCGGCGTACAAAACTTGCCTGGAGAGCTTTTGGAAGAAACAGCATAATTTTCAAGAGCAATATGCCATTATGTCTTAAAAGAAAAGTGTTTGATCAATGCATCCTTCCAGTGCTTACGTATGGTGCAGAGACGTGGACCTTAACTAAAAGAGACATACAAAGGCTGCAGACAACTCAAAGAAGCATGGAGAGGTGCATGCTTGGTATAACCAGGAGAGATAAGAAGAGGAACTCGTGGATCCGAAAAATGACGAGAGTGGAAGACATCATGATCAGAGTTAAATCCCTGAAATGGCAATGGGCTGGACATACTGCCAGAAGGACAGACCATAGATGGACAGCCGAAATTTTAGATTGGATTCCAAGGGACAGGAAAAGACCCAGAAAAAGACCACATGGGAGATGGGTGGATGAAATTCGTAAATATGCGGGAGTGACATGGAGGAGACTGGCACAAGACAGACCGTTGTGGAGGAAACTTGGGGAGACCTTCGTCCAGCAGTGGATTGATAATGGTTGACAATGATGATGATGATGATGATATACGGTAATGGATATTTTTATTCATTATTTGAAAGATCAGGTACTATATTTTTATCTACGTAATGTTTTCAAGATTCCACCGTGGTACTACCTCACCTTACTACGAAGGTGCGGCATATACGGAGGTGAGGCGTTTCTAGTGATTTTTTTTTTTTCATTTCGCCCTTTTTTTTTATCGCTGCGGCGTATACGCCAGTGCAGCTTATTTAACCAAAATTATGGTAGATAGTAAGGTAGGTCCATAAGCCAGTCAAGTGGTATTGGCTTCTAGGTCCTGCTCCCCAATGACGTCAAAGGTGCAAAAAGCCGCTAAGTACTGAAGTTTTCTGTCGAGCATTTTAGACTTTTGAGAGAACACTTTGGAAATGAAACATTGATATTTTCCACGACATTAGTGGCAATGTGTTAAAATACAAGGAAATAAAATATATTTTGATTTCCAAAATGACAGGTGAAAGAATTTTTTTAGAAACTTTTTAAAGTCAAAAATAAACTCCCAATAAAATTAATTAGTTAAGCAGACAGTACTTAAAGAACTGATACTGCACTTTACTATAAAATAACTAAATACCTTCCTTTGCCACTTATTTTAAACTAAAGATTAAGAGTTAAAGGTTTACAAAAGTATACAATATTTCAGACATGCCAACCTTTGAAATCTGAAAATCGGGAGATTTTTACAGTTCATAAAATCATACCACAAGAGACCTATTTTTATCAACATTTTCCAGACCTAGGAGCAATTTTCTAGGAGTGGTATTATTGGTCCGCTAAAAGTTCTGCAGGGGAAAAAAAAAAAAAAGTGCGAAAATCAACACCCCTTACTGAAATTCGTTTTCTGGTACTTCGATTCCGCAAGATAATGGAAACTTAAACTGACCCGCATGTAGTTTTTTAGGAATAAAATAGCAGCCAACTGTTTTTCGTTTCTTCTTTAGGTTGTGCACGTAGAGAAAGACGACAGTAAGCATCGTACTAACATCGCCTTTCATTACAAGACGAGGACAACTGTAACTACTCCCTTTTGTCGTTAAGTGAATTCGCCACAAACTAAACTGTTAACCATCACTTAGAATGTGCGCAGCTCTGTTGAGGTGAGGAGCTGAAAGACTGAACTGCAAGGAAAAGGCAGAGCAGCTCCCATCTGTCAATCAAACAATCGGACTGGGGGAAAAAATTTTAAAGCAAATTTTTTCAGACTCATCTCTGACGATTGGTCAGAAGCCAGCGCTTGGACCACTGCACCACCTGGGCGGCTTTCTTTTTGAAGATAGGAGAGGAAAAGTACGAAACTGATAAATAATGCCACCTTGCATCGATACAGAAAGGAAAAGATTTAACAGGCGGATCGAAATCATGGAGGTTGATGGAATTTTGACCATCCTAACAGCTAATTCTAGGTGAAAATCAGGAGAATTCGACATTCATTCGGAGGGCGGAAGGAAGGGCTGAAAATCCGGAGTCTCCCGCCTAAATCCGGAGAGTTGGCACGTCTGATATTTGTGTTTGATTTTTAGGTATGTTTATGAAATTCATAGCTATTTTAAAAAATTCAGCTGGGTGCTAAGGGGTTGATATTAAAGGAAATGAATTCATTCTGTGAAAATATTATTCTGGTTACAACGAAAAAAAATGTCAAATAGTACAGTGAACCATTATGTGTTGGTTCAGCCAGGTTGAACCCATTAGTAGTAGCAGTTGAACCATTATGTGGTGGTTCAACCAGGTCGAACCAACACATAATGAACTGGAATAAAAAGAAAAAAAAACTGCGTTAGTTCAATATTTGAAAACATCAAACATTTGAAATGACATTGAACAGAAAAAGAGATCAGAATTGCTGAATCAGTAATTATTGAAAAAACTGGGAATACTAACTGTAATATAAATCAACTTAATGAAATACCATTACAATGGAAAAAATTCATTACTGGTGAAAAAAGAAATTAAGGATCTAATTGGGATACCCGATAGTGACACCAGATGTCACCACCAAGAATAATTCAAACATGAGAGCATTACATAATAGTGACAACAAATCAGCATGAAGAGGGGAGGGACCGATTGAAGAAAATCCAAGGTGCAAGTACTAAGCTACAGAAGTTGTTACTGAACTCTGAAGATAGGCATACAAGCCCGAAACACGTGTCAGTTGCATCTGAGTGCGAGTGTCCTTGAACACAACGCATGAGTCCAGGGGATGGCTGGAGGTTCTTATTGTCTTTTAGCAACAGGTTTGAAGTTTCGTCATTTCAGGATTTTTTAGACTTTTCGTGCCTCACCATGTTTTTAACTAACGTATCATTTTTAAATCCCCACTTACTTACCTGGTGACATACAAGTCCTCAGGTGGGTTGGCAGTCAAGTATATGTGCACCTGTGAAGAAATTTACATATTTTCCAGTGGGTGTGTAATGTGTCAAGAGCAACAGAGCGAATCTTCTGACAATGTTTTTCGTGACTAAATGCATGTACCAGGGATCATAGCATACTTCTGGAAAATTTTAGGTAGGAATTTTAGGACTTTTTAGGAAAATTTTAGGAGTGTATTTCAATAAAAACTAGATGTATATTTGTATACATCTAGTAAAACAACTTTGTATACATTGTAAAGAGTTTGCTTCACACCCTTCAACCATATATACTGATAGACTGCGCATGACATCAAAATTTCTGGCTCCAACATAAAATCACATGACATCAGTCAAAAAGATGGGTTACACCTGCTGTGCTTATGGTTGCTCTGAGCGATATAGTAAAGAAAGTTCTATGATTTTTTCATGGGTAAGAAATGAATTAAATACCTAAGTCAATAAAGTTCAATTACTTAACCAGAAACTTGCAGCTATTGATATAAAAATATAGTAACTTAAGAAAAAAATGGAATGCATGTTCCAAATTCTTCGTAAATGTTCATCACATTATAAATCACAAAATGTAAACAACCCAATCATGCATGTATATAGCTCATAAGTAAACTTACCTGAAGAGTTTTCATTATATATGAGGCGCATTCACATAATACACTGAAAACACTGAAGTTCTGCAGCGTAAATTAGTAATCATAACAGCATTTTTACACAAAATTTGGAGTCTGATGATGACGTGCCCAATGTTTGAGCCATGGCAGCTTTGATGCAGCTATTGCCAATGCGCAGTCCATTAGTATATATGGTCGAAGTTCACACCCAAATTTTTTGCATAACGTCTAATGTCTAAAGTTTAAGTATGATTTACTTCTAATGTTCAGTTCATATCTTTTCATGCGTTATTATCATATTCAAGTATATTTACCACATTCAAGTTTCACTTTGAACATTAATATGCTGTTGAACCAGAAGCAATTCACGATTTTTACAGTAAAGTTTTCAGGTTTCACATTAAATTATAATATCCTAAAAAGGTAATTGAAAACCAAGAACTATGTACAATTGTACACTGAATTACTTTTTTCATATTATTGTTTTAACCTTTTCCTGATTAGCCTATCTTTTTCTGCTTCCACCACAACTAATTTACTTTCAGTTTTCTTTATTTCAGCTGAACCTTGTATGATCAAGTTAGAGGCAACTGCTATTTCAACAGTATTTTGTTTTTCTACAGCTTTTCTCATTTTTTCTGTTCCCTCTTGAATTACTGCTAGGGAGGCTTCTTTATCTTTTTCAAGCCTATTTATTTCTGCATCATTTTCTTTTATTTTGTCATCAAACTCAGCTTTTCTTTTTTTCTCTAGCTGCTTTTCCTTATTTTCCCTCTCTTTCTGCTTCCTTTCTTTTACCTTTTTTGATTCTTCTTCCTTCAGCTGATCAACATACTCTTTATAAAATTTATGTGAATCACGAACACTATTTAACAAATTTCTTGTTATGGGAACTTTACTTACACATCCATAGTGTTTAATGGCCCCTTTAACTATTCTTAATGATGTTATAGTTGAGTCTTTTAAGTTAGCCTTGTCCTTCCTTAACAAAGCAGTGTTAACTGAAAATCCCCTTTCTGCATCAGCATTACCATGAGGTAAAACTAAAATTGACTTGATGAGTTTAGCAAGATTTGAGTATTTTTCTTTTCCGCTAGAGTCTTTAATACTAAATATATTACGCCAGTAATGATCAATCCGCACTGGAATATGCCCTTCCTCTGAAAATTTCACTAGTTCATCTAGAGTTGGCTTATCGCAATTTAAAAGTTTCCACTCTTCTCTTACTCTATCAATTTGTTCCTCAGAAAGATGCAAAACACTTGAAATTCTGGTTATTTCCGAAAGTCCTTCAGTGACTGAAAGTTGAGTTGACTCTTTCTTTGGTTCTTTACCTTTAAAACTTCTATGTCTCTTAGCTTTTGATTGCAGAATGGCAAATTTGGCTTTAAATATTTTGTGGTTGCAATTAGTGATGATCTTACATCTAAGAGAAATAATTTCTGCCTGGTCTCCTGAACATTCCTGAGGAGATTTTTTGTCTTCATACCAACTTCTAACTCCCCTAGTTTTTTCCATGGATTTTTGTTTTCAAAATCTACATTCTTTAGGTCTTCTCCAAATTTCCCTGCAATAACATCATTTTGGATAAACTGAGCCATAACATTCCTCATTAAAGTATTTAAATCAGAATATAACTGGTGTATTTTTGGTTCTTCACTCTGATAACATAATGAAAACTTTTCAAAATTTTGGTGTGAAAATGAAATTAATGCTAAATAGCAAGGAGTTAGCTCATTTTTCAGGAAACAGTGAATTCTTTTATACCTTGCCGAATTGCGTAGTTGTTTTTCAAATATTTTTTGAGATGGCAAGAAGTTTAAAAAATATTCTGTAATATTTAGCCATTGATCCAAGGCTAAATATTCTGTAATATTTAGCCATTGATCCAAGAGCCTCTGGGCTACAGAACCAACGGTTAACCATCTGTTGCTGACATGACGCAAAAGAAATTTGGCTGTGACCAATGTTATATAATCGACAGATTTATAATCCTCTCGTCTTGCAGCACTACCCTTTAAAAAGTAATGCATATCAGTAGCAAATTCGTCAAAATCTATATTTAAGCTTGTCAAAAAAATTTTAATGCATTACTAACAACATGCAGGTTGCAAAAACCTAGTTCCAAAGATTTCTGGCCTGTTTCTTGTTTTACAACTTCATTGAATTTGCGTAAAAAGCACTTATTTACATTTGGGCTGTCCATGGATACACAAATAATTCTGTTCAACGAAATATTGACAGATGATAACACATCAAGAATTTCTTTTAGCAAAATATCTGCTGTTGCATGACCCAGAAAAACGCTTGTTAGGTATCGGCAAGAAACTGAATTTATTTCTGAAGACCAGTACCTGAGATACACATCCAACTGCCGTTTCACTTGTGTATTTGTAGTTTCATTAAATGCTATAGTAACCTTTCCTGGGCTACTAGATGCAATGTCTTTTTTCAAATCCTCTTCAAAATATTTTGACAATCCATGTGATATCACATAAGCAACTTTTTTCTTTAAGTTGCATTTTGGCTGCAATAGCAGAATCAGGAAACATTTCTTTGAAAAGTTCAACTGTTTCAGTGCATGAAACAAAAGACATATTGTCCTTAGCAACTTTCATGGCCCATAATGCTTCGGCTTTAGCCAACTGTAAATCATGACTCCGTACTTCACTAATATTTGTTTTGGGCTGAAGATCCCGTCCTCTTATTTTGAAATCTACTTTGAAATTTCTGCAAACGTTTTTTTCCTTTATGATGCGCTTTTACTTGTGAAAAGCCACTATTAGAAATGTTGAAAATTTCTGAACACAATATACACTTAGCAGAAAATATTGTTTCAGTTGCAGAACACCATTCTTTCAACTTCACTCCGTCCAATTCTATGGCGAGCCACGCATCTTGAAATTTCGTTTTGGATTTAGGCATCTTAAACACTTGTATTACTAACCAGAAAATGAAAGGGAAGTACAAAAACACGTTCCAATATTGCAAAACCAGACAACTTCCCGAAATTTGGCTGCGAGGCTGTTAGAAGATAGAAAAAAAAAAAAAAAAAAAAGCAGGTCACCACTAGAGAACTGAACCTGCACACAGCACAGAGAACATCATAAAAGACGCAAAACCAGAAACTATCATACGCATCTCACGCAAGTTCAGTCAAAGCGAGTCGGAGCCGAGATATATTGCGCATCGAAGGTCGCTGTCGCCAACGCATGATCGAAGGTCAATGATCACGTGCTCTACTGCCTGCCACGATAACACTCAGCTACCATCCCATTGTCATTACCGGAGGTTACGGAAGGAGACCACATGTTTCCTTTTTGCTTCCACCCACCTGCGGTTTACAATAACAAAACATCAGCAGAAAGAGGAGGTTCCACAAGGCATGTACAAAAATAAAGTATGATCTTCTGTGTGCCACGGAGTTAGTCTGCAAAGCGCGAACCAGGGGTGAAAATGACCCCTCCCCCTTAGATCTCTTGTTACTCTCGAAAACTGTCCGAAGGCAAAAAAGTGGAGCGCCCGCCCCGAAGCAAGTGCATCTCGATGGCGCCATTTTCCCTCCCTTCAGCAGCACAGCATATAGGCTGTGTTTCTACAATAACAGGTCTTTTTACTTTACTGTAATGGTAAATTTATTGGCGTTAATAACGGTTGTATTTTTAATAAATAAGCTTACGAAAATTTTAGGAAAAATAGCAAATTTTAGGTATAATTTTAGGAATTTAAGGAGGGTCACAAAATATTAGGAATTTTAGGAGGAATGCGATCCCTGAATTTGTACTTTGAGAAGAAAATAGGACTGGCAATAAGTTGGGAGTAGAGTTTTATTTTTATTGTACAATAGTAGTTCTTCGAGAATGCGGACAATTTCTTTGGCCATCTAGAATATAACGTGCCAAAGGCCGTTTTATGCTTTTCACTAATGTAAAGATGGTGTATATACAATCATTCCCCCCCCCTTCAGCGATGCATTTTCGGACTGTAAATTTTTATTTTCCAAATAATTTATTTTAGCTTTGCTTTGCCAGTATTGAAATTTAGGTCATATCTCAAAATTTATTTTATTGAGCTTATCTTTTTTTTTAAAGATAAAAATTATTTCATTATTTCCCCTATTCTTCTATTTCGACTTTCAAACTAAATAATGTAGCAGCATCACGTCCAGCAACGTCAACAGATTGAACTTGTAAATCTGGATTTAATCTTCCTTCCTTCGATGTGAAATTCTGCACCACCTCTGACAAAAACTGCTGAGATTTCCTTTTTTCTTTCTTGCTTTGTGCTAGGAGTTCAACTACGAGATATATTAATGTGAAGAACCACACCTGTTTTTCAATGGAGGGCAAGTATTACAGTCTGTTAATTCACTTTTTAAATCTTTTTCAAAATCCTCTACATCAAGGTGATAGAGCATATTTTGGTGTTGTCAATTTTAAATGCGTCTTTTTGTTGCCATGGGTTAATTCAGGCCTTTCTTAAACTGCCGTTTAGGAAAGTTAAGCAGGAATCTGTGGATTTTTCATTGTTGGCACAACACGCAACAGCACTTCCAGTTATATCTGATAATGCACAACACACAAGAAACTGCTTTGGTCAAATATATTAATGAAAAAATATTTACAAATTGATCATTAACTCACTGCAAAATTGTATAACATTAAAAAATAATAGATATAAGTTGCTGAAACTAGGCACAAATTACAAACAGCATGAGTAACCTCAGATAAGATGTCCATTTCAACTTTCACCCACTGCTAAATCGGTTTGCTCCTTTGACGTCACAAAACTCACACAGCCTGAGGCGTAAGAACTGTTGGCTTCGAAAACTCGCTCTTGGACCTACCTTCCATAATCTACTTATGTTGAGTGAAACCTGGGTACTGCAGAAAATACATAGAAGTCCTTTGTGTGCTGGGGAAATGCATTACATATGGGGGGGGGGGGGTAACATACTCTGATCATGTGAGGAATGAAGATGTGTTGCAGTTGTGTAATGCCATGTGAGGCAAAATGTTCAGTAAGGTGGAGACTAATATTCTTAAGTAGTTTGGCCATGTTGAAAGAATGAGTGATGAGATACTTATTAAGAAACTTTTTTCAGCCCAAGTGGCAGGAAAGAAAGGCAGAGGAAGGCCCAGGAAGTCATGGGAGGACCAGATTCAGGAATGTCTGCATGAGAAAAAGATTATGAGTATGAAGTACAAAAGGTCTGGTGCGCAGTGTGATGGATGTTAATGAAGCTCGAGTTGTGTGCAGAGATTGTAAATGGAGATATTTGATATACCAACAATAAGTAAATCCTAGTTCCATCAGTTAAATGTTTACTTGGCAGATGATATTTCTTTGAAGAGCTAACCTCTGAATCCCAGAGAACAGCTTAATGATATGTATGTAGATCCTATAAATATGATCTGTGATTCAATAATTATCAAATAAAATATATTATCTGCTGTGACTTTTGCTCTTAGTTGAGGATTTTAAATCATTAAAATAAGCATATTACATTTTATTTTTGTGTAACCTATTTTTGTGCTTGAAAGTATTTAGTGAATTAGCAAAACAATGACAAAAAAAATGCCTGCTGACTTTGAAAATCAACAAACCTGGAACAATTCAGTCTATTAAAAGTAACAACAATGAAAAAATTACCTTATTTTATAGCAAAAAAAAATAAATATATAAATAAAAATTAAAACACTATAGTCACAGTGGATGTATTAAAAGGCAACATATTAATCATAAATAAATTGTAGATAACATTTATACTACCTTCATATTTTGCTTTTCAATTTTGACTCCTATGGGCACACTAGAAATGCAATTCATTGAAGGCTGTGAGTTGTTGCTTTGCTTCATCTGAATTGCTTGTCCATTACCTAGATTTAGGCCAAGTGAAAGACATGAACAATTTGATATGTTAAATGCATTACTTTTTAAAAAACATTTAGGTGAATATGCCAAATCACTTTAAATAAAATGATTAAAAAGGTTACTTAAGAATAATTTCATATTCATTATAAGTTCTTTTTTTTCCATTTAAATGGATGACTGCAGAATTTTCAGGCTTTAAGTGTTGTTTGTTAAGATATTCCCTTAATTAAACTTCTAATATTGATTTTTTATCCTAGGATTACTACTCCTTCATTGAATTGCAAATTTTTGGAGAAAACTCTACTCTTTCATCAGGCAGTCCCTTGTTGTCACTTTTTCACTGTCACTATCATGGTTACCATTATTTTCCACCAAATCTTGCCAGATGTTAGGCAGGGACAAACCTCTACAGTCATTGACGATGAAATTTTTATTCTTTTCAATTTCTGTCCCTTCTTTTAATTTTCTTTTTTGAATATTAATAGGCTTCCTAGTTTAATTTAATAAATTAGGAAGCCAGTTTTCAATATGAGCTTTATTCACAGAAAGATATTCCCATAAATATTGATTAAAGCCTTAATTTTATCATACTATCTAAGAAAAAATGGTCAGAATTTTGCCACAGAAACATTCAATATGGAATTTTTGCAATATCTACAAAACCTCCAGTTTTTTTTGTCAGAAACTAATAACCATATCAGGCAAAAAATACATTGCCACTTTTTCTGGCCCTTTTTCACATTGAGAATGTTTTCATGACTATATTTAACAGAATACCTGGGGCTGAAGTTTATTATATAAACAGAAGCACCTGAACATACACACCCACACACAGATACACTTACAGTCAATTATTGACCTTTGATAAAACAAAATTCTTGATAACTCAAAAAAAAAAAAAAAAAAAAGTCAAATTCCCTGCATGTATCATATGTGCATAACATGAAATTTTATTCATTTTCTGGTCTTCTTGATAGCTCAAATAAATCTAGAAATGCAAAACAGCCCCAAAATAGCCTCCAACATGCAAACAGCATAAGGATTTGATGCATGACTCAGAGACAAAAATAGGTAATGAAAGAAAGCATTTCATGATGGCCACTTTAACCTTGAAAAGGGGGAAAACTAATCTTTTTGCTTTTTTAAGCCAGGGATAGACTGCAATTTTCTACCACATTTTTAATTTCCTCCTGGTAAGAGGCTCAAAAGTTATCTATAGCTGACTGATAATTTTTTCCTGTATCCTATCATTCAGCATAACAGACAGATGGTGTTCAGTAGCAATTTTTGTAAAATTTATGTTATGTGCTCTTGTTCTAAACAAATTCAGGAATTGTTTCATTAATATTTTATCTAAACACATGGCTTTAAAGTGAAAGTTGAACACATCGTTGATTGCTGATAATGTAAAGGCTGTTGAAGGTGGCAGTAAGAAGAAAAATGAAATTGTAAAGGAATTTGGAATACTGAGTAGTCTACTATTCTAAAGAATAAAGAAGTGATTTAAAAAAAGAACTGAAGGAAGCCAAGAATTGAGAGCGAATGAGGAGAGAGAGAGAGAGAGAGAAGCGTATGTGTGTGTGTGTGTGTGTGTGTGTGTGTGTGTGTGCATGTGTGTGTGCGTGTGTGTGCATGTGTGTGTGTGTGTGTGTGTGTGCGTGTGAGTGAGGTATAGGGCAAGCAGTGTAAGGTTTCCAAATTTCAAATAAACAAAAACAGCAACGACAAGTGTCATGATATTAGATATAATTTTTGCGGAAAAGGTGTGACCATGAATGAAGAGACCTGTTCCGAATGGCTGAAGAAATTGCCTACCATTTGAAATGATTATGACCCTGAAGGTGTTTTTAATGAAATGGGACTGTTTTTTTTTTTTTTAAGAGTTTACCTGACAACACAAGTTTATGAAAAGTGAAACAGCTCATGGTAGGAAACAAAGCCAAGGTCATGTAACATTATTTTCAGCATTTAATATGAGTGTATATGAAAAATTTGAGCCACTATTGATAGACATATATATATATATATATAAAAAACCTATATGCTTTTTTTACACACTGATTATTATCAGTTGAATAAAAAGGCCTGGGTAACCATAAAAAGTTTTCAAAACTGGCTGAAAATAAATGTTTGATAAAAAAAAAAAAATTCTCTACAGAGGCCCAAGGGTGGATATATGGGGTGGCACAAGTCACAGTCATGAAGGGTCTCCCTATTCACTGTGAAAAGAGAAGCAAAGCAAGGAGAAAACAAAGAAAAGGAAAAAAGAGGGGAAAAGTTATGTTGATGAATATAATATCTTGCGGACTCATAGAAAAGCAGTTGTGGTTAAAACTTTATATAGTGCTTGTCGTCTGTTCTCCACTTAAAAAAAATTAATTTGGCTATCCTGCTCGACAAGCGAGTAAAATTCTGCTAACTATACAGTAATTTCATATTGTTTGGTGGCGACACTGACTGCTGGTAACGTCACAACATAACCTAAAATATCATCTGCAATCTGTATTGCCATTGGATTACCACATTGTGTTATTATACAGTGTTACTTTCTCTTGCCAAGTTCAGTGGTCGACGGCCGTGGAATCTCTCACTAAGATCAAACCCATCTCTCACTAAGATCGCCCCCGCTGTCAGGCGATATTAGTGAGAGATGGGTTTGCCTCCTCAGGATGCTCTGTGGGAACAATAGCACACAGAACAGCAACAAGGGTCTCTGTGAATCTTGGAGAGGTGCCAGCTAGTTCTGTGTGACATTGGTGAAAAGATCCCAACTCACTGGGTTTTGTTCCAGAACCCTTAGGTTGAATGACCAACTGGAACCGTCAGCTGTGGGCTAATCCCCTATACTGATGTACTTACCTAATTTAAAAAACAAAAAGAAATGCAAAAAACTGACTCAAGTGAGGGATATGGTGGGCCTACCACACTTAAGAAGGATGGTCCACCACGGTATCGACCTGGAACTGGAAAAAGCGAATCAGAAAGAGACCTCGGCTGAGTGAGGGTAAGATTGGTGTATGGAATACTAGAGGTATAAATGGCAAGATGAACGAGGTGATTGAAGAGATGAATAAGTATAGTTCAGATATGCTGTGTGCAAGTGAGACCAAAAAGAAGGAAATTGGGATAGAAGAAGTGAATGGCATGGTGAGTGTGTGGTCTGGAGCATTAGATAATGTGAGAGGACAGGCTGATGTAGGTGTGATTTTAAGTGAAAAGATGAAGAACAACTTGATTTACTATAGTTGCATAAGTGAGAGAATTCTTTGGATTCGTTTGAAAGTGAAACTTCAGAGAAAAGTAATTGTTGTAGCGTATGCGCCTTGTGACTTGGAACCTTCTGATAGGATGGAATATTTCTGGAATGAGCTGAAAGCTGTTTTGAGCCAGTTTGGTGCTAAAGAGAAAGTTAAATAGCAGGGGATTTCAATGCTAGCTAGAACAGGTGCGCAAAATGTGATTTCTGACAATGTTTTGGGTAAGTTTAATGATCCTTGCGCAAATGATAAAGATGAAAGATTAACTGAACTCTGTACTGAGAATGGTTTGTGTGTATCTAACACGTTTTTGAACCACAAGTATATCCACACATATACTTAGGAAAATCGTACTTTTGGCCAAAAGACTGTAATAAATTTTGTTGTCTACGATCATCGTCTGAAACACTTAGTTGTTGACACTTGTGTGATGAGAGGTGCGGATGTTGGTTGGAGGAAAAAGAATATGCCCAGGATAGAAAGAATAAAGGTTGAAAGGCAGCCTGAAGATCATCAGCTTTATTCTGAATAACTCAAAGAATGGCTGAAGGAGCTGAAGTCTGGTGAGAGGGATGTAGAAAAGAAGTGGGAATGTTTTAAGAATTGTGTTGTCACTGCTGCTGAAGAAGTCTGTGGCACCACAATAGTAGGCAACAATAGAGGGGATGCTTGGTGGAATAGTGAGATTGAAGAGGCAGTAAAGAGAAAGAAGGAAGCCTATTTGGGGATGTTGCAAGGTAGAGTTTCTGTGATGAATATCACTGTAAGAAAGGTGAAGCCGCTAAGCTGGTTTGCCAGAGTAAGGCAAAAGATAGCAAGGAGAAGGTGGAAAGACATGAATTGCCTTTTTGGAACAATAGAAAATTTTTCTGGAAGTACATCAGACTCAGGAAAACAGGGAAAACAAAGTTGTAAGTTGTGTGAAGAATAGGAATAGGGAAATGACATGGGAGCCCAATGAGATAAGTAAAAGATGGGGTGAATACTTCTGTGAGTTATTAGATCAGGAAAGCAAAGGTGATTCTGAGGCAGAAGCAGATGATGTTACAGTGAAGGATTGAAGCACAGGAGGGATCTCAAGAGAAGAGGTATGTATAGCTCTAAAATCTCTTCAGAATGGTAGGGCTCTGGGAATTGATGTCATAACTGCCGAGATGTTGAAATATGGTGGTGACTCTGTAATTGACTGGCTAATTGAAATTTGCCTGTTGTACTGGGAGTTAGGAATGGTCTCTTGGGATTAGATGCTATCATTGTTCCCTTGTATACGGGAAAAGGTGATAATACTGAATGCAAGAACTATTGTAGTATTAGCCTACCGAGTGTGCCAGGGAAAGTGTTTGGTAAGGTCATTATTAAAAAAGTATGGGGTCTTACATCAGAGAAAGTGTGGGATGTTCAGAGTAGTTTTATGCCTGGTAAAGGCTGCACTAACCAAATATTTGCATTACGCATGATGATTGAAAAGTATCTGGCTGTTAGTAAGAAAGTTTTTGCTGCCTTCATAGATTTAGAGAAAGCTTACGATCGAGTAAATAGGACACTTTTGTGGAAGGTATTGAATGAATATGGCATTACTGCGAATCTACTTAATAGTGTAAGAGCCATGAATGTGGCAGTAGAGCTTGAGAATGAGTGAATGGTGTTTTATCAAAATGGTTCTCTATTGGTGCAGAAGTCAGATAAGGTTGTGTAATGTCACCATGGCTGTTTAATATATTTATGGATGTGCACATGAGTGTTGCCAAAATAGATAATACTGGTTTATTTTTAGTCTTGGTGATATCCATGTATGTAGATTGCTGTGTGCTGATTACACTGTCCGGTTGGCAGAGAGAAAAGTGAGTTGCAGAGTATGTTGTCCCAGATGTACAAAGTTTGCATGAAATTCAAACTGAGTATAAATAAGGGAAAAACCAAAATTATGGTTTTTGAGACAGGAACTGGTAGTACTGAATGTAATGTAAGTCTAAATGGCACAGTGATTCACAAGGTGAGTGAGTTTGTGTATTTGGGCAGCATGTTTGACAGAGGGAACAAATTGGATGGTGAAATTAGTAGGCGAGTGAATTCTTCATTGAAAGTGATGGCTGCTTTGGGAGGTTTTCACAGGAATGATGAGTTCTTAAGAGAGTCTCGCTTGGTTGTGCATGGAAGTGTAATTGTCCCTACTCTGATGTATGGCAGCGAAACCTGGGTACTACAGAAAGAACATAGGAGTCGCCTGTGTGCTGGAGAAATGCATTACTTATGGGGGGTGGGGGTGGCAAGGCAGGTTCTTATTGTGTGAAGAATGAAGAGGTGTTGCAGTTGTGTAATGTGAAGCAAACTGTTGTTAGCATGGTGGAGACTAATATGCTTCGGTGGTTTGGCCATGTTGAAAGAATGAGTGATGAGATGCTTACTAAGAAAATCTTTTAGCCCAAATGTCAGGAAGGAAAGGCAGAGGAAGGCCAAGGAAATCATGGGAGGATCAGATTCAGGAGTGTCTGCACGAGAAAAAGATTATGAGTATGAAGTATAGAAGATTCCTGTGTACGACATGTGATGGATGCCAGTGAAGCCCGAGTTGTACATGAAAATCGCTGTAAATGGAGAAGTTTGATACAGCAACAGGAAGTAAAAATTATCTGGTAGTTTGTATTTGTTTGTGGAGCTAACCTCTGAATCTCAAAGAACAGCTTAGTGATGTGTATGTATGTACTTACTCAATATTGTGATTATTAACTCCTAACCAAGGCCTTAAAATTGGCATCATTACTGCTGTTGTTTCTGTTTCATTTACATGTAGTTTATGTGACTGATTTTCCTGAAAATGAAGCCAATGAAACAAAGTTATGAGTCAGGTTATGAAAAGCGGAAGAATAAGAAAAGTGAAAGATGAATGTCTTCAAAAGCAAAAGGATAGTTTATTAGTATTCCTACAGAAGCCTGTGCAGAGTCATACCACTGATGAGCAAATTGAGCAAAAGGCTCCAAATTCATGTGCTTCAAAAGAAAATGTGCAACTGGAGCCTACACAGGACCCACACCATTCAAATTTAGACAACAATGATAAGTAAGGCCAGTTTAGTAAATTCAAATCTTCACTCCAGTTACTTAGATTCATGTCAGTAACCATCGCATTTGCCACTGAATGATATTAATAGTCACCCCTCGGAGCCAGACCAAATAATCAACGAAGAGCATGAACCAACAAATCAAGAGGAAGAGCATAGGCCTACCTGTTTAATGAATTCATACTATCCTACTGGTATAGCTTTATGGCCTTCCAACCCCACCTCTGATAGGACAGATTACTTTGAATAAAGCTCATGTTGAGAAATGGCTTCCTAGATTCTTAATTCAATTACTAATCTAAAACAACTATTATGGGAATTTTACTAGGAAATTTTTTCATTTAAATTGCAAATTTTCGGAGAAATCACTTCTCCTTCTTCAGGCTGTCTTGTTGTTGTCACTATTGCGGTTACAGTTAACCTTGACGGTTACGGTTAACATTGACGGTTTAGGTGATTTTTCACCAAATCCTGCCAGATGTTAGGCAGGAAAAATCATTTGCAGTCATTGATGATGGAATTTTGTTTTTTCTCAATCTCTATTCCTTCTTTCAGCTTTCTTTTTGAAAATTGCTTTGGAAACTGATGACTTTAAGGGAATTCCAATCCATGCTGTGACCAGTTTCTCTAACATGCCTATCTAATCCAGTCTTGTTGGAGCAATTTTTTATAGCTGCTTTATGCTCTGCTATACGAGTTTCTAGTCTGCGACCTGTTTCCCCTATGTAAGATAGTCCACAACTACATTTTACTTCATAGACTACTCCTTGCATTTTTAAAATATCTTCTTCTCTTTGAACTATTTTAGGGAAATTTTTTTTACTTTGTTCTCTAAACTTACTTTATTAGAAGCAAACCAGAATATAAAGGAAAACTAAACAATCTCAGGAAAGTATTTTCTGATTCTGGGAAAACATATTTCAGGAACATAAATGAAAACCACCTTTATAGGTTGAAGATAAATGGAACAAAAGAAAAAAGAAACAGGTAAATTTTTTCTGAAACTTTTAAGTCTGTTTACTGCTATGTGTGTAAACTTTTTCCCGACCATAAACAATCACACAGGGTTCTTGTTGATGGATTTTCTGATTGGATCTATACAAAAAAAGTTTTAAGAAATCATGAAATCTCACTTGACAGCCATGGTCAATATGCTTACAAGGAATAAATTATCCAGGAGAGTTAATTCTCAACTAATGAATTAGATTGCAAAAGAGAAGAGCTATTAGAGGCAAGTACTACACTAGCGTGCAAAAACTAAGGACGAGACGGTTTTTCGAATGTAACGTCGTGCAGAAGTGCTCCACATCGACTCAAATCATACCATAAGATCCCCAAGATGTAAGAATATGGGACAAGTGAGCAAAACCATCCAGACAAGGAATCCAAAGGATACAAAGTCACTTTATTGAAAAGGTAGCTTCGAGCACAACTGGACAGAAGACAGAAACGTCCATGTGACAGGTGGCTGCCAAGAAAAATCCAGTCTTTAGTAGGGGATATGATCACCCCTGACTGAGTTGTAGGACTTACAACATCTGTCCATGCTGAGGACGAGGTTATCAAGTAGCTGTTGAGGCATCGCGGCCCATTACTCTTGTAGCGCCAATCGCAGCTGCAGAATCGTTGCTGGCGGCTGGTGACGTGCGGCCAAGTGCCTCCCGAGAAGGTCCCGCACGTGTTCGATTGGATTTAGGTCCGGGGACCTTGCGGGCCAATCCATGCGTTGAATATCTTTACTCTCCAACAGCTCTGCGACAGCCACTGTATGATGAGGTGTAGTGTTGTTGTCCATGAAGAGGAACTCAGGACCCACAGCACCTCTAAACAGATGCATGTGAGGCAGGAGAACCTCGGTACAATAGCGGACACCAGTGACTGAACCTCCTTGGAAGATGTGGAGTCAGTACAGCTACCAAGCATGATACCGCCCCAAACGAGAACTCCGCCACCTCCAAACCGGTTCATTTCGATGATGTTGGAGGTGTGATTGCGTGTTCCCTGGGCTCTCCAGATGTTTAAACGTCCAGAATCGCTCGTTAGACTAAATTGGCTCTTATTCGTAAAGAGAACTCGACCCCATTGCTCATGTGTCCAGTTCTTGTGTTCCTGGCACCTCAGAAACCGCCGTCTCCAATGAGCAGGTGTTAATGGCACACACTGTACTGGTCGTCATGCAAATAAACCACCTTTGTGCAGCCTCCTGGCCACGGTAAATCATGATAACGGACGTCCAGTTGTCTGTTGCATGTGCTTTGCGATTTCTCCCGCTGTCTGCCTCTTCTTGCCTGTAGGACAATATACTGGTCGTCGGCTGCCGTGGTTGCTCATGGACGACCACTGCTAAACTCTCGGACAGCTGTTCCTGTCGTTTGAAATGCTTTCCAAGCTCGTGAAACGATGGTGTGAGAGCATTTCTACCGTGAGTAATGGAACTCACGGTAGAAATGGAAAAAAATAATGCAATAGCCTTTTTGGACGTACAAGTTATAAAATCCACAAATAAGTTGCAATACAGAGTATATCAAAAAAGCTAATTTGTTCTTGTTCTAATCTCGTACAATTCGGCACATCCTTATCCACAAAAATGTAATAGTCTGAAAACCCTAATTAAAAGAGCATATACGTGCTCAGAAAATATTCAGTTCACTAATGAAGAAATTAAATTCATAAAAAAAATTGCAGGTAGTTTTGGTTATCCAAACCATTTAATAAAAAAATGGAACACAGAAGTACTAAAGAAAATAAAAAATAATGCTGTAGTAAATAAAAATGAAATCAAATATCTGAATGGTTTTCCTTACATTAAAAGTACTACTAATGAAATTAATAATATTTGTAAAAAGCATAACATTCAAACTGGAGGAAAAGTAAATACTATCAAAAATATAGTAATAAAAAATAATGAAGAAATAAAAATGTTAGAAAAAACAGGTATTTACTCAATTCCTATTACAGAAAATCCCCCAATGGCATATATAGGAAGTACCAAAAATAAACTTAAACACAGGTTAAAACAACATGTAAAAAATTGGCAGAAAAAAAGAAGAAAAAACTGCACTTATTCAATATTGTCTGGCTAACCAAAAAAATATCCTAAATTTGAAAATATAAAAATCATAAAAAAGCTGTAAATCCGAAAAACACCTCAGAATAGCAGTTGGTAATGATAGAAAAAATAGAGCAAAAGTTTGCAACCATAATTACCCTAATATTTTAAGAAACAGTTGGAGAAATTTAATTAAAATTGAGCAAAAAAATGGAAAATTTCGAAAAATGAGATCGGTGACCAACAAGAGATGGCGCCATAATGCCCAAGAGGAAGCGATAGCCGTTAACAGATGCAGCCCACGAGAACCACCCAAAAGCTCTACTGACACGGTCCGTGCTGGTCGGAGCAAACGTCCCCTAGATGACGGTAACGGAGTGTTACCAAAGGTACTTGGGTAAAAAACATATAGAAGTATATGTGGAAGCAGCAAAGGAAAAAATTCATTTAGTAACGAGGCCAAGTAAAAACCAACGGGAAAAAACTGAAGTGAACCAGCAACTGAATGAAAAAAACCCCATGCCGCATCTACATAACGGAAATACGGGAAAAAAACCAAGATCCAAGTGCTGGAAGTGTTCAACTTGGAACTTCACCAATTTAACGGTAAGTCCAAAATGCAATTGCATTAACACACATCAAAAAAATTAAACTTCAATAGCGGACTTTTACTAAATAAATCCAATATTAGAAGTACTTGAAATAATTGAAAGAAGTTCCATAGCATTTTATGTGCCATGCTGAAGCCATTCTTTGAATTTAGTAGGCAATAATGCTACTGAGGGATGTAAGGTCAGGTGATGCGTAACATCACAGCCTCTCCTTGACAAATGTCAACCCCGCCTTCTCGTGGTGCATCCTGTTCCCACTAAAGGGGCTCTGACGACCGCCCATAGCGGTATAACTATACCATCGGGATTAGAGGAAATTCTATCCCACACTCACCAACCCGCTTGGCCAGCGTGGTGAGTTATGGCCAAACCCCTCCAAAATGATTCCACAACTTAAATCTTGGCCCTCAGTCTCCGGCAGCTGGAATGTACCTGGCCAAGGCAGCGGCCAGTGCGACATGAAGGCAGAGGGTGCTAAGAATCCCCGGAGGACCGGACTAGGCTGCCATCTGATGCTGACCTTGGCTACTTACAATGGACGCTCCCTATCTTCTGAATCAAGGCTTCTTGAATTGGAAGAGGAACTACAAAGGATCAAGTGGGACATCGTGGGGCTAAGTGAGGTAAGGAGAAAAGGAGAAGATCTCATCGAACTGAAAAGTGGACATCTCTTCTACTATCGTGGGACAGATACTGGCAGAACTAGTGGTGTTGGATTTATAATAAACAAGAAACTGAAGGATAAAGTTGTAGAAGTTGAAAGTTCCTCTGACAGAGCTGCACGACTTGTTATCCAACTCTCGAAAAGATACCAGGCTCAGATTATTCAAACTTATGCACCCACCACAAGTCATCCTGAAGAAGAAATTGAAGAATTTTATGAGGAAATTTGTCATCTAAATAATAAAGGTAAGCAGCACTTGAAAATAATTATGGGAGATTTCAATGCAAAAATAGGGCAACGGCAACAGAATGAGACTTCAGTAGGTAAATTCGGTCATGGCAACAGAAACCAGCGTGGAAATACTCTCGTTGAGTTTGCAGAGGCAGAAGGGTTTTTCATCTTGAACTCCTTCTTCAAGAAAAAGCCACACAGGAAATGGACATGGAGACATCCAAATGGGACGACAAGTGAAATTGATTTTATTATGTGTAACAAAAAATTCGTCATAGAAGACTGCAGTGTGCTAAACAAGTTCAACACAGGTAGTGACCATAGATTGGTGAGAGATGTAAGATGCACCTCAACACTAAACTTGAACGTGGCAAGCTCATAAGACAAACAAAATCTATTGACATAACCAACCTTAAAAAACACCATAATACCTTCAAGTTAGAACTGAAGAACAGGTTCTCTGCTTTAGAAGGCCTAACATCGGAAGAAGTGGACATCTCTGAAGTTAACAGAAAAGTAACCAAAGCTCTTATGGAAACAGCAACAAAATTAGCTGGGTCTAAGAACAAGTTGCATGTGAACAAATTATCAGGAAAAACGAAAATGTTGATGCAAAAAGAAGAGAGATGAGGACAACTAAAGAAGATGTGACTTCCAAAGTGGAATATATAGAGCTATGCAAGACAGTAAGAAAAAGTATCACTGAAGACGTAAGGAAATTCAACTGTGAACTAGTGAGGAAAGCAATTGAAAACAACCAAAGCCTAAAGATAGCAAAGGGACATCTCAGTAAGGGAAGAAAACAGATTATGGCACTGAGAAAAGAAGATGGTTCTGTAACAAGAAATAGAGGCGAAATTTTGACAAGAGTGAAAGATTTCTACTCCAAATTATATGAAAGGGATGATATATGCACTCCAGACATCATGAAAGATACCAGTACCAGAGTTCCTCCAGTCCTTCCAGCAGAAGTTGCACATGCAATCAAGAACATGAAGCGAGGAAAAGCTCCAGGAGAAGATGGAATTACTGTAGACATCATACAAGAAGCAAGTGGAGAAATCGAAACAGTACTCGCCCAAATTTTCACTCGATGCCTTAATGAAGGAAAGATTCCTGAGGATTGGAACACCGCTACAATGATCCTGCTACATAAGAAAGGTGACATTGAGGATCTCGGAAACTACAGACCTATCAGCCTCCTATCAGTAGTTTATAAAATCTTCACTAAAGTTCTTTCACACCGCTTGAAGGTAACACTGGACATGGCTCAACCGAGAGAACAAGCTGGATTCAGGAGTGGCTACAGCACAATAGATCATATCCACGTGCTGAGAGAACTAATTGAAAGAGCGAGGGAATATGAACTTCCATTGTGCATGGCTTTTATCGATTATGAAAAAGCCTTTGATTCGGTGAAACCATCAGCAGTTACAATGGCTCTGAAAACTCATGCGGTATTGAAGATGCATACATTAATATTATTAATAACATCTATGAAAATGCAAGTGCAAAGATTAGGCTGTTTGAAAATACAACACACATAAAAATTGAAAGGGAGTGAGACAAGGTGACACCATATCTCCGAAGCTCTTTAATGCCACATTGGAGGGTGTTTTTCAGTCGCTGAGCTGGGAAAACAAGGGGATAAAGATTAATGGAGATTATCTAACCCACCTTCGTTTTGCTGATGACGTAGTCATTTTTGCAACTACCCCATCAGAGCTGCAGAGTATGATCCAGGAACTTGCTGACAAGAGTAAAGAAGTGGGATTAAAAATGAACTTTCAGAAGACAAAAGTGATGTTCAATGCGTTTACAAGAAATGAAGATTTATCGATTGATGGAGAAAAGCTGGAGATAACAGACACGTACGTTTATCTTGGACAGCAGATATCAAGTGAGGGTCACATTGATGAAGAAATTAATCGGCGTACAAAACTTGCCTGGAGAGCTTTTGGAAGAAACAGCATAATTTTCAAGAGCAATATGCCATTATGTCTTAAAAGAAAAGTGTTTGATCAATGCATCCTTCCAGTGCTTACGTATGGTGCAGAGACGTGGACCTTAACTAAAAGAGACATACAAAGGCTGCAGACAACTCAAAGAAGCATGGAGAGGTGCATGCTTGGTGTAACCAGGAGAGATAAGAAGAGGAACTCGTGGATCCGAAAAATGACAAGAGTGGAAGACATCATGATCAGAGTTAAATCCCTGAAATGGCAATGGGCTGGACATACTGCCAGAAGGACAGATCATCGATGGACAGCCGAAATTTTAGATTGGATTCCAAGGGACAGGAAAAGACCCAGAAGAAGACCACATGGGAGATGGGTGGATGAAATTCTGAAAGTATGCAGGGGTGACATGGAGGAGACTGGCACAAGACAGACCGTTGTGGAGGAAACTTGGGGAGACCTTCGTCCAGCAGTGGATTGATAATGGTTGACAATGATGATGATGATGATGAATGCTACTGAATGCTGAAACTTACTTTGATTTTGTTCAAAAAGTACATACTTATTTTTGGCCTCCACTCATTGTTGGGAAATACTTAAATCCCACCCTCAACCACGTCAATACATTGTGAAACAGTGGAGTGATTCTCAATGGTCAGCAAGAGCTGATGCTGCATCAGCCTTATGAGGAGCTTATAGTAAGATTAGAAAAAGCATTAATTAAACTTTCTGAGTGTGAAACTGAAAAGCCTTTAGCCAAACAGAGGCAAAATCATTGGCAAAACAGTTTGACAAATATGAAACTGCCTTCATGACTCTCTTGTGGGACTGGCTGCTGCAACAAATCGACAAAGTCAGCAAATCCTTGCAGAAAGAAGATGAAAATATAAAGATGGCAGTAGATCTATTTCAATCTCTGAAACTCTTCTTTGATAACATACATAACTACTATTCTGGCATTGACATGGAGGCCTTGACTTTGTCTACATCTGTGGAGCAACCAGACGATTAGAGTTACAAAAGGAGAATAACAAGAAAGAGATTTGCTGATGAAAGTACAGACAATGGAGTTCATCTAGAGAGAAAAGAAAATATTCGAGTGGAGATACTGAATGCCATATGTGACAACATGGTAGTTGAGCTGGGGAAAAGAAAAGAAGTTAGGATATACACTATCTACCAACAAGTAATTGGACACTCCTGCAAACGACAATATCTGCGGTCCTGATAACGTCACGGTCGCCACCGTTAAATATCGTGTGGGAAACAACAATGCAACCAGTCGCATGCAAGATGCCATGCAGTTCGGAGCTCTCCGATTTCAAGAAAGGTGTAATCGTCGGGTATCACAGAAATGGCCGATCCATACATATCCAGCGAGTTGAAGTACCCAAAATTGACAGTGGCCTACATGATTGGCAAGTGGAAGATGAGACGTGACAGTCGGAATGTGCCCCGACCCGGCAGACCCACAAAACTGGGAGTTAGAGACAGACGGGTGCTGGCCAGAAAATTCGGAAGAACCGCACCAAATCGATGGGCCACATCCGTGAGGAGTTTCAACAGGCATCCGGGAGTGTTCTTTCGATGAATACCATCCGTAAGGAAGCCCATCTGCTCGGTTATCATGGACGTGCTGCCGCCCACTAGCCTTTGATCACCAAGTTCAATAGCACTGCTTGGCTAACGTGGTGCAAAGAACGTCGACAGTGGACCGTTGAACAGTGGAAACACGTTCTCTGGAGCGACAAATCAAGGTTCACCCTCTACCTTCAGATGGCAGGGTCTGGGTTTGGCGTCTGCCTGGAGAACGCCTCTTGCCGGAATGTATTGTACCAACTGTGAAGTTCGGCGGCGGTGGAATTATGCTATGGGCGTGTTTCTCCTGGTATGGCACAGGACCCTTGGTCGCAATTCCTGGTAGACTCAACGCCGAGACCTACTGCACCATTTTGGATGGCCATGCGCTTCTTATGCTGTGGCAGTTTTACGGGGTGGACCCATGTTACTTTCAGGATGACAATGCCACCTGTCATGTTGTGAGGTCCACCATGGCTTGGTATGGTGACAATGGGGTTAATCGAATGGACTGGCCTGCGCAGAGCCCGGACCATAACCCTATCGAGCATCTCTGGGACGAGTTGGAGCGCTGACTTAAGGGGTGCCCCCACCGTCCGAAATCGGTGAAGGAACTGACCTGTCTTCTCCAAGCCGAGTGGAAGAAAATACAGCTAGCCATTGTACAACGCTTGGTTGAGAGTATGCCCCAGAGGGTCGCAGCTGTAATCGCTGCTCGTGGAGGCTCCACCAACTATTGAAGGTGAATAAGCTTCGTTTTCCTTTGCTATCACAGGTGTCCAATTACTTGTTGGTAGATAGTGTATATTCAACCTATTCAAAGGAGTTTTTGCTGATGAACATGACCATTCTACGAAATGAGACCTCAGCAATATTTCCTTAGTATATTCAAATGGCATACATGGAAACCTGTTTTGTGATGAATTGCAGCACTTCTGTCATTTTATGAATCTTATGGATCAAGATATATCATCATTCTAGCTACAAGATTGCTACAAACTGCTTGTGGACAGTGACGATTTGAAAGAGACATTTCCAAATGTGAAAACCATTCTTAAAATTTTCCTTACTTAACCAATATCGAATGCAAGTAGCGAAAGATCATTTAGTGCTCTTAAAAGAATTAAAAACTATCTACAATCAACACTTCCTCAAGAGCAATTGAATAGTTTTTGAATACTGCACATAGAGAGTAATGTGCTGAATCATGTCAATTATGATGAAGTCGTAGACACTTTTGCTGCAATTAAAGCCAGGAGGAACTTCTTATAAACATGATGCTGTGTTTGTAAGTAAATGAAATAGTGTTTCTCTTTGTTGCAATACAGAATAATAATAGAATTATTTGATGATGAAGAAATTAATTATAGTCCATTTAAAAATTGTAGTAAATATATCCGTAACCCGGATGTGTCTCAAAACAAGGGGCCCTCAAAAGGTTCAGTGAGACTGGGCTCCCTACAGCATAAATCTGTCCCAGCAGAGGTGTAAACTGATTCTCTTAATTGACAACTGTACTGTGCATGAATGCACTCTGTAAAAGTTCAGTTTTTACTAGGCTATATAACATCAAAATTTCAGTCTCTAGACTAAGAAATCATCTGGAACTTTAAGATTACTTCACAAAAACAAGTTGTGAAAAAATGCATTGCTGATATTGTAGTCTATGGGCCAGCTAGGAAAATTCAAGTAATCGGTATAATTTGGGGATACTAATTTTCCTTTATAACACAGTTACATGGGTGTATTACATTAGGATTGCAAAAAAACCATGATTGCCATCTCAAAGTGGTAGCTAATAAAAACGTTGGTGAATCCAAGATGGCGGATGTTGACTTTTGAAAAACGGCTATATCGCTGGAAGTAAATGTCCGATTTCAACATTCTGTTTCCTTAAATGAAAGCTTGAAATGTGGCCTATATTTATGGGGTTTTTTTTTGTTTTTGTTTTTTTTATATATGTGCAACTGTTAATTGGTAATATGGATTAGTACAAATTTTAAAATTTAAATTATAAAACATCTGAAAAGAAAATGTTTGGAACAAACATTTAGTGTAAACTTTATCTTTAATTTTATATATTTATACTTTTGTGTTATGGCCTTGAAATGTCTTAAAAACGAACCAACTAATTAGACTGTACAGAGTATGTTTGCTTCCTAATTCTGGCAATTCGTGTTTACCATGTTCCTGTTTGTCATTATTATTACAATTAACTGCTACTATTATAACTATTAACTATGAAAACATTGTTTATTGTTAGTTACAGGTTATTATTATTAATTACTACTATTATTAGTGTTAACAATTAAAAAAATGTTTATTGTTTGTTAGAGGTGTGCATGATAAGAAGAATGCTGTGGCACATTTACCAGATCCAATATGTCTGCTGTGAAAGATGTGAACATGAATCAGATACATAAGTGTATGTATCTCAGAACATGAATCAGATACATAAGTGTATTATTTGTGGAAGGTCAGCATCACC
The DNA here is from genome assembly GCA_039090855.1 of Macrothele yani. Lineage (NCBI taxonomy): Eukaryota > Metazoa > Arthropoda > Arachnida > Araneae > Macrothelidae > Macrothele > Macrothele yani. The sequence continues at coordinate 69,950,675 of CM077001.1, read as the reverse complement.
TTATGAAGTGCATTCACCAAAAGATCGACACTCTTGGACAGTTTTGTACAATGCTGCTGTGATTAGAAATTTTGAACCAATAAAAAATCTAAGTGATATATCGGATGAAATGTTAGTAGTTATACGACTTCATCGAGAAAATTAGAGGCAGAAGCCTTATCCTTCCATGACTTATATGAGTCATCTGATAGCCCTTGCTCATCAGGTTAGGCTGAGAAACTCTTGAAACGGACTAGCACGGCAAGAATATTATATATAGCAAAAATTGTGTTTTTTGTGACAAACAGAGCAAATACAAGAAAGAGGGCAGAGCAAGGGAAACACTTACTCAAGTTGTAGAGTTGAGAACTGACAAAAAATTCAGTGAAATTGCTATTGAGAGGAGCAATAAAAAGACTTGTAAGGAATCACATAAAGAGATATCGTAATGGCAGAGACTCGTTGTCATAAATCTTGTTACTTTAGCTATACGAGGCTGATACCTGATAAATTTAAAAATGTTAATAAATATATTGAAGTGGAATAAATGGCATATTAAAAAATTTATATGATTCCATATGAGAGGAAAATTTGAAAGACCCAAGAGTTGAATCTCAAAGTTATTTCCATTCAAAATTAATTGAGTGATGCTGATGAAATAACAGAGTCTACCAAGGAAAATTTCCATCACAACTTAAATAAAGAATTTGGCCCCTCCTTAAACTTTGCCAATGTTGATGGTAGAGTATTTATTTCACCAGATCATCTGACTTGCAAGTTGTTACTTGCTAACTATGTGAGGTCTAAAATCAAATCAGAAGAGTACCTTTTGTTAAATGAAGGGGGAAAACATATTCCTCAAGCAGCTGAACAGATAAAAGCAGATGTAAAAGGTATGGAGAAAACCCATGTCAGGCCTCCATCATGAGCTTCACTTTGAATTATGTGGTCATACCTCCCGTGTTGATATGCTTTTTGCAGAAGATAATTGGAGATCCATCACCTCGAGTGATTAGGCCAGCATGATCCATTTCAGTAGATATAATATATGCTACTTCCAAAAGTACCGTTTTGACTCCAAAACATGTCCTTCTAGCAATGACAGTGACAGGAAACATTGAGATGATTTCGATTTTAAATTGCCTAGTCAATGGATGTAGCTAATCCAAACTTTTGGAAATAGATACTGCATTGTGTATGGAGAAACTAAACACTGTTACAGAGAGTGAAATACCATTACCAAGCAGTATTCATGTCAATATTGCTACTATAGAAGCCTATGATAATATAGACCGTATAGGGGAAACTTTAAGTGGGGCTGGGAATTGTCATCATGTCAATGGTATTATAGTCCCAAAATACCTCATCTACATTCTTGCCAGAAATATCTGGCACTACAGTTATTGGAAAAAAGCAAAGAAGTATTTCAATTCCAGTTCCATGTTCAAGATTACAGTTGGGGAAAAGGAAAAACCCTCTTGCAATTACTACTGCTCAGCTTCCACATGAATGTGCAGAAATTTTAAACAATCCCAACAAAATAACTTATTTTGGACACTTAACAGACAATACAATCCAGAAAATCAGGGTGTTGGTTCATGGACCAGATTCAAAACAATGATTAAGTTCAAAATGACACAATTGCATACTTGCTATGTATAAATAAACCTGCCATGGGAATATCGACTGTTCATGAAATTTTGAAGCAGTGTGTACAGATTAAGTTACAGCTTGAACTTAATCTGGTACTAGATCAGACTATCTTTCTAGAAGAACATGTTTTGGAGTCAAACAGTACATTTGGAAATAGCATTTATTATACCTTGTGAAATGGACCATGCTAGCCTAGTCACTCAAGGTGATGGATCTCCAATAAGCTTCTGCAAAAAGCATATCAGTGTGGGAGGCATGATCACATAATTCATGTGAAGTTCATGATGGAGGAGAGACATCTATATACACTGAAGAGCAATTGAATTAGAGACAGCTGGTGTTATGCAAATGTGGCGCTGTGGGCGGCCCTGTAAACGGAAACGACATGACGCATGCAGCGATACGACAATATAAGGACTGATGCGACGGGAATCAGCAAGTGTCGGATGCAGTATGGGTAAGATGAAGGATCTAAGCGCATTTAATCGTGGGCAAATTGTCGGGGTCCAACAAATGGGTCACTCCATCTCGGAAGTCGTGCAGGCACTGGGATTTTCATGAGCCACTGTGTCACGGGTGCACCGTGAGTACATGAAATCCGGTAAAACCATCCCTGCAAGGGCCAACTGCCGTGGACAACAGCGTGTGGATGAGTTGGCTAGCTCGCATTGTAACAGCAGATAGACCGGCTACAGTGCAAGAAATCATTCAGCAATTTAACGCTGGTGCACAAAAACATGTAAGCAGCCACACCATCCAGAACCATCTCCTCGCTATGGGGTACAGAAGCCATCGCCCCACGAGAGTACCACTGCTGATCGCACATCACAAGGTGCAACAATTAGCATGGGCGCGGGAACATTGCCACTGGACCCTAGACATGTGGAAAAATGTTGCTTGGACTGATGAGTTGAGATTCACGTTGGTACATGCGGATGGCAGGATATGAGTACGGCGCAAACCACATGAAGCGATGGATCCTTCTTGCCAGCAGGGTACTCTTCAAGCTGGTGGGGGTGGCATTCTCATCTGGGGACTGTTTACGAGGACTGAAGTGGGACCCCTGGTACGTGTGACATGGTCCCTCACAGGTCAACGTTACCGGGATATCCTGGATGACCATTTGCTCCCGTTTGTGCATCTTCAACATCTCACTGGGGACCTCATCCTGCAACAAGAAAATGCACCGTGCCATCGCTCCCGAATTGTATCCGAATGGTTGGATGAACACTCCACCGATGTGACCTCGCTTCCTTGGCCAGCCAGGTCCCCTGACCTAAATCCCATCAACCACATCTCGGATGCCATCGAGGGAGATGTTCAAGGCTCTGATCACCCTCCATTAAATCTTCGTGAACTGTGGGAGCTTGTTCAGGTGTCGTGGATCCGTATGGCTTCCCAACGCTTCTGGTGTCTTGTTGAGTCCATGCTGAGACGAATAGCCACCATCATCAGGGCGAAAGGTGGTGCTACACGTTACTAGACAGGTATCTCTAATTCAATTGCTCTTTAGTGTTTATAAAGAGAGACCCACCCTTTATATCTCCTTTTAACTGTTCAACTGCTTGAGGAATATGGCTTTCCCCTTCCTTTAACAAATGGTGCTCTTCTAATTTGGTTTTAGACCTCACATAGTTAGCAAGTAGGAACTTGCAAGTCAGATTATCTGTTAAAATAAAACCCCTAAAATCAACGTTAGCAAAATTTATGGAGGAACCAAATTCTTTATTTAAATTGTGATGGAAATTTTTCTAGGTAGACTGTTATTTCGTAACTATCACTCAATTAATTTTGAAATGAGATAACTTTGAGATTCAACCCTTGGGTTGTAGAATATATTCTCTCATACGAAATCATATAATTTTTGATATGCCACTTTTTCCACTTCAATATATTTATCAATATTCTTAAATTTATCAATTCTGAGCCTTGTATAGCTAAAGTACCAATAATAAGATTTATGATAACAAGCCTCTGCAGCTACGATATCTCTTTATGTGAGCGAGTCTTTTTATCACTCCTCTCAATAGCAATTTCACCCAATTTCTTGTCAGTTCTCAATTCTACAACTTGAGCGTTTCCCTTGCTCTGCTCTCTTTTTGTATTTACGCTCTTTGTCACAAAAATAACAATTTTTGCTATAATATAATATGTTTGCCGTGATAGTCCATTTCAAGAGTTTCTCAGCCTGACCTGATGAGCAAGGGCTATCAGATGACTCATATAAGTCATGGAAAGATAAGGCTTCTGCCTCTAATTTTCTCAAAGCCTTGATATTTGTAAAATTGGCTCTACATTCTTGATGAAGTCGCATAGCTACTAACATTTCATCCGATATATCCCGCAGAGTTTTTATTGGTTTAAAATTTCAGCATTGTACAAAACTGTCCAACTTTTGGTGAATGCTTAAGTGTATTATTGGTGGAAGGTGATGTTGACCTTCCACCAATAATACACTTAAGTTTCTGATTCATGTTCTGAGTTTTTGCATTTCACATATTTCACAGCAGACATTTTGGATTTGGTAAATGTGTCACAGCATTCTTCTTATCATGCACACTTCTAATAAACAATAAATAATATTTTAATTGTTAATACTAATAATAGTAGTAATTAATAACATTAACCTGTAACTGACAATAAACAATGTTTTCATAGTTAATAGTAGCAATTAATAGTAATAATAATGACAAACAGGAACATGGTAAACACAAATTGACAGAATTAGAAAGAAACATATGCTGTACAGTCTATGTAGTTGATTCATTTTTAAGCTATTTCAAGGCCAAAACACAAAAGTATAAATATGTTAATTTAAAGATAAAAGTTTATGCTACTTTTCAGATGTGTAGATTTTTGGTAAATTCATGATAAACTACGAAATTGTTTTTAAAAATTACAAAATTTTTACTAATCCCTTATTTACCAATTAACAGTTGCAAATATTGAAAAAACAACAACAAAATAACCATGAATACAGGCCACACCGCAAGCTTTCATTTAAAATAAGGAATGTTGAAATCGGACATTTACTTCCAGAGATATATCTGTTTTTCAAAAGTCAACATCCCCCATCTTGGATTCGATTTATCTTATGCGTGGAAACATATAATTGAAGAAGAAAAGACATTGAAACACAAAAAACAAACAGAAAACAGAGAAAAAGAAACCATAATATACAAAAAGAAATAATTGGTTATCACACGAAAAGCTACAACATCAAAAGGCACATGCATCAGAGGAGAAACCTGAACTAATCACGGACAAGTTAAGATTAATTTGTTAACAAACAGTTGTTGAAAATGCCAGCAAAGAATGCTGCACGAAATGCATCCAAAAACAGAAATACAACTAGGAGAAAACAATGTAAACAATTTTAATTACCAAAAATATTCAAATGTAAAAAAAAAATTGGCATTGTATATGCAAATATATTACATTACAAAATAAATTTTACTGTGCATATGACTCAATTAACGAACTTTCGTTAGAATTCTAACAAGTGCTAGACCTCGTTCCAAATTTCAAATCTCCAAAGAGGTTTCCGGCAAGGGCTGGATATGTATGGCAAAACAAAGGAGGGGATTGGCTTTCAAATACAGAAGTCTTAAACACCTGAACACCTAAAGGCTACAAGAAGGATATAACAAAGAATGTGTTCAGAATACGAAGACAGAAAAGGATCGAATCTAACAATGTTGTAACTGTGAACGGGACAAGATGAAGGTAAGAATTCATAAATCAAGAACAAATCTGGTAAATCTAATACACTCCTGGACAATTGCTAAGGACGGATAATAAACTGCTATATAGCGCATAAAAAAGTAAGTGTGGTTGGATGCCAAGTGAAATAAAATAATGTCAGAATGCCAGGACACTACAAGAAAGACAATTTATTGTGCTCTGAAATCCAGAAGACTTTGGAACGTGTTCAAGGGACAAACAGGCCATTTTGTGCAGAATACGTAAACTTGAAAAAAATGCAATTACCGTCCGCAGGCGTTCCGGCGTAAGATGTCAATACGGGATATGGCCCCCATGGAGGGCGATGCAAGATTCCATACGTCGTGCCATGCTTTGCAAAACATTATCAAGCAGCTGTTGGGGTAATTTATCCCATTCCTCTGTCAGTGCACGGATGAGGGTGTCTTTGTTTATTGGAGGACATTGGCGACCAGAAAGACTCCTCCCCAAAGCATCCCACACATTTTCAATGGGACAATGGGATTCAGATCTGGAGAACGTGCTGGCCATACGAGGCGTTGAATATCCTCGCACTCAAGACACTCCTGGACAGTGACTGTTCGATTACATGCTGCGTTGTCGTCCACGAAAATTAATCTATCACCGACAGCACCACGGAACATGCGAACATGAGGTAGCAGAACATCATTAATGTATCGTTGGCCAGTCATAGTCCCAGTTGGAAGCACATAGAGTGACGTACGGCCATTGATCATGATGCCAGCCCATACCATGACACTACATGTCGGATATCGGTCCCTTTCCTGTATGTTTGCTGGACAATATGCAGTACCACTATCACGCCAGATCAGTTGTCGTCGACAATCAGACGATAGACTGTATCTACTATCATCTGAGAAGAGGACAGCAGACCAGTCGTTATCAGTCCAATTGCGATGTTGATGGCACCATTGCAAACGGGCGGTACGGTGACGTCTGGACAATGGGATGTACACAACATGACGGCGGGCGTATAGTCCTCCTTCATGCAAATGTCTGGCGACAGTTTTTGGGGAGATCCGCTTGCCAGTAGCAGCCATAAACTGATTTGCTACCTCACTAGCTGTGCTGCGCCGGTGTCTTTTTGTTGATAGCATTATGTACCGATCTTCTGCAGGTGTCGTACTGCGGACACGACCTCCCCCGTGACGTTTGCTACACTCTCCATTTGTTTGAAATGATTTCCAAAGCCTTGAAACAACACTACGGCTGACGTCGAACTCCCTGGCATCATCTGTTATTTTTTGCCCTTCTTCAATCTTGCCAATAATACGGCCACGCGTAAAATCATCTAGGTGATGTCGGGAAGACATACTGAAAATTGCAAGTTCGTCAATTGATTCTTTCCCTTTCAACTTTGCATTTGAACAACAACGGTCAATACGCGTCAAATTCTTTATATCTCTTATCAGCGCTATGACGTCACGAACAAGTTCGGCAATCCAAAATTTTCATACGCACAACACGTCTTACTGTATCCCGCACTTATGCTAATTTCCACATTTTCCTGCTTTCCATTTTATGGTTGCTATCGTTGCTATTGTCATCCGTCCTTAGCAATTGTCCGGCAGTGTACTATGTTCATATTTAATAAATAAAATTAAGAAACAATAATACTACATAATTATTAATAGTTTATATGGTCGTATATTCCCTTTAAAAAACAAATAATATGAAGAACAGAACAAAGAAGGTATGCAAATACTTCAAATCTCAAATAATAAAGCCATGTAATTACTGCATAACAGGTAAAAAATCCAAATGCAAAATTCGCATAACATAAAGTTAAAGTTCTTCACAAAACTATATGAAAGGGATGGAACAACTATTACAGACATAAATGAATATACAGACATTAAATTCCCTCCATTCTCCTGGCAGAAGTTGCCCATGCAATTACGAATATGAAACAGGGAAGAGGTCCAAGGGAAGATGGAATTAGAAAGAACATTTTATAGGAAGCCAGTAAAGGAAATACACTGCTGGCCACCCAAAATGCAACACCAAGAAGGAAGCATCCGATTAGCCTGAAATTCGCAGCATGCGTCGCCCGCGAGAGGAGATGCAAACGATTAGCATTGCAGGGCATATGCAAATCATGTGCGCCCGGCATGCCACCGAGAAGCACTATAACAAGGGTGCACAGAAGGCGAGGTGTAAGTAGTGGAAGTGTGTTGTGCTGCCGGACTTGTATGTGGGAAGCTTCCTGATGCCTCGTCGCAGAATAGGGCAGTCATTCCAGCACGTTTCGGAGTTAAACAGAGGACGAACAGTGGCTTATCGCGACAGCAGTTTATCGTACCGAAACATCGGCGCCCGTGTGGGACAACAGCCAGCCACAGTGAGGAGAGTATGGATTCGGTGGCTGCATGAGGGACGGATGGACCAATTCTCGCAGCCGCGGCACACCACCGAACGAGAGGATCAGCATGTTGTGCGGTGGGCATTGACGGATCGCACCGACACATCATGAACGTTAGCGCAGGAATTAGGGTGTGTTGCGCAACAACCTGTGTCAGCACGTACCGTTTGACATCATCTGCAGGAGCGGGGACTTGTCGCACGGCGCCCATTGCTCCAATTACCATTGACATTACACCACCGGCGAGTGCGGCGGCTGTGCGCCGTCGAACACCACAACTGTCCTATGGAATGGCACGACACTGTCTTCTTCCACGAATCCCGCTTCTGCCTTCAACACCACGATGGTCTGATCTGCGTGTGGCGGTACCATGGCGAGAGACTGTATGGCACCTGCACTATGCATCGCCATACCGGTCCGTCGCCTGGCGTTATGGTTTGGGGCGCAATTGGATATGACACCCGCACCCCTCTGGTACGCATCGCCAGTACACTCAACAGCCACCGCTACATCTCCGACGTTTTGGAGCCTGTAGTCATCCCTTACCTGTAGGACCAGCCAGCGGCCACGTTTCAACAGGACAATGCGCGCCCGCACGTGGCACGCATCGTGCAACAATTCTTCACGGCCCACCAGGTGTCACTGCTGCTGTAGCCAGCCTGTTCTCCCGATATGTCACCCATCGAACACGTCTGGTCGCTGATCGGCAACCGAATGGTCCGGCAAGCACCACCCGCGGCTACGCCTGATGAACTGTGGCAACGTGTGGAAGCAGCCTGGACCGACATACCCCAAGCCCACATCCAAAGCCTCTTTTGTTCGATGCCGCGGCATGCAGCGGCCGTTATTGACAGCCATGGGGGCCACACGAACTATTGATGTCTGCGTGTTCCACAAGTCGCTCGGGCCTGTAAGCTCAATCGTTTCATCTTTGTCATCATCATCATTGTCAACCATTATCAATCCACTGCTGGACGAAGGTCTCCCCAAGTTTCCTCCACAACGGTCTGTCTTGTGCCAGTCTCCACCATGTCACTCCCGCATACTTTCAAATTTCATCCACCCATTTCCCATGTGGTCTTCTTCTGGGTCTTTTCCTGTCCCTTGGAATCCAATCTAAAATTTTGGCTGTCCATCGATGGTCTGTCTTTCTGGCAGTATGCCCAGCCCATTGCCATTTCAAAGGATTTAACTCTGATCATGATGTCTTCCACTCTTGTCATTTTTCGGATCCACGAGTTCCTCTTCTTATCTCTCCTGGTTACACCAAGCATGCACCTCTCCATGCTTCTTTGAGTTGTCTGCAGCCTTTGTATGTCTCTTTTAGTTAAGGTCCATGTCTCTGCACCATACATAAGCACTGGAAGGATGCATTGATCAAACACTTTTCTTTTAAGACATAATGGCATATTCCTCTTGAAAATTATGCTGTTTCTTTCAAAAGCTCTACAGGCAAGTTTTGTATGTCGATTAATTTCTTCATCAATGTGACCCTCACTTGATATCTGGTGTCCAAGATAAACGTATGTGCCTGTTATCTCCAGCTTTTCTCCATCAATCAATAAATCTTCATTTCTTGTAAAAGCATTAAACATCACTTTTGTCTTCTGAAAGTTCATTTTTAATCCCACTTCTTTACTCTTGCCAGCAAGTTCCTGGATCATACTCTGCAGCTCTGATGGGGTAGTTGCAAAAATGACTACGTCATCAGCAAAACGAAGGTGGGTTAGATAATCTCCATTAATCTTTATCCCTTTGTTTTCTCAGTTCAGTGATTGAAAGACATTTTCCAATGTGGCATTAAAGAGCTTCGGAGATATGGTGTCACCTTGTCTCACTTGCTTTCCAATTTTTATGTGTGTTGTATTTTCAAACAGTTGAATCTTTGCACTTGCATTTTCATAGATGTTATTAATAATATTAATGTATGCATCTTCAATACCGCAGGATTTCAGAGCCATTGTAACTGCTGATGGTTTCACCGAATCAAAGGCTTTTTCATAATCGATAAAAGCCATGCACAATGGAAGTTCATATTCCCTTGCTCTTTCAATTAGTTCTCTCAGTACATGGATATGATCTATTGTGCTGTAGCCACTCCTGAATCCAGCTTGTTCTCTCGGTTGAGCCATGTCTAGTGTTACCTTCAGGCGGTGTTAAAGAACTTTAGTGAAGATTTTATAAACCACTGATAGGAGGCTGATAGATCTGTAGTTCCTGAGATCCTCAATGTCACCTTTTTTATGTAGCAGAATCATTGTAGCGTTGTTCCAATCCTCAGGAATCTTCCCTTCATTAAGGCATCGAGTGAAAATTTGGGCGAGTACTGTTTTTATTTCTCCACTTGCTTCTTGTATGATATCTACAGTAATTCCATCTTCTCCTGGAGCTTTTACCCGCTTCATGTTCTTGATTGCATGTGCAACTTCTGCTGGGAGGACTGGAAGAACTCTGGTACTGGTACCTTTCATGATGTCTGGAGTACATGTATCATCCCTTTCATATCATTTGGAGTAGAAATCTTTCACTCTTGTCAAAATTTTGCCTCTATTTCTTGTTACGGAACCATCTTCTTTTCTCAGTGCCATAATCTATTTTCTTCCTTTACTGAGATGTCCTTTCGCTATCTTTAGGCTTTGGTTGTTTTCAATTGCTCTCCTCATTAGTTCACAGTTGAATTTTCTTACGTCTTCAGTGATACTTTTTCGTACTGTCTTGCATAGCTCTATATATTCCACTTTGGAAGTCACGTCTTCTTTAGTTGTCCTCATATCTGTTGTTATATGTCCAGTAAATCTGGCTTTGCTATCTCGTGTCCTTCTTGGTGTTGCATTTTGTGTGGCCAGCAATGTAGAAACTCCGTTTGCGTAAGTTTTCACTGGATGTTTCAATGAAGGGAAGATTCTTGATGTCTGGAACAATGCTACAATGATCCTGCTACATAAAAGAGGGGACTTTGAGGATCTCAGGAATTACAGTCCCATCAACCACCTGTCAGGTGCTTACAAAATCTTTACCAAAATATTGTCATATCTCTTGAAGGAAATATTGGAGATGACCTAACCAAAACAACAAGCTGGATTCAGTAGTGGCTACAGCACTACAGATCATATCCATGTACTAAGAGAACCAACTGAAAGGGGCAAATGAATATGGACTCACACTATGTATGGCTATTAGTGATTATGAAAATGCTTTTAATTCTGTTAAACCATCAGCAGTTATAATGTCTTTGAAATCCTGTGGTCTTGGAGATGCATCTGTCAATATTATTAAAAACATCAATAAAAATGCAGGTGCAAAAGTTTGGCTGTCCGAGGACAAAGAATGTACAAAAATTTGAAAGGGAGTGAGACAGGCTGATACCATATCATTAAGCTCTTCGAAGCCACACTGCAGAATGTCTTTCAATCTTTGAAATGAGAGGCCAAGGGGATGAAGATTAATAGACATTATTTAATCCGCCTTTGTTTTACTATTACCTCCTTAGAACTGCAGAGTATGATCCAGAAACTTGCTGACAAGACTGAAGATGTGTGATTAAAAATGAACTTACAAAAAACAAAATTGATATAAAATGGTTTTACAAGAACTGAAGAATTGGCGGTTGATGGAGCAAATGTAGAAGTAATTGATGCCCACATCTACTTTGCAGAACAGATATTAACAAGGGCCACATTGATGGAAAAATGAACAGTGTTGTAAAGTTACACAAACGAGAAATCATTATCAAATAATGCCATAATCTTCCTGCAAATAGAAATCATATTTTCTGCCAACAACAAATTACTTTAAGTGATTCATGTTTAGTATGATGCTTTAATAGTCTCAACGAGAAGCCATAAGATCCAAAACAATGAATTATAGTAAAAGTACGATATTACGAGAGCTGACAAAAATCAGAAAAATTGTAGTCAGAATGGAATTCTCATTATAGCAGGATCATACAAATACTATGTACGTGCTACATAACACATAAAAATAATAGTATTATATAATAAAGAAGTGATCAAAACAATACATATTACATACCCAATTCATTTTTTTTTAAACTGGCCATTTCACAATGGTTCAACATGTGCAAATACAGAACTATCGTGAATAACTATTATATAAATTATTACAGATTTAAACTCCAAAGCACATGGTGACCATATAAAAACTTTATTTCATTTTTGAATAGAAGAAAAAAAGAAGACATCAGCTGGCTGTAGAAAATCCCAAAAAATCAGACAAGTTGATAATAGAGTTTTATTAAAAATGAAAAGCCAAAAATTAGGTTTTCTAAGAATTCCATCTTATTAATGACAGTTCATGATGTTACTTGTATTCCAAGAAATAATAAAAACTTTTATGCATTTTATTGTTTACGAATTGTGAGAAAGGAGGGTAAGTGTTAAATCAGATAGTTTAGATGACACAGGGTAAACAAAAAAAAAAAAAAAAAATTCTATATATATATATATATATATATCTAATCAGCAACAATTCAAGAGGAACATATGAGAAGTTTTGAGGAATTTGATTAGACGACACATCATAAGAAAAGTCAAAAAGATAAACTGATGAAATAAAAAAATATTTATAATTCTGGGCAAGTTTAAGGATCCTGGTGTGAATGATCACGGTGCAAGATTAATTGAATTCTGCATTGAGAATGGATTGTATGCACCTAATACATTTTTCACCCACAAGTTTATCCACACATACACTTAGAAAAATCATGCTCTGGAACAAAAGAATGTAATAGATATTGTTGCCTATGATCAATGTCTGAAACACTTATTTGTTGACACTCTTGTGATGAGAGGTGCAGATGTTGGCTTCAATAATTACCTGTTAGTGTAATGAGTGAAACTGAATGTTGAAGAAAGAGGAATAGAAAGATATGTGCAATGAAAAGAATAAAGGTTGAAAGGCTTCCTCAAAAACATCAGTGTTACCCTGATTTACTCAGTGAATGACTGAATGAGTTGAAGTCATGTGAGAAGGATGTAGAAAAGAAATGGAAATGTCTTAAGAACTGTGTTGACAGACTATTATTCACTTTGAAGTGATAATAGTCTGTCATTTTTAGACATTCTACTTAAAAAAAATTAAAATAGGTTTGAATACACTGTTTTCAGGAAAGCAACATACATTCCGGTACTCATTCCATACTCCTCGCACCATCCTGTTATACATAAAAAAAATAGCATAGTAAACTTGATTAGAAGAGCGTCTACGCACACCTCTAATAATAGGCTAAAGAATCAAGAGCTTGATTTTATCTTGAAAATATCACAAGATTATGGTTACCCTAACAAACTTCTTAAAAAATGGATATATGAGAGTAAAAAACATAAGGCTAAGAGAAATGAAGACAATGAAATTTATAATCAAAGAAAGGTGAGAAAAAATAAATTAAAATATATAGGTGCATTCCCTTACTTGGAAGGTGTCAGTAAAGAATTAATAGGCAATGTGCCAAATTTGGCTTACAACTAGGAAGTTCAGTGAACACCTTGAAAAATCTGACTATTAACAAAAAAACTGAGAGCAAAATATTAGAGGAATCAGGGTCTTACGAAATTCCCATTGTACACATACCCCCAATATTGTACATAGGGAGTACTAAAAACAGGTTAAAAAAAAGGCTAAAACAACACATAGCTAACTGGCAAAAAAAAGAAGCAAAAACTGCATTAGTGCAATTCTGTATTGACCACCAAACATTCCCAAAATTCGAAGAAATTAAAATGCTAAAAAGGAATAAAAAATCAGAGAGACAAATGAGAATGGAGAAATTTGATCCTAATTTATAACAATAAAACAAGGGTGTGCAACCAGAATGACCCTAATACATTACCTAGCCTTTGGAAAGAGCTAATAAGACAAGAAAAAGAACAACAAAAGAAAAACCGCCAAAAGAGACAAGGGAACAGGAATAGGAAATGAAATGAAATGAATACGGAAAGACGACGTCAACAACCATATGAAAAAAAAAGGGTTGAATTAGTGAAACACAGATGGCGCCAGCTAGATTTAATTAAGAAAAATATCTAATACAGCGTATCCGACGAATGGCAACATGGGGTATCGGACTCCATTGACGAGAAATAAACCAAGAACATTGGTGGGAAAGTCGTCACGCTCCTGAGGATGCCCAAAGACTGGGTGAAAAATTTAGAGCATTTAATAACCGTAAAGAATTGAAGTTGTTGAATCCTAAAGTGAAAATCTATTGAATCTACCCAAAGTAAGCAGATTGTTGGATGTGAAAGGTAGATGCACATACAACGGACAATAGCGTCAACGAAGACCCGAAACGTGTGTGAAATGTGAATAATCGCTAGAAACGGAATGCCTAGGTAAGCATTATCCAACTAGAATATTTTCAAAAATATTACAGTGTGTTATCTATTGCAATGCGCACTCAAATATTAGAAATTGTCTTTTTCGAAAACAAAAGTCAAGGATTTTGGGTCCTAAAATCAGAAAACATTGATGTAATAGTATAAATGCGATAATTTTAAATGATCAATTTCTGTCATGAATGCTTTTTCTTTAAGAAGTATTGTGCTTACTATACTAACTATATTTTTCTGATATAAAAAACTCAGTGTATCTTTCCTTTTTTTTTTTTTTTCAGTAATTCCCTAGAAAAGTTTAGTGATTTAAAACCTTTTTCTCTCTGTCACAAACATTAGTTGTTTAAAACTTTTAAGACACGGAAAGTTACTGAGTTCTTCAAACTCCGTAAAAGTAGTTCAAACACTCTGTTAATGTTTAAAAGAAAAATTATTTACATACATTTCGCATCCATCATGATTTCTGAAGGTCACTGAGTTAAAAAAGTGGTGAACAAAATTTACTTCATGAAATGAAGGTATGTTCGTTATTGCACAAACTGGAAAATATTTTTTTTCATTGTACAAAATGTAAAACTGTTTTCTTCATTGCTCAAATGAAAAAAAAAAAAACTGATGTTTTTTCTCACTGCGTTTGAGTCAATCCATTTTTGTCTTCATTTTCTGCAGAGCATTCCTGCATCGCACTAATAATGAATTTCTGTTCAGAAAACGAATTCGAAAAAATGTTCATACTTTGCAAAACTGACAAATAGCATCGTTGTTGACAGATAGAAAACGTTTTTCTAGATTATTTATGAGTTCCCTAATAACACCTTTCCCTTTTTTAAATGTCCTGTCGTGAACTGTGCTGAAAATCTTTTTAAACTCTTTAATAATATTATCCCAAGAACATGATGGTACTATCAAACAGCCAACAGATATTATTCTTACTTAATTATCTTGAACAGAATTAGTTTCGGGGCAGTATTTTGAAATAGCTCCTAAAGAAGGACTTTATCGGAACCCGATAAAGATCCTTCTTATAAACATGAAAGGACGGAGAAAACAATGTCCTGTCATGGAAAAAACATGGAAAACGATGTTTATATGCATATTTCAGCACGTCACATCAGCACATGATGACATTTCATTAAAAAAAAAGGAAATAAACATCAACACTGAGTGTACAACTTAAGTAAAACACAAAGTGAAACAAATGCTATATATAAACCAAGAAATGGCGCGGGTGTGTAAAACCATAACAGAAGAAAGTTTGGTCTTGTTGGGAAGTTGATAAACGAAGCTCAGGGAGCAGGCCAGCGCGATGACGTAGGCTACAGGTGGCCAATCCGTTTTCCACCCACCCTTTCAGACACGGGTTGGCATCCAGTTCCTCAAAGGGATGAACTAGCCCTTTCCTCTGTAAAGCCCTGGTATCTTTGACAGGTATACTGTTAATTCGTGCCCTCAGGGTGGGTCAGGGACAGACCAGGAGTTTGAACACTACTTGAATTCTTGACCTTGAAAATGATCAATGGCCATTGCCCATAGAAAATTTCTGAAATAGATCTTTGAAACAGATTAATTCAACCTGGGGAGAGACTGGCGAGGCAACATTCCTAATCCTGCATGCCAACGTTCCAGAATCTAGGAAACTAAACTTCATTTCTTTATTTATATCTCCCTCCCTCAGTTTACAATTCGTTCTGTCTTGGAAATATAATGAAAATCCTTGTACGTCCATTTTTCGCGCATCCAATTTTCCGCGTCTAATTTTCTGCATCCAGTTTTCGTATATTCACAGGAAAGAAAGGTAGAGGAAGATCAAAGAAATCACGGGAAGATAAGATTCAGAAATGTCTGGATGAGAAAAAGATTATGAGTATTAAGTACAAAAGATCTTCTGTGTGACGTGTGATGAATATTCGTGAAACTCAAGCTGTGTGCCGAGATCACCGTAAATAGAGACGTTTGATACATCAACAGTAAGTAAAATCTTGTTCCATCTGTTAAACTTTTATCTTGCAGTTGGTCTTTCTTTGAAGAGCTAACTTCTGAACTCAGAGAACAGCTTAATGATACATTTGTATGTATGAAATAAAAACAAACAAACTGCACACTATATGAGAAAAAGATCTGTTAGCCTCCCTGAAGAACTAAACCATGTAGTTTGATTTCAAAAACAATCATTCTCATGCATTGATAGCACCAATGTGAATATTTTAAATATGCAAAAATATGATGGAAATGAAATACACTAATAACAACATGACACTGATACATGACAAACATACTTTAAGACAGTTTCCGTACCTTGGATAGATATTTCCATCCTATCTCGTATCACGACTTCAAAATTAGTTATTTCTTTAGAATTTTTATCTCTCATAAGCACTTGTCCATCAGCAACAGCAAGATGTGCAGGTGTATCAGCAAGCTCTTCTTGAAGGTCAGTAGTCTGATCAGAAATCTGATTTGTTAACTTTGCACGGATGGACTGCAAGGTGCACAAAAAGATACTTCAGGAACTGACATCAATAGCCACTCATGCCAAAGATCAGGTATTAAGCAGTCAGAAAACTACTACAGTGGTATGGTATGGCATATTTTCTTTAAAGAAATAATACAATGAAAGAACATTTAAAACTACAAAAGTTACAGCCAATGGCATTGCTTTACGAGAAAATTAACCAAAGTTTTTTTGTTTTGTTTTTTGTATTTGGCTTCTTACTATGCATATTTATAAATTACTGAAGAGATAATTTTTCTGGTAACATATCAGGAATTCAAATTTAAAACTTCATTTGTAATATACTGCACGAACTCCAGGCCTAAACAGTGCACCTTAGGATTTTTAACACAAGTTGCCAAGTTTTGGATGCAATTTAATGTTATTCACATGATATTATTCATCAAAACACAATTTAATTCAAATATGTTAACAAACATATACAAAAGAGAAAAAACAATATGACAGTACAACTAATTTAGTATAATTTAAAAAATCCCCATGCAATATAGAAGTTATCATTCCAAATGTTTTATGTTTTGCTATAATGATTTCAAATTCAATAATTACAGCTTTTTCTATTTTCACATACACTCATAAACACAGATTATAAAGATAAATGACACCTTTTCTGAAAACAGGCTTCCTTGTTATCTTAATTAAAATTTAATGATATATAAGATTTTTAACAAGGATATGTATTCTTAAAACTATGCTATTTTTTGGAGAAAACTCTTCTTTTTCAGGCAGTTATTTGTTGTCACTCTTGTACTTCACTACTATTGTGGTTGTGGTTATTTTGCAAAAGACTCAAGTATTGGAGCAAATTAGAGAATAAAAAACCCCCGTAAAACAAAAAAAAATATATATAAAATCTATAGTTAGAACATAAATAAATGTGGTATTACTTTTGAAATGCTTTCATATGCCACACAATCAATATACAAAACACTATTTCAGGGCTGCCACTCGGTTCAAGCAGTAAAAAAAGTTGAAAAAGTAACCTATCTATTGCACAAACAGTAACCAAAAGTAACTTATTCTATTTCGCAAAAAGTACCCAAAAAGTGTGTGTGTGTGTATATATATATATTATTATTATTATTATTAATGGCCTCCTCATCACCCCTTACAGCCATCCGATCCACCCACTTTATTTCTATTTTATTTTTTAAACTACTTTATATACTTATACATGAATAGGAAAGTAATTTAATTATAAAAACATGGAGCAAACATGTGACAAATGTAGTTTGTTCATAAAAAATATACTAAAATTATTTATTACTTATGGAAAAAGTTAGTAATAATTATGTAAATTATTTTGCACAAGTTCTGCTTTGTTATACTTTAGATTTTCCTTAATAATAACACATGAATAGAAAAAGTAATATAATTGCAAAAAATAATGGAATGAACATTATTAGTGACAAATGTAGTTTATTTAATTAGTAACAATGTACTAAAATATTTATTTTTTCTGGAAAAAGTTTGTAATAAGACGTGTCTGCTGCTTATTTAAATTTTTTCCTGCATAAGTTCTGTTTCTTTATAAATGAGATTTTTCTGTTCTTTTACAACTATCATTCCTTCAAGCATTGCTTGGGCAATCTTTTGGGCCCATTCTGCTGGGTGGTTCTTCATCCAGAACGATCAGCTTTCTCTGGCTTTGTGATGTTTTGCACAGTATGGTTTCTTTTTCTGCTGCACCACTTCCCTAGTCTCTGTGATGTTTCAAACACCTGTTTTGCATTTTTTTTGCACATATATATACCTCCACCTTTGTGTAATTGTATTTGCACCCTGTATATATTTGCCTTCTTATCAGATTTGTTTTGTTGCACTGGGACAGCCAGCTGCTGTACTTATTATTTTTCGCTGTTTTTTTTTTTTTTTGGCATTTTGTGCTGTCGTGTGTATGTGTTATTGCCTTGCATAATTTTATTTTCTGGTGCCTTTGTTTATCACTTCGTATCATGTTCCTGTTCTCATTAGTGCCTGCATTATCTTGTTTACACCCTGTTTATAATTGATTTCTCATATGCACCATGATATGCCTTTGTTTTGTATGCTCCTTCATCATCTGCGCATTCGTTCTCTTAGTGTCTTCGTATAACCATGTCTACTATTGTTTTGCACTGTTGCTTTTTCCGTGTGCCTGTCCCGAAACTATCGTACTATGTTGATCTTATTTTGTTGCACCGTGCTCTTCCCCTTCTATTGTTTTGTACCATGTTCCTGTTCTCATTAGTGCCTACATTATCTTGTTTGCACCTTGTACATAATTGTTTTCTCATATGCACTATGGTATGCCTTTGTTTTGTATGCTCTTTCATAATCAAGGCATTTGTTCTCTTAGTGTCTTCGTATAGCTACATATACTATTGTTTTACACTGTTGATTTTTCGTGTACCTGTCCTGACACTATCGTCCTATGTTGTTTTTATTTTGTTATACCGTGCTCTTCCACTATGGCGGCGGTTTTAACAGTTTTATGTTTTGTTGCACTGGAACAGCCAGCTGCTGTAAATATTCATTTTACGATGTTTTGTTGGCATTTTGTGATGTCATGTACATATGTTGTTGCTTTGTATTAAAAACCTTCTGAACGCTTGGGCTTCCCCAAGATCATTTCTGTTCAAAGCTTTCTTTAACTTCGAATGCAAGATCTTTGCTTCCCCAAGATCATTTCTGTTCAAAGCTTTCTTTAACTTCGAATGCGCTTCTTCGAAAAGCTTCTCACTGGGTTTTTTTTTCATTATGATTTTTTTTAATTCTCTTCAGATCTTCTTGTAGTTTTTCAATACACTGTTTTCTATTTTTAATTTCTAATTCACTTTCTTCTATGATCTTGGCATACTTTTCTTCTTTAAGTTCAACTGCTGCTCCATTTTTTTATTCTCTAGATGTGTCATGTAGGAAGAGTAAGCAGATCTTGCCAAAGCCAGTAGTTCCCTGGTGATTGGGATGAATCCTAGTTTGTTTCCGTAGTTTTTTTAAAGCACATTGAATATTAATTCGTGCATTTAACATACGCACTGACATGGATGCTTTGTCATCAGTCAGAATTCTACCAGATTGAGAGAAACCTCTCTCAACATCTCCACTCCCATGAGACAGAGTCAAACATACCTTTATAACTTCTGCAACATTTGGATACTTCAGCATGCCACTAGGGAGTTTGAGATTAATGTATGTTTTCCAGTACTCATCAATTGGAGACTTTTTATTTGCTTCAACTTTTCTAACTGTAGCATTTTCCACTCATCTTGAAGGATGTCAGTGGAAATATCTATGGGAAGAGCTTTAGCAATCTTTACGATATCTGTAACGCTGCGATTTGAATTTTTCTCCTTAGGCTGCAGAAAACGCATGTGTTTAAGAAAAGATGCAGACGTAGATACAGATAGCAATGTTTTCTGTAGAAGATGTTTACAACTGGCAATATAATGTTGCTGTACACCCCTTAGAAACACAATGACTTCTTTTTCTGGCAAGTATTTCATGTAAGCTTCCACTATGCAGTTAACCACAACAGCTTTTAATGGAAGAAAGTTGCCTGACTGAAAGGTTTGTTCCTGATCCCATGAACATGATATGATGTATTCAGTTTCTTTAATACGTCAGTCTTGCAAACCCGACCAATCAGAGAGCAGCAGAGTATTTTCAGTTCATCATACAAAATATGGATGAGCGGTTCTTGCTTTTGAAACCTCTTAGTGAATCCTGTAAACAAATCAGCGCTTGACATGACAAAAGTCAGTACAGCTTTGTATGTTGTTGTTTTTTTTCAGGAATGAGCTGATAACTTTGAACTTTTTAGTTGACATTAAGGCTGCACATTTTTTAGAGATAAAATTCAAGAAATATTTCTCTAGAGCAGGACTTTGTTCAAGCAGGCATTCACAAGAATCTCTCAAGGTCAGCCACCTTGATGGCACATGCTTCAATAATTTCTTCCTTGGCACATTCATTTCTTGCTGTACTTCGGTGTAATCTTCCCATCTACTTGGAAAACCATCAAAGAAATGATAAACTGTAATAACAATGTCTGAACATTCTTCTCCTAATTCATTAAGACCCTTCAGGAAAGCATTATGAACCACATGTATGTTGCATGTGCCAATGTTAATGAGGCCACTACCTCTAACAGACAACACTTCTTCATTAACTAGTCTGTGCACTTTTATATTGATGTTGGGTACATCGCTTCCTAACAACAACATGTAATTTAAGGACAAATCTGATTTTTCTAAGGCCAACAATATATGCTTTGATAGTTCTTCTGCAGTCACATGACCTAAGAAGAAAGATTCAAGGTGCACAACTTGTATTTTACCCTTATTTTTTGACCAATATCTTATTAATATTTGAAGTTCTTTTTCATTTTCTGCATTTGTTGTCTCATCAAACTGAATACTGTAATACAAACCCTGAGGATCTTTGGTCATTTGGTTATGGAAATAAGGACCTAATGCTTCCGTAATAAGATAACTCACTTTAGTTTTTGACAAAGAAAATCCATCAGGTACACACTGTGGAAACATGGACTGAAATATATCACTTATTCCACCGCATGAAGCAGCAGAATAATTGTTAACAACAGTTTTCAGTGCCCAAATTAATTCTCCTCTAATTACACCATCTTTTGAACTGCATAAAAGCACTGCACCTGTAGTACTGACTGGCTCTGATACAGATAAGGATGATCCAGATTGATGGTTATCACGTATTGGAGCTGCGGGTGGTCCAATTCTTGCTGACAAATGCAGTTGAAGAGGAGACATCTTTGTTGAAACATTATTTTTATGTTTCACAGACTGTGCATGCTGAATCACAGACTACAACCCTTTTGTCACTGTAAAGTTGCACTCACAAACAACACAATATCCTTGATCTTCAGAGTTTTCCTTTTTTAACCACTCAGATATTTTAACACCGAGGCAATCTGTTTTTGATAGCCATGAAGTCTGAAACTTGCACTTTCCCATGCTATTTTCTGTATTCAGAATCAATCTAAAAAAAAAAGCCTCTTCTACACAAGAGAAAGAACAGAAAAACACTTATAGTTGAATTCTGCATGTAATTAACTTTTACGTCTTTCTGTTTAATTGGTAAGTTTAACTCTTCAGATAAAATAAAATGATGTAACTCTTCAGATAATATATCCTTAAGGATAGATATATTTGTTTATTCTCATCATCAGAGTTCAATCAGTGAAATTTAAATAAGGCCTATAATTTATTTCAATTAGAACAAAAATGATGACCTTAGGTAAACAGGTGATTGCTCTAGGTACCCGTACATTACATTGTTGCTGATGTTTCTTGCTGTTTATTCCTAAAAAAGTAACTTAAAGTAACTTTGAATTAAAAAAGTTACCAAATAGTGACTTTAAAAAAAAATAACTTTTAGTGAAAAAGTAACCAAGTGGCAGCCCTGCTATTTAAATTTAGTTATTTTGAAATAATGCTTACATTGGGAATTTAAGATAAGGAAAGGTGAAATATTTGAAACTTTTTCAAAGGAACAAAGGGATTATTATTTCTTAAACAAATACTCATGGAAGCAAGGATTTGTGTTACATTTTATTTAGGGAAGGAATTTTCAACATAGAACTGATGCTTGAGCTTCTAATGTTGATGCTCAAGCTACATGTTAAATTTGTACTCACCAGTAAACAAAGTATGCACAAACATTTCCAAAATGAAATGATGGAGAATGACAAGAAAACCTTAAATTCAAGGGCTAGGTGTATAGCTGCATTCATCAAGGATCAAGGCAATTTAACTGGGCATGATTAGAAAATTAATTATAGCAGATGGAAAGTGATTAGTTAGCTCAGAAAATACTAAGAAACAACTAGATTTAAGTTTCTGATATCAGAAAACAATCTTTTATGACAGATTTTTACATAAAGTATTCATTAGCAAATTTTAGTAAAGGTCAAAATAAGCCACAAAAAATAAAAAAATCAGCTACTTACTGCCACCAGTGGCCAAAATGTATGTTATGAAAATTAACAAATAGTGCACTAAAAGTTTCTTATAGCAGAAGGAAGATATCACAGACAGAGATTTTCAAATCGAACAGCTAATAGAAGAGATATAGAAGGAAACATGATATAACCCTATGCCCTCTAGCAGAAGAATTTTGCATAATGGAAAAGTTGAAAATAGGGGAAAAGTATTTTTCATGGCAAAAGTTATGTAAAGGAAAAATAACTTTACAAATACATCTCCTAGAAGCAGAGATAGTAAAAAAAAAAAAAAATAGATTTTGAACTTTTATGCTCCCTAGGCGGAAAGTTGTGCATTATTTAAAGAGGATGTTATCGTAGCAAAAATCTCATTCATTCCCCATCTTTATTGTAGCGAATGGCGTACAGTAAAAAAAGAAATTTCTGAATAGGGTTTTTAGAAGTGGAGATACAGCTGCAAATGGAAATACACAAAACACCACCTAGTGGCAGAACTGTAAACTACAAACCTTTTTAAATACAAACCAAAAATTTTCCATAAGGTAATTAAATGATATCCAGTGTTAAAATATTTGTTTTTAATTTGACGTTTTGAAGTGCATATATTAAGAAAAATAGATTAAATATTTGCACCCTCTAGAGGCCAAATTGTGCATTATTTTGGGAAGAAAATGTACACAAGGAGTTTTCATAGTTAGTAATAACTGATCGAAAAATAATTTTTTTCAATTGGGTTTTTAGTCCTGCAGATATTCCTGTAAACGGAAACCTGAACTTACGCCCTCTAGTGGCACACTTGTGCATTAAGAAAAATTGAAATTACACGAGAAACATTTTGCACCGAAAATGCTCTCCAACAAAGAAAAAAATTCAAATCAAACTCGTACAAACAGAGATATTGACAAAAATAAGATATGTATCTACACCCCCTGGTAGAAAAACCATGCACTATTTTAAGCACGAGGTATCCTCAAGAGGTTATACAAGATGAACGGTGTTGGTCCACAAAATAATTTTTTCACTCGATATTTCAGAAGCTCAGATTTTGTTGCAAATACGTCAAAAACCGAAATAAACACTTACGCCCCCTGGTGGCCAAACCATTCTTTACAAAAATGAGAAACGATGTGCAAAACATTTCCCATCAAGAGTTGTATCCAACGCAGGAAGAATTTTTCGAATCGGGCTTTTAGAAGCGGAGATATTAGAAAAATTGTGATTTACCTTTACGCCCCTAATGGAAAATGTATGCATTACTTGAAAATAAGACTGTAACTAAAATAGTTTTAGATATAAATGGCATCGAAAGGAAAACTAATTTTTTCAATCGGATTTTTTTAAGCAAATATATGAAATAAAATGTATTTTGAATTTGATAGGATCTGCATTTTAGCTCTCTAGTGGTGAAGTTGTGCACCAGAAACATAATTAAGGGATCATCATTCTCACAATTTCAAGCTTCCAAATACAAAAAGAATTTTACAAATTGAACTAATAGTTGCAGAGATATGGTGTCTTCGGCTGGCCCACCACATTTTTCAGGGGGTGGGGAGGGAAATTTGTCAGACATTAAGTTATATCAGTAGAAAAATCCTCAACTACAAAACATTGTGCAGTGACAAGAAGGCAGGAATAGATAAAATTCCAGGACATGTAACAGAATTTTAGGACATTTCCAGGACTTTTCTAAGACAAAATGGAATTCCAGGACATTTCCAGGATTTCCAGGATGAGTACGAACCATGATGATTTCAAGGCTTTCACTGTTTTAAACAACATGGTGTATTTGGAGAGAATGAACACCTTTGCCTGCCATGCATGAATTCTTACACGATGTTTCTACTTTCGTCACTTCACTTTTCAGAAATTTTTGCCTTCCTTTTTAAGCTCAAGTGCAAACATTTATGGGAAAATTCATTTAACAACAATCCACGAGAGAGGGGACATCAGGAGAAAAAGAAATCATGCCTATAGAAAACATTTTTGCTCAGTCTAATTTCCATTTTTAAAATTTTTGTTTCCTTTTGCAAGTGGAAATGCAAACATTTATGGAGGAAAATTATACTTAGTGATACAGGGCAGAAGTTACTTTGAGAGAGAACTTACCAGTTATGGGAGAAATGTTTGCTCTGCCTAAACTTCCATTTTGCAAAACTTCAGCTCTTTTACAAGCTAAAATGTACGTATTTATGGAATAAAATGACATGTAACAGCAATGAAGGACACAGAATAAATGATATTTACAGAGATGTCAATCTGTTTCAGATATTTTCAGTAGTACTCATACAAATTTTCAGTAGTTTTGGCCATTTTTCAGTAGTCATACCAAAAAGAATAATTTTAACCGAGGAAAACAACTAATTTAATTTAATTAGCATTTTTTTACTTACTTATTCGTGAATGTACATGAAAATCTGTATCAAAATATTCCAAATTTTTCACATGGAAAATAATATACACCATGACATAAATTTTTTTACACAATAAACGATTGATTAAACAGCTTTCCTTAGTGATTTCGCTGTACAGTGTTTTGCAGATTTGAGTTCCTCAGCAGAAAATCTTTTTTCATAACACACTTGCCCAGAGGAGAACATATTCATTTTTGCAATAAGTGCTTCTACAGTTTCTAAACCTAAATTAGGTTGGAAACGGGTTTGATTTTTTTGCGCTAAACCAAAATCTCTCTTACTCACAGCATTTGAGTGTGGAACTACAAGTATTGCAAACATTACCCTTCAGAGAATAGTATACTTAACCGCTCCATTACAGCCTCTTAATATTGAGATATCTGACCAAGTGACATCCATTCTATCTGTTACTGCTATGGTCTCTAATTTGTCAGCTTGATAACAAGGAATTCCGCTTCCAGTATATAAAGTTCATTTTCAGTTATTATAAATGGAAGGCGCTTGACTATGTGTAATACAGAAGTAAATTATAATAAATACAAGGTTGCTTACCTTTTTCACATTTCACTGCAAGTTTTATTCTCTTTGTTGTCATGCTTGGTTTAAGCCTCCGGTGCGGTGTTCTATTTTTCTATTTTTTTTTCAACTAATAAAGTCATGTCGCAATGAGAGACACCTACGTATTGCAGAGTCTGTACTAATTGAATAAAAATAGAGATAAAATTTGCAATAATAATGATCCAAATTAATGAAAAATGGAAAGAACTAATAAAAAGTGACCAAAAAAACCAAAAACATAGAAGAAGAAAATAAAAAGTTCACTGAAATCAATAACAGATGGAGCCACAGTGGAAGGTTTTATCGTGGATGACGTGGGGCGGGGCGGGGTGGGGCGAGGAAGCCGAGCGCATCGCTCACTCTTGCTGCAGTGGCAGAAGAGAAAACATCTAGCATACCTCTTGAAGATAGCCAAGCTGAGGGCAGAAAGTACTTGAGGCAGTCTGCGTTGGAATGGCTTGGGGTGTGGTGAATGAATGTTCTGGTTGTTCATGTGGCGTTGAGAAGGAGAGTCGAAAGCATAAGATGAGTCGTATGTAAATAGTTGTATATACGTTTTTAACATTTTTGTTCGCATTTTGTATGTATGTAAATAAGCAGTTTATGTTCAGTTGATAATATCAAAAGTTTTTGAGTTCAAGAATTTAGGTTTTTATCAACAAAGGTTAGGTTTTACACGAGGATGTGAAGGAAGGGGGGGGATACAATTTTGCAACCTGGACAGCAAGGCACTTCATAGACTTGAGCATTCATAGAACATTTGAAAGAACCTGAAGGGGGAAAAAAATAGAACACCGCACCGGAGGCTTAAACCAAGTATGACAGCAAAGAGAACAAAACGTGCAGTGAAATGTGAAAAAGGTAAGCAACCTTATAATTATTATAATTGAATGCACGTAAATTTAAAAACGACTGTGGCTTCTGCTATGGATGTTTTAACCAGAAGTAAATGATGTTATGGCTCTATGTGAAGGATCTACTACTACTGCATGTTTTAAGAATTCATCATAGATCAGTATCTTTTCTTGAATATAAGAACATTCTTGAATGTGAAATTTTCTGACAGATGTATAGGACTTAGAAAGATAGATGTATAGAACTTAGAAAGTTCATTTTCGTTTAAAATGATTTCGCTTTAATACATTCTTAATTATTATATTTGCATTTTTAAGGTATTACACTCCTGCAAAGTGCGCATAGTTTACGTGCAATTCATAAATGAAAAACCATTAGAAAGTACCAATCACTCACCCTAAAGATCATGGTAATTTCCATTGACCACACACTTCCAACACGTCAATCATCGTAATGTTTCTGGGCTTCCAAGGTTTATAGACATCTTGCTTACGATTCTTACTTCCGGGTGTGAAACATCGTATTTTTTTTTTTTTTAAGCCTTATAAGATGTAACTATAAAGCTTGTCAATGCCATAAAAAACCACACATACTACTCATTCATACAATTCAATTAAAAACTATGTACATATTTACATAACCTTACATTACTAGGTGGTTAAACCTTTGTCAACTGCAAGCACCATACTGCTCCTTCCGCTTCAAAACCCCTGCCACTCCCCCTGCAAGTGTCACACTCATTCAGCCCTTCACACACAATCCTCTAGTACTTTCAACAGACCACTGTCGTCATCAGGAGGCAGGTGTGTCTCACCCGCCCACCACAGCAGGGTGAGACACACCTGCCGTAGTTATTGGCACCACTGTATTTAACAACAATAGAGGACTGGTGGACAATCTTAATGAGAGATGGGTTTACCTCCTTGTGATGCTCCATTGGAGCAACAATGGCACACACAACAGCAACAAGGGCCTCTACGATTCTTGGAAACTAACACAAATTTAAGCATCAGTTCAAATACTGCTGAAGTACAAGCTAGTTCTGTGTGACATCGGCCAAAAGACTTACTGGGTTTTTGTTCCAGAAACCTTAGGTGGAATAACCAGCTGGAAACGTCAGCTGTGGGCTGATCACCCACACTGATGTACTACAATTTTTACAACTCAAAGAAAGAATTTAAAGGACTCAAGTGTGAGATACGGTAGACTTACCATATTTGGGAAGAATGGTCCACCATGAAAACAAACTGGAACTGATAAACAGCATATGAGAAAGAGATCTTGGCTGTGCCAAGATTGCTGTAAATGGAGATGTCAGATACACCAACAGTAAATAAAATCTAGTTCTATCAGTTAAATATTTATCTGGCAGATTGGTCTTTCTTTGAGGAGTTAACCCCTGAATCTCACAGAACAGCTTAATGATATATACGTACACTGAAGAGCAACTGAATTAGAGATACCTGTCTAGTAATGTGTAGCACCACCTTTCGCCCTGATGACGACGACGATTCGTCTCGGCATGGACTCGACAAGACACCAGAAGAGTTGGGATGCCATACGGATTTACAACCCCTGAACAAGCTCCCACAGTTCACGAAGATTTGATGGAGGGGGTCAGAGCCTCGAACATCTCTCTCGATGGCATCCGAGATGTGCTTGATGGGATTGAGGTCAGGGGACCTAGCTGGCCAAGGAAGCGAGGTCACATCGGTGGAGTGTTCATCCAACCATTCGGATACAATTTGGGAGCAATGGCAAGGTGCATTGTCTTGTTGCAGGATGAGGTCCCTAGTGGGATGTTGAAGAAGCACAAACGGGAGCAAATGGTCATCCAGGATATCCTGGTAACATTGACCTGTGAGGGACGATGTCACACATACCAAGGGTCCCACTTCAGTCCATGTAAACAGTCCCCAGATGAGAATGCCACCCCCACCAGCTTGAAGAGTGCCCTGCTGGCAAGAAGGATCCATCGCTTCATGTGGTTTGCGCCGTACTCATATCCTGCCATCCGCATGTACCAACGTGAATCTCGAATCATCAGTCCAGGCAACATTTTCACACATGTCTAGGGTCCAGTGGCGATGTTCTCGTGACCATGCTAATCTTTGCACCCTGTGATGTGCGGTCAGCAGTGGTACCCTCGAGGGACGATGGCTTCTGTACCTCATAGCGAGGAGACGGTTCTGGATGGTGTGGTTGCTTACATGTTTTTGTGCACCAGCATCAAATTGCTAAGTGATTTCTTGCACTGTGGCCCGTCTATCCGCTGTTACAATGCGAGCTAGCCGATGATGACCCCCACTCATCCACACGCTGTTGACCACGGCAGTTGGCCCTAGCAGGGATGGTTTTACCGGATTCGATGTACTCACGGTGCACCCGTGACACAGTGGCTCGTCAAAATCCCAGTGCCTGAACGACTTCCAAGATGGAGTGACCCATTCGTAGGGCCCCGACAATTTGCCCACGATCAAATGCGCTTAGATCCTTTGTCTTACCCATACTGCGTCCGACTGTTACTGATTCCCATCGCATCATTCCTTATATTGTCGGATTGCTGCATACGTCATGTAATTTCTGTCTACAGGGCCACCCACAGCGCCACATTTGCATAATGCCAGCTGTCTCTAATTCAATTGCTCTTCAGTGTATGCATGTATGTATGTAGGACAGAGAGAACATCGCAGGAAAAAGAATGTAAAGATTTTTTTAGGCAGGGAAATTTTCGCTTCATGTAACTTTTGTTTTAGTAAATTCTTGGCTACATTTACAAACTGAAATACAAAAATTTATGGGAAAAGTGACATTTAACAACCATAAATGCTTTTCTCTCTATGTCAGTTTCCTAATTGCATAGAAAGAAAAAGAAATTATGGCTACAGGAGGAATTTTTGCAATGAAAAACTTCCAATTTCGAAAATTAATGCTTTCTTTTACAAGCTGAAATAACATTTATTTTAAAAAATGACATTTAACAATAATACAAGACAGAAGGAGCATCACAAGAAAGAAAATTATGATTGTGAAGGAATTTCCACTTGAGTTCTATCTAACTTATATTTTTGGAAGACAGAATTTCATCCCCACGACAGAAAACTTTCACTCGTACATAATACTTTCCAGGGGAGGAGGACTGTTTAAAGAAACACCAGCTATTCCTCAAAATTATCCGAAGAAATATCGCTGCATAAATGCAACATCACAAAAAGCCAGCAGATTCACATTAGTTGGGTGAAATTAGTAAAAAGCAGGAAGATTGGTAGGTATGCTATTCATGAGTTCTTTACAGCCCAAATCCTTAACAAGAATTTTTTTATAGAATGAATATCCATCCACTCCAAAATTTCTCGTCAGTTTTGCACCGATACGAACAATGACTCAACTGCTCCTACACAATCTTAGCTCCAAAATCATGGGATTAACATTATATTACTTAAAATTATCAACACTTCACACTTAAAGAATTTTGACAGAAATCTTAAAAACATTCACAAAACAAAAATATAGGACAATACACGAAATACAGGACAAAGTAGGATGTTTTGGGGGCCTTAAAAAAAAATATATATATATATATATATATATATATATATAGGAAATATGGGCAGCTGCATAACTCAAACATGCTTTTATTCTTTAACCACTGTTGTCACCGCTTAGTAACTTAAAATTTTATAAGTGTGCTTTGGACCACTTTTCATCTCAATCCATATTTCATGTAATATTCCCACCTGTCTTAAACAATTTTCCCCTTAATTTTTAATGTATTTTTGTTTCTATTAAGAGTAAGTAATGGCCATTGGTCTCCCAATGGCCATTACTTACTCTTATTAGCACTAACTGCCTCACACAATAAATTCACATAATTCAATTTCACCATAATTCATCAATTATTGAGACAATTCTTTGATTATAAGATTCAATATTGTACCAGTTCAGTTTTTACTTACAAAAACTGATGTTTCATTAGAATAACCTTTTACAAATTTAACATTGAGGTTTAAGAAATGAACTACATTGTGGTATTAGTAATTCTTAAAAAGAAAAATTGACTATTTAAAGACATGACATACTTTTAATAACCTCAGAAGAAAGCTTTTTATCCAGTTGCTGGCACGTGCAAAACGATCAATAGCTTCTTGAAGTTTCTTTGTATCAGCTGAGTCTGCAGGAGCTTGAGACAGATTAGAGGCACCAAAGGAGGATAGCAACAAGGCAAGGAACAGATTCAGCACCTACATGATTAACATGATTGAAGAAGAAAAAAACGACAACAAAAGAATTACATCTGAGCGACAATGATTTTAGCAAGTGTTAGACACAAATTGTCAAATCAAAGAATTTTAGATTTGATTTTAGATTTTAACAATTTTGAAATGTATATGTATTAGATTTAATTCCAGTTTTACTTTGCTATGCAACCTGCACTTAATCCTAGTATTTAGAAAATACAGCTTAACTATAATAACAAAAAAATATACAATTAAACCTACAAACTTTTTTTGAATACAGAAAATAAAACATACATTGAAGCATATAAGCATTGTAGTAAACAATGAAGAAAGAATCTGCAAATTGCATTAAAGTTGCAGAAACTCATATTATGGCTCAGAAATACCATCATTAACTTTTCCCTATATGACCAGCTCTTCATGAAACTTGTATTGTTCTGCAGCAGGATATAATGCATCCAATTTATCATATATTCATACAGCATTGCAAATGTCAAATGTCATCTAGCTGCTTAATTATTCACGTGTTATTTAGACAATCTATATTTTGAGGTTACTCACCTTTATTCTCTAAATCTTTTAGGAGGTTTTCGTCTCTTCAAATTTCCAACACATATTTTTCTTATTTACATCATGGTTCGAGGCCGAAAAAAAAAAAAAAAAAAAAAAAAACATTTTCAACTCCCGCAAACTTCACTCCTTTCCCTTCTTTTCTCTATGACCAAATTCAGATTCAAAATAATCCACCACAAATACTCACAATTGAACTTTCTAAAACACTTTAATCTAATTAAAACATCAATCAATAAAAACCTATTTACACATTTCCTAAAACGTCAAAGTTAAAAAGCTGTAACCCAAAATTATTTACAATTTCACATCAGTGCCCAATTAAAATAAACCCAAATACCTGACACAACCACTATATTCAATACTCACCGACCTCTCCCCCTCAGAAACAAGCATAACAACCAAGCACTTTCAGCCACTGCCCTAGCCATTTTCAAGGAGCGGACGCAACAGATGTACCACCCGTCACCATCCACGAAATGTAGGTGAGTAACCTCAAAATATAGAGCATCCATTTTATCTAAGATTTTTTTTTTTTTTTAATGTGATTTAACGAACTTTATGAGACAGCCACATGGAAAGGGACTCGGCACAAAGTAGACAAACACAGACATTTAGTTGGAAGCATGCACCTCTGACTGCTCAACAAATGGAGTGACATGAAGTTATGTTACTATTATAGGTTAGTCATATCATATTTAGGAGCAATCTCTATATGCAAGCTTAATTTTTTCCAGGAGTATGCATTTTCAATTTTTTTCAAGGAACTGGCAAATAGAGTGACAACTGATAATGGCATTTCCATGTTTTACTATAATGACACTGAAACACACTGTATATATCTAAACATTACGGCAAATAGTAGAAATTAATTTTTAACTTTGGTTTTATACAGAACTATCTATGGACACTGATTATGTGTGTCCTCTGGTGGTCAAGAACCCAAAGAAATATTTATGTGAGTGCTCAGCATGCACACCATAAGCAAGTGAATAATTTTGCTTTTAAAAATCCACATTTTTGTTAACACCGTGATGCCCCACTATATCCTTGTAGGTAGAGCTGCTGGTAATCAGTGCATAAGCAAAGAGAGAATCCTATTCCACAGACCTAGCACACCCACTGACGGAATGCCATGCTTTTGTACTGGTGATTGTAGAATCACTCACACCTGAGGAGTGGCTGCTCATTAGTCAGTAACATATTATTACACATCTGATACTTTTTGTTTCTTATAGAGAAGGGCACTGTTTTCTGACTAATTAAACAATGTTCTACAAAATAAGTTAGAATAAACTAGAATTTGGGCATGGATTTGTCAACATTTATGGAAAATTCTAGTTCTCCAATAAACAAAATAAATAGGTGGCATAAACTGTCATTACAGTAGTGTGGCTTAGCATTCTTTATGAGCAGGTGGAAACAGGGACATCGCCAAAGAGGGTGAGGTGGGCTAGAAAATAATCTTGCCCACCCTGCTGCCCAAACAATTCATGATGTGCTATTTTTCAATTTTTTTAACTTTAAAATATAATCTGGAGTTTGCCGAATAATAATAAGTGTCGTGTTTTTTCATTGTGAAGCACTACATATATCCAATAGGAAATGCTTTGTTTACCTCCATAGAAAGGTTATCAAAATAGCATCCATAAATCCACGAAAAGTCAGTTGTTTTCCACTCTTCCAAATCCGTAGTTTAAGCCTTTTTTTTTTTATTTATTTTTTTATGTTAGTATGGTTAGGGGCGAATGGACACAATGGATAGAAATTCACTGAGGGAAGTTATTACTAATTCCTCTGCTGTTTCTTTGTGCTACTAAGAAGGATATTCCAACATGAAAAGTGGAGTCTACTGTACTATGCTACCCTGCAGTGAGTTAAGCACTGGTTTTTAACTATTTGTCTGAGATGGGTCTGGGTTCTAATACCGGTGTGGCATGGATGTTGTGTTTGCCATAAGGAACAAGCTCTCTCCTTTTCCTGGAACCTGTGGCCCTAAATTAGGGATGGGAGACTGCTTATAACCCATCCAGGAGTTGCTCGCAGTGGTCGTTAAACCCGGAAGATGAAAAAAAGGCAATACTAGCGCTTTTCAACCTTTCTCAGGGCAGTGAGGCTGCAGGACGTGGCTGACGATTGGTTTCCAGGAGAGGAGTGCAAGCCAAGATCGCTGGCGTAAAAGAAGTGAGTTAGGAAGGGGTTAGGTGTCATGTCTGTGGGTCACGACATTAAAATTTGAATTAGATAAACAGAAAGATCATTTATTTTTCTTTAAAGAAATTGTTCAAAAACAGTACTATTCTCGTAAGCAAAAATGCAAAATTTTGAAAAGCAATTAAGACAATGCATCCACAGCACAAAATAAGTTGAAGGAGATATTCTACCAACATTTGTACCTTACACTAATGGCGTAACTAGTCAGAGCTATGCGTGTGTTTGTCTCCAGAGGTAGGGGTGGGGATTCCAAGGATTCCTTTGTAGTGGATATTGAAAAGAATGAAAAATTCTTGCTTTTAGCATTTCTGTAAATAAAGTTGCTTTAAAACTTGCCTCACCAAAAATAATACTCGCCCATCCATTGCCTATTCTGATTTCGAAGTCTAGCGACATCCCTGGGTGGGAATAGGTTTAAAGAGTAAGGATAAATTTGCTATACATTTATACATTTATTGTCATCTGCATTCCAGGTCAATATTACCGAAAATATTGAGAAGCAAATACAACCAGAGCATGAGCACTGCAACAGTATAACCTTCTGTTGAAAAAAAAAAAAAAAACTTGTCAGGCAGCCGGTCACATCAAGAAAAATGGATGGAAATACACATTTCCTAAGATTTATTATGATGCAAATTAAGATAAAGGGTTTTGCAATATCTGTTAGGATGCCTTGGATTTCAATACAATTTAGTGTAAGTGTGTGTGTGTGTGTGTGAATTATGCTTTGTTATATTCAGGTTTCCTTATAACCAGCTGATAATTATTTTCAGAACTGTTTTTTTTAATACCAGAAAAATGGATGGTAAGTAGTCAAGGAATTGTTATAAACATAATTTGCAATAGCATAGTTTTACCATATTTGCAATCATCGCAGTATTCTACGTAGCAAAATATCACCTCCACGTGCATCATTAAAAAATTTGCTACATCCATGTACACAAGAATGTGTAACATTTCTTGCTGTACATACATAGAAGTAAAAAATTATGTAAACTGTACATAGCTAATTTCCGACTCACCTGTTTTTATACAATCATGCGTTTTCATTCATACACGGGAACATATATAGTATGGGCCGCATAAAAATGTAGAGCTACAAACATAAGGGATGTAACATACAAGGCTGCTGAGAACACTGGGCATGTACTATTCTTGCATTAAAAAAATAGGCTCATTATTATAGGAGTGATGGCTGAATGTTGTGTAATACATTGATATGTCATGAAACTGATGGCTCAACATTGTAACAGTGGCTCCACATTCTGGGAGTGATGGCTTAATGATGTAAAAGACGTTGGTACAAGGTTGTCCAAATGATGGTTTAACGGTGTGTTATATGCTGACTCAATGTTATAAAGACGTTGGCTAGTCGTTGCGACAGTGGCACAATGTTATATGAGCAATGGCTTAATGTTGTAAATGATGTTGGCACAAGGTTATCCAAACGATGATTTGACGTTGTGTGCTGTGTTGGTGTAATGTTATTCCAACTATGGCTCAATGTTGTAAGAGTAGCTCAGTGTTGAAGGATTAATGGCTTTATGTTGTACTAAACATCGGTTTAATGCTGGCACAATATTATATAAACATTTATCCTTACGTTGAATCAATGCTGGCTAGTACACTGAGCCTACCGGAGGCTGGTAAGTGGCCTCCGAGACACATGGAGGGAGGCCCATCGTAGTACCCGAATGTTTTGCCAACATGTTTTACGTAGGGCCAACATAAGTGTGCTGCCTGGGAGGGAAAAGGGGATCAGACTGACTGCAAGAACTATGGCGGTATTAGTAGCCTACTGAGGGTGCCAGGGAAAGTGTTTGGTATTAAAAAAGTACAGGATCTTACATCAGAGAAAGTGTGGGATATTCAGAGTGGTTTTATGCCTGATAAAGGCTGCACTAACCAAATTTTTGCATTATGCAGGATGATTGAAAAGTATCTGGCTGTTGATAAGAAAGTTTTTGCTGCCTTCATAGATTTAGAGAAAGCTTACGACCGAGTAAATAGGGCACTTTTGTGGAAGGTATTGAATAGATACGGTGTGACTGGGAATTTACTTAATAGTGTAAAAGCCATGTATGCTGGCAGTAGAGCTTGTGTACAAGTTAATGGTGTTCCGTCAAAATGGATTTCTATTGGTGCAGGAGTCAGACAAGGTTCTGTAATATCACCATGACTATTAAATATATTTATAGATGTGTGCATGCATGATGCCAAAATAGATAATACTGGTTTATGTCTTGGTGATATCTGTGTGTGTGCATTGCTGTATGCTGATGACACTGTCCTGTTGGTAGAGCAAAATTGAGTTGCAGAGTATGTCCTTATTTATACTCAGTTTGAATTTCATGCAAACTGAGTATAAATAAGGAAAAAAACAAAGTTATGGTTTTCGAGCAAACAACTGGTAGTACTGAATGTAATATAAGTCTAAATGGCACAGTGATTGACCAGGTCAATGAGTTTGTGTATTTAGGAAACATGTTTGACAAAGAGAACAAATTAGATGGTGAAATCAGTAGGCGAGTGAATTCTTTATTGAAAGTCACAGCAGCTTTGGGAGGTTTTCACAGCAATGATGGGTTCCCAAGAGAGTCCCGCATGGCTGTGTATGAGAGTGTAATTGTCCCTACACTCTGCTGTATGGCAGTAAAACTTCGGTACTACAGAAAAAACATAGGAGTCGTTTGTGTGCTGGAGAAATGTGTTACTTATGGGGGGTTTGTGGCAAGACACGTTCCGACTGTGTGAGGGATGAGGATGTGTTGCAGTTGTGTAATGTGAAGCAACATGTTGTTAGCAAGGTGGAGACTACTGTACTTAGGTGTTTTGGCCATGTTGAAAGAATGAGTGATGAGATGCTTACTAAGAAAATTTGTTTAGCCCAAGTGGCAGGAAGGAAAGGCAGTGGAAGTCATGATAGAATCAGATTCAGGAGTGTCTACATGAGAAAATGATTATGAGTATGAAGTATAGAAGGTCTTGAGTACACCATGTGATGGATGTCAGTTATGCACGAGTTGTGTGTCAAGATCGCTGTAAACGGAGAAGTTTGATACAGCAACAGTAAGTAAATAATCAGTTAAAAATTTATCTGGTAATTTGTATTTCTTTGTGGAACTAACTTCTGAATCTCAGAGAACAAGTTAGTATTGTGATGATGATGATGAGCATCTGAAACACTTAGTTCTTGATACCCGTGTGATGAGAGGCACAGAACTTGGCTCTGATCATCACCTATTAGTGTCACAGGTGAAACTGAATGTTGGTGGAAGAAGGAGGTATAGGAAGATGCCTGTGATAAAAAGAACAGAGGCTGAAAGGTTGTATGAAGAATATCAGCGTTACTCTGATTTACTCAGGGAACATCTGAATGAGTTGAACGAGGGCCAGAGGGTTATAGAAAAGCAGTGGACGTGTTTTAAGAACTGTGTTGTCACTACCACTGAAGTGATCTGTGGTACAGCAACAGTGGGTAACTTTAGTAGAGGTGATGTTTGGTGGAACAGAGATGATAAAGAAGCAGTAAAGAGAAAGAAGGAAGCATGTTTAGGGATGTTGCAAAGTAGAGTTTCTGAGGGTGAATATCACTGTAAGAAGCGTGAGGCAGCAAAGCTGGTTCGCCAGAGTAAGGCAAAAGATAGGAAGGAAAAGGAGGAAAGGCACGATTTGGTTTTTTGGAAAGATAGAAAAACATTCTGGAGATACATAAGACATAGGAACAAGATGGGAAATAAAATTCTAAGTTGTGCAAAGAACAGGGTTGGAGAAATGATATAGGAGCCCAATGAGCCAAGTGAAAGACAAGGTGACTACTTCTGTGATTTATTAGGTCATGAAAGGAAAGATGTTTCTGAGGCAGAAGCAGATGATATCATAATGAGAGATTGAAGCACTGGTGGGATCTCAAGAGCTCCCACCAACATTAAGTTTAACCTGTGACACAGTAGTAGTTTTACCTGTGACATCAAGTGTATGTAGTGGGAACAAAAGTTCTTAGTGAAACAACAGAGGGCAGTACGCATATGTGCGAGAAGCGGTCGAGGGCAGGGACATTTGCTTCACATTTATCTTGCTAACAACCTTCATGAGTCATTGTGCCAAGTGGCGTTGTTCCATGAACACCAGGAACTGTGCTACACGATATTTGGTGACCACATGCAGAACACAGCTGCGATTTCGGTATGGACTGCAAACTAGAGCAGCGAGCAAACATCGAATTCTGCGTCAAACACGGAAAATCAGGAACGTAGATGCATGAAATGTTGCAGCAGGCTTATGGCAATGAAGCAATAAGTTGTGTAAAGTGTTTTGAGTGGAACTTGTGCTTTAACAGCGACAGAATGGCACTGGAGGACGACGAGAGGTCAAGAGCAAAACCCCCCAAAATGTGGACGAAATTAGGGAACTGGTGCATGAGGATTATCGGAGAACCATTCAAGACATTGCTACTATTGTCAATGTGTCATACGAAACAGTGCAAGAAATTCTGACATCGGTTTTGAACATGCGCCACATTGCTGCAAAGTTTGTGCCAAAGATTCTGAACCCAAAACAGAAGGTGCTCTGTGTCGAACTCTGTCGAGATCTTCATCAGCAGCTGGTAAATGATCCACTGTTCCTGTCACGGGTCATAACTGGAAACAAGACTTGGGTCTACGGTTACAACTCAAAAATCAAACAACAGTTGTCGCAGTGGAAGAGCCCGGCATCTACACGACCGAAGAAGGCCTGACAGATCTGGAGCGCAACCAAAAGCATGCTCATTGTGTTCTTCGACATTCGTGGGGTTGTGCATCATGAATTCGCCCCCAGGGTCAGACCGTCACCGCCCTCTTTTACTGTGATGTTCTGTGGCATCTTAGGGAGGACATTCGCTGCAAACAACCTGAAATGTAGTGCAAGGATGATTTCCTACTCCAACATGACAATGCAGCAGCTCACAGAGCATTAGCAACATGCCAGTTTTGCAGCCACAACAGCATGACTACCCTTTCTTACCCACCTTACTTGCCGGATTTGGTTTTCTGTGACTTCTTTCTGTTCCCAAAGATGAAGCTGAAGCTCAAGGGTCGCCGTTTTGAAACTGTGGACGAGATCTAGCACGAATCGCAGATGGTGCTTGACACGATTCGTGAACAAGACTTCCAGCGAGCGTTCCAACAGGAGTAACAACGCTGGCAGCAGTGTATCGCTGCCCAAGGAGACTACTTCGAAGGAGATCATGCCAGACTTGAGTAACGTAAGTACTTTGTTGTATATCGGCATAGTCTGGAAACTTTTTGATCAGACTTTACATGTGTGAATTAGAGAGGTGTGTCAAGCTGTAAAATCTCTTCAGAATAGTAAGGCTTCAGACTGATGGCATATCTGCTGAGATGCTAAAATATGGTGGTGATTCTGTGATTGACTGCTTAACTGAAATTTGCCAGTTATGTTGGGAGCTAGGAATGGTCTTTCAGGATTGGAGGGATGCTATCATTGTTCCCTTATACAAGGGAAAGGTGATCAGATTTAATGGTCTTTTCAGGATTGGAGGGATGCTATCATTGTTCCCTTATACAAGGGAAAAGGTGATCATGGTATCAGTTTGCTGAGTGTGCCAGGAAAAGTGTTTGTCATGGTCATTATTGATAAGGAAGAGGTCCATGATTCATATGCTTTTTCAATCACAAAATTCTGGCACATTTCCAGGACTTTTGAATTATTTTCCAGGACATATGATCCAAATGCTTTTGCATAACATATAGTGAAACCATATGTCTGTTCAACCTGTAATCTACAACAAACAATTCCCTACATGCTTGGCCAAACTTAATACAGAATGCAGAACGTTAAAAACGATGTCTGCTGCAGCCAATCAGAAACTTAGAAACACAGATAAATACTAAAATGCCAAAACTGTCATAAAAAATGCAACCAGGTTTAATATCTATTAAACTTAAATATACAGTATCCTACACTGATTTTGAGAAAAATGTATTTTTCTACTTTGGCTTTAGTTCAACTATTGAAGCAAATTACAAAATGAAAAAATTCCATAAAACCCAAAAATACATAGGTATGTGACATTGCTCTTGAAATGCTTTTATATACTA
This sequence comes from Macrothele yani, assembly GCA_039090855.1. NCBI lineage: Eukaryota > Metazoa > Arthropoda > Arachnida > Araneae > Macrothelidae > Macrothele > Macrothele yani. Next base: position 69,911,169 of record CM077001.1, on the reverse strand, counting down.
CACAATCAATACATAAAATACTATTTATATTTAATTATTTTGAAATAATGCTTACATTGGAAATTTAAGGATAAGGAAAGGTGAAATATTTGGAACTTTTTCAAAGAACCAAAGGGATTGTTATTTCTTAAATACATAATAATGGGAGCAAGTATTTGTGTTACATTTTATTTAGGGAAGGAATTTTCAACATAATATTGACAGCAAACAAATTATGCAAAAAAAAATTCCAACATGAAATAAAAGAGAACAATGGGAAAACCTTAAGTCCAAGTTCTGTGTACAACTGCATTCATTAGAGACCACAGCAATTTAACTGGGCATGATTAGAAAACAAATTATAGAAGATGCAAAGTGATTAATTACTTAGCTCAGAAAATACTAAGAACAACTAGATTTAAGTTTCTGATATTAGAAAGCAATCTGATTTTATGGCAAATTTTTATATAAAGTTTCATTAGAAAATTTCAGTAGAGGTCAAAAATCCCCCCCCCAAATCAGCCATTTACTTTCCATCAGTGGCTAAAAAGTATGCTACAAAAATTAACAAATGGCACAAAAAATGTTTCCCATAGCAGAAGGAAGGTATTAGAGACAAAAAGATTTTCAAATCGAGCAGTTAAAAAAAGAGATATAGAAGGAAACATGATATAACTCTATGCCACTTAGCGGAAGAATTTTGCACAATGGAAAAGTTGTAAACAGGCAAGAAGCATTCTTCATAGCAAACGCTATGCTAAGGAAAAAATAACTTTTCAAATACATCTCCTGGAAGCAGAGATAGCAAGAAAAACGTTTTGTCTTTTACAACCCCTAGGGGGAAATTGCACATTATTTGAAGAGGATCTTCTTATTGTAGCAAAATTCTTATTCACTCTCCATCTTTATCATAGTGAATCACATACAGTAAAAAGAAATTTCTCAATAGGGTTTTTAGAGGCAGAGATAGGCTGGCTGCAAACGGAAGTACACAAACACCACCAAGCGGCAGAAATGTGAACCACAAACCTCCTCAAATACAAATCTAAAATGTTCCACAAGATAAATGGTATCTGGTGTTAACAGAATTTTTAAATCGAACATTTATAAGTACAGATATTGAGAAAAATAAGAATAAATATTCGTTCCCCCTAGCGGTGAAATTGTGTATTATTTTAGGAAGAAAATACATATAAAAATTTTCATAGTTAGTAGCATCCAATCGAAAGAGAATATTATTTTTCAATCGAGTTTTTAGTTCCACAGATATTGCTGTAAATAGAAACATGAACTTACGCCTCCTAGTGACACGCTTGTGTGTTAGGAAAAATTTGAAATTATATGAAAAACATTTTGCGCCAAAAATGTTCCCCCAAAAAAAAAAAAAAATTTCAAATTGGACTCCTAGAAGCAGAGATATGGACAAAAATAAGATATGCATCTACATCCCCTGGTAGAAAAACCATGCACTATTTTAAGCAGAAGGTATTCTCAAAAAGTTTTCTTAGGTGAGCGGTATCAGTTCACGGAAGAATTTTTTCAACTGAGTTTCCAGTTCAGATTTTGTTGCAAATACATCAGAAACAAAAATAAACACTTATGCCCCCTGGTAGCCAAATCATTCTTTACCAAAAATGAGAATTCATATGCAAAACATTTCCCCTAAAGAGCGGTATCCAACACAGGGAGAATTTTTCAAATCGAAATTTTAGAAGCGAAGATATTGCAAAAATCACGATTTACCTTTACGTCCCCTAGCGGAAAATTTATGCATTATTTGAAAAAGGGACTGTAACTAAAATAGTCTTAGATATAAATGTCATCAAAAGGAAAAATAATTTTTTCAATTGGATATTTAGAAGCAAATATATGAAATAAAATGCATTTTAAATTCAATACGATCTCCATTTGCACCCTCTGGTGGCCAAGTTAAGCATCGGAAAAAAAACCTGGCACGAATGGATCATCATTCTCACATTTTAAGCTTCCCAAAACAAAAAGAATTTTACAAATAGAACTAATAATGGCAGAGATATGGTCTCACTGGCCGTACAGACAAAGTGATAACATAAGCATGATGCAAAAGATGCTAATAATGCAGCTTCAGTCCTCCTAACAGACAAGAAAACCAACAGCCACCACCCGCATTTTGCAGAAGGTGGGAAGGAAAATTTGTAAGACATAAGTTATGTCAGTAGAAAAATCTTCAACTACAAAACATCAAGCAGGGACAAAAAGGCAGGAATGGATAAAATTCCAGGACATGTAACAGAATTTCAGGACTTTTCCATGATGCGTACGAACCATGGGGTCTTACTTCACAGAAAATGTGGGATGTTCATAGTAGTTTTATGCCTGGTAAGGACTGCACTAATCAAATTTTTGCATTATGTATAATGATTGAAAAGTATCGGTCAGTTGGTAAAAACGTTTTTCAGTCTTCACAGATTTAGATAAAGTTTATGACAAAGTAAATGGGACTCTTATGTGGAAGGTACTGAATAAGTATGGTATTACTGGGAATCTACTTATAGTGTGAAAGCCATGTACGCTGGCAGTAGAGCATGTGTATGAGTGAATGGTGTTCTATCGAAATGGTTTTTTATTGGTGCAGGAGTCAGACAAGGTTGTGTAATGTCACCCTGGCTGTTTAATATATTTACGGATGCATGCATGAGTAATGCCAAAAGTGACAATGTTGTTTTATGTCTTGGTAATATCTGTGTGTGCAGATTGCTGTATGTTGATGATACAGTCCTGTTGGCAGAGAACAAAAGTGAGTTGCAGAGTATGTTGTCCCAGATGTACGAAGTTTGTATGAAATTCAAACTGAGTATAAATACGGGAAAAACCAAAGTTATGGTTTTTGAGAGAAGAGCTGGTAGTACTGAATATAATATAAGTCTAAAAGGTGTGATTGACCAGGTGAATGAGTTTGTATCTTTAGGAAGTATGTTTGACAGACAGAACAAATTAGATGACAAAATTAGTAAGCAAGGGAATTCTTCATTGAACGTCATAGCTGCCTTAGGAGGATTTCACAAGAATGATGGGTTCTCAAGAGAGTCCCGAATGGCTGTGTATGAAAGTGTAATTGTTCCTACTCTGATGTATGGCAGTGAAACCTGGGTACTGCAGAAGAGACATAGGAGCAGTTTGTGAGTGGGAGAGATTTGGTACTTACAGTGGGTTTGTGGGGCAAGACACTCTCTGATCGTCTGAGGTATTGCAGTTGTGTAATGTGAGGCAAAATGTTGTTAGTGAGGTGGAGACTAATATTCTTAGGTGGTTGGCCATGTTGAAAGAATGAGTGATGAGATGCTTACTAAGAAATTTATTTCAGCCCAAGTGGCAGGAAAGAAAGGTAGCAGAAGGCCGAGAAAATCATGGGTGGATCAGATTCAAGAGCCATTACACAGCAATGCAGGACTCTCTTGAGAATGCATCATTCCTGTGAAGACCTCCTACAGCAGCCATGACTTTCAGTGAAGAATTCACTCGCCTACTAATTTCACCATCAATTTGTTCTCTGTCGAACATGCTTCGTAATATACAAACTCATTCACCTGGTCAAACACTGTGCCATTTAGACTTATATTACATTCAGTGCTAACAGTTCCTCGCTCAAAAACCTTAACTTTGGTAATTCCTTTATTTATGCTCAGTTTGAATTTCATGCAAACTTTGTACATCCAGGACAGCATACTCTGCAACTCACTTTTGCTCTCTGCCAATAGGACTGTGTCATCAGCATACATCAATCCGCACACACGGATATTACCAAGACACAAAACATTTTCACTTTTGGCATTACTTATTCATGCATCCATAAATATATTAAAGAGCCATGGTGACATTACACAACCTTGTGTGACTCTTGCCCCAATAAAAAACCATTTTGATAAAATACTATTCACTCGTAAACAAGCTCTACTGCCAGCATACATGGCTTTTACACTATTAAGTAGATTCCCAGTAACACCATATTTATTCAATACCTTCCACAGAAGTGTGCTATTTACTCAGTCGCAAGCTTTCTCTAAATATATGAAGGCAGCAAAAACATTCTTACCAACAACCAGATACTTTTCAATCATCATGCCGAATACAAAAATTTGGTTAATGCAGCATTTACCAGGCATAAAATTACTTTGAACATCTTACACTTTCTCTGATGTAAGACCTCGTACCTTTTCAATAATGATCTTATCAAACACTTTCCCAGACACACTCAATAAGCTAATACCACAATAATTCTTGCAGTCAGTCTGATCACCTTTTCCTTATACAAGGGAACAATGATAGCATCCTTCCAATCCTGAGGGACTATTCCTAACTCCCAGCACAACTGGCAAATTTCAATTAACCAGTCAATTAGTCACCACCATATTTCAACATCTCAGCAATTATGCCATCATCTCCCAGAGCTTTACCATTCTGAAGAGATTTTAGAGCTTTAAACACATTTTCTCTTGGGATCCATCTTGTGCTTTCATCTTTCTATGTGTCATCTCTTGCTTCTGTCTCAGAATCACCTTTGCTTTCCTGATCTAATAACTCAGAGAAGTATTCACCCCATCTTTCACGTAACTCATTGGGCTGCCATACCATTTCCACGAAGTTTGCATGAAATTCAAATTTCGTGAAATGACATACGAACTCAATGTGGAAGGTACTGATTAATATGGTATTATTGGGAATCTACTTAATAGTTGGAAAGCCACGTATGCTAGAAGTAGAGCTTGTGTACGAGTAAATTGTGTGGTATCAAGATGGTTTTCTATTGGTGCAGGAGTCAGACACAGTTGTGGAATGTCACCATGGCTGTTTAATATATTTATGGATGCAAGCATGCACAATGCCGAAATGGATAATATCGATTTATGTCTTGGTTAGTAATATCCATGTGCGCAGATTGCTGTATGCTGATGACACAATCCTGTGTTGGCAGAGGGCAAAAATGCATTCCAGAGTATGTTGTCTCGGATGTACGAAGTTTGTACGAAATTCAAACCGAGTATAAATAAGGGAAAAACTAAAGTTATGGTTTTTCAGCATGCAACTGTTAGCACTGAATGCAAGATAAGTCTAAATGGTACAGAGATGGACCAGGTGAATGAGTTTGTATATTTAGGAAGCATGTCTGACAGAGAGAAGTTTTTATTTCTTTGAGGAGCTAACCTCTGCATCTCAGAGAACAGCTTAATGATATGTATGTATGTATATTTATTGCTATGTGGAGTTTCTTTGTTCATGCCATTTTTGGGCATAGCTGATGAAATAAGAAGCATGCATTAAGCTGGCTGGAGATTGACCACATGGGATTAGCCACATTAAATTTGGCTTAGAATAGAAGTATACTGAAGTGTTTCTAAATGTATTGTACTTGTGTTGTGACAAAGGATTATTTTTGTGGGTGTGTTAATGAGAGAGAGATACATGCTTAAGGGTATTTACATGTAGAAAACTACATCATGATAATTAACACAGCAATCGGACATCTCTGAGTTGACTTTATTTACTGTTTTTCACGTAATATCAATCACATTAAAAAACTTGAAAATTTCATCGTCCTGGAGCTGGAATCGAACCCGCATCCCCAATTACCATTTGTGCATGCTAACCATTACACCACCCAGGACGACAAAGTCAAAAGTACCTGAGTGTTAAGAGCATCAGAATATCATCTGAAAGCATTCTGAATCGAAGCAAACTGTGCTGCTATCTAGCGATGTTAAGCGTATTACCAATTGTCCAAGTATATAGTGTGGAAGAAGTATTTTTCTCATAATATGTGGAAAATACATCATGATAATTAACACAGCAATCAGACATCTCTAAATCGACTGTATTTACTGTTCTTCACATAATATCAATCACATCAGAAAACTTATTTCATCGCCCTGGAGTGTGAATCAAACCTGTATTTCCTGATTACCGTTTGAGCATGCAAACTGTTACACCACCCAGGATGACAAAGTCACAAGTATCTGAGTGTTAAGACCATCAGAATATCACCCAACTGCATTCTTAATCGAAGCAAACTGTGTGACTTTGTCGCCCTGAGTGGTGTAACATTGAACGGTAGGTAATCAGGAGATGCAGGTTCGATTCCCACTCCAAAGCAATGAAATTTTTAAGTTTTTTGATGTGATTGATATTACATGAAGAACAGTAAATACAGTCAATTCAGAGATGTGTGGCTGCTGTGTTAATTATCATGATGTATTTTCCACGTATTACGAGAAGAATATTTTTTCCACACTATATATGTAGAAAACTAGTTAGGAATTATCTCCAAAACATGATTACAAGAGAACAAATTCCTTTGGGCAAGGAAAACACGTGTTTCTTTTAGGGAGATGGGACTTTGACTCGAGGGAGTGCAAAGGCCCATTGGATTGGTATCTCCAAGAACAGAATGTTTTTTAAAAAAAGGTCAGTTAGTTTTGCAACAGCAGTTGCAAAACTAACTGCATTAGTTTGCAACAGCAGTTGCAAACTAACAACATAAGGCTGTTTATAAAAAGCATTAAGTGTGGTCTAGGGTCCATAAGATAGATATCTTATGGACCCTAGACCAGAATACAGGTTTATAAAAAATCTTCCAATAACCTGCCCTACAATAATTCCCAAGCGATATAGTAACATTGAATTAAACTACTTGTTGTTTAAGAAAAGTCTCGATTCATAATTTTCAAGTGCGTGATTGTATGGATGAAACCAGAAATAAAATGTGATGACTCTCGCTGGATCACAACTATATTAGTAGAAAGAAGGAAGGGTCATTACCTCAAGTGTCATAAGTCTGCAGAATTCCAACCATAGGATTCAGATCAGGGGATTGAAACTATAAAACTGAAACCATAACACTGAAATCGCAGGACTCAAATCTCATGAAACCTTACAATGACAAAAAACCAGCAGATGAGGCCAAGCAATCCAGAAACCCTGAGACAAGGGCTGGAGGTTGTGACAGTGCTGTGTTTGATACCATACGTGACACAGATTTTTACAGATGCAGATTTACACGTACATGGATTTTTACAGACATGGACCAGTGTATTGGTGGACTAGAACAGCAGACACAAGACAGTACCAGTAGATTGGTGTTTACAGATGAAGCAGAGGGAGGCCTGAGCAGCCTTGGTAACATACCGATTTTTTTTTTTTTTTTTTAGTTTCTTCTGTATTTTAACCTTTATATTGGTTAGGTAAATGTGGTTAGGCAATTCCATGAAGCAATTAGGGTTAGGAGATAGATGAGAAGCAATAGATTGTTACACATTTCTTAAAATTGTTCAGGCATGTTAAATATATTAAAAAGATAATTTGTTTTCAAGTGTATTTATTTTTTCTTATTATCTGTTGCTGGAATAATTAAATTGGCTAGTAAGGAAAATAATGAGAATATAGAAGAATGGGAAGGAAGTGCTGATGAGGAACAGGCTAACCTGGAACTTGATGAAAGTAAAGAAAGACATATTAATTTAAAAAAACAAAATTTAGAAGAAAACAACAGCAAACTAGAACTAAAGCTAAGATTGTTAGAGTTAGAAGATAAAAGAGCAGAACGAGAATCAGAGTACTGAAAGTTGACGAAAGAAAGTTTGAGTAAAAGAAAATTGAATTAACTATAAAAAGAAAAATGAATTAATGGAAGTTAAAAATAGTTTCAATATCGATGCTAAGTTGTTAGATTATATTGAATTTCTTGAGAAAACTGTACCTAAAGCTTCAAATAATCCGGATGAGGTATTAATTTTTTTTACATGTTAGAAAGATCTTTTACACTTCATGAAACTCCAGAAGAGGTTAAAGGTAAATTAGTGATTGCTTTATTTAATGCTGAGTGTGTTAATAATTTATTCAGAAGGTTATCTGTTGAAGAGCACAATAAATATGGAAACCTAAAGGAAACTGTATTAACAGAATGTCATTTGGCCCAAGATGTTTATCTAAATCAATTTAATAGATTAAGTAACGCTAAGAGCGAAAGTTTTATGAAACTTGCTGGTAGGTTAAAAAGAATCACTGGTACACTATGTTAATTGAAGTGAAGTTTCTGAGGTAGAAGATTTAGTAAATTTGTTTGAGTGTGATAAATTTAAATCAATATTACCATTAGAGTTAAAAATTTATTTGCTACAAAGGGGAGTTACAGAAAAGCTTTAACAAGTAGAAAAGTTAGCAGAATTGTGTGATTTGTATGTAAGTCATATTAATGTGAATGAGAAGGTGGAAGATAAAAATAAAGGAGGATATAACTCTCCTTTTAATGAGGAACATTCCAGAGGCAATTATTTTAAAAATCAGGGAGTGCAATTTCTGACAATGTTCTGGGTAAGTTTAATGATCCTTGTGTGAATGATAATGGTGAAAGATTAATTGAACTCTGCATTGAGAATGGTTTGTGTGTATCTAATACATTTTTCAACCACAAGTATATCCACACATATACTTGGGAAAATCGTACTCTTGGTCACAAGAGTGTGATAGATTTTTGTTGTCTACGATCAGCGTTTGAAACACTTAGTTGTTGACACCCGTGTGATGAGAGGTGCGGATGTTGGTTCTGATCATTACTTGGTAGTGTCACGAGTGAAACTTAATGTTGGTTGGAGGAAAAGGAATAGGAAGAGACCCAAGATAGAAAGAATAAAGGTTGATAGGCTCCTTGAAGATCATCAGCGGTATTCTGACTTACTCAGAGAAAGATTGAAGGATCTGGAGTCTGGTGAGAGGGATGTAGAAAAGAAGTGGGAATGTTTTAAGAACTGTGTTGTCACTGCTGCTAAAGAGGTCTGTGGCACCACAATAGTGGGTAACAATAGAGGTGATGCTTGGTGGAATAGTGAGATTGAAGAGGCAGTAAAGAGAAAGAAGGAAGCCCATTTGGGGATGTTGCAAGGTAGAGTCTCTGTGGAATAATATTGTTGTAAGAAGCGTGAAGCTGCTAAGCTGGTTCGCCACACTAAAGCAAAAGATAGGAAGGAGAAAGTGGAAAGGCATGAACTGGCTTTTTGGAAAGATAATAAGTCCTTCTGGAAGTACATGAGACTCAGAAAAAATAGGGGAAACAAAGTTGTAAGTTGTGTGAAGAATGAGATTGGGGAAATGATATGGGAGCCCAATGAGTTAAGTGACAGATGGGGTGAATACTTCTGTGAGTTATTAGATCAGGAAAGCAAAGATGATTCTGAGACAGATGATGTCACAATGAGGGATTAAAGCATCACACGAAGATGTCACAATGAGGGATGCAGATGATGTCACAATGAGGGATGAAAGCACAGGAGGGATCTCAAGAGAAGAAGTGTGTAAAGCTCTAAAATCTGTTCAGAATGGTATGGCTCCGGGAGTTGATGGCATAACTGCCGAGATGTTGAAATATGGTGGTGACTCTATAATTGACTGGTTAACTGAAATTTGCCAGTTGTGCTGGGAGTTAGGAATGGTCCCTCGGGATTGGAAGGATGCTATCATTGTTCCCTTGTACAAGGGAAAAGGTGATAAGACTGAATGCAAGAACTATCGTGGTATTAGCCTACTGAGTGTGCTGCCAGGGAAAGTGTTTGGTAAGGTTGTTATTGAAAAAGTATGGGGTCTTACATCATTGAAAGTGTGGGACGTTCAGAGTGGTTTTATGCCTGATAAAGGCTGCACTAACCAGATTTTTGCAATACGCACAATGATTAAAAAGTATCTGGCTGTTGGGAAGAAAGTTTTCACTGCCTTCGTAGATTTAGAGAAAGCTTACGACCGAGTGAATAGGACACTTTTGTGGAAGGTATTGAATGAATATGGTGTTGCTGGGAATCTACTTAATAGTGTAAAAGCCATGTATGCTGGTAGTAGGGCTTGTGTACGAGTGAATGGTGTTTTATCAAAATGGTTTTCCATTGGTGCAGGAGTTAGACAAGGCTGTGTAATGTCCCCATGGCTGTTTAATATAGTTATGGACGCATGCATGCGTGAGGCTAAAATAGATAATAGTGGTTTATGTCTTGGCGATATCCGTGTGTGCAGATTGCTGTATGCTGATGACACTGTCCTGTTGGCAGAGAGCAAAAGTGAGTTGCAGAGTATGTTGACTCGGATGCGCGAAGTTTGCACGAAATTCAAACTGAGTATAAATAAGGGAAAAACCAAAATTATGGTGTTTGAGAGAGGAACGGGTAGCACTGAATGTAATGTAAGTATAAATGGCACTGTGATTGACCAGGTGAGTGAGTTTGTGTATTTAGGAAGCATGTTTGACAGAGAGAACAAGTTGGATGGTGAAATCAGTAGGCGAGTGAATTCTTCTTTGAAAGTCATAGCTGCTCTGGGAGGTTTTCACAGGAATGATGGGTTCTCTAGAGAGTCCCACATGGCTGTGTTTGAAAGTGTAATTTTTCCTATGATGTATGGTAGTGAAATCTGGGTACTGCAGAAGAAACATAGGAGTCGTTTGTGTGCTGGAGAAATGCGTTACTTACGTGGGGTTTGTGGCAAGACACGATATGATTGTGTGAGAAATGAAGATGTATTGCAGTTGTGTGATGTGAAGCAAAATGTTGTTAGCAAGGTGGAGACCAATATGCTTTGGTGGTTTGGCCATGTTGAAAGAATGAGTGATGAAATGCTTACTAAGAAAATCTTTTCAGCCCAAGTGGCAGGAAGGAAAGGCAGAGGAAGGCCAAGGAAGACATGGGTGGATCAGATTCAGGAGTGTCTGCATGAAAAAAAGATTATGAGTATGAAGTATAAAAGATCTTGTGTACGGTGTGTAATGGATATTAGTGAAGCACGAGTTGCATGTCAAGATCGCTGTAAATGGAGAAGTTTGATACGACAACAATAAGTAAAAATATTTGGAAGTTTGTATTTCTTTTTGGAGCTAACCTCTGAACCTCAGAGAACAGCTTAGTGATATGTATGTAGACAGGACTAAGGAATGGAATTTTATTGCAGATTATGTGCATTCAAGGGAAGGTGTCTGTAAGACAGGACAGGGTTATCCAAAAAGAATTGATATCATTTGTCCAATAAACATGAAGACATCTCAAGTTTAGACAAGGGAAACATTTGCTTTCAGTAGGGAAAAAGAGGGCATTACCGGATTAATTGCTCGCAAAGATTTGAAAGGGATAACACTAAGCAATAGGACTGAGGAAAGAGAGTATGCCATCCCAGAAAATTAATAGAGTCATAGTTGCTCTCACTTTAGAAGATGAAAACCAGATACATATTCACAGAAGTGTCCTTGAGGTTCAGGCAGATGTAGTGGTAGCCAGCAGGTATTTTCTGATAATAGGTACAAAGGTAAAATTACTGAGGTTCCCACTGGTGGAACAGTAAAAGTTTAAACAATGGAGTAAAGGGAGCAAACATGATTGTGGATTCGGGAACACAGATTCCTTGTATATAGGAAGGTGCTTTAACAGAACAGGATTTCCCTGAAAGAGGAAAGCTAATTTTGATAGAAGAAAGTATTTTTTCTTTCAAGGAAATAGGCATAAAGTTAGTGGAAGAAGGTGAAGCCATTGCTAGTCCAAATGGAGAAGTTTTCAGCAAATTGAAGTGTACTATTGTTCCAACTTTGATGTGTACCCTTTATTGGCAGCAGAAGACTTCCTTAAGTTAAAGGAAATTCAGGAAAACTTGCCTCACTGGGCACCTAAAAGTGAAGGAAGATTTACGAGTGGGAGAGATGGTTGAAGAGGAGGATCACTGTAGGGTAAGAAACAACAGCATAGAGTTAGATATTATGTGGACAAGCACTGAGAAGAGATTAGGGGCAGAAAGGAATACAAATAACAATGCTTTCAGTGGAAAGCAGAAAAATATTGTATCACACCACACTAGCAGTTCAGTGAAAGTAAAGGAAAAGAAATATCCATTTTGGAAGGAGAGGCTCTATTGTAAAGCCAAGGTGTATGTCCCCCACACAAGAAGAGAAAAGGGTTACTAGGAGGAAGTAAACAGAGCAGTCAGTATGGCGCTACATGCATGGGAACGGAAGGTAGATTTTCTGAAGTAGTAGGTATTGATATTGTAGGTAAAGTTAACTTTGAGAAAAGGATGGGAATTTGTAGGTTCGGTCAATAGGGTGAATTGGGTAAGTATTCCTTGGGAAAAGATCACTGAGTCTTCTGTGGAGCTTTCATGTCAAAGAAGGCTGGATGGAGAAATGAGATGAGGAATTCTAGGTTATGGAGAGGAAACTTCACAATTTCAAAGTTTAAGGTGGATATTGGACAAGGATCAGGTAAAGTAATAATACACTCCAACTCCTTATCTTGGTTAAACTTGAATTAAATCCAAGTCATAATGAGTCTTAAAATGCCCAACCTGTAACAAATACAGAAATCAAAATCAAAATGAAACATTGATATCTCATGATGTACTTAACTTGCCATGGTCAAAAGCTACAACTGACTTATTTGAAATTCATAATGATGTCTATCTGCTGTTAGTGGATTACTACTCTGGATTTTTTGAAGTATCCAAGTTACCTGATACAAAATGCTCAACAGTAATAAGTTACATAAAGTCACATTTTGCTAGATATGACATACCATATGAATTAATTTTGGATAATGGTCCACAATATGTAAATTATGAATTTGCACACTTTCCTAAAACATACCAATTCATTCATGTTACCAGTAGCCTTAGGGTCCTGTCAAATGGACTAGCTGAAAGGCCTGTACAGACAGCAAAAAAATATATGAAATAACGCCACATGAGATAGAAGTGGCCCATACTCGTGTAGCTCTTTTGGCTTACCGGAACACTTTAACTAATAATTCATCAGGATCTCCAGCACAAAGACTGATGAGCAGAAGAACAATTCTGCCAACCACAAATGAGCTTCTTAAGCTTACAATAATAGATAATGTTAAAAAACATATCTTAGAAAGAATACACATAAAAATATTCTATTATGACCAACATACAAAGGAACTACCCAAGCAGCAAGAAGGAGAGTTCATTAGAATGAAACAAGATAACCATTGGAGACCTGCAGTAGTTGAAAAAGTTCACATATCTCTGAGATCATATGTTGTGAGAGCAGGTAATAACTTACACAGAAGAAACAGAAAGGACTTAAAAGTCAACAAGAAAAGAGTTGAAGGTGAATCATGAACTGTCACAAAGTATGGAAAACTCTGGATCTGAAGGAGTTGACCAAAGAGATGTCCATGAGCAGCAGGAACTGGGTGTTAATACTAATGATGAGAATGATGATTCTTTAACAACAGGTGTTGATACATCATCAAATGGAAAGAAAGAATACAGGCAGTGCTCAAAATGGGCAGGTATACACCTGTCACCAGTATGGCATACTGGCTGGCACTTCTCTTTTCCTAATGTTTCATACCAGCACTTTTTTCATCGGAATTTGCATACTGGCACTAATTTTAGTACAGTCGAAACTCATTATAACAAAATTCAAGGGGGACAGAAAATAATTCAACAACATATTTTTGTTGAAACGTTATTACAAAATTTTTGTTAAAAAGTTACTACGTACTACAGAAATTTTCCTTATGCATAAGATTGCAATGCTATAATTGAAAAATAGTGCCCACAGAAATAAGCAAAAGTGATTTATTTGTAATGGGAAGTTTTTGTTAAAGTAGTAATTAAATATATAAGCTTATATTAATTTATAAGTATGAAATTGCATACTGTATATATTTTTACTTATATGTATGTACGTAATACTGTATTTATTTTTTATCCCCCCACATTATGAATTTATATATTTTTCACATCTTAATAAAATACTGTCATATGCTCCAAGAACAAATGTACGTATATATTGGCATTACATACCTTTAACTTTAAAGTAGCGTAATTAAAGCAATTTATTTAGTTCCATTTTGATGCAAAGCATTTTTACATAAGGCAAACTGTAAAACAGCACAAACGTACCTATGGAGTAATAATTATATAATAAATCAGAGCAAAAATTGCTAATGGCATTTCATTATACTTAGATAGAGTTTAAATCAAAGATTATACTTATTAAAATGATGCTTGACGAGAGCCCTAGCAATCTGATGGCTGACGCGAACCCTAGCGTCTGAAACCATGGTCCCATAATAGTTTCTTTACTGGCATTTTAATAAGTATAATCTTTGATTTAAAATCTATCTAAATACCTACTGAGGTTTGAAGTACGATGTAAGTTTTTGTTTTCCCATGGTGTGTTTAGTTATAACTGTATTCATAACATTTAGATAGCTGCAAATTTCTTCAGTATGAAAGTCCTCAGTTCTCTAAATACTGTCCAACTTTCTCTAAACATTCAATTGCATTTACCGAAGAAACATCGCAATAACAGTTCAGATTTTCTGTCTTATCTTCATTGGGTGAATCCTCATTTTCTTTAAAGTTTTTTGGAGAAACATGTAGTCACTTTTGTTCTTTTGTTGGCATTTCATGGTAGCTAAATACATTTAGAATTTCAAAGAGAGGGAGAAATTCGCTACATTTAAAATTTTACTTGAGCATTTTACCCAAGAATTTTGCTTTGTAATAGGTGTTTTTTGTTGTAAAATTATGTTATAACATTTTATATTTCTTATATAAATACATGCAATACACCAAACAAGTTCACGATTTTTTTTTTCATTTAACGTGCTTTTTGTCATATAGTATTTTGTTACAACATTTTATATTGCTTATATAAACACAAAAAACCAAATAAGTTTACGATTTCTTTTCATTGTAATGTGATTTTTGTTATACCATATTTCATTAGAGCGAGTTTTAACTGTTGTGGGAACTGCAGACATGAATTTTCTTTTATGTTCCTGACTTACGGCTGCACGTTCTTAAACATGGAAACATTATGTGCCTCGTGCCCTTGAGAAATAGCTATGTGGGAACCGTAAAGGTTAGGGAAGTGGTACATGCATTTGGAGGATGGCGAGGTTGCTATTAATTTAAAACTGAATATTCATTCTGATTGTGTAGGTTCTAATTGCCCAACTTTCTACATCATGTAAGTCCCTATTGGAAGGAGACTGCCTTCTCGGCCTGGGACCTTAAAATTCTGGGCTCAAGTCCAGCTGAATCACTAATGATTAGACGAGGTTCGGAAGTATCATTAATCCGTTGGTCCCGGGGTAGAGACTCCTCGTTATAAACAAGTCTAACTCCAGTCATCGGTGTAGCATAAGTAGTGCCCACTGCGGTCCACAAACCAACTAACTCTAATCAACCACCATCGTTTCTGACTTAGAGCGCAATAGTATTCCACGAAATTGTCAATTATATTTTCAAACAAAGGAGTTTTTTTTTTTGTTTAATACTTTTTCAGTTTTGGAGATTTTTCTGGTGAAGGTATTTTTTCTGGAGGATTTTCAGCTAAATACGAGCATACAGGCACTTCAAAATTTCCATTTTGAGCACTGAATACAGGACTCAAAGTGGCAGACTTGTAATGAAACCGGCTAGATACAGAACTCAATTTTGTTATGTTTTATGCTGACAAGTTAAAAAAAGAAAGATGTAATATATGGCAACAA
The DNA here is from genome assembly GCA_039090855.1 of Macrothele yani. NCBI lineage: Eukaryota > Metazoa > Arthropoda > Arachnida > Araneae > Macrothelidae > Macrothele > Macrothele yani. The sequence goes on along the minus strand of CM077001.1, from coordinate 69,895,663 downwards.
ATTAATGACATTCTTAGAACTTATAAAGAGGCAATGCAGTTACATGGGATAAATTGAACATTGATGGCTGTTGAAAGTTTGTTATTATGTATATATAATGTCTCATGGTGAACAGAACAAAATTAGTTAAGTTAATCATGATGTGAATTGTAACTTATTACCATGAACACATTAAAGAAGGTTAACAAGTAGTGTAGTATATATACCACACACACATACACAGTGTGGTTTTCACAGTGTTGGCTACCTGTAATTTCTTTTGTTTCCAAATTTGAAAAAATATCTCTTAAGGGGCAAAGATTTTACAATTTTGACTGCAACACCAAGGATACAAAACTGGAGTTGCACATGGTCCTGAAAAGAGACTTCCAAATGTGCTTTAAAAAATGGCAAAAATGCTGAGACCACTACATCAGTTCAGAAGGAGATACATTCGGAGAGCAGAATTAGCTTATAATTGTTTCATATTTTTAATTATAAAAATAGTCCGCTACTTTTTGAACATATCTCAAATGTGGGAAAGAAGTAGAATGAGAAAAAAATATTCGATCTAAAGATCATGAGCATCTGAGAGAAGAAAATGCTCACGTGAAGGGGAAATGTGTTTTTGTTGGCATGTTTATCATGATATTTTGCAGTATAAGGAAGGATCAAGCACAAGTTTGTTAGTGGGAGTCTGCACAGCAGTGCATTGTGTGGGATATTTTCAAAATAGGAACGTTGGACTTGAAAATTATGGCAGTCTATGAACCAACAGGAGTATCTAATTCTGAAGAAGTGGATTCGTTTTTTGAGGCTTTAGATCTGGCTGTTAAAAGTTGATTCACATTTAATAAACCAGAGCAAATTTTGATAATGCTAAGTAACAATGAGAATTTCTAGCTGAATGAAAATTACTCACCACAAGGTTGCCGATAACTACAGTGGCTAAAAAGAATGGAATGCAAGGCCACTCTGACACCCTCAAACATCCCCACATGGATTCTATCCATTCTCCACATAACACACGAAACACTATCATAAAAGAATGCATAAAGTCTCTGAAATTCCAGCGTGGCACTTCTGCATTGGGAAACCTATGGTAGATAGACAAACAACATGATTCCACACACAACTATATATATTCCATAAACTGAAATTATACACAGTAGCAAATTTAAAACTGAAAACTAAAACTACAGTGGTTCCAAAAAACTCTGCATGCCCATGAAAATGGAATGGCAGAAATTTTACAGAAAATTACTGAATGAATAAAACTCTCTTAACGGCACATTACCAGAACAAAAAGATTTCAAAACTAAGATGGCATTTTAAATGTTATGTGCCTCACAAATACATAATTTGATGGCACAGAGATTCCAGTATTAACTGTGAACCATGTATCACTACTTAAAAAAACAAGAAAAAATACATCACACCAGAGTGGGAATCAAAAACTAATTTTCTGATCTCTATTTGAGCAAGCTACTTTACAGTACCCAGGACTCTGAAATTAAAAGCAACTGATGTTAATTACACACAGGAAAATGAATAATTTGAATAAAAATTGGGAGAAATGGTGTTTCTATCTTTTTTTTTTTTTGATTGGAGGTTTAACGACCACCGTGAGCAACTCAATGGGCTATAAGCAGTCGCCCGTCCCTAATTTAGGGTCACTGGTTCCACGGAAGGGAGAGAGCCAGCGCCGTAAGACAAACACAACATCCATGCCTCACCGGGATACGAACCCAGACCCCGTTCGGACGAATGATCAGAGGCCATCGCTTAGACCACTGCGCCACCGGGGCGGCGAAATGGTGTTTCAATTAATACTTTGAGAATATGCAAATTTTAAGTTTTCTGAAGATACCCTGCATGCACAAATGCTAGTGCTGGCACCTCTAAGCATAAAAGAACATGTAAATAACATAGCACTGTTCCATGTGATATGGAGATCATTTTCTCAGTTGGATTCTGATTCACAAATATCTTAATCCTTCCAGACTACATGGTCATATCAGAATAATATATCAGAATAATATGACCACCTACCTAATAATGGGAAATACCACCCTTGGCCTAGATAACAGCAGCAAGATGATGTGACATGGACGCAATGAGGCCCTGGAAGATTGTCCGAGACACACCTGCCCATTCAGACTGCAGCAGAGCACGGATGTCCTGGAGATAATGTAGTTGTGAATCGGCACATCAAACCTGTCGATTCAAATAGTCCCACAAGTGCTATATGGGATTGAGGTCAGGCAATTTCGCCGGCCCAGGGAGAGCGGTAAAATCGCTGTTGTGTTTCTGGAACAAGTCAGGCACCCCCTTAGCTATGTAGGGCACAGCGTCCTGTTGGTAGACACTCTCACCACCAGGGTAAATGTCCAATATGAGGGATGCATGTGGTCAGCAAGAATGGAGAGGTAGTCATTGGCATTCAGGGAACCACCCATCTAGTGGTACCAGCAGTCCCAGGTTATACCAGGAAAACATCCTCCAGATATGCACACTACCACCACGAGCTTTTACTTGACCGACAAGCATGCCCAAGTGTTGTTTCTCGTGTGTCTGATGCAGTATCAGCCACTGCCTGTCACTTCTGTGGAGTAGAAACCTTGATTCATTGGAGAAGGCAACCTTTTCCCACTCTTCCACTGTCCAATGATGGCAGTCCCATGCGAACTGCAGGCACTGTTGCCCATGGACCTGGGTTAACATGGGCGCCTTGATGCAGCGTCAACTCTGGAGACCTATGCGTAACAGGGTTCAATCTACTGTTATTGGGGACATGTACCTGGGTGCCCCAAAGTTCATTTGCTGCACTGTTGTGTGTTGATTGCCCTTTATCTGTTGACGTTCTGCTCTGTGGTCGAAGGCCTTTGGGATTCCACACTTATGATGTCAAGAGGAGTGTGCGAGCGGTCCATTCTTAAAGGTACACCCTTACTACGGCACCTTGCGAACAGCCCACAAAGTTTGCTGTTTCTGAGATGATTCCACCCATGTTGCAGTAGCCAATGCTAATTCCTTTTTAAACATCTATCAAATCACTACCTCTGGCCATTGGGCTCACGTTATGCACTATGGCTCATCTGTCCTGGCCGGCCGCTTATACATATCTCTGTGTAGTCGACCTTGTCACGTGCACTCTGTGATGCGCCTGGGTGGGTACTCTGTGATTCCGGGGGTGGTCATATTATTCTGATGACTGTATATATGATATAGGTCTATACAGTATAACTGATGAACAACAAGGTTTGATTTGAAGGATTTATAAAGACTTATACTAAATACTTATTACAATTAAAATCCACAGCATGAGAATACCACTGGCGGTTTCTTGTCTTAATGTGTACATAAACATCAAGATTTGGTGGGAGTTATGTTTCTTCAGTCTCATACTAGCGAAATTCTGCTGTAGCAGTTTTTTAGCCACGCAGTGCAATCTGTTATACTAAAATGTATGGGAGGACGCATGCAACTTTAGTGTATCCAAGAACACAAGACTGTTAATGAAATACAAGAAATTGCAAAAATCATTTATGTGGAGAACAGGTTTTGAGAAATTCACAAGTTTTTCATTCATTCTCCCATCTTATGAAGCAAGTGGAAAAAATGTTTTTAACAACTAAAATTTCATTTTCAATATTTTGCTTTCAGCTGAAAAATCTTCAGGGTCCTTACTTTACTTTTTCTTTTTTTTTTTTTAAAGTTGTATTGATCTTTGTGAAGGACAAGCTATTTTGCCCAAAGCTGAATAAGATTTAAGATTAGCATTATAGAAGGAAAGGTCAAATAAGGGTCGGTTTTGGTGGCACAGCTACTCACTTCTCACACTCTGTTTTCCACAGCTCTTCAGTTTTCATGGAGCAACTGTTCATTGTCCACTGTTTTGGTAGAACAGCTGCTCACTTGTCCCACTCTGTTTTTCACAGCTCCACATCCTTTTCCCAATTGTTCAAGAGCCCATACTCAGAAATTCCATCTCTCCAAACATCTGCATTTTATTATGAAACTTTCTTCCTAAGATCTCATCTTTCATGGCAGTATTTGTAGGGAGAAATTCCTGTCATGTGGTCAGAAATTCCTGTCATGTGGTCTCTCCATCATTAAACTTATGAAGCCACTGCTTCTACACAGTGATTGGTGAAATTAATTTACAGATGAAGTTAATCTAGAGTTTAAGGCATAGGATTTTTCACAAATATCCCCATGCTTTGAACTCTCTAAATTAATTTGTTGTTTTTCATATTTCTAGGTCTTTTGGCAAGTTCAGGTTCTTTGTAACCTTTGAAATTTAACCAGTTAGGATCCTGCGCTTTCCTCAGAAGTTTTTAAATTTTTGAAGTTTTTTGCTGCTGGGTCCTTTATAGCGGTGTTTTAACTAGGGAACAGATTTTTAGGTAAATAAATATTTTCAAATAAAAATACATAATTAAAAAAAAATTTTACGCAAATATATCTTTTCCAAAATTCCTTAATAAATACATTTTTTGATGCAAATAAACTCAAAATAAGAAAAAAAGAAAAAAAAAGAACAGTGTTGTAATAACAAGCAGGTGGAATTTTCACTTCTCTTTCCTTCATAAGGATGTATTTTATCAGCTCCAGTGTGTTGGCGAATGGCGTCTTTTCTTCCTGCTCAGAGAAGTGAAATCAAAAGTTCTACAGTACCCACAAAGACTTAAGTAACACATGGATAGGTCTCAAAGTCCAGCAAGAAGAGTATATATACACCACTTATGTTACTATCGTTGCTGTTGATACAGTTCTGTTGAATTGCTGCATGATCACCAAAGATTGATTTTTAAAAAAAAGAAGAATCCCGATCTCCCACTATCCCGTACACCCATAGTCAAATGCTGGAGTACCTGGCTCAATAATATGCAGATCATTTTGAAGGCTTTAAATCTGTTATCAATGATGGCCAAACATGATGCTCCTTGAACTGAAATTGTTTAGCATTTAATGAATGATACTAGTTTAAAAAGAGACTAAGCATACATATCTGCCAATTTAAGCTTCTTGTGCCATTCAGTAAAGAAATGTGTGGACCATCCTTCGGAAACTCCGGTGTACTAAGACTGTCATACCGCCCAGTCTCGGTCCACAGGGTTTGGTGTACAGTCATGATGAGAAGGCTGGGGTCCTTGCTGGTGCTCTGGAGGAGCAGTTCTCACCTCATGACATCCAAAATCCTAGTCACACGGATAGGGTCATGGAGGCTTTAGCTATATATGATCTTGATGATACAGATGAGGTCATCTCGCCTGTCAGTTACCTCGAGGTAACTCGACACATCAAAAAGCTAAAGGTGAAGAAAGCTCCTGGAAGAGATGGAGTTTTGGCAAGAGCTGTTCAACTGCTCCCTGAGAGCTGGATTCTGGTACTGGTGGAGATTTTCAACGGGTCTCTCTGGCTGAAGTATTTCCCTAGGGACTGGAAAAAAAGCAGCAGTAGTGGTGTTGCCCAAACCTGGAACCAATCATACCTTACCTGTGAACTACCGTCCAATTTCTATCTTGCCCATCCTGGGTAAGCTCCTTGAGAGGGTCATCCTCTCTCGGCTTCTTGAGTTCTGTGAAGCAAATGGTGTGATTCCTGATGAAGCACGCTACGTCCCACCAGTTGATCAGACTTACGGAATTCGTTTCTGAAGGACGAGATAAGAGCAAGTATTCCACTGCTGTCTTCCTGGAGATCAGCAAGGCTTCTGACCGCGTTTGGCATGATGGTCTCCTGTACAAGATGCAGAAGCTTCGATGCCCTCGCCCACTTGTTGAGCTGATTGGCTCGTACCTCAACAGCCGCAGGTTCACTGTTAAGATTAACGGTGAGCTTTCTTCGGAAAAGAAGCTTCGGGCTGGCGTTTCTCAGGGTTCGGTTCTTGGACCAATGCTGTTCTCCATTTATCTGCACGACTTACCCAAACTCAAACAAGGGCAGGTCATGATGTATGCAGATGATACAGCTGTTGTTATCAGGTCCCTGAACAAAAGCAGCGCAGTGAAGCTCCTCCGGGACTTTCTCTCTTAGCTGGAAACCTACTACATTGACTGGCGGATCAAGATCAATCCGTCTAAGAGCAGTGCACTTTTGTTTTTTATCTCTCCAAGGAGTACCGAAACTCGTTATGTTTCAAGAGACAATCCCCTGGGCTACCTCCACTAAGTACCTAGGGCTCCAACTAGATTGTCGGCTTTCGTGGGTGGTGAACACCAGCTACCGCACAAATAAAGCTAGACAATGCCTTGGACAGCTAGCTCCACTACTCCACAGAAGCTTCCTTACAACACTGCACAGAGTACTGCTGTACAAGACGGTCGTCAGGCCGGTGCCTCCATTTGGATCAGTATTAGTAGGAAACAGCGAGAGAGAATCAAGAAGGTGCAGAGCCGAACACTTCGAATGATCACTGGGGCTCCCCCTTGGACCTCACTTTGGAACCTGAGGAACAGACTTGGAATCCAGAAGGTACATGATTTTTCCATCAGACTCGCCAGAAAGTTCTTCAAGAAAGTGGCGACCCATCCAAATGGACTTGTTAGTGGCGCGGTTGATTACAATCCCAGCGAAATCCTTAGGTATCCCAGAACTAAGGCGGCGATCGTTGACCCCCCTTGACAGAGAGAGTAAGTACGTGAACACTGGTGGGTGTTAGACAGACCAACACACTCTTTCTTTCAGATTAGCATCGAGATGGCGAAAATGGATTCTGCTGGGACATTTGAAATTGGTATCGTTGAGTTTCAGTCACACCCTGGTGCGTCGGGCGGCTGGTTGATGTTGTGGTTCTCTGTGATGTTGTGCACTGCTTCGTTCCCTTTTCCCCCTTCCAGACAGAGTTGTGTCACGGATCACCCTCTCCATTCACTACATTTTTCTGTTTGTCTTTCCTATTGAGTTCACTTACTCAGATCTCCTAGCTTCTCATTTCTAAGCGCAGTTTTAGACCTGGGGTCAGACACTCCCTTCCTAAAACTTCTTCAAATATCATATCATATAGTAAAGAAAAAAGAGATAATAAACCTACTGTCTCAAACAGTTAAAGAAGTACATGATGTTGAAAAGAAACTTAAAACGCTTTCAGGATCAAAAATGGAAACCCTTAGAAACAGATTCTTATGTGTGCTACAAAAACAACAGTGGATTTTAAACTATGTGTAGAGTTGCTCAAGTTTTAGAAGGCCAACTTGTACATGAAACTGACTGTTTAAGAGTTAATGATCCCCCTTAAAATATGCAAGTTTCACTTTCTGTGATGCAGAATGATCGTTATCACAATATTGGTCGTTGTTTTGTGATAGGAGGCATAGATTTGCGATGGAAAATCTAGAGATGACATGTGTTGTCTACTGCAACTCCAAATAACTTTTTCTATCAAATGTATAGCTATGACTAGTAAATTTTAATACTACCATTATCTTTTAATAAAACACAATTATTAGTTATATTATCATTGAAGAAAATATATTTTTATTCCACAAATAATTTTCCATTCACAGCAAATGCTTTTCAAATTATTAGCACATAGAAAAAATATTTCTCTGTTTTTAGCACCTAAAAATCCCTTCTGTAATTATAAGAATGTCTTGATAGATGTATTGTCTTTTTCTTCTAATCTCTGTTCTCAATCTTTTAACTTCTGTTGTATTAATAATTCTTATTTTGCCACTGTAATTTGTGGATTTTGTTTTAATTCCAAATATTCAAGCATTACATCATTGTCTTTGTATTGCTTCAAGAAATCCAAGTGATCAATTTGATAACTTAAAATTTATACGAATTTCCTTAAAATTCTTAATGTCACCATTAGGATCTTTTGATATCATTCTTACAATATTTGATGATGAGACTTATCTAGCAGACATAAAACTAAGAATATATATCCCCAGAAATAACACAGTTGAATTCATTTAGTAAACTATGTTATATAATATACCTTCTTATTATGTGGTGCAATTGTTCAGATACATGTATAGTGCGTACACACCATTATATTTTTGTTACACATGTCTTATTTTAACTTGTGACCAAGTAATCTGCCAAGTCAACTATATACAATTTTAAAACCTTACACTATTTCAGATTATTTTATCAAAATAAATTCAAACAAATGTTGTTCCAATTATCCCATATGCTCACATTTGTTCCACTCAACTTGGTCTCTACTGCACTTCAGGCCTACTGCAGTTTGTTCTTAAGACTAACATCAAAGTCCTGGTGTATGTATCTTCACATTAGCTGAATGCTGTAACATTATTGAGCCCCAGCAATTTATAACTCTTTTGTTATTCTGTCACTGAACTTGCAATGGAGTAAAATAAAGAATTCTTCACAAATGCATGGAAGGCATAATATACAAATGTCATTATTCACACAAAGGGGCTGTGTATTCAGGGAAATTCGTTTGCTATTGATATTCCTGATATTTTCTGAAACACTGGGACTTATTACCTATATCTATACCTGCATGAGAAATGGGTCCTTGATGCTATGAGGAAGCATCGGACTGCTTCAAAAAGCACAAATCTGAACACTTTTTCAGATTCCTGCACTACATCTTCTTAGCTCCAATTGCTTAGAACTTCTTGGTTCTATTTGCTGCAATGGTAGCATCTCAAACGGAAATCAGGAGACACGGGTTTGATTCCTGCTCTAGCACAACATAATTTTCAAATTTTGTGATGCAATGGCTGCATGGGAAACAGGGAAAATATGGCCCCTTTGTGCCAATAATGGCATTTGTAATTTGACTTCCATGTATTTGTGAACATTTATTTCTTCAGGGGATTTCTTTCCCATTGATACCTACAAAAAAAAAAAAAAGATTATTCCCACATGATTGGTGTCATGTTTGATTCTAACTGTACCTGAAACTCCTTACCAATATTGATTAGTATATATGTATATATGCTTAGTGATTTCTGACAGTGGCGGCTTTTCAGGTGAAGTAGGTGAAGTGCCTCTTCACCTATTTTACTCAAAATAAAGTTTTATTCAGTATTTTTTTATAATATATTCTTTTTTGCCTTTATTCAGTTCCAAAATACTCAAAATTTTGAATAGATATTAATTCACATGGCACACTCAATACGGAAAACAAATCCTTATATGCAAAACAGTGCAAGTGAAGAGCCGAAATGAGAATGCTTGGAAGTCTGCAGTTTTACGCCGAGTTGCCATGGTAACCGTGACGTCACCCTCCCCAATCTGCTCGCTCAAGTGAAGTGTTTCAGCTTCACGCGCCTTACCTCTGCATCTTTCAGTTTTTTAGCATAAAGTCATGAGAGATCACGGTGGAGTGGGCGGACTACCAGGCTACTATGCAATCTGCTAGGGATTTTTCCTTGTAATACTGTGGTACATTATTTTCCGAAAGGAATTTGTTCTTTCGTGCTTTGTGATTATTTATCGAAAGCTTTAACTGATATTTTAGGTTTGTGTATAATTTAACTGATAGTGATAGTTTTTAGTATACATCCTGTGGACGACATTGTTTGCAATTTATTGCAAACTCCATTTACTCTGTGGAAAGATAAGATAAAAGAGACATTTTGCTTCCAGGACGACCAACGGATTCACTGACAATTGTTGCCAAGAACAAAATCAAGAAGAGCGGTAAATCTAACAATATTAATTTTAAAAATTGTTAGTTTACTGAATATAAATGGATTTGCAGCACTTCTGTGTTAATTTTTTTTTTGGGCCCTCTTTACTTTTTAATAATAAACATTCGGCGTGGAATAAAGACGGATTCTCAGATTTATTAAGCGTAACACGGTCACTGCATAAACATCGTGATTCTAGCGAACTCCTGAAATGCGGATTAATGTTAAGGAATTTTGAAAAAATTCAAAACACCATTGCCGATGCCCTGAGGAAGATTGCTAGGCTTTTGAAAACGCATTTTAACGAAAACGTTCGTTTAAATAGACTTTTCCTGCAGACAGTGATTGATGCAGTATTAGTCTATACTGTATATGAGCAAACAAGAACTAGCATTCCATAGCCATGACGAAAGCATGGGCTCGATAAATCGTGAAAATTTCATTGAATTACTTTCATTGTTGATATGAAGAAGTTCTTTAGAAATTGGAAATCAATACAAAAGGATAAAAAACTATTCAAAATGAATTAATTTAATGTATTTCTGAATATATAAACGATCACGTCAAAAATTAAATAATTTTTTATTGTTGATTTGGAAGGTGTATTGGTTGAGGGATTATTGGGTTTCCATGATGTGAATGAAGATAGAACATCAGGAGCTTTATACAAAATGCTAGACAAAATTTTGGAACAGTTTGATTACCAACACAAATAAATAGGACAATGTTACGATGGGGGCCCTTAAATGGGCTACAGAAAAAAGTCAAGGATAAAGCTTCTCAAGCTGTTTTTGTTTAGTGCTTAGTTCATCGTTTGAATCTTGTATTACACCAGAGTTTTTCTAAAATTTCTAAGTGTCAAATACTTTTTGCAAGCCTCAGTGGAATTGCTTCGTTTGTTCACCCATAGATGCCAACCTCTAAAAGTAGTTTTCAGTAACCAACATGTTCATTTTTCAGTAATTTTCAGTAACAATTTTTGTTTTCAGTAATTTTCAGTAATCCAATCTACAGCGGCAAATTTGGGTATTTAACACTGCAACAAATTTTAATCTGTCAGAACTATTAACAAAATAATAATAAAATAATAATACAATAAAAATAATTTGCTAGTGGGAAAATTTAAAATATTGGCTACCAGAAAAATATAATAAATTACCTCCAGACATGAAGAAAAATTATTCCTTGGAATGTTGGCCAAATTATTATGATAAACTGGCTGTAGTTGCCATTTTGGCCTTCCTTAGTTCAATTTGCGAAAACTTCTTCTGATAGCATAGTTCACTGTGTGCAATGCTGTTTATTTTTTCTACTAATAAAGAAGACAGCACATGAGTACTTAAATTAGGTCTGAATTCATTCATGGTTTTTTTCACAATACTGAAAATTCTTTCTGTACTTGCATTGCTATGAGGGACTATTAAAATCATTTTCATATTTTTGCTTAATGATTCATACTTCAACTGGCCACTTTCATTTTTCATTAAAGAAATTATGTGCCACACTTCATCCATTCTCCCAGAAGTAACAGCACAGTTAAAATTTTCAAACTGGTAGTGAGCAAATTCAGATTCCACCTTGTCAGATTCTTCTGGTTTCAAAACTGGAAACAGGGAACACATATATTGGACTGATACAAAGAAACACTTTGCCTTAATGCTACATCTGCAATTTCAACATGACTCAGAAATTCATCATTAAGTGGAAATTTTCTTAAAATGTAATTGCAGCCTGCCTTGTAAAATTCCCTTACCTCAGAATAAAAAATAACCACCATGTCTTCACTCAGATCCGCAGTTGTGCCTATATAAGATCTCACTTTTGACCCAATTACGAGATCACAGTTTTCTTTTTGATTTCTCCTTCTTTCAAAATTTCCATCTGCAAGAGATGTTGCTGTCACATCAAATGCTGATGGCTTGATAAATCGTACAAGCAATTCAGATAACAGACTACGAAGTTTTCTTTTTAATGCATGCACAAGCGGAGCTTCCTGCTGCAAGAACACGTTAACAGATGTAAACAAAGGAAGAGTAGCAGATAAAAAAAGACAATAAAGTTTAGATGAAGGATTTCCAATCATACTTGCAAGGTTCTTATACTGTGAATTAGCTTCTTCATTGTCACTGAAATAATGTTCTAGAGCCTCCCACTATTCTAAAATTCTGTCAATGGATTTCAAAAGTGATAACCAGCGAGTATTTACGAGTACATGCTTTAGAATTTTGTTTCGTTTAGTACCCCAAACATCTTGACTAAGTTTTAGATTGTGTTTCCCCTTTGAACTTTTCTCCAAAAAAAGTACAACTGTATCAGAAACTGCTCAACATTAAATCCTTTCAGTTGAGTAGCGGATTTCTGTGCAGCTAAATTTACTAAATGGCATGAACATCACTGCATTATGATTGCAGGCTGAACCTTCTTTATGTGAGCAACACCTTTTACTTGACCTATCATAGTATTAGCATTGTCACAGGAAAATGACACACAGTTGCTCCACGAGAAATATTTTTTTAACAAACTCATTGTTCAAAACGTTGATATTCTTTCACCTGTATTATTACTTGATTCAACCAATGATAACAAAACAGTTGAATTTTTCCCTATTTTTTCGTCAAAATATGTTATTGTAATGAGATACAGTTTATTTGCTTGGGCATCATTACTTCCGTCCGTATATAGAGAAAAAGGATTTTTTAAACTTCAGATACGATGTTACTTGTAGAAACACTGGCCATGTGCTGAATTAGTGCAGTAGCCTTGGTTCTTCCACACAAATATTTTTTGCGATCGCTGAATCGGGAAACATGGCTTGAAATAACGGTTTTTCAAGCTGAATTGACTTCAGTTTTCGGAAATTTATCCAACATTTTCAAGCTAAAATACAAATATTTATGGAATAAAATGATATCTAACAATACTGGGTAGAGGAAACATCGCGAGAAAAAAATTACGATTACCAGAGAAATCTTACCTCCGTCTACTTTCCGTTTTCGAAGGATGAAATTCCGTCCTGCGACAGAGAAAACGACCCCCCCCCCGCCGCCACCAATCCTCCCAAAATTTAAGTTCAGTTATGCATCGAATTCGTACCAAATGATAACAAAAAAAGACAGAATTCCTCGAATCAAATGATAACAAAAAAAGACAGAATTCCTCGAATCAGCGTGAGAATCTCGCCGCCGAAGATTACGGAGAAATTTTCGGGCGGCCTAACTTCCGTTTTCGGAAATCGTTGCCTACAATTTCAAGCTGAAATTATGCAATGAAATTATATTTAACAATACTGAACAGAAGCAACATCGCGAGAGAAAAAAATATGATTACGGAAAAAATCTGCACTTTCGTTTAACTTCCGTTTCTGAATGTTTAAAAAGACAAAACAACGTCCCCAGACGGAATACGACCCCCCCCAACTAATATCCCGAAAATTTCTTCACTTTTGCATCGATCTCGACGAAAATGAAAAAAAGAAAAAAAAATACGGAGGGGACTCCGCGAATATGCGGAAGAATCTCACGTACGCTGAATCGATTTCGAATGTCGTAAGATAACCGGTAAATTTTAACTTTTGGCGCAAAATTGCCGCCGATTTCGTCGAAATGGCGTTTTTTAGCAGAATGGCGTAAGGACAACGTTTTGGCGTGGGCTGGCGCAATTGGCGCTGGTCTGGCAGCCCTGAATTAGCATTTAATTTTTTCCCCCCAGAAAATCTTGAAGAACCAACAAAAATTTTTAATTGTGGAATAACTTTTTTTACGGGTCTTTTAGAGGTTATTTTTAATGAAAGTTGGTTGTCAAATTTTCGAACTAAAGCCTAGTTCGTCATCAGGACTATGTCACTGGAGTAGTTGCTGCCACTCAATTGGAAGAGACCATCCGCAATTATCGTTAATTGTGGTACTTCTTCTTCTTGCTATTTCGATCCCTTCTTCTAGTTTTCTCTTTACTAAGTTTGACTGGTGGGCGATTATTTTCACTGAGTCCCAATTTATGGAGTGTCCACTTGCTTGTACATGTCTGTCTAGCCCTGTTTTGTTCCCAATGTTCCTAATAGCTGCTTGGTGTTCTTTCATTCGGACCTTAATACTTCTCCCTGTTTCTCCTATATAGCTGAGTCCGCAGTTACAGTCGATGCAGTAAATTACTCCTTCCTGCAATTGGATGTCCAATTCTTTCTGCTTTAAAGCTGGCAGGAATTTCTTTATTTTGTTATTAAGATCTGGAGCTAGCCTGATATTATATTTTGCTCCGATCCTTTTCAGTCTCTCGAAAAGTCCCTTGTGGTACGTAATTTTGCTGGTGAATTTGAAGTTGGTTTTTTCCTGCTTCTTTTTTGGCACTTGTTTAAATATTTTCTCAACATATGGGGAGGGGTAATTGTTTTCTGCCAACATTTCCTTTAATTCTTCTTTGTGAAGATCTTTTTGAGAAGCTGAAGAGACCAGGATTTCAATTTTTTCCAAAAATTGTCTCGCTGTATTCGATTTAATATAATCAGGGTGGAATGAGCAGAAGTCTAACATCTTCCCTGTGTTGGTGGGTTTTCTAAAAGCTGAGTGAATATTTTCCCTTCTCTTGAGGTCAAGGTTAAATCCAGGTAATTGATGCTATGGTCTTTTTCCTGTTCCAGGGTGTATTTCAAGGTATTCTCTAGTAAGTTAAATTCTTCCAGAATCTGAGAGGGTAGAGATTGGTCCACAGTATCTACTATAATTAGGACATCATCCATGTACCTTACATAGAGAGCAAACAAGGAGGGTTGTATAAGGATTTTTGCCTCTAGTTTACTTATATAATAATTTGCTAGCAGAGGTGCTAGTGGAGAACCCATTGCAAGTCCTGAAGTTTGCCTGTAATATTTCTTTCCAAACTGGAAGAAATTATTCTTGAAGGAAAATAGGAGCAGTTCATATATGCCAAGTAGTATTTCTCTATTGTGATTATGGAATACTATTTTTTCCGCAAGGTCATCTGCAATGAATTCCAGTAGGAGGTCCAGGTTAATGTTGGTATACATAGAGACTATATCCAGGCTTGCCATTACTGGATGAATTAATTCTGGCAAGTTGTCCAGTTTTCTTTTTAGCTGCATGGAATTTTTTTAGTAGGTAGGGAGGAGAAGGGAAAATATCTCTGAGGTGACCAAGTAAATAATAATTAATGTTGGAGAGTGGCGAATTTCTAGTGTCTATTATAGGTCTTATTGGATGGCCTTCTTTGTGAACTTTTATCGTACCATAGATCTGTGGAATTCTTGACTGGATTTTGGAGAAGTTTTTGAAGAGCTCATTAAGCTGTTTTTTATTTCTTAAAGAGCTGATTAATTTCTTAAGATTTTTTACAGTTTGATCTATAGGATTACCATTGAGTTCTTCATAATAAGGCTTGCTCAATTCAGCTTCCATTTTATTGTAATACTTCTCTTTTTCTACCAATACCAAAACTTTGCTCTTATCTGCTCTCAGTGCTACTACTTTATCATTGGCTTTGAATTTTTTAAGGTCAGTAATGGCACTTCTATTAAAATTGTAATCAACTTTTACTGGCTTTTTTACAAATTTTGAGACGCAGTCTGAGAATTCTTTCCTTAAAGTAACTGCTGTATTTTCATCTTCTCTTTCTACCTTACTACAGATGCTTTCTAAATCAATCAGTATACGTTTTTTATCAAGTGTTGCGGAGGAAAGGTTGTAATTATATCCCTTATTGAAATTTTGGACCACATTCTTATGGAAAATTTTTAAGTTGATGAAAATTTGCTTTCCATTTCAGAAAATTAAATCAAATGGCGATTTCCCATAATTTCAGCGGCGTTTCCGTACTTCCGTAACAGCAACCAAAAATCCGTACTAGTTGGCATCTATGGTTCACCATTCTGCGAAGCGGTCTTATACACTTATATCAACAACCGCAAGACCAACCATAACAGAAACTCGATGGTTCTCCACTTCGAAATTAGTAAGTGTAGTTGTTGAAGATTGGGATAAATTGAAGGAAGTGTTCGGATTTCTGACGAATAGCGAATAATCAGACAAAAAATCAATTCATCTTGCCAAGGGGTTTTTGAATGATATGAACACTTTCGAATTTACATTTTTGGCTCCACCGATCTATTATTCGAACTTTTGAAGAAAAAATAACTAAACATAAACTACTGTGTAACTCAAATTAAAAAAAAACAAAATAAAAAAACCTCGTGAAATTTTGAGCCATAAAAGGAACAATGAGTTATTTGAAACACAGTTTGGAAAAGCTAGCAAAATCACAGAAATAAGCACGGGAATAGGCTGCTCTTACACAGGAAACAATTTTTCAAAATTATAAACAATTGTATTTTGAAATTTTGGACCACATTCTTATGGAAATGGATATAAGATTGCAAGGCTGTAAGAAACTTCAATTTGTCTGACTTGCTGACACAACCAAATTCGAATAATTTAATGCATGCTTTCCCACTCGCGCTCTTGAACATCTACATTTTTACGAAAACATATTTACTAAACACCAGCGCCTTAAAAATGAACTGAGTCTTGTATATTCCGATGAAAAATTAAGGAATATATTGACTCAAGAACTCCTTCGAGTGTTTCACAGAGACAAAGACATTTTTACAGAAGATTATAAATTGGTTTTCCTCAGTCTAACAATTACATCTACAAGTGTGCCATTGGAAAGAAGTTTTCTTTAAAAAATACAAACTTGCTCAAGAAACACTAGTTCCCAAGATAGACTTGCTTCTCTGGCAAATATTTCTATTCAGGAAGACGTTTTATTGATGCTCAAGAAGAAACAACCATCTAACCATCTTATGACAACATAATCGACAAATTTGCAGCTTTAAGAGGAAGATAAATTGATTTAATATACAAAAAATAAGTAAGTCCTCAATAAGGGATTTTCATTGTAGACAGTATATATCTTTTCATACTGCTCTTGTACATTTTCACCTATTTTTCCAACCACGATCCGCCACTGATTTCTGATACAATTAATAGAGAATCATTTTTAAATTAAGTTGCTCCATGCCAAGAGAGAGAAACGTTCAATAGAAAATTAACATGTATTGACCATAGCGATTGAGCCTTATACAAAAGATGTATATCACTGCAGTGAGTATGTGTCGTGTTCTAATTTTAAGTAATATCATATGCACATATTTCTCGATGTATCGAGATTTACTGAGCACGTCACATATTCAAAGTAAACTGCAGAGAGAACAGACGACCAGAGCAGGGTTCCCACTCAAAAGTAGAAAAAAATTCCCTGACTTTTCCAGGTTTTCCAGGTGGTTCTGAGAGTTTTTCCAGAGCGGTAAATCAAATAACATTGTGACAAATTGTTGCATTTCCTTACATTCTTGCATTCCTTACGAAAGCATACATTTGTTAATTCTTTAAATAACTGTTCTTTATACAATTACCTGCTTTTTATTAGTAACAATTAAATGCATGAGGCATATTATTTTTGGTATTATAATTCCATGATCTTTTTTGAACCTAAGTGGTATACTGCCCATGTACAATTTGTTAGTACATTCCTGTAGAAACAGTTCATATGTAAGAAAAAATCTGTATGTTGAATAGTTTGTTTTCCTTTCTTTTATAGCACAGTGTAGATAAGCTTAATGACCGAATGGGCTCCTGCTCAGAGAAATGTCGAAAGAAAATCAACCAACAAAGGGCTTTGATCCATTGTTTAAGTGGTTCTCTTGTGATGTGTTTCTCCAAGCAAGAGTGTACCAGGCCACTGTGCCTAATTGTTCCATGTTACAAAATATGAAGCAAACTATCTACAGAAATCGAATAAAACCATAATGTCTACAGGCAATTTTTTAAATTCAGTTTTGATAATTTTTA
The DNA here is from genome assembly GCA_039090855.1 of Macrothele yani. Classification (NCBI taxonomy): domain Eukaryota; kingdom Metazoa; phylum Arthropoda; class Arachnida; order Araneae; family Macrothelidae; genus Macrothele; species Macrothele yani. Next base: position 69,878,208 of record CM077001.1, on the reverse strand, counting down.
GAGAACTAAGGAATAATGTAATGTATTGAAAGCAAGATTTATCAAATTCTAGACAGGCTGTAATTGCAAATAATTGCTTACCTGAAATTAATACTGATAATGTTATGTTCATCTCACATGAGGGAGAATTAAAAAGACACCACATAATGAACGTCCCGATTATACAGTCCATAAAGATAAACAGAAAATATGGAATATAAAGGATAAATAACTTTCATTTTCCCTAATTACTTTACAGTTACAAAAATTAGTGTATTTAACATAAATTTTACATAATATTTAACAAAATCATGTCTTATTTTTTGTTTCAGGTTTAACGACCACCATAAGCAACTTGTTGGGCTATAAGCAGTCATCCGTCCATCCCTAATTTAGGACCATTGGCTTCACGAAGAAGGAGAGCCAGTGCCGTAAGATAAACACACCACCCATACCTCATCTGGGACTTGAATCCAGGCTCACTTGGACAAATAGTCAGAAGCCAGAGCTTAGACCACTGCACCACCGAGGTGGCAAACCATGTATTTACATTTCAATTTACTTACATGTTTTAAAGAATATTTGAACAAAGACTTTTTAAATTCTACATATAATGAAATATTTCAATCGATTAGGTGAAATTATATAACTGATTTATCTGTATTTTAAGTGCACACAAGTATATAAATAACATTTTAAACGACTCACAACATTTAGAGTTCCAGTTAGGTTTAAAAATGCAAGCTGGGAGAATTGTGACTGAAGAGAATAAATTGCCGTTAAATGATACAATGCTGAAGCTTTAAATCCTTTAAGTGCTTATTTTACATAAATATTAAAGAACACGGAAACTTTTGCTGAAATTGAAGTCTAATGGGAATGATAAAATGGAGAGAGTCTGACAGAGTCTCTTAACATTTTGTTAGAGCGGTTCTATCAAATCGATCTAACAATTTGTATTTTCTATTGGAATTCACTTAGAATCTTTAAAGACAAAGCAAACTAAAACAGCTATTAAAAAATAAAAAAAAAGAAGAGAGAGAGAGAGAATGGAAATTGTGACAGCATTTCTGCGCCTGAGGAAAAACGTGTGCCAGTACCATCCCAACAATTTCCAGCAATCAGGGAAAATACTGCTGATACTTAAAAATCAAAATTGTAATTATTTTAGCTAAAGTTAGTTCTTGCACTTGGCAATGAGAACATCGAATCTATGCTATTTCAGATGTGCCAACCTCTAGCAGAACGTATCAGTAATCAATAGGGGATTTTTCAGTAATGTTTCAGCAATGTAACACAAACTTTCAATAATGTAACACGCCATTTTTTTTTTAAAGTTAAGGACAATATTATAGTATTACTGTGTAACCTGTAATACTTGTATGAGGTGCCTATCGGTAATCACCATACGGAGCCTCATCGTTAACGCGTGGAATGGGTATTTCATGAGAAATTAATGCATGAAATGTGTAATAACTTTGTATGTTAACACTATCCTCACAAAAAAAATATGAAATTAAATTATCAATATTGTACTTACCTCATGTCATTGCTGACATAAAAACTCCCTTGTTGCTTTTTTTGCAGTGGTATATTCTTTTTCAGAAAGCTTTTTATAACAGAGCTCACCTGAGGAAAATGCTTTACTTTCCTGTACAAGAAGGGCACTTAATGTTCTGGTGCTCATTGTTGGGCAAAAGTATGTGAGGTATTTCCTTACTATACTAAATATTCTCTACGTAGAGGAATTGCTGTGAGGGATAGTCAATATTACCAATATTAGTTTAGGCAATGTGGAATACTTGAGAAGGCCAGATGAATCCTTTGTCTTAGATATTTCATTCCATGCCACATCTGCTCAAGGATATCCAGCTTCATCAATATCAGAGTCTGGGAACATAGCATGAAAGAAGCGACCAGCATGATCACAGCTTGCTATAGGTAGGTTATGCTCCACAACGATTGTAGTAAACAGCAATTCAGCGTTTATCACGCTATTTTCATTCTTTTTGCAAAAAAATTATCCAAAGGCTTTGATCGAGTCTTTAATTTTACACAATCCTGGTGTTTGTTTTGACTGGATATGCCTTCGGCAATCATCTCGTCCTACATGGGCTACTGATTACTCTCATATTAGAACCTTTATTTCAGCATTTGTAACATTTTCCATTTCCTTGCTCAAGATTTGGATGTTCCTGGAGAAACCTCTTTGCATATTTATTTGTTTCAGAAACGATAATTCCAAGGATGAAATTGGTAAAAAACAAGTAAAAATATGCAATAGGTGCCACATCAGTTGCAGGAGCATGTTTGGGCCCCTGCATTTCATGTTAATAAAAAAAGATGCTGAGGTTGTTCATCACTTCTCTCTATTAACATCCTCCCATTCACTTTCAGAACTTTCATGATCTGAAGATTCACTATGAAGATCTTCACCTTCTGAAGAAGATATGGTGGCTAGTTTTTTGGCTTGATGTTTGCTAGGCCAATATCACTTTCAGATGATTCAAAATCATCACCATCACTTGGCAAACTTTCACTCTCACTACAAGCCATTTCAAATAACCTTAGAAAACAATTTCACGCAGTAGGAAAAAGAAAAAGCACGTCTCCTAGTCTGAGGAACAAGCTGTCAATAAAGTCATCCTCTGCTAACACGAGTTTGGAAAAAGATGGGGATTCGTAATTCACGGAGTTTTGCGATTGTGTCTGTTTGTTTGGGAAAAAGAAATGAATAATGTGAAGAGCTTCTAGTAATAAAACACCGCACTTCGTTCTCCCGCGCGGCGAAAGTCCGCAAGAAATATAAACATCCGTCATCGCGGGACCACGCGTTGCAACGAGTTGATCGTTATTCCACTTCGAACGGGGGCTCGAAAAAGTGATTTCCGACAGTACGATGTCTTATAATTCACCAACAATGCAAAGTGAACAGCACTGCCTCAACTGCAGCAGGAAAAGTTTTGGCTAAAGTAACCTTTCTCCTGTCACACGGAAAAGTGCGTAGCAAGCGCAAACTCTTTTACAATGACACTTACTGCATATTACCGGCAATTTTCGTCGTATTATCCGCAGACCACGAAATTCATATTAAAAAAAAAAATCCTTTGTATAATCCGCAGACTGTGACATTCAGGAAATAAAAATCGCCGTATAATCCGCACATCATAGATGTTGAACCAGAAGTGGAATTTCCGACAGAAAAGTCGGCCACATAAATAAATAAATACATCGCTCTTTCCACGTTCCAGAAACACATAGCAACCGAAAAAATTGTTTTCAGCCGCCGCCGGGGAATTGAATCCACGGATCTCTCCATATATAGCCTAGCGCGTTAGCTTTACACCATGGTGGCCAACAATCCACGGTGCTATGTGTATTTTTAAGTCAGCTTCTGACATCATAAATCCGTTGTATTTTTAAGTCAGCTTCTGACATCATAAATCCGTAAGATGGGCTCAGCTACTGAGACGTCTCCATCTGGTGGGTATTAACGGCACTGGCTATATATATTATAGCAGTTAAATCCAAAGGGCGAGATCCAAGGTGAAAATCCTCCAAATACGTGGCGTCAGAAAATAAATAAATACATCGCTCTTTCCACGTTCCAGAAACACATAATGAGTCCGAAGAAGTAAGAGAAAAAAAAAACGATTTTATTAAATGAAGAAATTCATTTTTAAAGGTAACTGTTTTATATTTTTTATCTCCGGACAGATAAAGGGTGTGGCATCCATAGATCACGCCGATGCAGCTCCAGAGTATTGCATTACACCTTGCCAATGACGAAAGGCTGATACAAAACAAGTCGTAGAAATACCGTATGTACTCGCGTATAAGTCGAAAGTTTTTGGAGGAATTTCTGCTTTCAGAGTTGAGAGATCGTCTTATACGTGGGCCAATAAAAAACCCGTGAATTCTCCCGCGGAATAAACAGACGGATTTGTTTACGTTTTAGATCGCGACACAGAGGCTTTCCGTATGTTGCTGCACGATTGTGTTCTGACCTCAAAACTATCGCGCAGTGACACGATCATATCCTCAATTCTGCCCACCACTTCAAGCTTAAATTCGGCAGTGTAACTGAAACGTTTCCTTTTCAGAGACATCATGATTAGCAATGAAGGAAAACAGCAGCAACGACGTTCGCCAAAACAACGAAAGCCAACTAGACACAAGGTCGCGCACATGAAATCCGAAAGGAGAAACGCATAGGTTCGTGCAGCAAGTGCTGTGCGTACTTCTTTGGCTTTTTGCCAAAAACAGAGCCGGCACGAAAGTCAGAGCTCTCCTCAACGATATCAAAATGACCCCTGTCGTCCTTCCCCACAACTTTCCCGATCTTTCGTTACGACATTCCTCCCCCTCCTCCCCGCTCCGTACAAACTCCTGAACTGAGGAAAATTCTTCCGAGGAGTTCCTTTTCCAATTATTACACCCTTCCCTGCACAATCACGCTGCAGATTTTTTAAAAATCGGAAGGTTGTAATTTTTTTTTTAAATCGGCGTATTAACGGCATCGGTGTATAATCCGCAAAACCTATAATTTTAACTTTTTTAACAGATAATCCGCGGATTATACGAAGAAAATTACGGTACCATTCTTCCGATAATATCGCTGTTTGACGATATGATTCATGGACATTCCATTTTTTTTTTTTTGATTGGAGGTTTAACGACCACCGTGAGCAACTCAATGGGCTATAAGCAGTCGCCCGTCCCTAATTTAGGGTCACTGGTTCCAGGGAAGGGAGAGAGCCAGTGCCGTAAGACAAACACAACATCCATGCCTCAACGGGATTCGAACCCGGACCACTTACAGACTAATGATCAGAGGCCATCGCTTAGACCACTGCGGGACATTCCATTTCAAAACGATATGATTGATAAATGATATGATCATTGAGACACCGAAATCTGCAGTCTGATTCGGAAAATATGCGGATCAAAATCGAAGGCCGACAAATCGGCAGCGTCGCACTAAAAGGGTTTAACGAAAAAGGGATACAAAATTGAGATTCTCCAAAACACACTGAAATCCGTAATTTTTTTTTATTTTTTTTGTTTGTTTGGAGGTTTAACGACCACCGTGAGCAACTCAATGGGCTATAATAGGGGGCGGCAATCCGTAATTCTTCCAACCTGTCCGTAATTCCGTAATCTGACAGTCGAAACCGTAATAATTACGGACAATTCGTAATAGTTGGCACCTCTGCTATTTGCTTCTAAATAACGCAGCATAGGATATTTAGACATTGTGCTGTTAAATTTCATAATCAATAAGCTGGCACACAGAGATCCTAATGCCATAACGGCAAAAAAAAAAAAAAAAAAAAAAAAATTAAACCCAGGGATAAAGAAAAAATAATGGAAGCAACAAGTGGAGATAACTAACAGTTAATACGGAATACCATTTTGCCTGAGAGGCTACAATTCATACAAGTACTTCCAAAATCCGGAAGTCTTAAAATTGATTGCATACGTTTGTGACACAAACATTAGTACTGAACTTTTCTCGCAGGTTACAGTTAATTTCCACGCTACGTCAAATTACTTGTACGGGAAACAATTAGAGGAAGTTTTGTGTGCATGTGTGCTCATAAAATCCTCCTAACACTTTTTTGTCAACATAATTTTTTATCCTGTGGCGAGTGGCATGTTTATACTTAACAATATCTTTACGAAGGGCAATACATTTGTGCGATGTTGATCAGGCAAAGTGCGAGAAAGGTCTGGAGCCCACTCAGGTCATTTGCAGTAACTCCCCACAAATAACGTCATCCAAAACGGAGACAGAAGCTTTAGCGCCTGCACTGACACACCTGAAACCAATAGAGCACGCACGGCAAAGATTTAAATCAGTAGTAACTAGGAAGATTTTTTATATTTTTTTCGGCAATGTGAGGGTAAAGATGTGAAATGAATAATTTATGCAACTCTTGTGAGGTGCAGCAACGCAAGAAAAAGAATTTACGATTACAAGAAAATTTCTACCCCGTCTAACTTTTGTTCTCGCAAATTTTTTTCCCCATGTATAAGCTGAAACCTTAGGAAAAATTACGAGAGAATGACGAATTTTATATTTCTTATTCTAAATAACGGAGATATTTGCGTTCTTACGGAAAACGGTTCCACTATGCACAAAAATTCAAAAAATAATATCTTCTAATCTATCAGAAACAAAAAAGTTGAAACTTTTAGGGTTTTTTCATAACTTGGAGGCAGCACTACCCGTAAGAATCGGAGATGTGTTGGTGGAAAATTATTTCAATATCTGACGATTTTGCGTGGAATGACCCAGATGTGAAAATCTATGGTTCCGGGCGTCGGACTACAATATTTTTCGCAACCAGCCAGCTCTTGCAGCAATCGGAATATCGTCTTAAAATAGCTATAAATAAATTTCTTCGTGCATTATGAAATAGAAATATGACAGAATCAAGAAAAATCTCTTTCCGGCCGTAAAACAACGAATGTAGAAAACGGCCGTGAAATCTGGGAAATTTGGTAGGTATGCAATAGTACCGGCTTCATTGCATGGTATTTTTCATACAAAATACTCGTAAGTACTATGAAAAAAATTGATCTTTCCCCCTCTTTGAAGAATCTTTCTATTTCATAATAACTTCCCTGTTCAAACATTTGAAGGTACATACTTTTCCAACTATACCAACTCTGCTACAGAATTACGAAAGCGAAGCTTTAGTTCGTAAGTGATACGAACTTTTTTCAAAATAAATTAGGTGCCCTCAATTTGCAACATTCATCCACACTGCTCTTGAAGGGAGGGGAGGGGAGGCGAATTTATTAGGATGACCAAAATCCGGCAAAATAAAATGTTTTTGTACGGTTTGATAAAAGACAAGTGGAACATGCAAAAGGGAAAAAAAAAAAAAAAAAAAGCGCAACTTCTAAAGTTTCCGATGAATTTCGGCGAAATTTAAAATGGAACGTTATTTTCATATATCTTGCCCACTGTAAAAATTTCAGTCGGTTATTTAAAAAATTGAGGAAATAGCTTTTTCATAATTTTTTTCCCAGTCTACACAGAGAGCCAGGGCACCTACTTAGGAACAAGTGACTGCCTCTGCGCGAACGCAGCAGATAAGAGCCTGCGAAATGGGTGTGTAATTAATGGCTTTCCCTCACGCTTTGACGTGTCCGTTTGTTCGGTTGTAGTTTAGAGCATCTGGAGATGGGGGAAACCGCGAAGAGACGCACTCCCCAGCACAGCTGCACTTTCATCGGTGCGTGGGTTACCTCGAAGGATAAAACAACTCGGAATTATTTTAAAACTTAGCAATACAGAAATATATCCTACAAAAGTCTGAAAGAAAATATTTTTTTGGCAAAATAAAAATTCCCTGACTTTTCAGTTCCCTGATAAAAAATTCCCTGATTTTTACGGAAAAACACGATTTTCCCTGAGTTTTCCCTGATTTTTGGAACAATTTTCAAATTCCCTGAGAATTCCCGGTTTTCCAGGTGGCGTGGGAACCCTGCAGAGGTCCCAGAAGATGGCAGACAGATCTGCCGAAATGCATCGAACAATACATCCAAGAAGTCTGATGAAATTTTCTGGTGATTGCAATTCATCATGCGAATATCTTTACGAGTGATTCATTTTTCCGTTTTTCAAGTGTTCCAACGTAATTTTCACATCTCCTTTGTCTCCATGTGCCTCCCGTAGTTCAACTAAAAAAGCATATCCTACTCAAGAAACGTGCGGACTTTTTGAAGTTAATCAAAAAAGCCTACACACAAAAACCTGATGAGAACAACAATGCAAGGATTTGAACATCGACCACCTACAACCGAGAGGTACATGAAAGATTTTTCCTTGAATCACATTCGATTACCGCGATATAAATTCGCAGCGAGTATTAATAATTTCCAACCAAGAAATTGCTTTCCACTCAAAGGAAACATAGCATGTAAAAAGTTACAGGAGTTAAAACCAGCATTAAATGGTTCTAACTGAAAAAATAAAGTAATATGTGATCCACAATGCAAATTTTGCCAGATATATAGTTAATACGAACAGTTTGGTTGCATTCAGAAGTTCATTCAAGAATTGACCAGGAATAAACTTTGGCTCCATGCTAGGAATTCAAAAGAAAATTTGCATGCACTTGCATTAACTCAATGAAAGATGTACATCATTGTATAACATGCTGACGATGAGCATTAACTCATGTGCAAGACATATATTGCTGAATATGTGTTTATGTTCTAATTTTATGTAATATCACATGACCCATAATGCAAGTCACACCAGATATTTAGCTGATAGCAACAGTTTGGCAGCGTTGGGAAATTTGTTTTCTGGTTGCCCTCAGCTTTTCAACTTATTCCGTACATAGTATTTCCGAATTATGTGAAATACAGATGGAGATACCATAGCCAATGTGGAAGTCATTGGATACCCTCACATGCAGCATGTCCATAGCTCATAGATATAATATCAAAAGGGTAGTAATTTGTGGCCACAATGTCAACTTTTAATTGCTCCTTTTGATACAGACAACTTCATTGAGAGAATAACTTTACGTGTCTCAAAAACATGGCAGTCCCAGTCAGCTAGTGCACAACAGTGTGTGAGCTCTGACAGCTATTAAGAAAATAATTTTCACTTACTGCTCCAAACACTACTGCTGAATTACGTTTCCCAGGGCAAAATTTTGTTTTCAAATTTGTTTCTATTTCATGATCAACACAGAAATCAGACATCGCTAAATTGACTGTAATTACTGTTTCACATGTGAATACAGTCACATCAGAAAACTTGAAAATTGCTATATTGACTGTTTCATATGTGAATACAATCACATTAGAAAATGTGAAGAAAAGAATATTTCTTCCACTTTGTACATATGTTTCTATTTCATTTTGCAGCTACAATGAGCAAAATCTTTTTGGAAAAAAATTCATTTAAAAGTGCACTGGTGATTAATACACAGGTACAGACTTTTTTAAATGGGCTTTTATGAGAACAGATACAGTAACAAATAGAGACATATTGAGACATATTAACAAATAGAGATAAATAGAGACAGATACCACACCCTTTAGTGGGGAAAACAATGAACTCAGAAAATCTGAAGATATACATATAATATTGGAATCATTGTTGAAATTAGCCAATGTTAATGTTTATTTTTCTAATTCTGTTTATAGAAGCAGATATAAATTTAGGCTAATTTAGAGGTCAAGTATTTCATATGTATTATCATGATCATGCCAAAAGCTAGTCAATGTTAAAAGCATTTTTCTAAGCACACCAGTAGAAGCTAGAATACTATCAAACAAAAATCTATGCATCCTTCACTTAGCAGTAAAATTTTATAAAATCAAAAATACAAAATGCCCAATGATTTTTTTTTTTTTTGGTCATAACATCAGCTACCTGATGTAAAAAAATAAATTAATAAAAAAAACAAAAACAAAAAAAAAACTGAAAATTCAAGAGTGGAGATATATGCCAAATGCAAATATATTTTTAGATCAACTTGGGGAAATTTACAGTTACATCATCAGCTTACAGTGAATCTGTGCAACACACACACACACACACACACACACACACACACACACACACAGAAAATGCTTGAAAGGACTTTCTCATATGTCTAGCTACTAAAGGTTAAAAAAAAATCCAACCTATGTTTTAGAAGTTTTGATACATACTACTGTTTCTGAGAAGTGTGTTAATTGTCATTTTTATAGGTTCTTATTGCAAACAGTTTTTCTCTAAAATCAACTCATAAATGTGTATTTTGACCACAGATACTACGGTATATATACTGGTGTCCAAAATTAATGTCCGCAGATACTAGAGTATGTAAACTGGTGTTGAAAATTAATGTGACAAATACAAATTTGAGAATATGTCCAAAACAAGATGACCGATTGTAAAGATTTTTTCAAGGACATGTGTAAAGGGAAATATTAAGTCGATGTATCCGAGCAACATTGTGCTATCTCCTATAGAAATTACAGATGATGATCACACATGATGGAGCTGGCAGCAATTGACGTTAATAAGCATTATTCTGAGTGGGGTGTGGCAGCTGAAGCTTGAGTTGGACACTTAGTGGAACAATGGCTTTACACTATTAGTTAGAAGACTATGACACAAAGCTATTGATAGATTGGAAGCATGGCAATCATAAGCTGATGTAACAAGATTGCTGAAAGTGTCGAGGCAAGCAGTCTCCAATCTCAGTTCCAAAAACCAGAACAATAACCAGAATGCCCGGACAAGGATGCCCACAAGCAACAACAAGTCAAGATGACCAGTAGTTGTCTCTAACAGATAGCTGCCAAAGGGAGTTAGCAGCTAAATAACTCTTGCAGGAGCTCTCCTGTGCTACAAGAACTGTGATATCTAGGCAAATAGTTTACAGAAGACTCCACGAGAGAAGTCTTTATATGCAAGAGGGCCAATGGTCTGTATCCCGCTCTCTGCATTGCACAGAAGGATTCGTCTGAATTGGGCCGAACAACATCACCCTGGACCCCTGATCACTGAGCCTGTGTTCTCTTCAGTGATGAGTTGTGGTGCAGTTGAAACATGGATTCTCAAAGTGTGTACATTTGGAGAAAAGCAGGAAGCTGAAATATCTTCCCTCCAATATTAGAAAAATTGAACTTCTGGTGTGGGTTGGCATCAAGTTGGATAGACACACGCCACTGCAAGTGTTTCCAGGAGGCACCTTAACTACTACACACTATAGGGGTGCCATCCTAGAGTCCTATGTATGGTTTTTCAGGGCAGCTGTTGCCCCCCCCCAGTTCCTTTTTATGGGCAATAATACTTATCCCTACTGGGTTTGGCTAGTCGACAAATACTTGGAGACTAATGATATTCACAGAATGGAGTGCCATGTGAGATCTTCTGAACCCAATAGAGCACATTTAGGATGCCCTGGGAACAGCAACAGCCCCCCCCCAGAACTCAATGCACTTTAGTGGAGGAGTGAGCACTTATTGGCTCTAAATTCTCACTCAAAAATTCACAAACAGCATGAGGGCTCATCATGCAAGCTATATCACTGTTTGGGGAAATCGCACTCCCTTTAAACACCTGATAAATCCACGTCACTTGCTGATCACTTTTGGACTGCCACGGTGTCATGTGCACGCTTCCTCCTCATGTGGGGGTGGCATTCCTTTTCTGTTGTGCCTTGCTGTGTTATCAATATATGTATGTTTGTAGCAACTGTCATTAAACTCTGTCTTGTGGATTTTGATTTTGTGCTGTCACATTAATTTTGGACACTAGTGCATATACAGTAAACTGAATTTTTCTTCTTTAATTTGTGCTAAAAATTTTGTTTGACTTTATAAAACACTGTGCTACTCTACAGTAATAGTAAAAGATATGTAGAGTGACAGGAAAGTGAAAAAAAAATAGCAAAAAACATCCATTAATGGTCCATAATACAATAGGGAAATATAAAGAAGAATTAAAGAACGTGTACAGCCAATTTCTGATATAAACTAAAAGCTAATAATGTATAATTTAAATGAATGTAATTTTGCAGCAAACTAATGGGGTGTATTCATACTGTAATCATGAAATATTCTTTTAGAATTTAAAATAATGTTTCTTGAAGTGGTAGTCTGTGGACTGGCAAGCCAGAAGTTTTTTAGTCTCCAGCAAACTGCCATGAAAGGACAAAGTATGCATTTGGGATCATGGCATTGATACTAACTATACAGGGTTACAAGAAAAGTCCTTGATCACGCCAATATCTCACGAACTATGGCAGTTAGCAACTTACTTCTTGTGCAGTTGTATAGGAAAGCCACTATGGCACACACAATAACACCATGAGAGATCCCCTCACCCCCTTTTCTTTGGTGGGGAGGGGCTGTCGCACCCCCTTTGTAGATAGGGCAAAAACAAAATTTGTTCAGTGAGGCAAAAATAGTACATAAATGCTTTTGTCCCATAACAAAAGATGGAAGGGGACCGGGAATGTGGCGCCAAGAAAATCACAACAGCCTGAAGCAACAGCCGAGTATTCAGACAAAACTACAAGATGTGAATACGCTGCTGCAGATTTGCTACATTTAGCGGTGGCGTTGCATACACCTGTGATTTCAGATGGCCCCAAAAGAAAAAGTCCAGAAGGCTAAGGTCTGGTGAGCGTGGAGGCCATGCTACAGGACCTCCTGGTCCTATCCATCTCCGGTCAAGCACATCGTTTAGCCATCTTGATACATGTGCACTCCTATGTGGTGGTGCCCCGTTGTGCTGGTACCCCGTGTTCAATAAAGGTTGTAATGATTGTGACGTACTACAGAACTGAAAACATGTGTCAAGACGATAAATATGCAGTGAGACATTCTGTCCGCGTAGCTCAGTTGGGAGAGCGACTTAATCTGGAGTGAGGGGCCACGCAAATCTTCAGCAAAACATTCTGTCCGCATAGCTCAGTTGGGAGAGTGATTTACTCCAGAGTGAGAGGACACGGATTCGATGCCTGTCGCCGACGAACTTGTGTTTCCACATGGTGCATTGTCCAAGAAATCTGTTACATCCGTTTGAAGGAGATGTAAATATTTTTCACCATTCAGAGTTGCATTGTAAAAAAAAAGGTCTTACAAGCTGGTTCCCCAAAATGCCACACCAAACGTTGGTGAACCACCTCACTTGATGGTGTGTGTCTCTCATCCAATAGGGATTTTCCTTGCCCAGTAGTATACATTATGCATATTCACAATGCCATCTCACGTGAAGCATGACTCATACATACATTACATACATATCACTAAGCTGTTCGCTGAGATTCAAAGGTTAGCTCCAAAAGAAATACAAACTTCCGGATATTTTTACTTATTGTTGTCGTATCAAACTTATCCATTTACAGCGATCTTGACATGCAACTCGTGCTCCACTAATATCCCTTACACGCAGTACACAAGATCTTTTATACTTCATACTCATAATCTTTTTCTCATGCAGACACTCCTGAATCTGATCCACCCATGTCTTCCTTGGCCTTCCTCTGCCTTTCCTTCCTGCCACTTGGGCTGAAAAGATTTTCTTAGTAAGCATTTCATCACTCATTCTTTCAACATGGCCAAACAACCAAGGCATATTGGTCTCCACCCTGCTAACAACATTTTGCTTCACACCACACAACTACAATACATCTTCATTTCTCACACAATCATATCGTGTCTTGCCACAAACCCCATGTAAGTAACGCATTTCTCCAGCACACAAACGACTCCTATGTTTCTTCTGCAGTACCCTGGTTTCACTGCCACACATCAGAGTAGGAACAATTACAATTTCATACATAGCCATGCAGGACTCTCTAGAGAACCCATCATTCCTGTGAAAACCTTCCAGAGCAGCTATGACTTTCAAAGAAGAATTCACTCGCCTACTGATTTCACTATCCAACTTGTTCTCTCTGTCAAACATGCTTCCTAAATACACAAACTCACACACCTGGTCAATCACAGTGCCATTTATACTTACATAACATTCAGTGCTACCCGCTCCTCTGCCCATAAAATGTTTGCCAGAAATTCTGGGTCCTTTTCTAAAGCATTTAACACGACATTACAAAAATCAAGCCTTTTCTCCGCATCTCAAGGACACAGTGCCCGCTGTGAATGAAACTAATATGGATGCATTTGGTTCCTGTGCAAAATTTGTAGTACACGCTGTTGGCTTAATCCACTTTCCCGGGCAACTTCATTTGTGTTACAGTGGAGACGTGCAAATACGTATGCCAGAATATTCGTATTGTCCTGCTTTGGCCTGCCTGTACGTGAACAGTGGCTGCCTCTACCCAGACACAACGACTCAGATAGCTCTCAGCTTTTTTCGCATTTGGAGAGTCCCCTTCCATTTTTTGTTATGGGACAAAAACATTTAAGTACTATTTTTGCCTTGCTGAACAAGTTTGTAATTGACTTTTTTGCCCTATCTGCAAAGGGGAGCGCGATAGCTCCTCACAAAAGGGGTGAGGGGTCCCTCATGGCGTTATTGTGTGCCTCATAATGGTTTTCCTAAACAATTGCATAAGAATTAAATCGTTAACTGACATAGTTCATGAGATATTGGCCTGATCACAGACTTTCTTTGTAACACTGTATAATGCCACAATTTAGGCATTGCAAAACTCATGATTACATTATATCATACAGGGTGACTAAAGTATTATGACTTGTTTCTTGAGGCAAAATGTGGCTAAAAGCTCTAAGCACAAGTACAACCACTGCAAGGTAAGTAGATTAAAGAAGGTATACCAATGGCTGTAAACAAACTGGCTGCTTCTCCGCTCTCAACAGGTTCAAAGCAACTGAGCGGTGAAGCAAAAAAGCCTTTACTTAGGGCTAGCCAGGCCTATGACTTATGACTCACTAAATAAAATGTTCCAACTATGTATTTTAAATTGCAACAAATTAATTTATGCAGTTCTACTGCAAGAAATAACACGAAATCTACCTATTTAATTATGTCTTATTTGAAAACCGATTTATTTGAAATTCACTCAGAAGTGATTTATCATGAATGCAATATTTCGGGGGATGAAATTGCTGTACAAAATATTTATGTAGAATACACATTGAAGTTGTGTCCCCCAGTATTTTGTATTAATATAGTTTTAGATGAATAACTAACCTGATTATGAAGACTTCTGAGGCTATAAAAAGAGCTTTGGTTTCACTGCTTTTCTTTTTCTCTTCTCTATACTGCATTTGTTGTGGAATTAAATTCATCGTGTAAGCTTGATCTGCCTTTGGATTCATTGCTTTCATTTTCATTCACAGCTTGACAATTGGATAAATATTTTTCTGCTAATAATTCTTCCACATATTTTCTGTTGTCTTTTTCCTTGCCTTTCACATCTTTCTCTTGAATCCCAACATAGCTGTTTGGTAAAAATAACTTTGGAACAGCATTACTTTTTAGTCATTTGATTAAAGGAATTCCTAAAAGTTCACCTTTTAAGTCTTGTATATAGGAATAATTGTTGAAATGCACAGAGCATATTCTTGCTTGTTTCTAATTGAAATAATCAGCTTGGCGACATTTTATAATCCAATGCTGACAGGTTTCATAGTCATTGGGAAATCTATGAAACATCACTTCTTTCATAATGTGGTGTCCATTTCTATAAATAACTACCGCACAGCTTACCATATAATTGACACTTCTCACATAAAGATAACTGCTATCTCTTGCCAGAATATTAAAAATATTCCACATGAAATGGATAATTAAAAACACACAGAAATTCTTCTAAAAGTTGTCAGATAAATGAAATAACAGACTAAACTGATCAAAGAAAGAAAAACACAATGATAGCTTGACCTCTGATCTCTGGGAACTGAACGACCTTTTGTTGAAAGTTTCCATAATCAGATTTGTTAGTTAGTCGGATATAATAGAAATGAGTCATCACACATTACATATAAAAAGAACAAACTAAATATCATACAAGGAATAAGTGAAAATACCGTCTTGAAGATTTCAGTCAACTGAAAGAAAAACAAACATATGTTTTTGTCTCAAGGATAGGCATTGCCACTTTGTGGTTATTTCACAGGAACACTTTGCTAAATGCTAAAAGTTAACACACACCTAGAATGCTTCTCAATTATTTCACAATCAGCTATCAAAACACAACAACCACCATTAAGAAACTAAAAAACTCAACTGAGATTAAGGGCGTCACTTCACAGAAAAACACCTGCTCCTTGCTACTGCTGACGATGTGATGTCACAAAAACGTGAAACTCAAAGTTAAAAATAAATCAAGCTCTAACACTGTTGAACCAAAATACATCATAACTCCTGCTCCCTTACCACCCCATGGCAGGCTTAAAGAGTGCTGGGCTACCTTCTCTATCTACTTACCTTGCAATCAGTGGATCTTAAAAGCTGAGGTTTTGTTGTGGGCATAAGCCAGTGGCACATTCAGTATGGGTAAGCCATGGGGCCTGGGCCTTCCCCATGAGTACCATTTGGCCCCTTCTTTGCTATTAGCTACTTATTTTTAAATAATGTTGTACATGTTTAAAAATATATAAGATATTTTATGTATAACAGGAAACACTTTAATACAGTGGAGATATTTTTAACACTTCCCAATATTTTGGGTCACCCCCATAAGGATATCCTGTGTTTGCTCCTGGTGCAACCACTGAGAGTTCCACCAATTCAGCTGGCAGCCTGGATATGTGCAAATTATTTCATATTTGCTTCTCAAATCACCTCTGCCATCAACAAAAAATAAACTCCCCAAAAATCTACCTGTTCTCAGATGGTTGTGACTAAAAAATTAAAAATTAAAATACAGTAGCAATGAATGGATATACTTATTTCAAATTAGAACTTCTTAATTCAGGTGAACACTGGGCAAAAATATGCTTCACTGATTTATGGTGTGGCAAAATATGGAACAACCAGTATGTTACTTTAGAATATATGGCAAAGTGAAAAGGGTTTTAAGGCAGCAAAGTACACCATTCAAAACTTTATTCCACACCTTTGAGAGCAATTGCTTATTTAATAAGTAATAACCACACTACAAAGTCAAATTTAATAAAAATATGAATTATTTAACATCAAGTAAATATGGAAACATATGAAAGAACTTGCCTATCTTTTCTATCTTCATAATTTTTTCCAAATAACTGCATTCCCATCACTGCAAAGATGAAGATGATGATACCCAAAACAAATGTCAAATTACCAAGAGCTCCCATTGTCTTACCCATGATGGAGATGAGCAGATTCAAAGTAGGCCAAGATTTTGCTAATTTAAATACTCTAAGCTGAAAAAGAAATGAACATGTATGTTATGAAAAAGAAAATAACAATAACGTAAAGGCAATATAGCTTTGTGTGAACACAGAAGATAAGTCATCAAAATCAATGCCCAAAGTGCATTTTTCCAGAAATAAAAGTAATAAACAAAATGATCACCTAATTTGGAGTAAAATTTATGGAGATTACTATGATTTTGCCTTTATTATCATTTATAAAATGTTGGGAATGAAAAATTTTATAAACCCAAAATTTTGACAAATGATAATACAAGAAAAACTCCAGTGATCCCCATAAATTTAAGTGGTTATATGGTCACTAAGGTTTCCATGACTTCATTAATTCAGAAGTAATAAACAATGAAAAAAAAAATAAAATGTTTCACTGATGTGGAAACTCATAAATTTTTAGTGCACAGCTACTAGAATTTATTTGGTTATAAATCTCATAGCTGTCTAGTGAAATTTTCAAACTAATTTTCAAAATTTGGCAAGTATTTTTTTATAACAGAATATTGAATTTTGCAGTCAAATTTTAAAAGAATATTCTTATTTTTTATTGGGCCATTATTATTGCAATTCACTATCATTGAAATGGTTATAATAATGTTAACCACTCAGAGTGTAGTCTTTTATTTTATTTTAAACATTTTTTTCAATTTCCTTATTTTTTTTTTTTTATAAGTATTACTTGTGAGTTTCTAAATTTTTACAGTTATTTTAAAACTCTGATTGAGAGAAGTAAAAGAGCACCCCATATTTTACTCCCTAGAAAATCTGTTGGTGCACCCCTAGAAATTTAAGTTTTTCACTACAAATCGATATAAGTTTTTCTGATGTTTTGATTACACTGTGCTTGCTCTAAAGCAAGGATTAAAAACAACTTAAAAACACATACACATCACTAAGCTGTTCTCTGAGATTCAGAGGTTAGCTCCACAAAGAAATACAAACTACCAGATAATTTTTACTTACTGTTGCTGTACCAAACTTCTCCATTTACAGCAATCTTGACATACAACTTGGGCTTTAATGACATCCATCACACTTCATACACAAGACCTTCTATACTTCATACTCATAATCTTTTTCTCATGCAGACACTCCTGAATGTGATCCTCTCATGACTTCCTTGGTCTTCCTCTGCCTCTCCTTCTTGCCACTTGGGCCAAAAAGGTTTTCTTAGTAAGCATCTCATCACTCATTCTTCCAACATGGCCAAAGCACAGAAACATATTAGTCTCCACCTTGCTAACAACATTTTGCTTGACTTTACACAACTGCAACACCTCTTTGTTCCTCACATAATAAGAATGTGTCTTGCCTAGGGTAAGTAACATCGCATTTCTCCAGCAAGCAAAGGACTCCTATGTTTTTTCTGTAGAACCCAGGTTTCACTGCCATACATAAGAGTAGGAACAATTACACTCTCATACACAGCCATGTGGGACTCTCTTGAGAACCCATCATTCTTGTGAAAACCTCCCAATAATGATCAGAACCAACATCCAGACCTCTCATAACACAAGTGTAAACAACTAAGTGTTTCAGAGACTGCGTGATCAGAGGTGCAGATGTTGGTTCTGATCATAGCTTGGTAGTGTCACGAGTGAAACTGAATGTTAGATGAAGGAAAAGGAATAGGAAGAGGCCCAGGATGGAAAGAATAAAGGTTGAAAGGCTTCCTGGAAATCATCAGCGTTATTCTGACGTACTCAGAGAATGACTGAAGGAGCTGAAGTCTTGTGAGAGGGATGTAGAAAAGAAATGGGAATGTTTTAAGAACTGTGTTGTCACTGCTGCTGAAGAGGTCTGTGGCACCACAATAGTGGGTAACAATAGAGGTGATGCTATTATAAAAATCTTTAATTAAAAATTCCCATGTTCACTTTTGATATGACTGGAAAATTCTTAGATGAATATCATGTCTGGATGTGATTATATATATATATCATCATCATCATCATCATTGTCAACCATTATCAATCCACTGCTGGACGAAGGTCTCCCCAAGTTTCCTCCACAACGGTCTGTCTTGTGCCAGTCTCCTCCATGTCACCCCTGCATACTTTCGAATTTCATCCACCCATCTCCCATGTGGTCTTCTTCTGGGTCTTTTCCTGTCCCTTGGAATCCAATCTAAAATTTCTGCTGTCCATCGATGATCTGTCCTTCTGGCAGTATGTCCAGCCCATTGCCATTTCAGGGATTTAACTCTGATCATGATGTCTTCCACTCTTGTCATTTTTCGGATCCACGAGTTCCTCTTCCTATCTCTCCTGGTTACACCAAGCATGCACCTCTCCATGCTTCTTTGAGTTGTCTGCAGCCTTTGTATGTCTCTTTTAGTTAAGGTCCACGTCTCTGCACCATACGTAAGCACTGGAAGGATGCATTGATCAAACACTTTTCTTTTAAGACATAATGGCATATTGCTCTTGAAAATTATGCTGTTTCTTCCAAAAGCTCTCCAGGCAAGTTTTGTACGCCGATTAATTTCTTCATCAATGTGACCCTCACTTGATATCTGCTGTCCAAGATAAACGTACGTGTCCGTTATCTCCAGCTTTTCTCCATCAATCGATAAATCTTCATTTCTTGTAAAAGCATTGAACATCACTTTTGTCTTCTGAAAGTTCATTTTTAATCCCACTTCTTTACTCTTGTCAGCAAGTTCCTGGATCATACTCTGCAGCTCTGATGGGCTAGTTGCAAAAATGACTACGTCATCAGCAAAACGAAGGTGGGTTAGATAATCTCCATTAATCTTTATCCCCTTGTTTTCCCAGCTCAGCGACTGAAAAACACCCTCCAATGTGGCATTAAAGAGCTTCGGAGATATGGTGTCACCTTGTCTCACTCCCTTTCCAATTTTTACGTGTGTTGTATTTTCAAACAGCCTAATCTTTGCACTTGCATTTTCATAGATGTTATTAATAATATTAATGTATGCATCTTCAATACCGCAGGTTTTCAGAGCCATTGTAACTGCTGATGGTTTCACCGAATCAAAGGCTTTTTCATAATCGATAAAAGCCATGCACAATGGAAGTTCATATTCCCTCGCTCTTTCAATTAGTTCTCTCAGCACGTGGATATGATCTATTGTGCTGTAGCCACTCCTGAATCCAGCTTGTTCTCTCGGTTGAGCCATGTCCAGTGTTACCTTCAAGCGGTGTGAAAGAACTTAGTGAAAATTTTATAAACCACTGATAGGAGGCTGATAAGTCTGTAGTTCTTGGGATCCTCAATGTCACCTTTTTTATGTAGCAGGATCATTGTAGCATTGTTCCAATCCTCAGGAATCTTCCCTTCATTAAGGCATCGAGTGAAAATTTGGGCGAGTACTGTTTCGATTTCTCCACTTGCTTCTTGTATGATGTCTACAGTAATTCCATCTTCTCCTGGAGCTTTTCCTCGCTTCATGTTCTTGATTGCATGTGCAACTTCTGCTGGAAGGACTGGAGGAACTCTGGTACTGGTATCTTTCATGATGTCTGGAGTGCATATATCATCCCTTTCATATAATTTGGAGTAGAAATCTTTCACTCTTGTCAAAATTTCGCCTCTATTTCTTGTTACAGAACCATCTTCTTTTCTCAGTGCCATAATCTGTTTTCTTCCCTTACTGAGATGTCCCTTTGCTATCTTTAGGCTTTGGTTGTTTTCAATTGCTTTCCTCACTAGTTCACAGTTGAATTTCCTTACGTCTTCAGTGATACTTTTTCTTACTGTCTTGCATAGCTCTATATATTCCACTTTGGAAGTCACATCTTCTTTAGTTGTCCTCATCTCTCTTCTTTTTTGCATCAACATTTTGGTTTTTCCTGATAATTTGTTCACATGCAACTTGTTCTTAGACCCAGCTAATTTTGTTGCTGTTTCCATAATAGCTTTGGTTACTTTTCTGTTAACTTCAGAGATGTCCACTTCTTCCGATGTTAGGCCTTCTAAAGCAGAGAACCTGTTCTTCAGTTCCAACTTGAAGGTATTATGGTGTTTTTTAAGGTTGGTTATGTCAATAGATTTTGTTTGTCTTATGAGCTTGCCACGTTCGAGTTTAGTGTTGAGGTGCATCTTACATCTCACCAATCTATGGTCACTACCTGTGTTGAACTTGTTTAGCACACTGCAGTCTTCTATGACGAATTTTTTGTTACACATAATAAAATCAATTTCACTTGTCGTCCCATTTGGATGTCTCCATGTCCATTTCCTGTGTGGCTTTTTCTTGAAGAAGGAGTTCAAGATGAAAAACCCTTCTGCCTCTGCAAACTCAACGAGAGTATTTCCACGCTGGTTTCTGTTGCCATGACCGAATTTACCTACTGAAGTTTCATTCTGTTGCCGTTGCCCTATTTTTGCATTGAAATCTCCCATAATTATTTTCAAGTGCTGCTTACCTTTATTATTTAGATGACAAATTTCCTCATAAAATTCTTCAATTTCTTCTTCAGGATGACTTGTGGTGGGTGCATAAGTTTGAATAATCTGAGCCTGGTATCTTTTCGAGAGTTGGATAACAAGTCGTGCAGCTCTGTCAGAGGAACTTTCAACTTCTACAACTTTATCCTTCAGTTTCTTGTTTATTATAAATCCAACACCACTAGTTCTGCCAGTATCTGTCCCACGATAGTAGAAGAGATGTCCACTTTTCAGTTCGATGAGATCTTCTCCTTTTCTCCTTACCTCACTTAGCCCCACGATGTCCCACTTGATCCTTTGTAGTTCCTCTTCCAATTCAAGAAGCCTTGAATCAGAAGATAAGGAGCGTCCATTGTAAGTAGCCAAGGTCAGCATCAGATGGCAGCCTAGTCCGGTCCTCCGGGGATTCTTAGCACCCTCTGCCTTCATGTCGCACTGACCGCTGCCTTGGCCAGGTACATTCCAGCTGCCGGAGACTGAGGGCCAAGATTTAAGTTGTGGAATCATTTTGGAGGGGTTTGGCCATAACTCACCACGCTGGCCAAGCGGGTTGGTGAGTGTGGGATAGAATTTCCTCTAATCCCGATGGTATAGTTATACCGCTATGGGCGGTCGTCAGAGCCCCTTTAGTGGGAACAGGATGCACCACGAGAAGGCGGGGTTGACATTTGTCAAGGAGAGGCTGTGATGTTACGCATCACCTGACCTTACATCCCATATATATATATATATATATATATACTGATACTAAGGTGAGTACTACCAATACAATGGGTAACACCTGATGAGTTGCTGATCAGAATAGAATAAACATCATGTAAGTCAAGAGAAGTTTGTTTGGATCTCAGTCTTTAAGCATAAGATTAATAAGTTGTGAAAGAGGCTTAACTGCAATAGAATTTAAAGATTGAGGAAAGCTTATAAGAAAAGAATAGGGACAACAAATTGATGGGTTGTTGAACATTCTAGAAGTAAGCATACCACCTTTTTTTGTGAATACGTGTTTTTTAATTAAGCAGTGGATCAAGGAGGGTGAATAGTTAAGTGATTTACCAATGTTTAAATTATTATTAGTGCATTTTTCTTGTAATGAAAGTAGGCTATTGCAAACAAGTTAGTTTTATGCAGATGAGATTTGATTGGTGCAAATTTACATTTCTCAAAAGTATACGAATGGCAAGGGAGTTACATTATGAGTGGGAAAAGGTTTCCTGTAAATAGTGAGGCCAAGCATATGCAGTCATTTGCAACAGTTTGAGACCACTTGTTGGTATTATGAGATTTCTGCCAGTTGCATCAGCTACAGTCTGCATTACTCAACTTCCTCTCGCTGCTGCATCATCGTACAGTCTGCATTACTCAATTTCTCTCGCTGCTGCATCATTGTACAGCGGCAGCTTTTGATAGAGTTGGGGGAAGCGTGCGAGTGTCAGTTTGCTTCTGGTTTTCATGCTGAGAGGTTTTGTATGTATTTTCTATATAGTGAAAAATGGCCAAAAAAGTGTCATTAAGTGTTACTCAGAAGGCACAAATAATGACTTTATATCATGAAGGATACTCCGAACGTGACATAAGCAGAAAGGTGAATGTGATCAAGACTGCTATTCATTATGCAATCACGAAATAGAGATACAGGTGAATTTAGCGACTGAAAGAGAAATGGACATCCAAGGAAAACAACCCCATGCAATGACAATCTCATAAGGCAAATAGTCATGTGTTCTCTGAGAAGTTCGTGCAAGAAAATCAAGGCCTTTCTACATTCAAAACGGTCTGACATTAGTATCAGCACTGTTTCCTAATGTCTTAACAAACACTTTGGATTAAAGGCTGCACATAAACTTAGACTAACCTTTGTCATGAAAAAGAAGAAACTCCAGTTTGCAAAATGTCATCAATCGGGGACTGCCAAAAATTGGAGCTAAATTCTTTTTTCTGATGAATGAATTGTGCGTGAACTTGACACACTTGTAGCACATGTTCGATGACCAAAAGAAAAAAGGTTTGATGAAAAATACATTGTTAGCACCACGAGACATCCACCTAGTCAGATGATATCGGGGGGGGGGGGGCTATGTCAGCATCCAGTACTGCTTTGTTATCCTTTTTGCTGACAGGCATGACCATGACTGGTCCTTTTAATGTGCAAATGTTACGTGAGAAGCTGTTAACTCATATGAAAGTGCACAGATGCACAATCTTTATGCATGATGGTGCTCCATTTCACAGGTCAAAGACAGTAAAGGACTACCTGCAGATGAAAAGCATAGCTATGGTTGACTGGCCCAGTAATAGTCCTGACCTTATTAATCCCATCAAAAATTTGTGGACCATTTTAAAAGACAAGGTAGCAGAAAAACAGCCATCAAAATCCCAAGCTTTCATTGAAGCAATAAAGTATGTGTGGTGCAAACACATTTTAAGTGACTACTGCAAATCCCTCATTGAAAGTATGCCACATCATATTCTGTCCGTTATAAAAAACAAAGGGGGCACATAAATACTGATTTTGATCTTTTTGTGTTCTAAAGAATGTAAGTATTCATCTGTGGTGTCATTTTTTCAAATATCTCTGACTAGTAATAAGTTGTTTCTTTGTAAATCTTAATTTTCAATAAATTGACAGGTGGTCTTGAACTTTTGCAAATGACTGTAAGTATGAGTTTATGTTTATGTTAACATCAAGGAAGTTTATACTATTATTAACTTGTTCATTAGAAATTAACTTTATGTCAGAGAATTTGGAGGAATTCTCTAATATAATATATATTGGACACATGTGTGAAAACGTAGAAAGCATAGAGTGGAAGTGAAAAGAAATTCACTTTACAATCATTTGGTAAAGTGAATTTTTTGGTTAATAATATTTTGTTAAAATTAATTTTTTGCTCAAGAAATTTGTTGCGCAGTATCTTCTCATATAATCACTAAAAACATGTGCTGACACATAAATATCATTTGCATTAACTAAAAGAAATGCATTAGAACTCTATGCTGGTTGGAAAAAAAAACAAAAACAACAACAACGGAGTATTAAGCATGAGTTTGTAGACTGTCCCATTTCACATCCAAGATAAAAGCAAAAAAGTCTTTAGGTATTGGTTTAAAAAATGGGCTCACATGATAACATATTAGATGTAGAAGCTTTTGCAAGTGACATTTCACTCTGTATAGACTGAAACTATTCACTGGGGCATGGATAATACGGGTGGCTAGTTGAAACTTGCCAATACATCAAAGTTGTCATACGGTAAGAGTGCCAGACATCTTGAAATGATTTACAGTCTCATGAGGCTTAACTTCCTGCAACTTATAGAAACTATGCTGCATCAGGTTGAGAATGAAGGGATCAATGGTGGATAAAAACAATTATTGGAAATTATGAGATGATTACAGCTGGATATTAAAGTTGGTCCTTCACTCTATGTACCAAAGGGAAGTTGTGAACTTGCTTAAAGAAAACTCCAAAGGAAAGTTAAAACTCAGCCCAGGTCTCGTAAGCCACTAAGCAATTTGGTGCCATCATGCACCATGATCAAGCCAAAACATAAGCTAATGAACCACTTGAACTTATTGTTCGAAAGAACAATTTCCCTTTGATTCACCTAGAAAGGAATTTATTCAAAATTTTAGGTCTATTATTTATGAAGAATGCGTTTAATATCCTTAACAGGCTAGAATTTATTGAAAAAACTTCAAAACCTTGAAATCCATAATCACAGCCTCATCCTTGCTAATATGGATGTGGTGTCACTTTTTCTCAATACCCATATTCCAAAGGCTACAGATATAATCGAAAATAAATTATCCAATAGTAACATCTTACAACCAATTCAGATTGACTGAATATTTAAAATTCTTAAACACATCCATGACAATAATTACTTTCAATTTGTTAATAAAATATACAGGCAAAAATCTGGAACTTAAATGGGATCTCCTCTTTTTTCTTAATCTGCTGACGTCATAATGCAAGATATTACAAGGAGAGTTTTACCGCAATTCCATAATGACATACTGTTTTATTGTCACTACGTGGATTACACCTTTCTTATAATTAATTCTTCTGATCACTACCATATTCGTGAAATACAAAACACCTTTTCCAGTATTTATACATCAATGCAACTCACTTCAGAACAGATCAAAAGCTGTCATTTCTAGGTGTGATAGTAAAAAGAAAACATGATAAACTTAATTTCTATGTACATCACAAACTGACATACAAACCGGTCCTTATTCTACAGGACTCTTTCCACCCTTGGCCACAGAATAACGCAGCTTTTTGGTACTCTATAAAAAGTGCACATACTCATTACAGTAACAATAAAATATAAAAATGAAGAATTGATTTGGATATTTAATACTACTAAAGACTTCGGGTACAGAGTTTAAACTATTAAAGAGTTAATTTATGAATTTAAACACCCATAACCTAAAATCAAAATAGACATCACACATTGTGGGAGGAAATTCCTGTTTATTTAATGTATTAATACTGTCTTGAAGGAGGAATGTTCCTACAAGAATAAGAATTTTGGTATATCAGTAGTCACCTATAAAGACATTATTTTAAACAATAAAGAGCCTAACAAACTGCTTGATAATTCCGGAGTTTATAAAATTCCTATTTAATTCAAAAATAGTCCTGATAACCAAAATGATTGTTTTTATGCTGGTAAAACAAAAACACAAAAAAAATATATGCCAACACATTAACAATTGGTATAGGAATGAGAAAAATATTTCACTTATAGACTTTTGTAGTAATAATGAAGCTGAACCAGATTTTGTGAGGCTTTGATTATTGAGAAGACTAGCAAATTTAATTGCCATAGAAACAATGCTGTTGACCTCCCCTATCCTGGAAATTACTAATGCATGAACATAGTAGATCAACTAAAAATAAGAAATGGAAGAATATAAAAAAAAAAATGTCAATCAAGTAACTACACTCATGTCCAAAAGTATAACCAATACACCTGTGAATATTTCAAGAACCAATTGTCAGAAAGCCACGAAACTGGGTATGCTTGTATAATAACATATTGCAAGTACAACAGCAAACAAAACAGAGTATGAAACAAAGTGTTTTGCATTACTTATGTAAATTTACAAAAATCACCAACACAGTGATTTTCAAGTTGAGTGCATAAAATTGAGAAAAGGCTGGTACACCACGATTAATACGGGATGTGGTAACCCCTTGCAGCCATGCAAGCCTCACATCAACTCCTCATGTCAGATTGTCCAAGAGCTCTGTGGGCAGCAAGTCCCACTCCTGATGAGCAGTCCGGAGCTCCAGAACAGTTCTTGGTGGTGGCTGACAGGATGCAACACACCTCCCTAGTGCATCCCATGCATTCTCTATCAACTAGCTATCTGTAATATCTGTGCCCCAGTGAATAGGCACAGGTTTTACAAGTTGCAGGAAGTTAAGCCTCATGAGATTGTAAATCATTGTAAACATGACTGGCACTCCCACCATACTACAACTTTGGAGTACACGGGTGCAAGTTTCAACTAGCCACCCACATTACCTGTGCCCTAATGAATAGTTTCTGTCTATACACAGTGAATGCCACCTACAAAGACTTCTACATCTAATATCTTATCAAGTGAGTACATTTATTAAACTAGTACCTAAAGACTTTTGCTTTTATTTTGGATGTGACATGGAGCAGTCTATGAACTCTTTCTTAATATTCAATTTTTTTCAATATACATAGAGTTCTAATGCATTTCTTTTGGTTAATGCAAATGATATTTGTGAATTTTTTGGGTAGCCAACACTTGATAAAAATATTTTTTGGCAAATCACTGTTTGATAAAATGGATTTTTTGGTTAACCTTCTTTTGGCAAACTGAATTTTTGGTTAACCATTACCTTTTTGGTAAAGTGATCATTTTAATAAAACAAAGTTTTGATGAAAAGATCTTTTTGGTGGTGTTTGTTGAGAGGGGAAATGCACTTCACTGATTTTCATGTCATCATGTTACCCATATTTTAAAAGATGCACCAGAAGGTCAGAGAAGAGAGTGTTCAATGGAGGAGACATTAATTGTCATTCTGGATAAAGTAATGCATGTGTACACAAAGTGCATGGAAAAACAGGATATGTTATGAAGCAAGGAAATTTCAGGATAACAGACTTTGCCATAGTTTTTATTTTTTTTTTCAAAATTTGAAGGAAGGCTTTGTTACAAGAGTAGAGAAAGAACATGGTTATATTGTGTGTTGTAGAGGAGATCCCACTAAAAAGAAAAGAAAACAATATAAATGCAATCCCAGGGGAAGAAGTTACACCACAATATCAGGTACTTGTCTTAATCTTGGCGATAAAAGGGTAGAACTGAGAGTTAAAAGAAAAAGATCATAAGGAGGAAACTATAATTAAATGGTGAGGACTCTGGGAGAGTAAATATAAATCATCTTTCAAAGAAAGATTTTTCCTTGAAATCAGAATAAAGAAGCCTGAAAGTGACCAGGAATGCTGGAAGGCAAATACTAAACTAGTGAAACTATCCAGGAGTGACTTTGGGAAGGCACAAAACTGGAAAAGAAATCTAGTGGTGGATTGATGAAGTACAATAAAGAATAAAAAAAAAAGCACAGAAGAAACTAGAAAATTTGGATTGCAACACATGGCAAACATGAATAGGAAACAAAAGTTGTGCAGAACAGCCAGGAAAACAGGTAAAAAAGGCAATGGTTATGAAGAACTGGACAGAAGAAACATAGTATTCAAAATAACAATAAGGCTATAATGGATATCATATAAATTGGACAAATGAAAAATGGGCAGTGTATGGAGGTGATAAATGACGAAGACAAGTATTAGATGAAAGAAATACTTTGCAAGGCTTCTGAATATAGAGAACCCAACATTAATTAAAGAAGAAGAGTAACCAAAGTGGTAGTAATAGTGAAAGTAACATTTGGTAAGTGTAGGAAGTATTGGTTGGTGAATGTATTAATCGCTTGAGGGATTTAATAAAAAAATATTTGACAAAAAGTTATACTAAATGAATACAGGAACAGTGTGTTGAAACCTATTTATAAAGGAAAAGGGTATATAGGAGTGTAGCAATTACCAGGGCATAAAACTAATTTGGGATACCATGAAGATACAGGAAAGAATTCTGGACAGGAGACTGAGGAAAGAGGTAAAGATAGAAGAACATTTTGAATTTATTCAATGAAAAAATGCAAGAGAAGCCATATTTGCTCTAAGTCAAATATGGCTTCTCTTGCATGAATGGGAAAGACATTCTTACACATGATATTTATATATCTGGAAAAGGCATCGAAAACAGTGCTAAGGAAGGAAACAATGGAATTGCCCATAAAAGAAAATGGTGCCAGAAAAACATGCCCAACTAAAAAAGTGAATGCACAGATGTGCCAGAAGAAGTGTTTTGTTCATGTCAGAAGCTGTGTCTGATAGGCAAAAATTTTATGTGAGAGTTAATGGGTACCAAGGATCAGGATTAAGCTCATTCTTATTTGGTATTGTTTTAGACATGGAAACAGCAAGAGTCAGGAAAGTAGAACTGTAAGTACATATCGTTTGCAGATGATGTGGTGTTATCTGCCAAGAGATAAAGAGAAGCAGGAGGAAAGCTGGAAAACTGGAGGAGAGTATAAGAAAAGATGGGAGGGGGATGAAGATAAATAAAATCAAAACAGAGTATATGTGCTCCAATGAAGAGGAGAAAATCAAATTGAAGTGTTAACTTCCAGGCTTAAGTTTTCAAAAGAATGAGAAGATTTAAATACCTGTGATCATGGGCAGCGGAAGGTGGAGGACATGGGTATCTGGTTTTCCTCTGGAATGTCATGCTCTCCCACACTGGGGAGTCTTTCTAGGAAACATAAAATTATCTAGTTCACATATGATTTATTATCATATTTTTTACGAAGATTTCCTGGAGAACGTAACTAGGTTTTTGCAGTTTTCTGGAAAATGTGGCAAGTACAATTTTGAAAACTGATTTTGCACAAATAAGTTGAAAAGTTAACTTAACATTGTGCTCTTTCTTTAAAGAAAGATTGTTAAAGAATTCTTTAAATTTCTTTAAAGCAATAACCAGCATGGTTTCTCCCTCTCTATTCCACTTTTTGCCCTGTTTTGTTTTCTTTTTTGTCCAAGTCCGAACGTGTCCTGCTTGAGATCGGAAAACCCAATTCATTTATAACATAAATACCTGAACAACAAAACTCAAATTAAGCAGTAAGTATACCTTCTTGTTGCACACAGGACTTTCTAGGAGTTTTGTCACATAGAAGGTAAATGAGCCTGGATGACTGTGCATGCTTTTGCTGTGAGAACAACTATTGTCAAAATATGGGTATTGAAATCACTTTGCCTCATGATGAAATGATTTCGGTGCGCTTTACAACGTGAAATGTTTCATACCTGGCAGGGTGAAATGGGAAGGAATTTTCTGATCACAGTATCTTCTTAAGCCTTTAGCATCCAATTGAGTCCAGCACCTGCAATTTAACAGGCAGACACTACAAGGCAATAAACTCTCTTTGGAATGCACTCACTTTTGAATATTAGTTGACAGGTGATAACACCTTTTTCAGTTGCACCCAACATTTTTCTAAAATTTGTTTTCAGTCTAGCTGCTCATGTTGGTTGAGATGCGTTGTTTGACAAATCCTTTCAGTATAAATTCGTAAAAAATTACTGAACACAAACACGTAGAATATGAATAACAGTAAGACAGCAGTTGCCCGCCTCACACATTGGGCAGTGTTTCCACACAGCAAATAGCAGTGAGTGAAATGACAGTGCCCAGTGCAGAGACATGCAAGAACAACTTTCTCACGATGATTTCTGAACAAACTAGATGTCCATAGCCTGATCTGTGGTTTGATGGAGAGAAGCTTGCTCCTACCCTGTTGATTCCACATGGACTACCACTCATCCATGATGAATTTGCAGGTGCAAAGACAAAAATCTTAAAAAAACCAGTGGCAGATGAGCGATTGTTGTAAAGGAATATCATAGTGGTAAAGTAATTATCTAAGTATATGGTTCTTTCTGGGGAAAAAAGTCCAAAACACTAATTTTGCATTATTTTTTATTATTAATTTTATTAAATCTTATCATTAATAATCTTTATAATTTTTAATTAAAAGTGCTTATAATGTGAGCAATTTTCAATAATATAAAAAATGTCATCAAGTTTTCCCACTTCCATTCGGCCAGTTTCAATTGAAATCTCATAAGTATATACAAAGACATGGAAACCTTCAATACATGCAATTTCATGTCAATCAGTTTAGCTTTTGAATAATTGCGACACAAACCACAAACAGACAAGTCCAAAAATGTGCACACACAGGCATAAATTGTGAAGTGAAATGTTTAGACGTGGTTGTTTCATTTTCATCATGTACTTCTTTGAAATGAACAGAAATGATATATACACTGTATATGGGCTTAATTTTCAGTTTTTACTTTTCAGATTTTATATATTTTCAATCTTTTAAAATGACCTGTTGGTCGAGTTTTTGGCCCAAAGCATTCACTTGAGATTAACTGGAATAGATATTAAACACATAGGCTTAATTTGTCTTTCTACATCTTTGATTGCATTTTTTCTTTCATTTATAACAAACGCGTTAGTGTATATTTTAGTCTAAAGCATTCATTTAAAGTGACTTTGTAAGTCTAAAAATTAAATAGATAAAATGAATTAAAAAAGTGAAGAGAAATAGATGAAATTTGATACATAAAAGGTTATTTTCTTTAAAACATATTTTTAAATAATTTTGCATGTGAGCACTAAAAATATAAAGACTAAATGAAATATAAATTGGAATATTCCAGATACGTATTGCTTACCTATGAGGTCCGCTTCTGGAAACAAAGCACATTTCATACATGTCGATGTTCTGTCCTTCAGTCCGTTGTAGAGAACATAAAAACACTCACTACAAAACACACTAAAATTAGGTAGAAACGGAAGATCTTAAACTTTGGACATCAAATCACCAACTAAAAACTATTCATTATGCTCGAAATTTTTCGCCTAACACTTTGGGCATCTTTGGGAGCTTGACGATGTTCCCACCGATGTTCATGGATCACCTATCACCATTGGAGTGTGATACTCCGACACTGAATTTCGTCAGAGACACTGACAAAGATACGACGCTAAAAACCTTGCTGGCGCCATCTATGTGTTCAACCTTTATTTAATTGTAAAAGATTGCCGATACGTTCCTTATCTTCGTATTTTCTTTTTCTGTGTTATTATCTCTTCTTTTATGCTGATATTTCAGGTGCTGTTCGGTTTCCTGCATAATTAAATCTTTCCAATGACTGGATAACGTATTGGGGTTCTTATGATTACATACCCTCTTCTTATTTTTATAGATTAAAATAGACTCCTCCATTCTCAGATGTCCCTCTGATCTATTATTCCTTTTTAACATCTTAATCTCTTCGAATTTTGGGTATGTTTGGTTATCCAAACAGAATTGTACTAAGGCAGTTTTGGCTTCTATTTTTTGCCAGTTCGATATATGTTGTTTAAGCCTTTTTTTTTTATTATATAGGAACTACTAAGAACAAATTAAAAAAAAAAAAAAAAGGCTTAAACAACATATTTCGAACCGGTAAAAAAAAAAAAAAAAAGAAGCCAAAACTGCCTTAGCGCAATCCTGTTTGGATAACCAAACATACCCACAATTTGAAAAGATTAAAATGTTAAAAAGGAATAATAGATCAGAGGGACATCTGATAATGGAGGAGTCTATTTTAATCTATAAAAATAAGTAGAGGATATGTAATCATAATGACCCCAATATGTTATCCAGTCATTGGAAAGATTTAATTAGGCAGGAAACCGAACAACACCCAAAAAATCGGCATAAAAGAAGAGGTAATAACAAATAAAAAAGAAAATATGATGATAAGGATCATATCGGCGATCTTTAACAATTGAATAAAGGTTGAACACATAGATGGTGCCCGCAAGGTTTTTAGAGTCGTATCTCTGACAGTGTCTCTGACGAAAGGCAGTATCACAGTATTGCACTCCAATGGTGATAGGTGACCCACGAACATCGGTGGGGACATCGCCAAGCTCCCGAAGATGCCCAAAGTGTTAGGCGAAAAATTTCGAGCATAATGAATGGTTTTTAGTTGGTGATCTGATGTCAAAAGTTTAAGATCTTCCGTTTCTACCTAATTTTAGTGTGTTTTGTAGTGAGTGTTTTTGTGTTCTCTACAACAGACTGAAGGACAAAACATCGACGAGGACCAAACAACGTGTATGAAATGTGCTTTGTTTCCAGAAGCGGACCTCATAGGTAAGCAATACATATCTGGAATATTCCAATTTGTAATGAAATAATGCTCGTAAAACTGAACAGTAGCATTATCTGGCCTATGTTTTAAGTCTAGATATGAACTGCAATTGCGAATTAAATGAAATAGGGATAGATTGGGAACAAAACAGAAACTAAACAGCACAAAAGCTAAATGAACTGGTTTTACAGATGCATTCCATTCTGGCAAAACTGTACGAAATGAGGAAAAATCTTCTGTATCTATCAGCATTAAATAACTATGCTATCGACACCAATACTAACATATGAATTTTGGATAGTAATTTTGAACCTTAAATTTAATTTTACTCTTACATGCAAATAAGTAGAGAGGTATGCATCTGCATCTTGTCTTATATAGCACTGTCATGCAGATTTTCTGTGTCAAAATATTTTAAAGAGCTGCATACTGTTCTCAATTTACTTCAATTACTAGTTCTGTACTGACATTTAGATTGGGAGCAATGAAACCTTTTGCAACTGAGGAATGTTTTCTTGCATTGGTGAACTTTTCTTAAATAAATACAGAAATTGTTTTAGCAGTGTAAAAGAAATTAACATATAAAATGCAACCAATAAGTTCTCAGCCGTATAAGTTGAGAACTTATATTTCTCAACTTATTACAATTTTAGAAGCTTTCTAGTTTGTTCCTAAAATTTTCTACAAAGAAAATTGTCAAACTACTTTTCAGTAAAAATTCAATTTGCAGAAGAAAATGTGAAATTTTTATTTATTCTTCACCAAGTTTGGTTGAAATACACAATACTGACAAAAGTCGCCAGACACCTAGCAGGGTTCATACTCATTTTTAAGAACTAAAATTTAGCTTTTTAAGGACTTTTTAAGCACTATTCAAACAATTTTAAGGACTGTCAGAATTTACATACATACACACATACATACATACATATCACTAAGCTGTTCTCTGAGATCCAGAGGTTAGCTCCAAAAAGAAATACAAACTACCAGATATTTTTACTTACTGTTGTCGTATCAAACTTCTCCCTTTACAGCGATCTTGACATACAACTCGGGCTTCATTGATATCCATTACACGCCATACACAAGATCTTTTATACTTCATACTCATAATCTTTTTCTCTTGCAGACATTCCTGGGTCTGATCCACCCATGTCTTCCTGGGTCTTATCCACCCATATCATCCTTGGCCTTCCTATGCCTTTCCTTCCTGCCACTTGGTCTAAAAATATTTTCTTAGTAAGCATCTCATCACTCATTCTTTCAACATGGCCAAACCACCGAAGCATATTAGTCTCCACTTGCCAACAACATTTTGCTTCACATCACACAACTGCAAAACATCTTCATTCTTCATACAATCAGACCATGTCTTGCCACAAAACCCCATGTAAGTAACGCATTTCTCCAGCACACAAACAACTACTATGTTTCTTTTGTAGTACCGAGGTTTCACTACCATAAATCAGAGTAGGAACAATTACACTTTCATACACAGCCATGCGGGACTCTCTAGAGAACCCATTATTCCTGTGAAAACCTTCCAGAGCAGCTATGACTTTCAATGAAGAATTCACTCGCCTACTAATTTCACCATCCAATTTGTTCTCTCTGTCAAACATGCATCCTAAATACACAAACCCACTCACCTGGTCAATCACTGTGCCATTTAGACTTACATTACATTCAGTTCTACCAGTTCCCCTCTCAAAGACCATAACTTTGGTTTTTCCCTCATTTATACTCAGTTTGAATTTTATGCCAACTTCGTACATCCAGGACAACATACTCTGCAAATCACT
This sequence comes from Macrothele yani, assembly GCA_039090855.1. Lineage (NCBI taxonomy): Eukaryota > Metazoa > Arthropoda > Arachnida > Araneae > Macrothelidae > Macrothele > Macrothele yani. The sequence goes on along the minus strand of CM077001.1, from coordinate 69,843,872 downwards.
TTTGCTCTCTGCCAACAGAACACTGTCATCAGCATACAGCAATCTGAACATACGGATATGACCAAGACAAAAACCAGTATTATCTATTTTTGCATCACGCATCCATAAATATATTAAACAACCTTTATCTGACTCCTACAGCAATAGAAAACCATTTTGATAAAACACCATTCACTCATCCCCAAGCTCTACTACCAGCATACATGGCTTTTACACTATTAAGTAGATTCCCAGTAACACCAAATTCATTCAGTACCTTCCACAAAAGTGTCCTATTTACTCGGTCGTAAGCTTTCTCTAAATCTATGAAGGCAGCAAAAACTTTCTTACCAACAACCAGATACTTTTCAATCATCACGCGTAATGCAAAAATTTGGTTAGTGCAGCCTTTACCAGGCATAAAACCACTCTGAACATCCAACACTTTCTCTAATGTAAGACCCCGTACTTTTTCAATAACAACCTTACCAAACACTTTCCCTGGCACACTTAGTAGGCTAATACCACGATACTTCTTGCATTCAGTCTGATCACCTTTTTCCTTATACAAGGGAACAATAAGAGCATCCTGCGAATCCCGAGGTGCCATTCTTAACTCCCAGCACAACTGGCAAATTTCAGTTAACCAGTCAATTACTGAGTCACCACCATATTTCAACATCTCGGCAGTTATGCCATCATCTTCCGGAGCCTTACCATTCAGAAGAGATTTTAGAGCTTTACACACTTCTTCTCCTGCGATCGTTCCTGTGCTTCCATCCCTCACTGTGACATCATCTGCATCTGTCTCAGAATCTTCTTTGCTTTCCTGATCTAATAACACCCAGAAATATTCACCCCATCTTTCACTTAACTCATTGGGCTTCCATATCATTTCCCTGATCTTATTCTTCACACAACTTTTGTTTCCCCTATTTTTCTTGAAGCTCATGTACTTCCAGAAAGACTTCCTATCTTTCCAAAAAGCCAATTCATGCCTTTCCACCTTCTTCTTCCAAACTTTTGCCTTACTCTGGCAAACCAGCTTGGCAGCTTCACGCTTCTTACAGCAATATTCATCCACAGAAACTCTACCTTGCAACATCCCCAAATAGGCTTCTTTCTTTCTCTTTATATATCATCATCATTGTCAACCATTATCAATCTACTGCTGGACAAAGTCTCCCCAAGTTTCTTCCACAATTGTCTGTCTTGTGCATTGTCTGTCACTTGCATACTTTCAAATTTCATCCACCCATATCCCATGTGGTCTTTTTCTGGGTCCTTTACTGTCTCTTGGAATCTAGTCTAAAATTTCAGCTGTCCATCGATGGTCCGTCTTTCTGGCAATATGTCCAGCCCATTGCCATTTCAGGGATTTTACTCTGATCATGATGTCTTCCACTCTTGTCATTTTCCTGATCCACGGGTTCCTCTTCTAATCTCTCCTGGTTACACCAAGCATGTAAATCTCCATGCTTCTTTGAGTTGTCTGCAGTCTTTGTATGTCTCTTTTAGTTAAGGTCCACATCTCTGCACCATATGTAAGCACTGGAAGGATGCATTGATCAAACACTTTTCTTTTAAGACATAATGGCATATTGCTCTTGAAAAAAACATACCGTTTCTTCCAAAAGATCTCCAGGCAAGTTTTACACGCCGATTAATTTCTACATCAATGTGACGCTCACTTGATATCTGCTGTCCAAGATAAACGTAGGTATAGGTTATCTCCAGTTTTTCTCCATCAATCAATAAATCTTCATTCATTGTAAAAGCATTGTACATCAGTTTTGTCTTTTGAAAGTTCATTTTTCATCCCACTTCTTTACTCTTGTAAGAAAGTTCCTGGATCATATTCTGCAGCTCTGATGGGGGTAGTTGCAAAAATGACTATGTCAACAGTAAAACGAAGGTGAGTTAGATAATCTCCATTAATCTTTATCCCTTTGTTTTCCCAGTTCGGTGATTGAAAGACATTTTCCAATGTGGCATTAAAGAGTTTGGGAGATACAGTGTCACCTTGTCTCACTCCCTTTCCAATTTTTATGGGTGCTGTATTCACAAATAGCCAAATCTTTGATCTTGCATAGATGTTATTAATAATATTAAAGTATGCATCTTCAATACCGCAGGGCTTCCAAGTAATTGTAACTGCTGATGGTTTCACCGAATCAAAGGCTTTTTCATAATCGATAAAAGCCACGCATAATGGAAGTTCATATTCTCTCGCTCTTTCAATTAGTTCTCTCAGTACGTGGATATGATCTATAGTGCTGTAGCCACTCCTGAATCCAGCTTGTTCTCTCGGTTGAGCAATGTGCAGTGTCATCTTCAAGCAGTGTGAAAGAACTTAGTGAAAATTTTATAAACCACTGATAGGAGGCTGATAAGTCTGTAGTTCTTGGGATCCTCAATGTCACCTTTTTTATGTAGCAGGATCATTGTAGCATTGTTCTAATCCTCAGGAATCTTCCCTTCATTAAGGCATCGAGTGAAAACTTGGGGGTGTACTGTTTCAATTTCTCCATTTGCTTCTTGTATGATGTCTATGGTAATTCCATCTTCTACTGGAGCTTTTCCCCATTTCATGTTCTTGATTGCATGTGCAACTTCTGTTGGGAGGACTGGAAGAACTTTGGTACCTTTTGTAATCCTTTCATATAATTTGGAGTAGAAATCTTTCACTCTTGTCAAAATTTCACTTCTATTTCTTGTAACAGAACCATCTTTATTTTTCAGAGCCATAATCTGTTTTCTTCCCTTACTCAGATGTCCTTTTGCTCTCTTAAGGCTTTGGTTGTTTTCGATTGCTTTTCTCACAAGTTCACAGTTGAATTTTCTTATATCTTCAGTGATACTTTTTGTACCATCTTGCATAGCTCTATATATTCCACTTTGGAAGTCACATCCCCTTTAGTTATCCTCATCTCTCTTCTTTTTTGCATCAGAGTTTTGTGTTTTCCTGATAATTTGTTCGTATGCAACTTGTTCTTAGTGCCAGCTATTTTTGTTGCTGTTTCCAAGAGCCTTGGTTAGTTTTCTTTTAACTACAGAGATGTCCACCTCTTCTGATGTTAGACCTTCTAGAGCAGAGAATCTGTTCCTCAGTTCCAATTTGAAGGTATTATGATGTTTTTTAAGGTTGGTAATGTCAATACACTTTGTTTTATGAGCTTGCCACTCTCGAGTTTAGCATTGAGGTGCATGTTACATCTTACCATTCTAGGGTCACTACCCGTGTTGAACTTGTTTAGCACACTGCAGTCTTACATGACAAATTTCTTGTTACACATAATAAAATCAATTTCACTTGTCAATCCATTGGAATGCCTCCATGTCCATTTCCTTTGCAGCTTTTTCTATAAAGGACAATTTATTGTACTAGTACAAACCCACATAATGATGTGCAAGTCCACCTTTGCTTTCACAACTGAAGTAAACCACCAGTTCCATACCACAACATTGTTGTGGCATGGAATCTACAACTGTTGGAAATGTTCTGGTGGTATTTTGGCCAATAATTCCAGGACAGCAGAGACAGTAAAGTGATGAAAGTTGCCAGCTGTGGGTGTCAGGCTCTAATGCATTGCTCAACCAGAATCAGGTATATGCTAACAGGCTCTATTTCTTTTAATACTACATATACTGTCAGATTCACCCAAATCTGCATAAAAAAACTCAGCTACAGATCCCCTTGTTGTAAAATCAAATCTTACTGTCATTTAACTTCTTCATAAAGACAGATATCCTCTTGTTTCTCCAAAAGTTTATCAAATCCTACTGTCATTTAACTTCTTCATAAAGACAAATATCCTCTTGCTTCTCCAGAAGTTTATGTGCCATTCCAATATTGTCTGTAAATGGGAACATGCTTTACTTATAAACAGCTCTTATCAAAATGTCAACAAAAAAATTGGACACAAAACTGATGCAGAGGTGCCAACATCTGAAGGAAGTTATCAGTAGCCTATAGTTTTTCTGTAGTGAAGTCAAGTTCCTGCATTAAAATTTGCAGGTTAGCATGTGTATTTCCCAGAGTACACTGCTACATTTTTAGCAACATTTTAATCTGGATGGGGGACAATACTTGAATAAATTTTGCAACATACCTAAACACCCTTAAAAAAAAAAAAAAAAAAAAACTGAGTAAATACACAAAAAATACATACTATTTCAGCTCCACCTTTTAATAAATATGTTATGTCATAAGTGTGTGATGCCACACACTTATGGTTATTTCTCCTGCTTTTACAGTGAAAATACCGACCGCAATCATCTTTTCCTCCGTGTGCAATCATCAGCACACAGGGAACAAACCCTACGGTTTTCAAATACCCAAGACGTTTTTAGACACAGAAATTCTTGCGAATAACTCTCTTCGAATTTTTGACAACTTTTTTGCTTTTTAGATCCAAGAATATTAGTAGAGGCAGGTGGCCATTTACTCGACGCTATTGCAAGTAAATTCTAACGCGACAAACACGATGGGAGCAAAAACCAACAATGCACAGAACAATTAACTATGAAAGGTTTCATAGCTTTATTATGCGGATAAATAGAAAATAAACACTAAATGCTTATGATACGAAAAAACTAATCAAAAAGATATTTTAAATTGCATAAATAAATCAATTCTGAATAAAAAAAGATAAATAAAAAAAGGCAATGCAAATAAAATAAATTATAATAAAAATGCATGCAATGTTTGATTAGCACAATATAAGTTTTCTGCTAAGATGCGGGGAGATAAAATGTCACAACTTAATGTACAAGTGAGTAATGAAAATAAAATCATCAAATAAAAAACAAAAGAATTAAAACTGGAATTAAAAGATTCCCAACAAAGAATGATCTGGGGAAAACATTAATCTTTAAAACAAGCTATTAAGAAAGAAAGAAAGTTCCTGTGAATCTGACAAGATAAAAAAACAAGAAAGATGACACTGAATTTCCGTATGTAATAAGCACATCTTTTGAATCCATTCTGATGTGAATTAAATTTATCGAAGCTATTCAAAATCAATGGAACCAATTCCAACAATCGATAAAACATCCAGAAATAGAAACATCTACTTAGTTTCACCAGTGGCTAAAAAGCATGTTACGAAAATTAACAAATGGTGAACAAAAAGTTTCTCATACTACAAGGAAGGTAACAGAGACAAAGAGATTTTCCAATCAAACAGTTAAAAGAAGAAATATAAAAAAGGAAACACTATATAAGTTTACACCTGCTAACAGAATAATTTTGCATAGCGAAAAAGTTGAAAATAGGCAAAAATTATTCTTCATGTTGCGTTTGATATTTACGCAGCTAGTGAGAAATCTTGGCATTACTTAAAGACGATAATGCTCCACATCTCTGTTGTAGCGAATGGCATACAGTGAAGAAGAAATTTTTCAATAGCGTTTTCAGAAGTGGCAATACAGCTGCAAACTGAAGTACAGAAACACCACCTACCGACAGAACTGTGAACTACAAAATTCCTCATATACTAGCCTTGAGTGTTCTGCAAGGTAAATGGCATCCGGTGTTGAAAAAATTATTTTAAATCACACATGCAAAAACAGTGATATTGAGAAAAACAGAATTAGCATATGCGCCCCTAGCGGCGAAATTGTGCACTATTTTGGAAAGAAAATACACACACAGTTTGCATAGTCAATAGTAACTGACCGAAGAAAGAAGTTTTTCAATTGAGTTTTTAATAGTGCTGTTCATGGATTTCCGATTTTTGGATATCCAGATATTTTAGTATCCAAAAACCGGATTTTTAGCATTCAAATAATTCAAAACTCCGGATATCCGGATTTTGAACTTCGGAAGTGCTGTTCACGAATTTCCAGATATTATACTATCTGAAAACCGGATTTTAGCATTCAAATAGTTTGAACTGCAGATATCCGGATTTCGAACTTCAGATATCCGGACTCAGAATACCGAATATTCAGACCTCAACAACATAGTTCTATCTGGCCATGATAGACCGCATGCCTCAGGTTGCTGAAACCTTAATGCAGCAGTTTGTGAACGTGCGTTTTTTGCTGCACAATGTCCATTTAATTAGACAAAGTGATCTTTCGTGACATTGATATTGTACTAAGTAAAGGGATAATAAATAAAATTGCAGTGCTTTATCCTGTAACAAACTCATGTGGCAATCCGGATTTTGGATTTATGATATTTCGAAATCCGAAATTCAAAATATCTGGTTTTTGACAGCACTAGTCGGATATCCGAATTTTGTAATTCAGATTTTGGATTCATGCAGCAATCTTGATTTCGGATTTATAATATTTCGGATATTTTGAAATCCGAAATCCAGATTTCAAAATATCTGGTTTTTGACAGCGATTTTTAGTCCTGCAGATGTTGCTGTAAATGGAAACGTGAACTAACACTTTCTGGTGGTAGACTTGTGAGCTACGAAAAATTAAAAATTATATGAGAACATTTTTTCCATAGAAACGCTCTCCAACAAAGAAAGAATTTTTCAAATCGGACTCTTAGAAGCAGATATATTGACAAAAATTAAATATGCTTTTATGCACCCTGGCGGGAAAACCATGCATTATTTTAAGAAGAAAGTATTCTCAAAAAGTCTTTTTTGATGCGAGTGGTATCAGTCAACGAAAGAATTTTTTTAATCGAGTTTTCAGGAGCTCAGATTTTGCTATATCAGATGCAGAAATTAACACTAACGCCCCCTGGTGGCTAAACCATTCTTTATCAAATATTAGAAATTATAGGCAAAGCATTTCCTATCAGCAGCTGTATCCGGGGCAGAAAAAAGTTTTGTAATTGGAATTTTAAAAGCAGAGATACTGGAGAAAATGCGATTTACTTTAATGCCCCTAGCGGAAAGTCTATGTATAACTTGAAAATTTTGAAATTATATAAGAACATTTTACACTGGAAACACTATCTAGCAAAGAAGGAAATTTTCAAATCTGACACTTAGAAGCACAGATATTGCCAGAAATAGGATATACGTCTACGCACCCGGCAGAGAAACCATACATGATTTTAAGAAGAAAATATTTTCAAATATTTATCGGCATTTTCTCAATCAAGATTTCAGAAGCTCAGATTTTGATGGAAATTATCTACGAAGCAGAAATGAATGCCTATGTCCCCTGGTGGCCAAACCATATTTTATAAAAAAATTTAAAATTACAATCAAAACATTTCCCACCGGGAGCTGTATCCGGTGCATGAAGAATTTTTCAAATCGGAGTTTTAGAAGCAGAGATATTGGGGAAAGCGCAATTTACCTTTACTTCCCCTAGCAGAAAGTCAATGAATTACTTAAAAATTTTGAAATTATAGGAAAAACATGTTGCACCAGAAACTCTATCGTACAAAAAGGAAATTTTTCAAATTGAATAATTAGAAGAAGAGATATTGACAAAAATAAGATATATATCTATGCCACCTGGTGGAGAAACCATGCATTATTTTAAAAAAGAAATATTTTGAAATGGTTTCTTGACATCAGTAGTATCAGTAGTAACAATGAAAAACAAGTAGAACATACAGAAAGTCAGAAAAAAAAATACACCCTAAAAATAAGGTTTCACAGAACATACTAACTAGGATGTAAGAGAATAAAAAATTATTTTAATATAATATTTTACACTACTGCATTACATTTTTTTAAAAATGATTGCATACCAAATTTTGAAAATATAAAAACTCTAAAATGCACCAGAAATGAGAGCAAATTACACTTGAGGGAGGCAGTACATGTTGAGAAAACTACCATTGTAACACCAATAATGTCATAAACATACCATGCCCCTGGAAGAAAATTAATACAGGAAGAAAAAATAAAGGAAACGAGAAAGCAAATTAGTTGAAATGAAAAAAGAAGGTGCCAAATAAGAAAAGTGGAAGATATGAACTAACCAATTCGGAAGCGACAACAAGAGCACGACAGGGAGGCTGAGGAAGAACATATCCAGTTATACATTGTTAGACAATCGCAAGGTTGGCAAGCAGATTTTTATAGATTTTAATTAAACCCCTTCCCCCATATTTTTAACTAGAGTATTTTAAAACTGTATTTTAGCAAGAAAGAACAACAATGATCAACTCTTGAAACTCTGGAAAGGAATGGAAATGGCCTTGGAAATACAATGATTAATCTTAGAACTGCAGTAAACTAAGGTGATAAACCTGGGAACTCTGGAAAGGCAAAAAATAAAACAAAGTGCAAAACAGCATGGCAGCATTTTAATATATTGTCCGAGTATAAATACTCGTGTTTTAATTTACTGTTTTACACATTAATGTCGGTTTTAATCGTCAAGAATCAAAGTTGTACTTCATCATCAAAGTGCAAAACAGCATGGCAGCATTTTAATATATTGTCAGAGTATAAATACTCGTGGTTTAATTTACTGTTTTACACGTTAATGTCGGTTTTAATCGTCAAGAATCAAAGTTGTACTTCATCATTTCCAGAAATTTTGTGATAAACATAAGTTTGATGTTATTATTTACTGTCCTTTGGTAATAGGCTTAACAGTTATGGTTCTCGATGTCATTGAGGTTAAGTGTTTCCTTTCAGCCACAGAACAGTTAATGGTTACTTGATGAAATCTAGGAATGTGAAGCATTGGTGTCTTCTTCTTAACATATTATTTCTCATAGCAGTTTCAGCTTTTGATGTATAAGCCTTCTTCAGTGAGTTTTTTGTGCTATCATTTTAGTACTTGATGTTATTAGGCGCTTAGCTGCAGCCTTAATGACGATGTTTTTTCTTAGTTTTTTTAATGTAAGTCGCATTTTAACCCCCACCCCCAAAAAAACATGAAACATTTTCAGGGCAGCAAGACCTTAGGCCCACCTCTTAAATACGACCCTGGTTTGATGTATAACGTAAGGGCTACGGTTTTGGGGGAATTCATACAAATGTGGAGGTCTTCAATTTTATAACATCCGTAAAACGTTTTATGCCGAAAAACTATATAATATAGATAAAAAATTAAAAGTTTATATTAATTTAGATTTTATTGTTATAATTGTTTATCTGTAGCATGTTCAAATGACGTCATCACGTCCTGTTTTACAAAAGCGCAATACGTTTTTTGATCTGACCAAAAAATGCATATCCAGATATTTTGCCGCTGTTGTCAAAAAAATAAAAAATAAAAAATAAATAAATAAATAAATAAAAAAAATTAAAAAATGGTTCCGACATCTCTCACACTGGTGTATCGAGCTTGTAGATATATAGTGTCACCATCTATCGCTCTTTATTGCCATTAAAGTATTTTTTTGTGGATAAATCTTTTCATAATTTTACTTTCTGTTACCCTTTTTTGTTTTTTTGCTTGCTGTATGAGGAATTTCCATGCAAAGGGCAATTCAACAGGAGTGTTATTGTTGTAATTATTTTCACACATTTTCTCAATTAAAACTGCTTCTGTGGTCAAAAGTTTTTTATGTGTGTCATGTGTTGTTACGATTTTGGATTCATGCCAGCATGTGATAGCATTGTTTTGTACACAGTGTTGTATTAAAGCAGTCTTTTCTTCCTTTTTGTTCCCGTTTTTGAGGTGCTTGTGTAGGGGAATTTGGAAACGTCTTTTTGTGCTACCTATGTATAGGAGATCTGCTTGGTTATTTTCTGCTTTTCTGGTGGGAATGGCGTATACACCTGCTGAGTTTAAAATCGATTTTTTGCTATTGTTGGTTAGCAGTTGTGATATATCATAGTTTGATTCAGCTAGCTCTAAATTGTTTTTGTTGCATTCTTTTCTAAGGATGTTGTTAATAGGTTGTATTGTCGGTAATTTGCCCCAGTACTGTCTTTTTTTTTTTTTTTTTTTTGGTTGTTCCAGTAGATTTTTTAGTGGTTCTGATCTCTCTATACATTGAGTTGATCAGTTTCTTGTTGTATCCAAATTATTGTGCAATGTTGATAATCCATTCTATTTCTTTAAGTTCAGCAGCCTTGTTAGAAGAGTGAGAGATAGCTCTTCGTATAAAGAAACAAAAAGCAACTGTTTTATGTTTCCATGAGTGGTTGGAGTCCTAGGGAATGATTGTAGGAATATACGTAGATTTTCTGTAAACAGAATATTCTAACTTTTGGTGGGTTTTAATTAAAAAAATATCTAAAAAATGGAGTTGGTTATTTTCTTCTTTTTCAATGGTGATTTTTATACTTTTGTAATAGTTGTTGAACTTATCCATAAAAGAGGTTAACTTGGATTCAGAATGCTGCCAAAGTAATAAGATGTCATCAACATATCTAGAGTACAATAGAGGAATGCCATTGCTTGGTCTGAGTAAATTATTTTCAAGGTCTTGTAATACAACTTTGGCTAATAAACTAGATAGTGGAGAACCCGTAGGAGTGCCAAATTGCTGTTTATATATCACATTGTTGAAAGTGAAAAAGTTGTTATTGTTGATGAATTCTAATGCTTTTATGATGCTGATTCTTTCCTTATCATTAATTAATTCAGAGGTTAGCTTTTTGTTGATCAGCTCAATTGCCTTATCCACTGGAGTGTTGGGATAAAGAGAAATGACATCTAGGCTGTACATAAGGAAATTAGTGTTGTTAATCTTTTTTACGCTTTCCAACCGTAGGTTGAAGAAGCGTATATGCTCCAGCTTTTTCCGTCCGTCTGTCGGCACGATAACTCATGTAAAAATGGTTCGATTTCGATGAAATTTTAGTATGTGGTAGGGGCCCACCAGGGAACGAACCCTATTGAAAATGGGTGAAGCGGGGTCAAAGGTCAGGCAGGGCATAAGAGCGGGATTTATTCCATTGCTCTTATGCGTCATAACTTGCGTAAAAATGGTTCCATTTCGATGAAATTTTGGTATGTGGTAAGGAACCACCTGGGAACGAAACCAATTGAAAATGGGTGGAATGGGGTCAAAGGTCAGGACATAAAAGCGGGATCCATTTCATTGCCTTTATGCGTCATAACATGCGTAAATATGGTTCGATTTCGATGAAATTTTAGTATGTAATAGGGAACCACTGGGCATGAACCCTATTGAAAATGGGCGAATGGGGTCAAAGGTCAGGCAGGGCATTCTTTTTTTTTTTTTTTTTTTTTGATTGGAGGTTTAACGACCACCGTGAGCAACTCAATGGGCTATAAGCAGTCGCCCGTCCCTAATTTAGGGTCACTGGTTCCAGGGAAGGGAGAGAGCCAGTGCCGTAAGACAAACACAACATCCATGCCTAACCGGGATTCAAACCCAGACCCCTTACGGACGAATGATCAGAGGCCAGCGCCTTAGACCACTGAGCCACCGGGGCGGCCAAGCAGGGCATAAAAGCGGTATTTATTCCATTGCCTTTATGCATCATAACTTGCGTAAAAATGGTTCGATTTCGATGAAATTTTAATATTTGGTAAGGAACCACATGGGGACGAACCCTATTCAAAATGGGCGAAATGGGGTCAAAGGTCAGGGCATAAAGGTGGAATCCATTCCACTGCCTTTATGCGTCATAACATGCGTAAATATGGTTCGATTTCGATGAAATTTTAGTATGTGGTAGGAAACCACCTGGGCACGAACCTTATTGAAAATGGGCGAAATGGGGTCAAAGGTCAGGCAGGACATAAGAGCGGGATTTGTTTCATTGCCCTTATGCGTCATAACTTGCATAAAAATGGTTCGATTTCGATGAAATTTTAGTATGTGGTAGAGCCACTGGGGACGAACCCTATTGAAAATGGGCGAAATGGGGTCAAAGGTCAGGACACTGGAGTGGGGTCCATTTCATTGCCCTTGTGCATCATACCTTACCAAAAAATGTTTCAATTGCGACAAAATGTTATCATGTTGTTCCGGAGTTGTAGTGAACCGGTTCTGTTGAATATCAACGAAATGGAGTCAAAGGTCATTGCACAATAGAAAGATTTATTCCACAGCCATTATTCTCATAACTTGCGTAAAACTGCTTCTATTGCGATAAAACTTTTGTATGTTATTCTTGAGGTGTACTGAACCGGTTCTGTTGAATATCATCGAAATGGGGTCAAAGGTCAGGACACAGGAGCGAGATTTATTCCACAGCCATTATCCTCATAACTTGAGTAATACGTAATTTCTGGTATGTTGGAAAGCGTATCATAATTAATGCATTGCATGATTTTACTAACTTGTTTAATTTATCTATAACTTTTGTTGAGTTATCGACATTGAAAGGGTGGTTATAGTAGAAAGGCTTCAGAAATTGGAAAAGGGCTTTCTCTAAGTTGATGATCAAGAATCAAAGTTGTACTTCATCATTTCCAGAAATTTTGTGATAAACATAAGTTTGATGTTATTATTTACTGTCCTTTGGTAATAGGCTGAACAGTTATAGTTCTCGATATAATTGAGGTTAAGTGTTTCTTTTTGGCCAAAGAACAGTGAATGGTTGCCTTGATGAAATCCAGGAATGTGAAGCATTGGCACCGTCTTCTTAACGTATTATTTTTCATACCAGTTTCAGCTTTTGATGTATAAGCCTTCTTCAATGAGTTTTTTGTGCTATCGTTTTATTACTTGATGTTATTAGGTGCTTAGCTGCGCCATAATGACGATGTTTTTTCTTACTTTTGTTGCCGTCTATGTTTGAATGTCTCTTCTCGTGTTAGATATATAGCATCGCCACTATCGTTCTTTATTTTCATTAAAGTATTTTTTGTGGATAAATCTTTTCATGATTCTTTTACTTTCTGTTATCCTTTGTTGTTTTTGTTTTTTCTTTTGCTTTATGAGGAATTTCCATGCAAAGGGCAATTCAAAAGGAGTGTTATTGTTGTTTCTGTGGCAAATTTTTTTTATGTGTGTTTTTGACCGCAGAAGCAGTTTTAATTGAGAAAATGCGTGAAAATAATTGCAACAATAACATTCATGTTGAATTGTCCTTTGCATGGAAATTCCTCATAGAGCAACAGAAAAAACAAAAACAACAAAGGGTAACAGAAAGTAAAAGAATTATGAAAAGATTTATCCACAAAAAATACTTTAATGACAATAAAGAACGAAAGTGGCGATGCTATATATCTAACACAAAGAGAGACATTCTAACGTAGACAGCAACAAAACTAAGAAAAAACATCGTCATTAAGGCTGCAGCTAAGCACCTAATAACATCAAGTACTAAAGTGATAGCACAAAAAAACTGATTGTGAAGGCTTATACATCAAAAGCTGAAACTGGTATCAGAAATAATACGTTAAGATGATGATGTCAATGCTTCACATTCCTGGATTTAATCAAGGCAACCATTCACTGTTCTTTGGCTAAAAAGAAACGCTTAACCTCACTGATATCGAGAACCATAACTGTTAAGCCTGTTGCCAAAGGACTGTAAATAATAACATCAAACTTATGTTTATCACAAAATTTCTGGAAATAAAGTACAACTTTGATTCTTGACGATTAAAACTGACATTAACGTGTGAAACAGTAAATTAAACCATGAGTATTTATACTCTGACAATATATTAAAACGTTATGATAATCTCATAATCCAAAACAACAGCATTGAGTCATTAATAACTATGGAGCATGGCAGCATTTTATTAAAAATTAAATAAATAAATTTTACTACAATATTTTAACCTCACCATAGAAAAGTACTCAATAATTATTTAGAACCTGTGTCACAGACAGAAAAATCCCCTGTAACCAGTTCCGGATATATTAAAAAAAAAAAATCCCACATATGTCAACAGAAAATATAATAAAAGAAAACCTTTTAAAGATATTATTCACAAGAGTATAATAAAAATAGAATGGATAATACTTGAGCCCATGCATGTAGAATTTCAACATATTTGAAAAGTATAAAAAAAAAAAAAGAAAAAAAAAAGTATTAGAAACATTATTTTTAAAACATCAGTGTCAGATGTTTACATGGGTACAAAAAAAAAAAAAAAAAAAAAAAGCATTTATATGTTAAAAGATCTATGTAAATTTGGCACTTATGACAAAAGTTGTTTTCATTCAAACTTTTTACAGCATGTTTGGTGTGCATGTTTGCTGCTGTAACTTGGTCTTGAACTGAGAGAAAAATAAAAATTGAGAGAGTACCCTGGTATTATTTGTAGATATTTTATGTTATGCATCTTTTGCATGACAAGGTCTTTGTGGGTGTGAAATAAAACGCGTGATTCAAGAGTGTATATATTTATTTATTTACGTACAACACATTGCATTTATTTGCCTCACTCACGACTACACCCAGCCACAGTCTGGTACATGCTAAGCGGAATTAAATCATAACAACAAACAATAAGGATTACTAATTTCTGAAATTGAGTGGTATTTAGGTAGGTTGATTAATGAATGTTATTGTTGTAAAACCAATGAAAAAAGATATGTGTCATAAAACTAAATATTTACTAAACTATGGTGGCAGCAACAGTAAGTATTTCCAATATTATTCAGATATAGACGAAAGTAAGAAACAACCCTAACGCTAATTAAATGCGATGTACTTATGAAAGTCCAACAGTGTCTGCACAAGTTAAAATCTGACCTCAAGATAGAAAGAGAAGTTGAATCACAAGTGTGTTAGTGAAGGGGATTGGTAACTTTTGGTCTAGGAGCAGGGTCGGCAACACTGCCACCAATTGCCACAAGTGGCAAATTCGCCTTGAAAGCATGGCAAATTTGAGTTTGCCAGCTCCCACAGTAAAGCAAACTTTTTCCTGACAGTGTGTGCTGGTTGTAACTTCACATTTTCTGCATATCACGGAGAGCATTCCACTTTCTGAATGAGTCATTGACACCACACTGCCATCCAGTCACTTACGTTATAAGTATAAAAGGTATAATTATGCCCTAAGAAATGTTATTAAGCATGCAAAAGTTGCTTATTACAACTGCGCTATTTCAGATGCAAGAAATAACTCCTATCAAAAATGGAAAATAAGCAAATCTGATATGAACATATGATTCTGTGCTGCTGAAACTCTGTTGATGTTACGAGGAAATTCTGGTTATTTTATTGTTGATTCAAAATCAGTGGCTAATGAATTCTATTTCATTAACATAGGTCATGATTTATCATCTCAGCAAAGCTTACCCACAAACTCTACAGCTTATGATTCTTTATCCAAAATTAAGGAAGTTCCTTTTTCAATGTTTCTACGCCCTGTGGATGATACTGAAATTTATAATATTACCACTTCCTTGCTCCTAAAACAAAGCTCCGGTTCAGACAATATCAATAGCAGAGCATAAAAGACTCAGTCTCGATTTTGGTACCACTTATAACATTTATTATTAATCTGAGTTTTCATTCAGATCATTTTCCTGACAGTCTGAAAATCACTCAGGTTATTCCTCTTTTTAAAAAAGGAGAAAGGGAATCTACCTGTAATTACAGATCAATATATTTGTTATCTATTTTGAGTACAATTTTTGAAAAGGCTACTCATAGCATAATGGTTGATTTTTTACACAACCATGGTATGCTCTCTTTGGATCAGTTCAGTTTCCAAAGAAACAGATCTACTGAAATGGCTGTTATTAAGTTGTCAAACTTCATTTCCGAGGCACTAGATGAGAGTTGTACTATTTGTGTTTTTATTGATTTTCAAAAAGCTTTTGACATAGTTTATCATAATATTGTGTCACATAAATTAACCAAATGTGATTTTCATGGCAAAATACTATCCCTCTTAATGAGCTACCTCCCTAATCGCAAACAGCATGTCTCTGTAAATAATATAAACTCTGATTTACTCAATATTTCATATGGAGTGCCTCAAGGTTTGGTATTAGGACAGTTACTGTTCATGTTTTATATTAATGACCTTCCTATGAGTCTACAATCAACTCATGCTACGTTATACGCTGAAGACACTGTCATTTTTCAAAAATGTCATAATTTGCATAAGCTGTAGGTAATGGTCAATAATGATCTATCAAATGTATCTGATTGGTTATGCTCTAACAAATTTTCACTTAATATTTTAAAAACCAATTCTATATATTTCTGAAATGTTCATAAAAAAGATGACGTAAATAGCTTTCGAGTCATGAATAATAATCTCCCACTTCAAATTGCAAACAAAGTTCAGTATCTAGGCATTTGGTTTGATGAATTCTTTAACTGGAATACTCATGTTCAGTTTGTTTTACAAAAGTTTCCTTAGACCTATAGCAGGGAATACACCAAAGGGTGTCCGCAGGGCTCTTGCTCGGGCCCCTTGTGGTGGAATGTGGTTGCAGATACCACACTTGCGCTTTCTCTGGAAGACGGGGTGCAGCTGCAAGCCTACGCAGATGACCTCATGCTAATAGTGTCAGCATCTGGTAGGATTGAGCGGAAGGTACACACCGCTCTCTCACAGCTAAATAGTTGGAGCAAGGAGTGTAAGCTCTGCTTCGCTCCCGAAAAGACGACACTAATGCTAATAGCAAAGAAGGGGGAACTGGTCACTCCACCAAAGTGTCGCTTCAATGGGCATACTATTAAAGCGGTGAGAGAGATGCGGTACTTAGGGGTCATCCTTGACACCAGATTGTCAGGGCTACCGCATCTTCGCTTCTTGAAGGACAGATGCACCAGCATTCTAAATAAGATCAACGGAATGCGGCTGCCTGTGACAGCCAAAAAGGTGCTCTATAAGGGAGGGGTGGAGCGCATATTAACATATGCGTGTCCCGCCTGGTGGTCAGATACGGTCAGGATGAGAAATGGTATTAACCAAATTCAGCGCAGGGCGCTATTGGGCATGACCAGGTGCTTCCGAACGACCTCCACAGCAGCGCTCCAAGTGCTGGCTGGGTGCGAACCGGCGGACCTGGTCGTAGCGAGGGAAGCAGCAATGCAGACCCTCCGCTACGGGGAAGATGTTTCCTTCCTGGGACACCAGTATCGGTCGTCCGAGGTGGAACTTCTGAGAATGGACTGGACTTGCCACCCAGCCAACGAGCTTTGTCTGAGTTGGGATAAAGCCCCCCCCCACACACAGGTCAGGGGAAGGAGCTGTACACGGACGGTTCTAAAATAGGAAGTAGTGTCGGCGCAGGTTTCTGCGTGATCTCGGATGGCAACGAGATGCACGCGGAACGAATGAAACTCTCGCCCAATTCCTCTGTGTTTCAAGCAGAGTTATTGGCGATCAGAGAAGCACTGCGTTGGGTGCTTGCTATGAACGGTGAAGGGGCCTATAGCATACACTCTGACAGCCAAGCGGCCCTGAAAGCGCTTGGCCAATTCGGGAGTAAGACTCCCCTTGTCAGAGAGATAAAAGTGCTATACAAATCAATGGAGAGTAGGAGGGTTACCTTCCACTGGATCCGAAGTCATGTCGGTACAGTTGGAAATGAACGCGCAGACCAGCTAGCGAAGGAAGCTACTGGTAAAGAGGAGATAGATTTTCAGATGCGAACGCCGCTGCAAAGTGTGCGGACGCAACTGAAATCAGCCACATTGGTGGAGTGACAGCAGAGATGGGATGAAGGGGATACGGGTAGAAGGACATACCGTATCTTCCCCCGAATCTCGATAAGGCGCATTGAGAGTAATAGCTTCCTCAACCAAGTACTAACCGGGCACGGAGTGTCGCCGGAGTACTTCCGCAGATTTGCGGTTAGGGAGCGAGTGTGCATGTGTGGTGCCCAGACTGCAGATGTCGCACACATGATTCTAGAATGTGCTTCTCTGGCAGGGAAGAGAGCAACGTTAGTGCCAGAATTGGCAAAGACGAGGGACCTCTCGATCCTGCTCGCGTACCCAAGGGCGCGACAGGGGCTCATCGAGATGGTCAAGTACCTCAAAGAGGAACAGGCGGTCTACCTAATAGAGGGGTGACCGAAGAAGAACGAAGAAGAAGGATGAAGAAAGAAGAAAAGAACAGGAATGAAGAACCGAAGAAGGGAAACAGATGACTCGAGCCCAGAGTCGTCACCACAGAACCTACCCTAGTCCTGTGGTAATGTAAATATTTTCAATGTGAGAGGGCCCATTGAGCAAAGGACTTGTTTCCTAAGCGGAGATGGGTTCCTCAGTGTAAATAATCCATGTTTGTAACCTGTTTGTTTGAATAAAGGGCAGATGCCCCAAACAGTTCGCGCCAGCAATTATTCTCCCAGTCAGGGGTAGAGAAAAAATTTCTAGTCCCTGCCCAAATGGCACGCACACCCGGGTCATGAAGGAGAGGTGGGAAGTGCCGGCAACCGGGGGTAGCAGCGCACTGCAGGTCCACGGACCGATCCTGTCCGGATGGAGGAATGTCGGATCCAGGCAGGATTACTTGCAACGCCGTCACCAAAAATCTTTTGAGAGAGTTCTCCTAACCCTGTGGAGTCCGCATTTGGACGGTACAGGATAATGGTCATCGGCTAGTCGTTACAAGCTCTGCCCCGTTGTCGTCGGGCCGGTCCTACCACTCACCATGAGTGGTTCAAGTGCAGAGCACACTGAGCAGACACCATCCTGCTCGGGTCTTCAGACCCATTCTCCGGGGGATAGAGACCCGAAGAACCGTGAGAGTACAGGCACGGAGGAATTTCTTGGGCTGTTCCACGAGCTTAACACGCTGATGGACGGCCCGACTACTAGAATCTCACACAACGTGAGAGGGTTGTTACGACTCGTTCTAGACCAGATGCTCAGCTTCGTAACAAAACAGTCGCTGCAACTGGAAAACCTCAAAGAGCAACTATTGGAAAGAGAATGAAGTGCGCCCGTCGATGAGAAGCCTACCTATACTAAGGTTGCCGGGAGAAGGCAAGCTCCCGCAGCACCGAAGAAAGTTAAGCCGACCCACCCAGTGATCCTCTATCCGAAGATTGCGGGCAAAACGTCAGAGGAGGTGAAGGTCATGGCGAAAGAAGTCATTGACCCATGGAGCATGGACATAGGAATTAAAGGTGTGAAAAAAGTGGCAAACGGAGGGGTTCTGATCGAATGCACCAAGGCGGAAGGGGTGAAGTCACTTGAGAACACATTTGAGGAAAACCCGCAACTGAGCGAGACGTTTGTACTAAAAAAACCAGCGAGGAGATTTCCCAGAGTAATAGTTTATGGAATTGACTCAGACGACCAACAACAGATTGTTGATGGGATCGCGATGCAGAATGAGATCCAGGACCATGACAGCTGCAGATTACTCTTCCCAATCAAAGGGAAGTCGGGGAAAAAACACTGGGTGTTTGAGTTCGCACCAGCGGACTTTCGCACTTTAGTGAAAAAAGGGAAAGTCAACATACGCTGGCAGATCTACTCCTGCAAAGAATACTTGTGGGAAACCCGTTGCTTCAAATGCAACGGGTTTGGTCATCACCGAGAGAAGTGCAAAGCAGCGTCTGAAACCTGTGCTCGGTGTGGCCAGGAGGGACACAGGCAGCAGACCTGCAAAAACGAAGCTAATTGCCCCAACTGCCGAAGTGCAAACGAGAAGTTCCGCCTCAAACTCGACACCGCCCACTCCAGTACAGATCCAGACTGTCCTAGTCTGAAGAAGGAGCACGAGAGAATCCGTTCCAGAACGGATTACGGCTGAAGAACAAGCGACGAGGGAAAAAGATGGGACTGCGATCCCAAGAAGAAATGTAAGACGTTGAATGTGCGTCCAATGTGCTTGTGTTTTAACAATTCGAGAGTTTCTAAAATGTCAATGTGTGTATCTATGTATTGTGTCTGTAATAAAAAGACTTCGGCTCAAAAAAGTTCGAGTGGCGAACCAATCTCCCAGAGGTCCCTCAATAGACACACAGTCCATCGTGTGCGACCTTCCCAGTTCGCACCCCCGTCGGTGTGTCCGAATCTGCGGCTCTTAGACGGGAATTGGTAGCGCAACACTCACCGACGGTGAACGTGAATAAAGAGGCCTATCTATCCTTGCAGAGTCCGCAACAGGACGGAGCAAGCAGATGACTCAGTACGTATTACATTTTCACATGACTGTAAGTTTTAAATATGTGCAATAAAATAATTGCAATCCAATACCCTCCCCCTACACAAACTCTCTCTCTCTCTCTCTCTCTCTCTCTCTCTCACACACACACACACCCTTTCCCAACACATTGTTTAATTTCTGCCTTCAGTTTGAGTCTAGAACCGACCCTGAATAGGTGGCATCTAATAACACACATTTTTAAGCGTACATTTGTGTCTGTCCCATGTGTACGATTTTTCCATTTTTCTCTGCTTTATACAAAAATACTTATTTTTTAACATGTTTCCAGTTTCTCCTCGAGAGATGGATAAGTGGGTTTTTCATAAATGAAGTGAACCCACAGCAGGTGATAGTGCTGAGGTGAGTGAAGCAGATGAACTCATTGATTCAGAACCTAGTAGCAAAAGGACAAAAACATGAGCATGGAAGAGCATGAACCAAAAATTTCAAGAAATCTGGGATCTAAAAGTTGTAGTGATGCAAGTAAAGGAAAAGCCATTGTACCCCCTGTACAAAAAAAAAAAAAAAAGGTTTCAGTGAGAATAAGGCAGAGAATTTGAAGAAGCACTTTCAAAATAGGCAAAGTGAATTCAACAATAAATTTCCAGTTGATGGCCATAGGCATGTCAGTGGAATTGCCCATTTGAAATCACAGTTTCAAAATCAGAAGTTCAGCCAGAAGGAGTTTCTTTCATCAAATCAGCTGGTGAAGTTAGCTACTTATAAAGCTGCCTGGATTTTGGCTTGGAAAAGGAAACCATTTTCTGATGCTGAGCTGGTAAAAGACATTCTGATCACAGTAATGGAAACTCTGTTGAACAACTATGATTTGAAGGTGAAGAATGATGTCCTCCAAAAAGTGCAGAATTTGCATTTAAGCCACAGGAGAGTTGTTTGCAGAGTGCTGGAATTATCGAAAAACATTGAAAAGCAACTGCTGGAACGATTGAAAGACAGTTTGTGTTTTTTCCTAGTGCTGGACAAGTCAACCAATTTTACTCACATGGTGCAATGGGTTCAGTTTGTGCTTCCCGATCTTACAAATTTTGACGAAATCCTTGTACTTTGTGGGCTGTGAGGACAAACTTGTAAAACTGATATACCCAAAAAAGAATTTTTGAAACTTTAAATAAATAAATAAAGTGACCTGGATCTGATAAAGCTAGCTTCTATTACATTATCAGGTAACCAAGAAAGTTCTGTTGTTTTTTGGTAGAGATCACTGCAGTAGCCGATTTTATCGCAAATGAATTTGCATAGTTAATTTTTTTGGGTGCATAGTTAATTTTTTTTGGGTGCATAGTTAATTTTTTTGGGTGCATAGTAAAATTCGAATATGAGTCTTTCATTCAGGAAAGTTTCGCTGCATTTGATTTGGTTTTCAGTGAATTACGACAGATTTGAAATGTCTGTTAAACCTAACATTATTCACACGTGTTTGCTTTATGAATTCAAGCTTGGCACAAATGCTGCAGAGGCATGTTATAAAATATGTATTGCATCTGGAAGCAATGCTGTAACAAATGGTACCACACAAAGGTGGTATAAAAAAAATTCTTTCTGGTCAAGAATCGCTGGAAGATGCACCACGCTCTGGAAGACCTTCCGTCATTAATGACAAAGATTTCAAAATTGCTGTTGAAAATGATTCTGCCTTAACGCGTCAAGAACTATCAAAATGTTCCACATAAGTGATGAAACCATCTGTATGCATCTCATCAACTTGGGAAGGTGTTGAAGCTCAGTAAGTGGGCCCCACAAGATTTGTCAGTGAGCAATAAACTTCAAAGGTTTACCATCTGCTCTTCACTTATCCTCCGCCATAAAAATGAACCATTTTTGGATTTCTTGTTAACGTGTGATGAAAAATGGATCCAGTACTCCAGCAACAAGTGGACACATCATTGCTTCCATCCAAGAAGCTCATGCTTTGTGTATGATGGACTTTGGCCGGTATTGTGCACCACAAGTTTCTTCCCAAATCCCACACAATTATGGCTAAGGTCTATATTTGTCAACTCAAACATGTGCAGGATTTGTCAACTCAAACATGTGATTCACAAACAGCTAGCACTGGTGAAGAGAAAAAAAGTGAGGTTCTTGCAGGACAATGCCAAACTACAAACAGTGAAAGTTACCCACAATATAAGAGCTGCCAACTTTTCAAAATCAAAATCCAGGACATCAACTTGTGTTCAACAGCACATGCATTTACAATTTATGAATAATAAATTATATGGTTTCCTTATTTTTTTATTACAGTTAATTTCTTAATACAAATAAAGAAATATTTATAAAAAAATAATTATTTAAGTATAAAATAAGATTAATAAATTTTGTTAATGAGTTTCATTTTTAGAGAGTGCTATGGTTGTTGTAGATTTGGTCTTTCTTAGAAATTTATCAACATACTTCTGGGAAAAACATGAACCACTCATATTAGAATTTGACACTGAAATGGCTTGTAGGGTACAATATTTCACTTAGTTATGGTGAATACCTCTATAACACGACCTCGATTCCAACGCATAAGCAACACTCTAGTTGAGACAGAAACTTTTACTAAATACACAATATTTACAATTAAAATATTAATATAAAATTAATATTTACAATTAAATATTAATAAAATTATATATTATAGGTTTCTTAATTTTTTTACAGTTAATTTCTTAATACAAATAAAGAAATATTTATAAAAATTATTGTTAAAATTGAAATACATTTAAAAAATTATTAAAATTTTTAATTGTAAATATTGTGTATTTTAGTAAAAGTTTCTGACTCTACCTAGAGTGTTGCTTATGGTGAGAAGAATTGGCAGTGAAACACATAACACACAAAACATCAGAAGAATTCTTGATATCCTCATATCACGCTTAAGTTAAGTTAAAAATTATAAATGGTGGGGCATTTCGGTAGCGAGTTCTACCTTCATCAGTCAAGGAATGAAACACGTAGTATAAGCATCAGTTGTTGCCAGATTTCAATATCGCTTTCCGAATGATAGGGATGTTAAAAGGTGCGTCTGTATTGCAGGTTGTAGGGGAAGGTAGATTTCAATGCTTTCGCGGTACCTCCATTCAGCAATCAGAAACAGAAATAATAACTTGCAAGACAACTTGTTTGGCTTAAAAGATTGAACAAAGTACGGGAATCGCAGTTCAGCTTGAGTGTTAGCAAACAAATAAACAGCCTCCCACTCCCATGAAGCTTGGCACAAGCGCCGTGGATGTGATGTCATAAACCATTACTTCAACGTTCCAAGCAACCGACTGTCTTGCTACTATCATGGGGCTCATGACCTTGGTGCTTGAAGTGCCGTGGATTAACAAAAAGATTTGTCTCTATTTGTTACCAACTTACACAGCTAGCGTTGATGCTGGAGAAAAATGACGTCTTATATCATTATTGACAAAAAAAAAAAATACCATGCATAATAAATAAATAAAAGAAGAAAATAAGAAAGCCACAAAACCAAATTTTTTGTAGAAAAATCAGATTTCTGGAAAATATTTTCGAAATTGGACAGAATCCGGGTAAACCGGGACACTTGGCAGCTCTGCAATACAATTGGTGCTTTAGAATGGGAATATTGTCTCATCTTCCTTACCCTTTCCCCAAGTGATTATCATGTTTTTCACGATCTGGACAACCACATGCAAAAGAGACAGCCGCCCCGGTGGCGCAGTGGTCTAAGCGATGGCCTCTGATCATTTGTCCGAAAGGGGTCCGGGTTTGAATCCCGGTGAGGCATGGATGTTGTGTTTGTCTTACAGCACTGGCTCTCTCCCTTCCCTGGAACCAGTGACCCTAAATTAGGGACGGGCGACTGCTTATAGCCCATTGAGTTGCTCACAGTGGTCGTTAAACCTTCAATCAAAAAAAAAAAAAAAGAGAATTTAGAAATGAAGTAGAGATAAAAATCGGAGGTGGCCAGGTTTTTTGATTTTTAAGACAAGATATTTTACAAAAACGGTATACATGAGCTTATATCTTGTTGGGAAAAGGTTGTCGAATGTGATGGTGCCTATTTTGACGAGTAAAATAATTTTTGAAATAATTCTATAAGTTTTTTTAATTTTCTTACGAAAAGGCGACAGAACTTTTTTGGTTACCTGACACAGATGGTGCACCTGCAATGGTTGGAAGTAAATCATGATTTGTTTCTCATTTGAAGCAGCATTTGAGTGAGAATGGTGTGAAAAACATGATGCTCTCCTTCCTTTGCATTCTGTATCAAGAGGATTTGTGTGCTTAGATACTCGGAAGTGACACACTGTAAACTTTTATGGACATGGATGTTAAAATCATGAAGCACATCTGAAGTGGAAGTTCACTCATCCATTGACAGTTTGTTGAGGCCTTCAAAAAAATAATGCAGTGACTGTGATTTGAGGATCTGATTGATTATGCAAATGTGAGATGGTTGAGCACAAGAAAAAACCTTCCTCAAATTCGAGATTTTCTTGTTGAGAAATATCAGATAGAAAAATTTTCCGACACTGAGAAATCTTCATGTCAGCGTGATTTACTTTTTCTGTGTGATATCATAGCTCACTTAATTAAATGAATTAAACATGAAGCTGCAGGGAAAGAGCATGGTAATATGTGAGCTGGCACAGCATATTCAAGAAGTCGAGTAAAAACTGAACCTCATTCTGGTACAAACGCAGAAAGACAATTTGACCCATTTTGCAAACCTGACTATATTTCTAGGAAAAACAAGGACTTTAGTTAACTTAATGTGAAACAGTAACTCTACATCTTAAAGATTCTGCAGCAAAAAAGCAAGAAAAGTGGATTTAAAATTATTTTTTTTATCAGTATTTTGTAAAGCAATGGTTTAGCAATAAAATATTTAATTAAAAGCAAACTTTAAGTATTTTGGAATGCAACAGTTAAATAATAAAATTACATTAATACAATTTTTTTATTTACTTATACGCTAGAGAGAGGCACTGCATCCCTTGCCTGAGGGCGGCAGAACTTTTAGGGACGGGCCTGACAATGATTCCTTACCTAACTTTGGTATTGAGATAAATTTTTCTCCTTTTTTCAACAGCTCTTACTTTGAGATATCTGTTTAATTAAAGTACTAGTAAAGTTTTATTATACAGAAGCAGTCTAATCCATATCATACATTCATGAAATGAACACAGCAGGAGATATTTTGCAATTCCCAGTTGTAAATTCCCATAAGTTCAATTAGTTTAATTGCCAGGTGACCTGGCAAGAATACCCTGTGTGCTGCTACATTCCTTGTAAACTCAGAGGATCATATTGTTACTATTATTATTATTATTTTAGAGGTATATATATATATATATATATATATATATATATAATGGGCAATAATTTGCTAAAAGACAATAGCAGCAAAAATGGGTAATAATTTACTAAAAAAATTCAACAAAATTTGGACATTGGTATAAAACATAGGGTTTGTACACTTTTACAGAAAATAAATTCCAGGACTTTCCCAAGAGTCCATAAAAAAAATTCCAGGAGCCCAAACTTTTGCTAGAATAACAGTGCTTTGTTATCTATATTGTAAACTGTGGTGAAGTTTACAACTTCTTTTTTTTTTTTTTTTTTGTGTGTGTGTGTTTCAAGGTTTATTGACTACCATGTGTAACTCTGGGTGCTATAAGCATTCGTGCACCTCTAATTTAAGGCCACTTATTGCAGAGAAGGCACAGAGCCAGTGCCATTAGACAAATACACCACCCATACCTCATATGGTCGAAATCAGACCAATCTCGGGTGAATGGTCAGAGGAATTGCATCAGACCATTTGGCCACTGGGGCAGCACTACACATTTAGAATACATCGACTGAAAGCAGAAAAGATATATACACATTAGTAGAGATCGAACATTCTGATTCATTAAAACCTTAAACATGCTTCCTTGCATTTCTGAAACAAGCAAAATAAAATACATGCATGATACTGATAATTTTCTTCCCTGTAACCAATATTTTTTTACAGTGCCTACATATCAGAGTGCAGGCACTGAGCTAAAGTGAAAGACTCCAAAGCATTCATGAGCATGAATCATGTAAACCTTGATAATGCCATTGTGCTTCACCAAGCTTCACTGGTTTTAGTTTTTTTCTTTTTTTATCCACTTTGATACAAAACTAAAAGGCAGGATATTTCATACTCTGGAATTCAAGAAACTAGAAACAAGAACCTGAAAAGCTCAAATGCAAACCCTTTGGGGGAACCAGGAATTTAAAAAAAAAACATTACAAGAAAGGTGACATCGAATTTTTGGTTGTAATGAGCATGTCTTTTGAATCCATTCTGATGCAAATTAAATTTATCAAATTTATTCAAAGTCAATGGAACCAGTTAGGAAAACAATCAATCGGTTTCAACAATTCATAAAACATCCAGAAATAGATATATCTGCTTAGTTCCACCAGCAAATTAAAAAGCATGTCACGAAAGTCAACAAATGGCGCACAAAAGTTTCTCATAGCACAAGAAGAGTATCAAAGACAAAAAGATTTTTAAATCAAACAGTTAAAAGAAGAAATATACGAGAGAAGTAAACATTATATAACTCTGTGACTTCTAGCAGAAGAATTTTGCATAATGGAAAAGTTGAAAATAGGCAAAAAATATTCTACATGGAAAAAGGACTTTTCAAATACACATTGTGTACATCTCCCGGAAGCAGAAAGAGCAAGAAAAAGGTTTCGACTTTTACGCCCCATAGCAGTAAATCTGTGCATTACTTAAAGAGGATAATGCTCCACATCTCTAGTGCAGCAAATGGCATACAGTAAAGAAGAAATTTCTCAATAGTGTTTTTCGAAGAGGTGATACAGCTACAAACTGAAGTACACAAGTGCTACATACTGACAGAACTATAAACTACAAAATTCATCATACACTAGCCTAAAGTGTTCTACAAGATAAATGGCATCCGATGTTGAAATAATTTTTTAAATTGCACATGTAGAAGCAGAGATATTGAGATTAAGAATTTGCACCTCCCAGCAGTGAAATCTATATATTGATTTTATTAGGTTTTTTTCTGTCAGAATTATTTTGAGAGAATGACAGAACGTAAAAATATGGTTGAGGTATCAAAATAAAAGTCTTACCATGTAGATGTGCCAGTCGAAGAGAAAAATGAGATTGGGGCAACGGTTCAGGCATTGTGGGGCGGCAAAGTTCCCATGTAAAGTCTATAAGAGAAGTGTGCGGTTGATTGAAACAACTCTTGCAAAACACGCGCTGTTAAAGGCGGAAGCATGGAGGGACTGAGATAGTCCAAAGTCTTCTCTTTTCTGAGCGAACCATTGCGCAAAACAATGGTCCATTCACCTCCATACGCTGATTCATGTAGTCATGGAAATGCTAGCATGCGATCGTGTCGAAGTTCTTCACATCAGAACAGCAAAGACTCTCAAAGACCTGCTTGCGTAATGCTGTTGGACTGTGTGACATATATATATATACAATTTAATATTCATTCGATCGAGTTTATTCATGTAGGTAAGACATTTCCCATTATGTAAAGATGTAAATAAACATTCCTTTGACCATTGTTAGTGAAAATATTTAGAAAGTACATATCGAGTTGTGCCATCTATATACACTGAAGAGCAATTGAATTAGAGACAGCTGGCATTATGCAAATGTGGAGCTGTGGGCGTCCCTGTAAACGCAAACAACATGACATATGCAGCGATCCGACAATATAAAGAGTGAAGCGATGGGAATCAGTAAGAGTCGGACGCAGTATGGGTAAGACGAAGAATCTAAGCGCATTTGATCGTGGGCAAATTGTCGGGGCACGACGAATGGGTCACTTTCTCTCGAAAGTCGTGCAGGCACTTGGATTTTTACGAGCCACAGTGTCACGGGTGCACCGTGAGTACATCGAATCTGGTAAAACCATCCCTGCAAGGGCCAACTGCCGTGGATGAGTAGGGTCATTGTCGGCTAGCTCGCATTGTAGCAGCCGATAGGCGGGCCATAGTGCAAGAAATCACTCGGCAATTTAACGCTGGTGCACAAAAACATGTAAGCAGCCACACCATCCAGAACCATCTCCTCGCTATGGGGTACAGGAGCCATCGTCCTGCAAGGGTACTGCTGCTGACCGCACATCACAGGGTGCAAAGATTAGCATGGGTGCGGGAACATAGCCACTGGACCCTAGACATGTGGGAAAATGTTGCCTGGACTGATGAGTCGAGATTCACGTTGGTACATGCGGATGGCAGGATACGAGTACGACGCAAACCATATGAAACGATGGATCCTTCTTGCCAGCAGGGTACTCTTCAAGCTGGTGGGGGTGGCATTCTAGTCTGGGGATTGTTTACGTGGACAGAAATGGGACCCCTGGTACGTGTGACATGGTCCCTCACAGGTCAACGTTACCGGGATATCCTGGACGACCATTTGCTCCTGTTTGTGCATCTTCAACATCCCACTGGGGACCTCATCCTGCAACAAGACAATGCACCATGCCATCGATCCCAAATTGTATCCGAATGGTTGGATGAACACTCCACCGACGTGACCTTGCTTCCTTGGCAAGCTAGGTCACCTGACCTCAATCCGATCGAGCACATCTGGGATGCCATCGAGAGAGATGACCTCCCTCCATCAAATCTTCGTGAACTGTGGGAGCTTGTTCAGTGGTCGTGAATCCGTATGGCTTCCCAATGCTTCCAGTGTATTGTCGAGTCCCTGCCAAGACGAATCCCCGCCATCATTAGGGCGAAAGGTGGTGCTACACGTTACTAGACAGGTATCTCTAATTCAATTGCTCTTCAGTGTATTAATTCTATAAGGTTTTTTACTGTGAGACCTATTTTGTGAGAATGGCTGAACGCAAAAATATGGTTGAGGTATCAAAATAAAGGTTTTACTGTGTAGATGTGCCAGTCGAAGAGAAAACTGAGATTGGAGCAACAGTTCGGGTGTTGTGGAGCAGCAAAGTTCCCATGTAAAGTCTGTGGGAGAAGTGTGCGGCCCTTATTTACATCAGGGGATCAGCTCAGTGTCAGGCTTGGTGTGTGCATGCTGTTCTATGATTAGCCCTAAAGTAAGTAAATACTTTATTACATACTTACCCTTAACAAAACGCCTCTACCGCAAAATAAATAAATAAATAAATAAATAAAAATTAACGAAAACTTAAGAGCCTTACTGGAAGGCATGAGCATATAGCATGAGAAAATTACTACTACTTTCAATAAGTTCTGGAACTTTTTGAATATTTGCCAAATTTCAGTGAATTACGTCATTACCCGCTGAGCAAGCAAAGAGCATCATGTGACCGACCACCCAGAACCGATTTGATTCCGATACAACACGTACAGCATACGCACATAGTTCATGATTACAGGCATTTGAGGCTCTCCATCATGAGGACAACGATGTCGAATTTTGAACAGCGTTCAAGAGTAAAATTTTGTGTTCTGCTTGGAAAATCTTTCGCCGAGACTTTTCAAATAATTAAGTCAGCGTACGGTGAGAGTATAATGAGTCGAACTAGAGTTTATGAGTGGCATCAACGATTCCAAAACGGATGACAGTATCGAGGATGATCAGAGGTCAGGAAGACCTTCAACATCCACGACAGATGAACAAATTGCCATTGTCAAAGAAATTGCGAAAAATGATCGAAAAACTGTTGCAGCTATTGCAAAAGTTGCCGGCACCTCAGTTGGAAGTTACCATGGCATTTCTAACCTCAACGTCCTCATCGTGGGGTGGTGGAAACAGGTGGATTAGGTGCTGTGATTCACAGTAGCTGCTCTCTTTGGAGCGTCCGAAACATGCTGGCTAACTGAGGCTCTGGTCTACCTAAGCCAAGGTGTGAGATATCGTGCTGAGGGCTAAATGGTACTGAGTTAGTAAAATATTGGGATCATTAATTATCCCTTCAGGGCACCAGACAAAACCCTGTCGTAATTAGCTTTCCACCCAGGATCGGAGGATTACCGGGTGGTGACCTTTTATTTTCCTCCAGTTTCGTGGGACCAAATATGGAAACTTTTTTGGCTACAACAAACCCTGGGTTAGGGTCTGACTTAGTCAGTACCCAACTTAAAAATAGCAGCATCTTCCCAGCCAAGGCCGAGATCTGTTGATCCTGAGGTGAGGCCCAGTTGCTCTGGGAACACCTCTCAGGCTAAGGTGGGGGAAGTTGTTTCGCAAAAGCAAACAAGACGTCTGGAGGCAGCAGGTAATACCGGGTTGCCAAAAGAGTCTGTGGTTGCTAGTGAGGCTGGTAACAGCAAGGAAGGGTTGCGACTTAGCAAGACTGCTAAGTGCAACGTCAGAAGGAAGCTAGCAAGGTAGATGAAGGGTCAAACTAACAAGGAGTCGAGTTCAGTGGGACCCACATTTGTAGATACTTCTCCACCGGTGGTGGACAAGAAAGGCATGAGGCAGAGATCTGTTCTTTCTACCCCTTCTCCAGATGTGAGGAAGCCGACCAAAAGGAGTAGGGACGAGTCTCGCCCCAGCACTTATGTTGAGGCTGTCTCCACTGTTAGGATGGCCATCGTGAAGGAAAACTTCCCGAATGAGTGGCTTGATGACATTGAGGTTGGGACAATTAGGCAGGAGCTTTTTTTTTTCCTTTTGATTGGAGGTTTAACGACACCGTGAGCAACTTAATGGGCTATAAGCAGTCGCCCGTCCCTAATTTTTGGTCACTGGTTCCAGGGAAGGGAGAGAGCCAGTGCCGTAAGACAAACACTACATCCATGCCTCATCGGGATTCGAACCCGGACCCCTTACGGACGAATGATCAGAGGCCATCGCGTAGACCACTGTGTCACCGGGGCGGCGAGGAGCTTTTGAGGCAGGTGGATGGTTGTCAAGTAGGAGAGCCTCTACTGCGCATCAAGAGCTTTTCCCTGAACTCTGGAGCTCTTGTTTACCTTTGTGAGAACGAGGGAACAGGGCAATGGCTAACATCAGCCTTTGAAAAAAATGATAAGGTTTTGAGGGGCACTGGGCTCAAAGTGATGAGGGCCAGTGATCTTCCGAAACCGATCAAGGTTGCCTTTAGGACAAGGGATATTTGGACCAAGGATCCAAATGTCCTCTGCAGGAGGTTGTGTGCGTCAGGTGGATTTTCCAGGTAGACAGGGAATTGGCTAAAGCCATTGCTGAAGCCAGGTTCACTGCCTACACTGGGGTCGATGAGGGTCAAATTAAAGTACTAC
Source organism: Macrothele yani (assembly GCA_039090855.1). Taxonomy (NCBI): domain Eukaryota; kingdom Metazoa; phylum Arthropoda; class Arachnida; order Araneae; family Macrothelidae; genus Macrothele; species Macrothele yani. The sequence continues at coordinate 69,812,780 of CM077001.1, read as the reverse complement.
ATGGCCCTCAGGGCCCTAGCACTTCAAAGGAGGACACAGAAATGGAAGAGCCTCATTCTGCAATTGTGGAGCCAGAAACAACTACATTGTCTTCCCCTGGCCATGGTCTGAAAGCAGGGAAGGACTCAGGTCCAGTTGTGGGTGGGGGGAAGACTGAGGAGGTGGATGTGATCGGCTTGGGTGGTGTCCATGAAGGTGTGGAGCTGGCTTCCAGCACCCACTGGGTGCGTTCTGACCCAGCTGATCCTTCTACCACTTAGTCTCCATGCCTATCTCACAATGGAGAACTGCATGAAATGTATCCAGATCAATCTTCACCAGAGTCCGTCTGCATCTGCTGCTTTGTGCTGCAGAGGATGTTGATCTGGCTTTCATTCAAGAGCCATGGGTACATAATGGGAAGATCCTGGGCTTACAAGGAGCAGGCTTTATTGTCTTCTATAATACATCAAGTAGGAGACCAAGGATCTGTATACTGGTGAGCAAAAGACATCATGCTATGCCACTTCCTGAGTTTACCACAGGTGACACAATCGTGATTAAACTTTTTATGTCATCTGATGGTGGCAGAGAAGAGCTGTTTGCCGTCTCTGCATACTTACTATTTGATGAACCTGAACCACCTCCTTCCTTCTCAGGAGGTAAGAGACATTGTCCACTTCTGTGAGACAGGTGGAAGATGCCTCATCATCTGCTGTGATGCCAATGCTCACCATATCATGTGGGGGAGCAGTGACTGCAACAGACGAGGGGACAACCTTTTGGAATATTTGGTAAGTACTAAACTTTATATTCTTAATTGAGGCAATGAGTCCACTTTTATTGTTTCTAATAGCAGTGAAGTCATTGACCTCACCCTCTGTAGTGCTAACATGTTAGACCGCATTATTAAATGGCATGTAGTGAACCTTCATTGTCTGATCATAGATATATTTGATTTTCAGTTGCCGATGTAAGACAACAGCTGGTGCAAGTCAGAAATCCCAGAAGGACCAATTGGATTGGCTTCAGCGAAGATCTGGCGGCACATATTGGAGGCATGGAATTTAACATGCGCTCGGTGTTAGATCTCGAGTTAGCTGTTGACCAGTTACAACGGTCTATTCTCGAATCTTACCACCAAAACTGTCAGGCCAAGACTGCTAGCTTACCAAGGCAAGTTCTTTGGTGGAATAAACAGCTTAGCAGTCTTAGAGGCAAAACTAGAAGGCTTTTTAATAAAGCCAAACGTACTAGTGAGTGGACGGTATATAAGACTACCCTCACATAGTACAACAAAGCAATTAGAGAGGCAAAAAGAGCCTCTTGGAGAGATTTCTGTGGCAGTATTTCAGATACTCCCAGTACTGCCAGATTTATGAAAATCATGGCTAAGGACAATGCAAATTGCCTGAACACCACCAAATTGGTTGATGGGAGCTTCACAAAAAAACTGGTAAAGACACACTAACAGAAATGCTAGGTGTACACTTTCTAGATTCAAGTATAATTGACCCCACTGGCGTGCGCACAGCTGACCTTGAGCACTGACATGAAAAAAAGGAGGACTGGAGAATTGCCAGGGAGGTGGTCAATTATTCTAGGATTATGTGGTCCATTAATTCTTTTGAACCATTTAAATCACCTGGCTGTGATGGAATTGTTCCCATCTTGATGCAGCAAGGACTGGAGATAATTACTCCACTCTTGTGCAAAATTTACTGGGCCTGCCTTGCTCTTGGTACCAAGAGCTTGGAGACAGGCTAAGGTAATATTTATTCCCAAGCCAGGTAAGTCAAATTACCAAGAGGCAAAGGCCTTTAGACCTATTAGTCTAACATCTTTCTTCCTCAAGGCTCTTGAGAGGATGGTGGATAGAGGTAGTTTTACTCCCTAAATCCCTCTCAAAATTTCAGTTTGCCTATCAACAAGGCAAATCAACAAAAGCAGCTCTCCATGGCATTGCTTGTTGCCTGGAGAAGGCACTGGAATTTAAGGAGGTGGCATTAGCCACTTTCCTTGATATTGAAGGTGCCTTTAACAGGGTCTCTACGAAGACCATTGTGGTTGCTGTGGAAAGACATGGTGTTGATAGAACCTGTTGTCAATGGATAGGGGCCATGCTCACAAGCAGAACGGTCGTGGCCTCGCTACTCGGGGGTACTCTGTCGGTCTCCACCTGCCTGGGCTGCCCTCAGGGAGGAGTTTGCTCTCCCCTGTTGTGGTGCCTGGTGGTGGATGAACTGCTAGGGATCCTGGAGGGGTCTGGTTGCGGCTGTTTTGGCTATGCAGATGACGTGGCATAATTGTCAAGGGAAAATTCCTTAAAACAGTCTCGAGCGTAATGCAAAGAACACTGGGACTTGTTGAGGATTAGTGCAGGAAGGTTGGTCTATCAGTAAAATCTGACAAAACCACCCTTGTGTCTTTCACTAGAAAGAGGAATCTTGGAGACCTTGGAGATATTGCTCTCTTTGGGAAAACAGTTCCTCTCAATACACAGGTTAAGTATCTGGGAGTCATTTTGGATGAAGGCTTAACCTGGAAACAGCACCTAGATTACTGTATTGCCAGAGCAAAGAAAGTGTTCTGGTCATGTAGAGGTGCTATTGGCAAATCCTGGGGTCTCAACCCAAGGATCTTGCACTGCATATATACTATGGTCACCAGACTTATGGTCACTTATGGTTCAATGGTGTGGTGGCGCAGAGTTAACCTCTGCACAGTGCAGGCTAAACTTAACAAGTTACAAAGGCTGGCCTGCATAGTTATATCAGGAGCAATGAGAACTACTCCAACAGCTGCATTGGAGTTGCTTCTTGATATTCTGCCACTTCACCTTCATATTGAGGGTGAGGCCATTATGGGGGTATATAGATTATTATTTTTCTCTGGGTTGCAAGTTGTGTGTCAACACCCAAAGAAAATTACAAAAAAGAAGGATTTCTTTATAATTGATCTATCACAATAGAATATTTTTTTGTTTTGTTTTATGAAATGTTCGTCGCGCTAACGCGCTCTCCGTTTCAAATGGCGTGTAGGCTGTGGGGTCCGGACCGAAGAAACAGCCAGATAAGGCCAAGCCGTTGCAACGATCTCTCCACAGTATCCTAGCTGCTTTACGAGACTCAGTTCGCACATGCGCCCCATGTCTTCTATCCGGCTCACGTAAGTGCGAAAGCCAGCGAAGGCGTTGTATGCAGTTTCAACGCTTACATGCTTTGCTTGAGTTCAATTTGTATCTGTGTTCTGCGCGATTGTATTGTTGCTTGCGCAGTGAAGTTGGGGGTTCGGTTGTTTTAAGATTTAAGATGGATAGTGAAAGCGTAATAAAAAAGCTATTAAACAGTAGTTTTTCATCGCTCTCATACGCAGAAAAGAAACAAGTAATTGACAGTGGCCGACCATGTCCTAATCTCACAATATCAACACGTGTAAAAGGGAAAAATGGCGCTGGAAGAGGTTTTGAGAGGCTTTTTCGTGAAGAGCTCTACGAAATTTCAGACTGGCTTTGCGGATGTGATGTGGATAACAAATTTTACTGTTGGACATGCTTGTTGTTCTCAAATAAGAAAACTGTTTGGAATCATGAAGGATACGAGGACTTGAATCATTTGAATACTGCAGTGAAGAAACATAGTGAGTCTGAAATTAATCTTTCTAGTTTTTTTAAATTCAACAGATTTATTGCATCCCCTACTAGAATTGACATTCTTTTCGATTCCCAAAGAAGGGTTGAAATTGAGCTGCACAATGAAAAAGTTAAAAAGAACAGGGAAATATTGAAGAGGTTGATTAATGCCGTGTGCTATTTAGCGAAACAGGAACTAACATTCTGAGGTCATGAGGAAAATGAAGAATCTTTCAATAGGGGAAATTATATGGAGTTGCTTATTGCAAGTGCCAAGTTTGATTCCCAATTGAAAGAACATTCAGTGACTTCTACAGTTTTCCGTGGAACTTTGGCAAGCATTCAAAATGATTTAATAAATTCCGTTGCTAATGTCCTGAGAGATAAAATTTACTACGAAATTCAGAACACCGATTTTGTGGCCATTATGCTTGATGAAACATCAGATGTAAGCAATAAATCTCAGCTCTCAACTGTGTTGCGGTATTTTTCAGTCTCAGAAAAAAATCGTAGAACGATTTCTGGGATTTCTTGAGGTGAGCGCTGATAAAACTGCAGAAGCTCTGTTTAATCATGTGAATGAAATCGTGGACAGATATAAGTGTGGGGATAAATTAATTGCCCAGACGTACGATGGAGCGGCGGTGATGAGTGGCCATCTCAATGGACTTCAAGGCAGAGTTTTGGGAAAGTACCCTAAAGCTCTCTTCACGCATTGCTATGCTCATGTAATGAACTTGGTACTGCAACAGTCTCTAGAGTGCAACAAAGAGCTTAAAGTCTTCTTTAGCGGTCTTAAATCATTACCTCCTTTTTTCTCTCATTCTCCTAAAAGATTACACCAACTTTCTGCTTTCATGTCCAGAAAGCTACCATCATTAGCTCCTACCCATTGGAATTTTACCTCAAGACTTGTTCATACAGTCAATGAAAACAGAGAAGCATTGATAATGTTTTTTGAACATGTCAGTGAAAGTGGGGACTTCGACCATTTGACTGCAATGACAGCAAGAGGATTTGTTGGCTTTTTAAAGAACTTCAAAAACATATTTTTTATAAAGGTTCTATCTAATTTGCTTGCCTTTTCAGATGTATTATTCAGTATACTGCAGTCCACGAATGTTGACATTTTGTACTGCAGTACTAAAATAACTGAGTTTCAACAGCAAATGCAAAGCGAAAAGGAGAATTTTGAGCCATTGTGGTCTTGTATTCATGGTGAAGTAAGGAAAGAAGAAATGCGTCCAATAAAAAAACAGAGGTTGAACGATGAATCAGAGAAAGATTACTGCCGGAGACTTTACTTCGAAATAATTGATAATATTAGCAATCATATAACAATTAGATTCGCATCGTTTGAAAAGTTGCAGTACTTTGATTTGTTAAACCCAAAAAAATTGCCTACTTTAAGAAAAGAGAAAATTTTCCTCGCGATTTATTAAAAAAATTGCAGGAAATCTATGGCGATCTTTTTAATTTGAGCAAACTCCAGAATGAACTATATGTATGGTATTCTTCTAATGAAGGTTCAGACAAAACACCAATTCAAATTGTTGATTATTTATTGGAAATGAACCTAATGCATGGATTTACAGAAATATACAAATTGGCTCTGCTGATCGCAACAATTCCTTCCACAACATCATCCGTCGAGCGGTCGTTTTCGTCCTTGAAGCGGTTCCACACATTCTGCCGCGCCACACAAACCCAGACGCATGGATAATCTAAGCCTTATCTCCATTGAAAAAGAATTACTTTCTATGATGCGACAAGAGGATAAATCCAAATTCTATGAAGAAGTGATTCAGAAATTCCTGCAGAAAGAACGAAGAATGGAACTGGAATTCAAATGACCGTAATTAATCACTTTGTTTTGCTGAATTTTTATTATGTAATTCTTTCTACTTTATTTTCGTAAATACATATTTAAGTAGGTTAATGTTCTTAATTAGGTGCCTTCCTATTGCGTACGTAATGAACACTGTCTTTCTTGATTCAATTTTTTTCAGACTTTTTCTAACGTTACCCGTAAATTGCTCGGAGCAACATTGAAATATTTGTTGGAAGAAAAGACATGGGGTGGGGGTAGTGAGAATTAACACTTAACACATTATTCCATCTGTGTCAACGCCTTTAGTTCTGTGTCAGGAAACGCCACTGATTATACTGCAATGGCATGTGGAGACCCTCATTGTGGGTTGGCAGCCATATCAAGCCTATTCAGGAGTATTTTTGTAAGGAGCCCATCTTTCAAATGGGAACCGACAATATGCTAGTAAAATATCATTTTGATAAAGCATTCAGTGTGAACTTTCCCAGTCGTAGTGAATGGGAAACATCCTTTGTCCCTGGGTGCAGCAGTGAAATTGTTTGGTTTACTGATGGCTCCAGGACAAACGTAGGAGTTGAAGCAGGGGAATATTGCCTATCCAGAGGTTATGGTTCATGCCAAAGCCTTGGAAGGCATGCTACCGTGTTCCAAGCTGAGGTGTATGCTATTCTAGCATGCGCCTCAGAATGTCTGATCAAAGGGTATCACAATGTGGGTATCCAGATTTGTTCAAACAGCCAGGCGGCTTTACTGGCACTTTGGCAGTGCCACATTTCATCCAAAATTGTTTGGAACTGCCTCCAGACCCTAACTGAACTGGCAAACCGGAACAAAGTGCAACTGTTCTGGGTTCCAGGACATAGGGATTTTGAAGGTAATGAGAAAGTTGACCTTCTTGCTAAAGAGGGGGCAGAGCAGGCTTTTTATGGTCCAGAGCCTGCATTAGGGCTCGCCTCTGGTGTGGCCAGAGGACTAACTAAAAGGCTGCTGAGGACTAAGCAGCTTGACCTCTGGCATGCTACCAGGGGTCAGAGGCAGGCAAAGGAACTTAATCAAGGACTCTTGCCTCATAGGGCTAAGGAACTCCTTAAACTGCCAAAAAAAAAAAAAGATATTGGACTGCTTGTTGGTCTACTTACAGGACTGTCGTTTTAATAGGCACCTTAATTTGATTGGGGTGAAAGAAGATCCACTTTGTAAAGGATGCCATCTGGAAGAGAAGACTTCCTTGCATTTTCTTTGTGACTGACTTTTTTGCAGCATTGAGGCTTGAACACTTTGGTACTCACAACTTGAGACCAAGTGATCTTTCTTTAGTACCGGGTCAAGAGCATTCTTGCTTTTGCTCGTGCATCTGGTCTCTTTCGAGATTAAGGCTGGGGATGCACAATAAACCTTAGGTCGCGGTGCTGGGTCAAGTAGCCCCCATTGGTACAAGTAACAAGTACTATGCCATTTTAACAGAGAAACTGGGCATGCATCAGGTGTGCCAACAAATTGTTCCCAAAAACCTGACACAAGAAAAAATGGATGAGCACATGCAAGTTTGTGGGTATAACATTGATGCAGTGGATTCAGATCCTGATCTCTTGAATTGATTGATCACTGGCAATGAGACTTGGTGCTTTCTGTACGATCCCCAATCCAACTGACAGCCAAAAGTGTGGAAATCACCATCGTCACCACGACCAAAAAGTTCAAGGCTGACCGCTCCAAAGGAAAGGTCTTGTTAACAGTTTTCTTTGATTGCAAAGGGGTCGTACACAAGGAATTCCTTCAACAGGGTCGTACGGTCACTAAAGAAGAATATGTCAACGTCCTGAAACGTCTCAGAGAATCAGTGAGACGCAAGTGACACGATCTTTGGAAGACTAAGTCGTGGGTGCTCCATCACGATAATGTGCCGGCTCACAGGTCCCTCCTGGTGTCTGATTACCTGTCCAAACATCACATTCCCATTCTTCCACAACCAGCCTATTCCCCTGATCTTTCCCCGTGTGACTTTTTTCCTTTTTCCCCGGATGAAGAATTGGCTTAAGGGACGACGCTTCTCAAGTTCCGAAGAAGTGCAACTAGCTGCAACGGAGGCATTGGAGGATGTGGCAAAAGAAGGCTTGCAATCTGCATTTAAATCTTTGTATGAGTGCTGGCAAAAATGCATAGTTGCACAGGGTAACTACTTCAAAGGAAACACCACATAAACAGGTTTTATCTGTACTCATTCTTTTTTAATATAAAAAGTTCCAGAACTTTTTGAACATACTGGTATATGTCTCAGACAAGAGAGAATGAAAAGTATTTGCAACACGAATCTCATTCCAACAACATTTACAAACACAGTTGTGACTGAAGATGAGAGCAAAAGAGTGCGCTATCCAGTTTAATTTTTGCACACGATCGAGATGAGTGACCTTCTGCCTCACATTCTACAACTGAAAAAGGGTGCAGTTGTGATGCTCATCTTGAACCTGGCCACCCCAGTGGTGCAGTGGTCTAAGCGCTGGCTTATGATCATTTGTCCGTGAAGGGTCCGGGTTCGAATCCCGGTGAGGCATGGATGTTGTGTTTGTCGCATACGGCACTAGCTATCTCCCTTCCCTGGAACCAGTGAGCCTAAATTAGGGACGAGCAACTTCTTATAGCTCATTGAGTTGCTCATGGTGGTCGTTAAACTTTCTGTCAGAAAAAAAAATCACAAACCTGGACACGAGGAAATGTTTAGTTTAGGGGTTGTCAAACTTTTTGTCTTACGGCTCCCTTCACTGTATATAAATTTGCGATGGCTCCCACATGTACAAAAATATACAAACCATGTTATAAATTCATATATGCATGTTTTCATAGAAAATTTTTAATTTGTCCCCATAACTACCTGCCATAGAGCGGGCTCCGTCTGTGCACACGCCTACAGAATTTTCTCAGTTTACACTATTTTCTGTCATAAAAAAATCTATTATCTGAAATAAGTCTACAGCTTTTGTATAAGACATTATACTTCTGCAGAAAAGAAGATCTTCGTGAAATTTATTATCATCATCTATAAATCTCACATAACAAATCAAATCCGCATCGTTATGGCTATCAGTGTTTTCATCCAATTGAATGGAAATATCTTTGCCTTTTAGTTTTTCAATTAACTGGTCATTAATATTGTCAATCATACTGAGAATTCGACAACTAACAGTATTATCTGATAATGTTAGCAGTTGCTTGGCAGTGGATTCTGCTACCATAATGGAAACCATGTCCATAGCAGCTGGTAAAATGAGGCTTTCAGTAATAGTGTGTGGTTTTTTGCTCTTTGCTACTCAATTAGCAACTTTGTAGGATGAAAGAAGAGCCTTTGTCGGGGTTGTAGCTGGCTTAGTGAAAGTTGCCTTTTGCTCAGCCATTCCTTTCAACTTAGAAGAAAAATACTCACGTGGTTTGTTTACCAAACTTCCATGAACTGTTTCCAAATTATGTTTCATTTTATTGGGGAGCATGTGTTCAGCGGCAAGTACTTCAAAACAGATAACACACTCTGAATGTTCTTCATTTCCCACAACAGTGCACGTGAAATCGAAATCTAGGTAGCTTTCACTATATTTCTGGTATTTACGATTTTGTTGTCTTTTAAACTGTTTTTTATTTCCGAAACGTTACGATTTTTACCAGCTTTAAAAACTGTTCTTGAAATGTAAAGGACATAAATACAAAAAATATGGAAAGCTCACAAACCACTACACATCCGTTATCATGAACAGTAAGCACAAGAATGAGTCCGGTCGTCACGCAGTACTGCAACAAAAGGGTGCCTTCTCTGCAAAGCTAATTAAATTGTCAGAAACCAATCAAATAACTTTTGCCCACGTTGTTTTGATCTTTGGAAGAGGCCACGTGATACCAAGGGGACACGGGAACGCTTCTCCAGGAATGTGTTGTTTTCTATTTGAAGGGGGGGGGGGATGTATGGCTGCCACTATCTCCTCATTTTCAGCCTTTTCAGCAAATTCCTACGGCACGGCGGCGACTCCCTAGATCAAAACCGGCAACACACAGTTTGAAAAGCCCTGGTTTAGTCGATGGCACACTATGATCATAAAAGTTGCTCTTTCAAAATACAATTTCTGTGGGTAATTTTGTGCAGAGAACACAAGGGGTCATTGCACACCTTGCCACGCATTCCGCTGACTCCAAGCGACAGCACTTTCCCTTTTACGATAAAACGGATTTAATTTCCGATCATATTGTTCTTTGCGATGACAATAAGAGTCAAGGACAGACACTTGCTAAAATCGGGAATATACCTGCCAGAACCAGTCTTCTCACATGGTATGCTTTACGTTGCCCTATCTCGAGCAAGATCAAAGGATTCTGTTGCAGTAAAGATCCCTCACGAAGATGCACCTGGATTACCTGTCGCAAATGGACGGACTCAAAATATTGTCTTTACTGAAGTGTTTGAATGAATTTGTAACATTTTTTCTCAATCAAATAAAGTTTACATTTGTTGCTTGATATGAGTTTATTCTTAAAAAGAAAAACAAAAAAACTAACAGTCGATTCCGACTTTGTGTACTATTTTGGGAAGAAAATATGCATACAGAGTTTGCTTAGTTAGTAGTATCTGGCTGAAGAAGGAAGTTTTTCAATCCGGTTTTTAGTCCCACAGATATTGCTGTAAACAGAAACATGAATGTACGCCCTCTGATGGCAGACTTGTGCATTAAGAAAATTTTGAAATTTTAAGAGAAACATTTTGCAGTGGAAACACTCTTCAACAAAGAAAAAAAATTCCAAATCGGACTCTTAGAAACAGAGATATTGATAAAAATAAGATATGCATCTACGCCCCCTAGTGGAAAAGCCATGCATTATTTTAAAAAGAAAGTATTCTCAAAAGGTTTTTCGATGTGAGTGGTATTGTCCACAAAAGAATTTTTCAGTCGAGTTTTCAGGAGCTCAGTTTTTGTTGCAAATACATCAGGAGCAGAAAGAAACAATTACGTCCCCTGGTGGCTAACTCATTATTTACCAAATATTAAAAACTATATGGAAAGCATTTTCCATCAGAAGCTGTATCCGGTGCAGAAAGAATTTATCATATCAGAGTTTTAGAAGCAGAGATATCGGGGAAATACAATTTACCTTTACGCCCTCGAGTGTAAAGTCTATGAATTACTTAAAAATTTTGAAATTATATAGAAAACATTTTGCAGTGGAAACTATCAAACAAAGAAACATTTTTTTTTAAAATCTGTCTCTTAGAAGCAGAGATATCAACAAAAATAAGATATATGTCTACTGCGTTCCCTATTGAATTGTTAAACACATATTGTGCATTCTTCTGTGTTTGTGTCTTTGTAATTCAATATGATTTGTCTTAAAATTGTGCTTGTACTATGCTTGTCTTGTCTGTACCTAATTTAATTTGATGGATCAAAGGCTTCGGCCCAAAGAAAATATTTTCACATGGCAAACTGATCTACCAGAGGTCTTTCAATAGATACACAATCCATTGTGTACGACCTCCCCAGTTCGCACCATCCCTTGATTGGAATTGGTACCGTAGCGTTTACCGTTCGGTAGATGTGTCGAGTAAGCTCTATCAATCCTTGCAGAGTCCTTAGATTGACGGAGCAAGCTGATGCAATCAGTGAGTGAACCTAATCCCCTGGCAGAGAAACAATGCACTATTTTAAGAAGAAAATGTTCGGAAAAGGTTCATTGATGTGAGTGGTATAGGTCCATGAACAAATTTCTTCAGTTGAGATTTTAGAAGCTCAGATTTTACTGCAAATGCAACAGATGCAGAAATTTACTCTTACACTCCCTGGTGGCCAAACCGTTTTTTACCAATATTTAGAAATTATATGCAAAAGATTTCCCATCAGGAGCTGTATCCACTGGAGTAAGAATTTTTCAAATCGGAGTTTTAGAAGCAGAGATATCAAGGAAAACACAGTTTACTTTTATGCCCCCTAGCGGAAAATCTATGCGTAACTTGAAAAAGTGACTACACCTAAAATAGTCTTCAATATAAATGGAATCAAATGGAATTATTTTTTCAATCGGACATTTAGAAGAAAATATATGGAATAACATGTATTTTTTAAATCGACATCATCTGCAGCAGAAAAATTCAGCATCGTGAAAAAAAAAAAATGAAATAAAGGATCATCATTCACACATTCCAAGCTCCCCAATGCAAAAAGAATTTTTCAAATACAGTCTATTAGTTGCAGAGATATGGTGTCCACGGACAAACAGACAGATAAACGGAAAACATAAGCATGATCTTTTTTACAAAAGATGAGCAAAAAAAAAAAAAAAAAAGTGTGGAAAAATTAATTTTCTGAATTTTCAATTAAAAGATCAGAATTTTTTATAGATGTCATAACTGGGTCATAAGGTTACCCTGCAAATTTTCCCTAAAATCAAATGAAAACTTTTTGAATTGCGCATAAATTTTTTTATTATGACCTACTGCCGGCAAATGCAAATGTGATTAAAATTTTAATGGCTAGTTTTCACAATTTTTATCCACTTCACATGAAATTTGATGGGTTTGTTCCTTTTAGCAATTTATTAAGCACATTAAATTTTCAGCCAGTTTTGTCGAAATTTTGCAAAGATAAAGAATCATATTTTTAATCCCAGTAGCTTGGAGAAGATGCTTATCAGTCAATGGGCTGCTGGCCTTATGCATCCGTTTAGGCAAGGAAATTTCTGCAAACACCTTCCTTCCTCCACTCTCTTCCTCCAGTTCATAGCTAGAGAAGAGCTAATGTTTCTGATGCAACACTAGCTGCAAATCTTTTAATCAAACTAGTTCAACATGAAAGAAATACAACAATTCCAGGAGTTTTCCAGGAGTCATTAAAAATTGCATTTCTTCCAGTTTTCCAAGGCCCTGGAAAATTAATATTTAATTCCAGGAGTTTTCCAGGAAATCCAGAAGGCGTACAAAACCCTCAAAACAAAATCCTCCAGTTTTTTCAATTCTAAATGAAGGCACAAGAAGTCCTCAACAAAAATTTTCTTTTAATTGCTGACATATAAGTGGTGGTACAATCAGCTAAATAAACAAGGTACATAGTTTAAAATAGCAGATGTTGCACATGAATGTGTGAAGCAGACAACACCGATTGATTCCTTGTTGCTGAAGTGATCTGCCCCTTTGAAATTCAAGAGAAATGTGTTAAGTCTACTGCTGATGTGAAGCAAAGATACAGTCTATGGAGTGGCCCCATAACACACCATCATGCAAGAAGTTCAAACAGCAAACTTCTGTCAATCGAGTTATGGCATTTGTTTGTTGGAACAAATGCCATAACTTGACTGACAGAAGTTTCATGATAATATCCTTCTTGCAGAATTTCTTTTACCATCCCGGCTGCAATAAATATAATGTAGCTACACTATTCTTGGATAAAGTAAATGCACTAAATTCTTCAGAAATATCAAAGAAACTCCATAAAGAAAATTAAATATTACAGCTGCAGAAAATAATTATCCTTCTACACTAAGTGAAAAAATATTTAATAAAAAAATCAAGCTAAATTGAAAACAGCAATAGTGTTAAGCTGACCAGGAAAGTTACCTACCATGAAGGTTTCTTTGAAAAACTTAAGAGAAACAGCAAAATATTCCATGTTCAACTTGCTCAAATTATAAACAATAAGATTTACAAAAATTACCCCTTCCACCAAGAAGTATATGCAGGGTGATCAAAAAGTCATGCAACCTGAAATTTGAATTTATACAATTTATACAGTATTACAAAGTATTGGAGATGCCAAGTGCACTCTGATGTGTACAGGTTGTTCTTATTGTAGCTCTGTTCTTTTGTGAAAATGAAATGCCATTTTCCCAGCCACAAAGAGTTTTCATTTAGGAAAGTTATTTCACTAATCACACGTATGCATGTGGTGCAAACAAGTTTGCAAGAAATATCCAGCCACAGCAGTCCCTCAGAAGTTGACGATAGCAACACTAATGTAGTATTTTTGGAAAACTGGATCAGTTGCAGATTAGAAATGTTCCAGGAGACCCTCCAAGAAGTCCTCAACAAAAAACCTCAGGAAACTCGGCGTGCAATCATCAATCTCATATGGCAATGCCCAGAAAGATGCAAAATCATTACACCTTCATTCATATCATCTTCACTCAGTCCATGAACTGAAGGACCCAGATAAAGGAAAATGAATAAACTTCTGCAGATGCTTATGCTCATTTGTTGAAGAACGTGAATACAGATCCTTGATACAGAAAAATTGCATCACTCAGCAGCATTTTATAAATAAAAAGTTGGAAGAAAGCATGTAAATTGAAAAAAAGAGAAGCCACAATTAACGAACAGAATGAGTTGAATACCATGCAAGGTAAATAATACCATGCACGTGGCAACACCTACTTTCTTGCGTCAGTCTCAAAGATGGGTAGGAATACAACCCCAAAATTTGACAAACTATAATACTACTTATCCCAGTAATTTCTGTAATATTGAAGTGAAATTTAAATGATAATATCTCACTATGATTTTCTATGAACGCACTTATATACAGAATCCAGTTAGGTACTGAAACATTTTGAGAGTTGTTCATTTGCGACATTACCACAACCTCTGTTACACATATACTGTTTATAAACGAATACTTCCAAATTTTGCCATTACAAAAGTTGCCTAACAATGAAACCTTGAAAGAAGCAATTTATTGATGGTATGAACAACAAAAATTGATTGTTGTTACATGTGGTGCTGAAGCACAAAGATGAGTGATGATTTTATTCCTTTTAATCTGCATTTAATTAATTTTAGTTTCTATTATAATAATAGCACTGTGTAACTATTTTACAATAAACCACAGTACTTATATAAAAACTTTATCACTCGTTTTATCACTTACATGATCTATGTTTCAACCGAATCTATGGACAGCTCTTCTTCAATATATTCCGTAGAATCAAGGTGCTTTACTGTATCTGACATAATTTTTTGAACAAGAAAAAAAAAACATTTAGTTTTTAGTCTTTGTATTTTTAAAACTTCCCAAAATAAAATTACTCACCAAACGAAATGACCTAAGAATTGATAATCCTTGAACACCATCTAATCCTAGTTCCAATAAAGAAAGGAATACAATGATGAAATCAAATATGTTCCATCCTTCTTGAAAATAATATTTTGGACTTAATGAGATCAATTTGAAGCCAGCTTCAATTGCAAATGTTGCTGTAAAGAACTAAAATAACAGAAGAAAAATATGTACTAACTATACATATAAAGACATAATTTATAATTACACAAAACAGATAAAAATGTAAAAAGAAAAGGTAGTACTCTTGTAGATGAGTCTGAAGGAACTGATGAAATTGTTGCTAGAAAGCCAGTAACTGCTTTAAGGAAAGAAAAGGCTATTAGAATATTCACATAATGTACTTTTCAAATAAACAAACACAAGTCACAAGCCTTTTGTGAAACAAAAGTACATACTCTTCAGATTCTCACATTTGATATCAAATGAAAATTATACACCGAGTGCTCACTCAATTATGACCACATCTGCGCAAAGTGAGTTACACCCAATATCAGTATATAACAAGGAGAAAGGTGTGTCTTAAAGGCTACAGGGTGTATATAAGAGGTTGGTGGTTCAGTTGAGAGCAAAGTTCCAGACGTGATGGCAAAACTAAAAATTTGTCAGAGTTTACTAAAGGCCAAATTGCAGGTGCGTGAAGGGCAGCTGTATCCATTTTGGAAACGTCAACATTTGTGGTAGCAAAACAACTAACATGTTACACAACTGTAAAATGAGGTGAAAGGTGGATTCCAGAGCTTAACAATAGGTGTTAGTTAACCAAGTACAGGGCAATTGATGCAGCACAGTTTTGCAAGAAATTATATCCCACACAACTATGCATTGCACATTGACATGGATGAGCTACAAGAGCAGACATTCTATGCTCCACCTTTTCCTAACAACAGTCAGGTGATGTAAGGGACTCTTGGTTCCAACAGCATGCAGATTGGACGATAGAAGATTAGAAGCAGATGTGCTGGTCTGATGAATCAAGATATGTACTGCCGATGGTAGTCTGCATTTGGCATCAGCAGCATGAGGCTGTGGATTCCTCATGCATGGAATCGACCATTCAGGCCAGTGGGGGTAGTTGTATGATATGAAGGATGTTTAGCTGGCATGAACTGAAACTCCTGGCATGTGGGACAAAGAATTGATACTTGCAACTATGTACTATCGATAGTCAAACTACCAGGGACTGTTTATGGACCATGTATACCACACAGAGGTTTATGTGTTCTTCCAGGATGATAATGCCCCGTGTGATTGCGCCCGCCTTGTGCAGGAATGGTTTGACAAACACAGTGCTGATATGAGATGTCTCATATGGCTCCTAAACTCATCTGATCTCAACCTGATGAACATCTGTGCTCCGTTGTCGAATGCCAGGTGAAACAGTTACGACATGCCACTCAAATCATACTGGAATTGTGGTCTGTAATACAAACAGCTTGGTTGGTTGCAAATTCCCACACAAATGTACAGACACCTTGTGGTGTTAACCATATCAGGGATGGCCATTGTCCAGGCAAAAGGAGGGTCCACACAGTATTATGCGGGTGGTTATAATTAAGTGAGCACTCGCACAGTGTATATTTCAAAAATTATTTTTACTGAAACAACTATTAGCTTCACGAAAACTATCAATATTGAATATATCTAGTCAATCGAAATTAAATTCAATACTGGCAAAAATTTTTGAACACAATACTGACGGAATGATAATCAGTAATCTGGTTTGATCTCAATGGGACAAAGAATGCCCACAATTTAGCACATTGAGGGTTGCTGTATCAGCAATCTTGAGTTATTAACATCTATTTATGCCTAAGAATCATGAAGGATTACCACAAAGTTAAAAAAAAAATTATACAGAATATGTTATTTCTTTTCTAAATACACAAAGGATTTTAATATAATTACATAGTTTATGGTCAACTGAATGCCAATTTGAATATGAATTTAAAGTGTGTTCTGCAACCATGCTAGCAGCCATCACCAAAAATAAGTCAATGAAATTAACTGAAAGGAATCTTACTAGCAATATGGATGACATGATGGATAGAATAAAAATAATTTGTCTGATTTCACTGACCTTTGTACTGGGCAATCAAACAAACTGGGACAGTGGATCAATGGATATTTAGTATCATTGTCAAACTTATGGATAATTACAAATGTTGGATTAAGAATTCAGTACCAATGAAATATTTACTATAATTTTTTGGCTAAGAGCTGCAACTCTTATGGGAAAGAAAAAGCAGCTTGCCTGCCCCACAGCTCTTATGTCCACGTGGTGCTTATCCCACTTTTTTTTTCTAAACAACTCTAACAAAATAGCAACTGTAAGTTTGTGTGTATACCACTCTCACAGTGGACAGCCATGAATTTCCCCTGTTTTTGAATGATAAATTTATCCCTGCAAAGTTTATTGAGAATGAGAGGAAAATCCAATCCCCACCATTTATTTCCCCAGTGATTTGCCTTTTCCACTTTTCTTACAAAAACTGCACTGAGCAAGCATCTTAGAACATAGTAAAATCTATCAAATACACTGAAATTCAACAGTGTTATGCCATTATATTTAACGCTAATGAGGAAGGAATGGATTATTTATCAGACCTTGAATGCATTAACACTTTTTCATTGATGCAACTTGTAATGTATCTTAATTATTGTTTACAAAAGTATTTAATTTAAAATAATATAAGTATTCCTGTTTACTGATAACAGCTTGCAGAAATATAGATCTCCTAGAGATGGCTTCCTGGCATATGACTGTTATAGTGACAAAGTTTTCCATTTGTATGCCATCGTTTTTGTGCCTTTGGCTTGCCTGCTTTTTCCTTTGGGGAGAGCAATGTCAAATTTGACTGTTTTTATGGGTAACTTTCTCTCTCGCTGTCCACTTGTCAGTTACACGTCTTGTTGTCACTGTACTGGCAAACAAATTTCTCTCTCTTAAACTAGAGTGCTTTCAGTTAATGCTTTAAAATACAATGCCTAAAATGTTGAAAAACTTATACAGAAAATTTAAAAATCCAGGTGATTAGAAAAGCTGAAGCACTTAGAAATCAAGCAGCTGGTCAACATTTTAATATTGACAAAGTATGAATGTACCAATGGAGAAAAGATAAAATTGTTCTGTTGTTTATGCCAAAGCATAAGAAGAAAAACAAATGCACTCTTCCATCATGGCCCGCCTCAGAAGAAAGCCTGGAAGCTTGGATTAGCTGTCAAAGGAATTCTGGCAACTCATTATCCACCATAAATATTCATCTCCAAGCCAGAATACTCTCAATGCAAATGGAAATAAAATTTTTTTGTGTGTTACATGGTGTTACTGCTTTAAGAAGCAAAATGCCTTTTCTGTCAGGATGAAAACAACAGAGAAGCAGTGTTTGCTAGCTACCTGGGAAGATAAATTAAATTCTTTACAAACATTGCCAATGCCATAAATCAAAACAAATACAAGGCAACATAAATTATAAATACAGATGAAGTACTGTTATTCTCTCCCAAATGGAACTGTTGATGCACATGGTGAAAAAACGGTTGTCATAAGAGCTACTGGGATGAAAGAACATCTTTTACATGTATTTTGGCATGCATAGCTGATGAGCAAAAAGGAAAGCTATTACTAATTTTTAAAAGGAAAATGATGCCAAAAGAACATTTTTCTTCTGGTATTTTTGTTAAAGTCAGTGAAAAAAAATGGATGACAGAAGTCACATTAAATTGGCTGCAAGAAATTTACAGTAAAAGAAATGAAAGCATTTTACAAACCTCAAGCAATGGAATGAAATCTAAAGATGACAAAACAATGCAACAACATACCACCCCACGCCAATCAAAGTCTTGCAGTGGCACTCAGTCATTTCTTGTACAGTTTACACTCACAGGGAAGGTTTAGATGCAACTAGCTATGTCTCATGGGGCTTTTGTGCTGCATATCAGAAACAAAGTTACATTACATTGAACCTAAAGGTTCAGATACAACACAAGGTAGACACATCAGAGAAGTAGGAATGCCAGATTGGAAGTGCAAATTGACATAGTTGGGAATGCCAGGCTGTGACACAAACCAATACTTTTAGGGAGAGAGAACATGGCCAGGAGGAAGGGACAGATTACCTTATTTGTAACAGGGTCCAATAAACAGGGGGCTGATGGCTTAACATGCCCAATCAAATGTATGGCGAGTATTCAGTAGTTCAGAGCAACTTAAATAAACACTTGGGATCATTTTGCAACTATCTGGTCAGAAATGTGGTTGACCTAACCACTAGGCCACCCGCAGCTCAGCCTTGCAGTGGTGGCTTCAGAATTTCTGTGTAGCAGAGACAGAGGCATAGCACTCTGGTTGAAAATGCAGCTAGAAGACTTTATGGCTTGTCTTAAAGCTGTGATTGCAAAGAAAGCACATGGTTTATTGTACTTTGTAGACTGAGGTACCTTTGGGTGGAAGATGATGGAGATTATAGCTGACCAAAGCTCTCCAAGTCACCACGTGGAACCACCAATGAAGCCATGTTTGCACACAGTATTACTCAGCATCTCTTGTAGCATGAGGTGTACAATGCACTCATCATTTTCCTTCAGTACACAAACATATTTTCCTGTACTTACATAGATTTATTTCAAGCAATTTCAACATTATTGGTTTAATAATCTAAAGCAACTTTTATGGGAATTTTACTAGGAAATTTTTTCATTAATAGCAAATTTTTGGAGAAAACTTCTCCTTTTTCAGGCTGTCTTCTTGTTGTCACTTTTCACTTGTCACTATCGCGGTTACGGTTTACCTTGGCGGTTACGGTTAACCTTGACGGTTTAGGTTATTTTTCAACAAATCCTGCCAGATGTTAGGCAGGGAAAATCCTTTGCAGTCATTGATGATGGAATTTTGATTTTTCTCAATCTCTATTCCTTCTTTCAGTTTTCTTTTTTGGAAATTGCTTTGGAAACTGATTACTTTAAGAGAATTCCAATCCATGCTGTGCCCAGTTTCTCTAACATGCCTATCTAATCCAGTCTTGTTGGAGCAATTTTTTATAGCTGCTTTATGCTCAGCTATACGAGTTTCTAGTCTGCGACCTGTTTCACCTATCTAAGATAGTCCACAACTACAATTTACTTCATAAACTACTCCTTGCATTTTTAAAATATCTTCTTCTGTTTGAACTATTTTAGGGAAAATTTTTTTAACTTTGTTCTCTAAACTTGGAGCTAGCCTAATATTGTATTTCTTACTAATTCTCTTTAAAGACTCAAATAAAACTTTGTGATAAGAAATTTTTCTAGTGAATTTTACTTGTTGCTTTTGTGGGTTCTTCGTACCATTAAAATTCAGAAGCTTCTCAATTTCTTCTTTAGGATAGTTATTCTCTGCAAGTATGACTTTAAGCTCTTCTTTATGGGCTTTTTTTTTTATCTGCAGTAGAAACTATTTTATTAATTTTTTCTAAAAACTGACTTGCTACATTTTTCTTAATAGAAACTGGATGATAGGAATTGAAATCCAGTAGTCTTTTAGTATTCATTGGTTTTTTATACCAACTAGTGAGGAATTTTTCATCTTCATAATAGATAATAATATCTAAGAAGTTTATTCTTCTTTCTTTTTGAAGTTCAATAGTGAACTTAAGGGAATCATCTAATTCATTGAATGAGTCTAGAATTCTTTCTGGAACAATTTCTGAGCTATCTATTATAAATAAGATGTCATCCATGTATCTGCTATATAAGCAGAAGTATGTGGGTTGTACTAGTATCTTTTCTTCTAGTTTTCCCACATAATAGTTAGCTGAGAGTGGGAAGCCCATAGCTAGCCCCAATTTTTGAATGAAAAAAGTTTTCCCAAATTGAAAGTAGTTGTTCTGCAAAGAGAAAGTAAGCATTTCAAAAATTCCTACTAATATGTTTTTTTCCTTGTTGTGAAAAACTATTAGGTCTGCCAAGTCTTCCGCTATAAAGTCTAAAAGTTGATCTATATTAATGTGAGTATACATAGACACTATATCTAAACTACCCATAATAGGATAATCTAATTTAGGAAGAAGTTCTAGTTTTTCTTTTAGCTGCATCTTTTTTTTAGGTGTGACTTTAAAAAATAGTTTAGATTTGAAAGAATAGAGTTTTTTGAGTCTATTATTGGTCTAATTCTTGCTATATGGCTAGCCCATTTCTATTTTAAATTGAGTATTTTTTCACTTATGTCTAAAAATTTTATTCTGGATCTTATATCTGTATTTTTTATTTTATCTTGAAGTCTTATATTTAGTAGGGATCTTTCCATTTTATGTTGTGCTTTTTTGCAATTTATCTAAGGTGTTTTTCTTGATAGGCCAGGTTTCAGTATCATATGCCATAATGGGTATTATACATTGATCGAAAAGTTTTGCTTTGTTTTCCTGCATTATTTTACAACATGGAATCTTTTTTAACTTCCCAAAAGCTGTCCATTCCATTTTTATTCTTCTGTCAATTTCTTTCATAATTCCCTGTTTCTTTGTGGTAATTAGTTTTCCTAGGTATATGTATTCTTCCACATATTTTATTTCTTTATCATTTATTCTAATATTTTCTTGTGCTTTGCTATTATTAAGTTGGTTTGAGATTATTTTTGTTTTATCAATATTGATTTCTAATCCAATTTCTTTTGATAAATCTGTCAGTTCTTATATCATTTCATTTAATACTGTTTTATTTTCTGAAATGAGGACTAAGTCATCTGCAAATCTTAAATCATGGTTGAAAATCTCATATCTAGTTGTCAATGCATTATCTGGTTGAAAGTTTCTGTTACCATCTTCTAATTGGAAACACAACTCTTTAAGTTGATTTTGCTGAGTTTCTTATGCTCCCCCCCCCCCCGAACAATCAATGCAGTGGTTCAGGGGGCCTATTTTGAAATGTTTGGCACGAAATCACACACTCAAACTTTCCTTTTCAGCCATATTTAAAATTTTAATTTTTCTTTCAATGTTAAGGTTTTCTTTTTGTCAGTATTTTCAAAAACAACAAATTATCAAAACAAAGATTTCTATGCAAATGCAAAATCACAGTGCAACTGAAATAATAAAGAGACAGTTGACAACAAAATGAGATAGTGAACTGATTCACTTTCAGAAAAAGGCCGGTGACTACATTTTACTATTCATGTTCAAGGGTCCTCATGCTGGGTTTCCACAGAAGGGGAAAAGAAAAAATGAGATCATACAGGAGTAGCTTGCTGGAGTTGAACAAGAATGGAAGTTAGGGCAGTGGATTTAATCCTGTCAGGAGTGCAGTAAATGAGAGGAAGCAACATACACTATATTGGCAAAAGTTACGAGACACCTAGAAAAGAAACACAACATAGCATTTACTGACATATGTTAGTACACTGTCGGTCCACCTTTGGCCTTAATGCATGCACTGACCCTTCGAGACATGCTTTCGACAAAGTTTTGGAACACAGCAATAGGTATGCACTTCCATTTAGTACATAATACTGCCGCTAACTGTTGCTTAGTAGTAGGCCTTGGTTTCAAACTTCTTATGAGGTGTTCTAATTCATCCCATAGGTGCTCTATGGGATTTAAGATCAGGGCTCTGTGCTGGTCAGTCCACACGTGATACGGAATTATTGTCAAACTACGCCATAACAATCCTTGCTTTATGGCTCGGTGCATTTTCCTGTTGGTACCAACAAGGCTTGGTTCCATAGTATTGCCAAAGAGTTGGTAAGGCATTATTGTCCAGAATATCGAGGTAGAAGTGCTGGTTAACAGGTTTGTCCATGATAACCGATGGGCTGGGATCATACCACGAAATACACCCCCACACGAGTACACTGCCAGCTCCAAACATGATCGCAGGAACAGTACACTGTGGTAAATAGTGTTCTCCCAGCTGCCGCCATACCCACATATGGCAATCAGACTGATGGATCTTGTATCTGGATTCATCAGTCCATAGGACCCATTTTCATTGATCTACGATCCACGATAAATGTTCTTTACAATATGCTCAACGACGAGTACCATTCCAAGTGGAGATGAAAGGCTTATGAGCAGCTGCAAGACCACGGTAACCCATGGAATGAAGTTCTCTGCAAATGGTGCAGGCACATACCGAGGTTCCAGCATTTTTACCCACCTGTACACTGAGGTCTTGTGCAGTAGTACTCAGTCGATTAGCTGTAATGACTCTCCTGAGGCTTTGATGTCCTCTACCACTGAATTTCTTTGGTCTGCCGGTACATTTTGCTGCTTCAGGAATGCCAAGTGTCTTCCACTTATTCAGTACATCTGAAACAGTTGACTTGGGTGTGTTTAAATGCCTCTCAGTTTCTTTTATGGACAACTCAATAATATAACACCCAACAATCTTTTCTTTCTCAAAGTCAGTTCTCTCCTGCCACAACATTTTTACTCAACCTCACAGTGCGAGATGATCGCGATTAGCTGCAGTTTTGTTTTTTTACCATTTGCAGCTGTACCGCACATCTTAACGCAGAGAATCTGTTCATTTGCTTTTGAAGGGGTGTCCGGTGACTTTTGTCAATATAGTGTACTTCATAGTCATTTAGGATAATATGAAAATCAAAGGGAACTATTTGGTCTGCATTTAAGAAAAGATCTGCCATACTGAAATCATGGACTAGCAGATCTGTAATGGAGATCTTGAGGGAAAAAATCCCCTTGCTTTCGTCCAAAGAAACTAAACAGTTTTTGCAACAAAATCTGAATGGTTTTCCCACTTGAACATTCATGTTTTTAACTGTTTTATGACCAGCACCTCTATCTCTTGTTCAGAGAGTTTGGGGGGTAAATATACAGCATCATAAATACTTTGGGACTGGGAATCACAAAACTGTCCACTAAATGAAAATGCCTCCTATTCGAGAGCATCCATTAAGGAGGTTTTATTACACTTGTTATTTTACAGTGTGGATATATATATATAAATGCGTAACATCACAGCCTCTCCTTGACAAATGTCAACCCCGCCTTCTCGTGGTGCATCCTGTTCCCACTAAAGGGGCTCTGACGACCGCCAATAGCGGTATAACTATACCATCGGGATTAGAGGAAATTCTATCCCACACTCGCCAACCCGCTTGGCCAGCGTGGTGAGTTATGGCCAAACCCCTCCAAAATGATTCCACAACTTAAATCTTGGCCCTCAGTCTCCGGCAGCTGGAATGTACCTGGCCAAGGCAGCGGCCAGTGCGACATGAAGGCAGAGGGTGCTAAGAATCCCCGGAGGACCGGACTAGGCTGCCATCTGATGCTGACCTTGGCTACGTACAATGGACGCTCCCTATCTTCTGATTCAAGGCTTCTTGAATTGGAAGAGGAACTACAAAGGATCAAGTGGGACATCGTGGGGCTAAGTGAGGTAAGGAGAAAAGGAGAAGATCTCATCGAACTGAAAAGTGGACATCTCTTCTACTATCGTGGGACAGATACTGGCAGAACTAGTGGTGTTGGATTTATAATAAACAAGAAACTGAAGGATAAAGTTGTAGAATTTGAAAGTTCCTCTGACAGAGCTGCACGACTGGTTATCCAACTCTCGAAAAGATACCAGGCTCAGATTATTCAAACTTATGCACCCACCACAAGTCATCCTGAAGAAGAAATTGAAGAATTTTATGAGGAAATTTGTCATCTAAATAATAAAGGTAAGCCGCACTTGAAAATAATTATGGGAGATTTCAATGCAAAAATAGGGCAACGGCAACAGAATGAAACTTCAGTAGGTAAATTCGGTCACGGCAACAGAAACCAGCGTGGAAATACTCTCGTTGAGTTTGCAGAGGCAGAAGGGTTTTTCATCTTGAACTCCTTCTTCAAGAAAAAGCCACACAGGAAATGGACATGGAGACATCCAAATGGGACGACAAGTGAAATTGATTTTATTATGTGTAACAAAAAATTCGTCATAGAAGACTGCAGTGTGCTAAACAAGTTCAACACAGGTAGTGACCATAGATTGGTGAGATGTAAGATGCACCTCAACACTAAACTTGAACGTGGCAAGCTCATAAGACAAACAAAATCTATTGACATAACCAACCTTAAAAAACACCATAATACCTTTAAGTTAGAACTGAAGAACAGGTTCTCTGCTTTAGAAGGCCTAACATCGGAAGAAGTGGACATCTCTGAAGTTAACAGAAAAGTAACCAAAGCTCTTATGGAAACAGCAACAAAATTAGCTGGGTCTAAGAACAAGTTGCATGTGAACAAATTATCAGGAAAAACCAAAATGTTGATGCAAAAAAGAAGAGAGATGAGGACAACTAAAGAAGATGTGACTTCCAAAGTGGAATATATAGAGCTATGCAAGACAGTAAGAAAAAGTATCACTGAAGACGTAAGAAAATTCAACTGTGAACTAGTGAGGAAAGCAATTGAAAACAACCAAAGCCTAAAGATAGCAAAGGGACATTATATCTCCGGCAATGCTTTTACAACAAATGTAAGGGAAGAAAACAGATTATGGCACTGAGAAAAGAAGATGGTTCTGTAACAAGAAATAGAGGCGAAATTTTGACAAGAGTGAAAGATTTCTACTCCAAATTATATGAAAGGGATGATATATGCACTCCAGACATCATGAAAGATACCAGTACCAGAGTTCCTCCAGTCCTTCCAGCAGAAGTTGCACATGCAATCAAGAACATGAAGCGAGGAAAAGCTCCAGGAGAAGATGGAATTACTGTAGACATCATACAAGAAGCAAGTGGAGAAATCGAAACAGTACTCGCCCAAATTTTCACTCGATGCCTTAATGAAGGAAAGATTCCTGAGGATTGGAACACCGCTACAATGATCCTGCTACATAAGAAAGGTGACATTGAGGATCTCGGAAACAACAGACCTATCAGCCTCCTATCAGTAGTTTATAAAATCTTCACTAAAGTTCTTTCACACCGCTTGAAGGTAACACTGGACATGGCTCAACCGAGAGAACAAGCTGGATTCAGGAGTGGCTACAGCACAATAGATCATATCCACGTGCTGAGAGAACTAATTGAAAGAGCGAGGGAATATGAACTTCCATTGTGCATGGCTTTTATCGATTATGAAAAAGCCTTTGATTCGGTGAAACCATCAGCAGTTACAATGGCTCTGAAAACCTGCGGTATTGAAGATGCATACATTAATATTATTAATAACATCTATGAAAATGCAAGTGCAAAGATTAGGCTGTTTGAAAATACAACACACGTAAAAATTGGAAAGGGAGTGAGACAAGGTGACACCATATCTCCGAAGCTCTTTAATGCCACATTGGAGGGTGTTTTTCAGTCGCTGAGCTGGGAAAACAAGGGGATAAAGATTAATGGAGATTATCTAACCCACCTTCGTTTTGCTGATGACGTAGTCATTTTTGCAACTACCCCATCAGAGCTGCAGAGTATGATCCCGGAACTTGCTGACAAGAGTAAAGAAGTGGGATTAAAAATGAACTTTCAGAAGACAAAAGTGATGTTCAATGCTTTTACAACAAATGAAGATTTATCGATTGATGGAGAAAAGCTGGAGATAACAGACACGTACGTTTATCTTGGACAGCAGATATCAAGTGAGGGTCACATTGATGAAGAAATTAATCGGCGTACAAAACTTGCCTGGAGAGCTTTTGGAAGAAACAGCATTATTTTCAAGAGCAATATGCCATTATGTCTTAAAAGAAAAGTGTTTGATCAATGCATCCTTCCAGTGCTTACGTATGGTGCAGAGACGTGGACCTTAACTAAAAGAGACATACAAAGGCTGCAGACAACTCAAAGCAGCATGGAGAGGTGCATACTTGGTGTAACCAGGAGAGATAAGAAGAGGAACTCGTGGATCCGAAAAATGACAAGAGTGGAAGACATCATGATCAGAGTTAAATCCCTGAAATGGCAATGGGCTGGACATACTGCCAGAAGGACAGATCATCGATGGACAGCCGGAATTTTAGATTGGATTCCAAGGGACAGGAAAAGACCCAGAAGAAGACCACATGGGAGATGGGTGGATGAAATTCGAAAGTATGCAGGGGTGACACGGAGGAGACTGGCACAAGACAGACCGTTGTGGAGGAAACTTGGGGAGACCTTCGTCCAGCAGTGGATTGATAATGGTTGACAATGATGATGATGATGATATCTACCAAATAAACACCAAATGTAAATGTAATTAATAATGCATCTCAGAAACACAATTTATTTTTAAAATTTTGAATACATGGAGCCATATATCTTTAGTAAAACTTCTTAAGGATATCCTGAGGAACATAAAATTGTAATTATAAAATAAGGGCATTTCCTAAAGATATGATGTATGGTAGTTCATCTCCCATTGAATCAAAAGCTTTTTGTATGTGTGCCACACATACAAAAAGTTGAGCATGGTGTACCCTTGTTATGTCAGACTGATGCACATACATAAAAGTGAATGAGCGATGTAATGGTCAAATTTGGTATGTCACTTTTCATACAAGTGGATGAATGATGCAATGATCAAAACTTATGCCACAGTGATACATATATGGGGGTTGAAAATTATTTGGTAAGAATTGTGCAGCAAAGGTAATGGGAGTCTTCCAGGAGAATCAGAAGGTAACTCTTCTGTAATGCACCTTGCTGACACACCCTTGGGTAGAACGATTGAATCCTTTTTCAAATGGCATATGTGCAGTAGCAATGCAAACACACCTCACAGATGGTAAGCAATCTAAAGCCATGTTTACAAAGTTCTAGCAGCATTGTTGGCTAAAAATAGAATAAAGCTCTGTTGAAAATTAGCTTCCTAGTTCCTTAATTCAATTACTAATCAAAATTTCTATTATGGGGATTTTTACTAGGAATTTTTTTATTTTAATTGCAATTTTTCAGAGAAAACTTTTCCTTCTTCAGGATGTCTCTTGTCACTTTTTCTTGTCACTATCATGGTTACAGTTATTTTTCACCAAATCCTGCCAGATGTTAGGC
Organism: Macrothele yani; assembly: GCA_039090855.1. Lineage (NCBI taxonomy): Eukaryota > Metazoa > Arthropoda > Arachnida > Araneae > Macrothelidae > Macrothele > Macrothele yani. Next base: position 69,785,298 of record CM077001.1, on the reverse strand, counting down.
AGGAATAATCCTCTGCAGTCATTCTTGGTGGAATTCTGATTTTTTTCAATCTCCATTCCTTCTTTTAGCTTTCTTTTTTGAAAATTGCTTTCAAAACTGATGATTTTAAAGGAATTCCAGTCCATGTTGTGACCAGTTTCTCTAACATGCCTAGCCTGTCTTGTTGGAGCAATTTTTTATAGCAGCTTTATGCTCTGCTATATGAGTTTCTAGTCCTGTCTCACCTATGTAAGACAGTCCACAACTACATTTTACTTCATAGACAACTCCTTGTGTTTTTTAAGTATCTTCTTTTCTAACTATTTTATATTGGGATTTTTTTTTTAACTTTGGTCTCTAAACTTAGAGCCAGCCTTATATTATACATATTAATTCTCTTTAAGGACTCAAATAAACCTTCGTGATAAGCAATTTTTCTAGTGAATTTTACTTGTTGCTGTTGCAGTTCTTCTTACCAGTAAAATTTAAGAACTTCTCAATTTCTCCTTTAGGATAGTTATTTTCTGCAAGAATGACTTTGTTCTTCTTTATGGGCTTTTTCTTATCTGCTATAGATAATATTTTATTATTGTTTTCTAGAAACTGACTGATAGGAATTGAAATCCAATAGTTTATTAGTATTCATTAGTTTTTATACCTACTAGTGAGGAATTTTCCATCTTCATAATAGATAATAATATCTAAGAAGTTAATTCTTCTTTCTTTTTGAAGTTCAATACTAAACTTATGGGAATCATCTAATTCATTGAATGAGTCTAGAATTCTTTCTGGAACAATTCCTGAGCTACCTATTATAAATAAGATGTCATCCATGTACCTGCTACATAGGCAGAAGTATGTGGTTTGCACTAAGATCTTTTGTTCTAGTTTTCCCACATAATAGTTAGCTAAGAGTGTGGACAGTGGGGAGCATATAGCGAATCTAGACTTTTGAATGAAATTTTTTTTCTCAAATTGAAAGTAGTTATTTTGCAAAGATAAGGTAAGCATTTCAAAAATTTCAATTACGTAATATGTTTCTATCTTTGTTGTGAAAAACTATTAGACTTTAAAGCAGAAGACTTGGCGGACCTAATAGTTCTTCACAACAAAGATAGAAACATATTAGTTGGAATTTTTGAAATGCTTACCTTCTCTTTGCAGAATAACTACTTTCAATTTGAGAAAATGATTTTCATTCAACAATCTGGACTCGCTATGGGCTTCCCACTCTTAGCAAACTATTATGTGGGAAAACTAGAAGAGAAGAGCCTAGTACAACCCACATACTTCTGCCTATATAGCAGGTACGTGGATGACATTTTATTTATAATAGATAGCTCAGGAATTGTTCCAGAAAGAATTCTAGACTCATTCAATGAATTAGATGATTCCCTTAAGTTCACTTTTGAACTTCAAAAGAAAGAAGAATTAACCCCTTAGATATTACTATCAATTATGAAGATGGAAAATTCCTCACTAGTTGGTATAAAAAACCAATAAATACTAATAAACTATTGGATTTCAATTCCTATCATCCAGTTTCTATTATGAAAAATTTGGCAAGACAGTTTTTTGGAAAAATTAATAAAATATTATCTACAGCAGATAAGAAAAAGCCTATAAAGAAGAACTTAAAAGTCATCCTTACAGAAAATAGCGAGCCTAAAGGACAAATCAAGAAGCTCCTAAATTTTACTGGTAACAAGAACTCGCAACAGCAACAAGTAAAATTCCCTAGAAAAATTACTTATCACAAAGGTTTATTTGAGTCCTTAAAGAGAATTAATAAGAAGTTTAATATAAGGCTAGCTCCAAGTTCAGAGAACAAAGTTAAAAAAATTTTTCCTGAGATAGTTCACAAAGAAGATACTTTAAAAACACAAGGAGTTGTCTATGAAGTAAAATGTAGTTGTGAACTGTCTTACGTAGGTGAAACAGGACTAGAAACTCATATATAACATAGCATAAAGCTGTTATAAAAAATTGCTCCAACAAGACAGGTTTAGATAGGCATGTTAGAGAAACTGGCCACAACATGAACTGGAATTCTCTTAAAATCATCAGTTTCAAAAGCAAGTTTAAAAAAAGAAAGCTAAAAGAAGGAATAGAGTATGAGAAAAATCAGAATTCCATCATCAATGACTGCAGTAGATTATCCTTGCCTACCATCTGGTGTAACCGTCAAGGTTACCCGCAACCGCGTTAGTGACAGCAGGGCTGCCAGCCTATCACAGCCAAGAAAATAGCTGCTTTAGTAGCCACTAATGGTAAAAATAGTAGCCTTAACAACTTATGTTAATGACTAAAAATAGTTGCCCAAAAAAGTGTATGAGTTTTAGAATGTAAGTGCTCCACACCAAAAAAAAAAAAAAAAAATTTTTTTTTGAATAAAGCTCATGTTGAGAAATGGCTTCCTAGTTTAATTGAATTAATAATCTAAAGTAACTTATGGGATTTTACTAGGAAATTTTTTCTTTAATAGCAAATTTTCGGAGAAAACTCTTCTCCTTCTTCAGGCTGTCTTGTTGTTGTCACTTTTTCCTTGTCACTATCACGGTTACGGTTTACCTTGACGGTTACGGTTAACCATGACGGTTTAGGTTATTTTTCAACAAATCCTGCCAGATGTTAGGCAGGGAAAATCCTTTGCAGTCATTGATGACGGAATTTTGATTTTTCTCAATCTCTATTCCTTCTTTCAGTTTTCTTTTTGGAAATTGCTTTGGAAACTGATTACTTTAAGGGAATTCCAATCCATGCTGTGCCCAGTTTCTCTAACATGCCTATCTAATCCAGTCTTGTTGGAGCAATTTTTTATAGCTGCTTTATGCTCAGCTATACGAGTTTCTAGTCTGCGACCTGTTTCACCTATGTAAGATAGTCCACAACTACAATTTACTTCATAAACTACTCCTTGCATTTTTAAAATATCTTCTTCTCTTTGAACTATTTTAGGGAAAAATTTTTTAACTTTGTTCTCTAAACTTGGAGATAGCCTTATTTTGTATTTTTTACTAATTCTCTTTAAAGCCTCAAATAAACCTTTGTGATAAGAAATTTTTTAGTGAATTTTACTTGTTGCTTTTGTGGGTTCTTCGTACCATTAAAATTCAGAAGCTTCTCAATTTCTTCTTTAGGATAGTTATTCTCTGCAAGTATGACTTTAAGCTCTTCTTTTTGGGCTTCTTTTTTATCTGCTGTAGAAACTATTTTATTAATTTTTTCTAAAAACTGACTTGCTACATTCTTCTTAATAGAAACTGGGTGATACGAATTGAAATCCAGTAGTCTTTTAGTATTCATTGGTTTTTTATACCAACTAGTGAGGAATTTTTCACCTTCATAATAGATAGTAATATCTAAGAAGTTTATTCTTCTTTCTTTTTGAAGTTCAATAGTGAACTTAAGGGAATCATCTAATTCATTGAATGAGTCTAGAATTCTTTCTGGAATAATTTCTGAGCTATCTATTATAAATAAGATGTCATCCATGTATCTGCTATATAAGCAGAAGTATGTGGGTTGTACTAGTATCTTTTCTTCTAGTTTTCCCACATAATAGTTAGCTAAGAGTGGGGAGAGTGGGGAGCCCATTGCTAGCCCCGATTTTTGAATGAAAAAGTTTTTCCAAATTGAAAGTAGTTGTTCTGCAAAGAGAAAGTAAGCATTTCAAAAATTCCAACTAATATGTTTTTTTCCTTGTTGTGAAAAACTATTAGGTCTGCTAAGTCTTCTGCTATAAAGTCTATAAGTTGATCTATATTAATGTGAGTATACATAGACACTATATCTAAACTACCCATAATAGGAGAATCTAATTTAGGAAGAAGTTCTAGTTTTTCTTTTAGCTGTATTGAGTTTTTAATCAAGTTAGGTGGCTCCTTTAAAAGATTCTGAAGGTGTGACTTTAAAAAATAGTTTAGATTTGAAATAATAGAGTTTTTTGAGTCTATTATTGGTCTAATTGGTTGGTGTTCTTTATGCAGTTTGACTATTCCATATATTTGAGGTAATCTGAACTGTAATTTTGAGAATTGTTTATAGTTTTCTGGAAGCTGGTTTTTCTTTTTTGAAGTGAAATAAGCTTAGAGACTTTTTAATCAAATCTGGTAGTGGGTTTTCTTTTACTTCTTCATACATAGGTTTCTTTAGTTCTTCTTCCATCTTTTTTAGATAATCTTTCTTATCCATAATAGTAATCAACTTACTTTTGTCTGTTTTCACAGCAACAACACTTTCATTTTTTCTGAAATCTTTAAGAGCTTTTAATTGACTATTTTTTTAGTTCAACATGCTACATTGAAGATGGAAAGATCCATAGCTCAAATCAAGTTCCTGAAAAATTGCAAGGTAATAAACTTTATTCCAAATTCATTTAGACTTAGAAAACCATTTAAGGATTTACTTTCAGCCAACTTCGTAAGAAAAATAGAGCAAAAAACGTTAAAAAGAAGTATTGAAGCAAAATATAAAAATGTTGCTTATTATAAAAAAGTAAAAGTAGAAAATGAAAAGAAAATTTCTGGAATCTTAAGGGATACAGTAAAATCAGAATGGATGACTGGCTAAAAATTGGAGTAAGAAACAAAAATAAGAAATTTGTTAAAAAGCTGAACCTTAAAGAAGAGAAATTTTTGAAGAAAAACTATTCCAGTAAAAACAAAAAAACTGCAGTTCTTAGTCATGTAAAGGACAAGTCATCTAAGTCACAGGAAAAGACCCAGAATAAGGCCACATAGGAGATGGGTGGATGAAATTCGAAAGTATGCGGGAGTGACAGGGAGGAGACTGGCACAAGACAGACCGTTGTGGAGGAAACTTGGGGAGACCTTCGTCAAGCAGTGGATTGATAATGGTTGACAATGATGATGATGATGATGATGATACATAGAAACTATGTCTAAACTACCCATAATAGGAGAATCTAATGTAGGAAGAAATTCTAATATTTTTTTTAGTTCCATCAAATTTTTAATTAAGGAAGGTGGCTCTTTTAACAGTTTCTGAGGGGGTGACTGGAAAATAGTTGAGATTTGAAAGAATTGAGCTTTTTGAGTCAATTATTGTTCTAATTGGGTGATGTTCTTTGTGCAGTTTGACTATTCCGTAAAGTTGAGGTAATCTTAACTGTAATTTTGAGAACTGTTTAAAATTTTCTGGAAGCTGGTGTTTCTTTTTTTGAATTGAAATAATTTTTAAGACTTTTTAATCAAAGCTAGTAATGGGTTTTCTTTTACTTCTTCATATATTGAATTTTTTAGTTCTTCCATTTTGTCTTTATAATTCTTTGTAACCATAACAGTTATCAATTTACTTTTGTCTGTTTTCAAATTTTTGTTGATGCTTCTTCTCTTTTTTCAGGAATTTTGTAAAGCTATTGTGGTAATCATTTCTGAGGAGTTGGCTTTAATTTGGTATTCCTTTTCTAAAGTGTTGCAGATATTTTTCAATTCAATTACCATCTGTTTTGAATTTATTTTTTCCATGGACAGACTAAAATTACTACCTTTATTTATCACATGCAATAATTCTTGGTTAACACTTGTAGCAGTACTGTCCTTTAAAAAACTAAGAACTGCTGCTTTATTGTTCTTACTAGAATTGCATTTCTTAAAATCTTTTTTCCCTTGAGATCCAGTTTTTTTTACAATTTTTTAAAAATTTTTGTTTCTTATTCTGATTTTTAGCTATTCCTCCAATTCTGCTTTTACTGCACCACTCATTTCCAGATAATTTCATTTTATTTTCTACTTTTACTTTCTTATAATGAGGAATGTTTTTATATTTTGCTTCAATACTTCATTTTAACGGGGTTTTTTTTCTCTATTGTTCTTACAAAGTTGGATGAAAGTAATTCTTTAAATGGTTTTCTAAGTCTAAATGAATTTCAAATAAAAATATTTACCCAGCAAATTTAAGAAACTTGATTTGAGCTACCAATTTTTCCATCCTCAATCTAGCATGTTTCTTTATTGCTTGCCAAGGAAGAAAGTTCTTCCTAGCAGTACATAAACTAAAAACAGCTTTAATTCTTTGAATAAAGCTCATGCTGAAATCTGGCTTCCTAGTTTCTTAAATTAAACACTTAATTAAACTTCTATTATGGGTTTTATCTCCTAGGAAATATTTATTTTAAATCACAATTTTTTGTAGAATACTCTTCTCCTTAGAGGAACAGATAAAAGTCGGAATAAGAAAAAATAAATAAAAACATTTGTAAAAACACTGGATCTTAAGGATTTTTTTCTTTTAAGAAATGCAATTCTAGTAGGAAGAAAGAAGCAGCAGTGCTTAGTGTTGTAAAGGACAGTACTGCTACAGGTGTTAACCAAAAATTATTGCATGTGATAAATAAAGGTAGTAATTTCAATCTGTCCATGGAAGAAATAAATTCAGAACAGATGGTAATTGAATTGGAAAATATCTGCAGCACTTTAGAAAAAGAAGACCAAATTAAAGCTGACCTCCTCAGAAATTATTATCACAACAGCTTTACAAAATTCCTGAAACAAGAAGTTTCAAATTTTTTTTAAAAAACAGCCAATTAAGTAAGAGCACTTAAAGATTTCAGAAAAAATGAAAGTGTAATTGCTTTGAAAACATCCAAAAGTAAATTGATAACTATTATGGATAAGAAGGATTATAAAGAAAAATGGAAGAACTAAAAATGGGTTTTCTTTTACTTCTTCATAGAAAAGATTCTAATACAACCCACACATATTTTTGGCTATATGGATGACATTTTATTTATAATAGATAGCTCAGAAAAAGATTTTCCAGAAAAAATGCTACTCATTCAACGAATTATGATTCCCCTAAGTTCACATTAGAACTTCAAAAAGAAAGAAAAATTAACTTCTTAGATATTACAATCTATTATGAAGATGGAAAATTAAATACAAAATTGTATAAAAAACCATTGAATATAAATAAATTATTGGATTTCAATTCCTATCATCCATATTCTTTTAGAAAAAAATGTGGAAAGTCAGTTTTTAGAAAAATAAAGTAATATCTACATCAGAGATGAAAAAAGCCCATAAAGTAGAACTTAAAGACATCCTTACAGAAAATAACTATCCTAAAAATGAAATTAAAAAACTTTTTAAAACATTTTCAGTTAAAAAGAACAAACAATAGCAACAAATAAAATTCGCTAAAAATATTACTTATCACAAGATTTATTCGAATCTTTTAAGAGAATTAATAAGAAATATGATATAAAACTAGCTCCAAGTTTAGAGAACAAAGGTAAAAAAAAATTCCCAAAGATAGTTCAAAAAGAAGAATATATTTTAAAAATGCAAGTAGTGCTTTATTAAGTTTGTGTGGACTAGCTTGCATAGGCAAGATAGGTCTCAGACTAGAAACTTGAAAGCAGAACATAAAAAGCAGCTATAAAAAAATTGCTCCAACAAGACAGACTTTGATAGGCATGTCAGAAAAACTGGTCTCAACATGGACTGGAATTCACTTAGTCATCAGTTCCCAAAACAACTTTCAAAAAAGAAAATTAAAATAAGGAATAGAAATGGAGAAAAATCAGAATTCCACAGTCAAAGATTGCAGAGGTTTGTCCCTGCCTAACATCTGGCATTGTTTGGTGAAAAATATCCATAACTGCCAAGGTTACCTGTAACTGTGATAGTGACGGAGAAAGAGTGACAACAAAAGACTGTCTAAAAGAAAAAAGTTCTCAGAAAATTTTCGAGTAAAAATAAATATTTCCTAGAAGATAGAAAACATATTAGAAGTTTGATTAAGAATATAATTTCCCTTTTTTTCTAGTCTCATTTTAAGTTTAATATACCTCTGTTCGACATGAACAGTTTTTATGAAAAACTATTAGGTCTGGCTGTTATTTCAAAACCAGCATAAAAAACAGTAACCATAGACATTGTCTGACTTATGACATATTATTCCATGTGCACACGATTCCATCTAAATACCACTAGTATCAATGGATGCACATCATCAACCTTGGATGAACTGGCCAAGGAAACAACAGATCTGCTTTCATTCCCTGGCCATTTCACTATGCTACATTACAGTGACTATCTCCATATATTAGATTTCTAGTTACATCAGATTTCTCCACTACTTAAAAAAGTGAGCACCACTTAATAAGGCTCACTGTGGTTATACGACTCAGACACTTGTAAGATGCAAAACTGGGAATTCCAACAAAAATTGAGCTTTTACATATAAAATTGCTACTTATAAGAATCACTTCTAGCAGGTACAAGGCTAGACAGAAAAATCACTTATTTTTACTTGCCTGCATCTCCAGCTTAAAATCAGCATTAATACAGCATGTAACAAAGGTTCCTGGACCATGAGGCTAATACTTTATTGTGGTGGGCAGAAGATAGCAAGTGTATGCATTATACAAGAAATCTTTAAACCATCATAATTTGGCAACAGTGCAGAGTGATGATGCAACTCCACCTGCTCTCCTGACCTTGAGAAGAGGAAGAACGAGTAAGGTCAGTCAGTCATGAGCTTATCGAGAGAACAGAAGGCCAACCTTGTGGAGGGGCATTTTATGAACAAATTTTACAAAAATGTGTTGAAGTGTTTCAAGTGCGTAAAACCTTAAAAAAGTACAGTGTATGATCTCATCAAATGTTTTCATGAAACTGGAGGAGTTAACGAATGAAAAGAAGTGGAAGGCTGAGAACAATGGCCACAGCAGAAAAGTCACTTATTTTACTTTTTACATTGGTGGCAGATGTTAAAGAACATTTACAGTGATCACCATACAAATCACTTCGTTGGCTGTCCCAGCAGCAGCTTGGCACATAGCATATGTATACACAACAAGCAACTAAAGTTTTGAGCATACAGAGTTAGAGCTGCATAAGAATTAAGACCATTAGACTGTGAAAAGTGTGCCAGCTATTGTCATTGTTTTTGACAATTCACTCGCAACATTTCCATTTTGGACACTACCGTTTTTTCCAACAGAGCATGGTTTAATCTATAAATGGTTACCAAAACTTTCAAACCATGAATATGGGCAGCAGAAAATTCACACACATTGTGTAAAGTTTCACTCCATGTGAAAAAAATGCAGGTGTGTAGTGTGTAATTTCATGACGCAGAATATTCGGCCCTATTATTTTTTACACTACCATGACTTCTACTGTGTACACAGATATTGTGCAATAGTTGGTGACACTCCTGAAGGAAGATGAACAATATTGCTGGTACCAACAAGGTGGGGTGATGTGCTATACGTCAAATGCAACAATGACACTATGGAAAGAGTTTTTTGATGACTGCATCATCTCAAAGACTCTGTGGTCGCCTCACTCTCCGGACTTGACTTCCCCGATTTTTTTCTTGTGGAGTTGCCTGAAAGAGACAGTCTGCAAGAATAATCCCTATACTCTTGATGATCTAAAGTGCAATATTGAAGAAGCAGTTAAGAAAATCACAGCTGAAACACTTTTTTCTGTATCCCAAAACATGTGTTGCCGAGTGAATTTATGCCTTCACAAAAACACTCAACACTTCCAGCATCTGCTGTAAAAGAGCCTTTCACAGGTGTACTCATTCAAATACACTTGTTTAAAATACATTAAATGTCAAAAATGTAAAGCAAACATTTTACATTTTTGCAATATGAATCTTTGGGAACTTTTGTTACATACTGTATTATTAAATGTGTTGTGCAGCATTTGAAATGCTCATCTTTTTTTTTTTTTTAAGAAATACTCTTTTTTTTTTTCAGTTTGAGAAAAAAAACCCTCCAGAAATCTAGATAAACTATGGGTTCATCTCTGTCTTTATCACTAATGCCTTACTATGTGGGAAAGTTTCAGAGCATTTTGAGTCATCTATTGGTAATCAACATTGGGAACCAACAGAAGTATGTGAGTGATGTCATGGAATTTTTCAAGATTATAAACATCATTTGGGTAGTGTGACTGACATGTCCAAACAGAAAGTGGGAGATGAGGGTTCGATTCCTGCTCCAGGGTGATACAATTTTTAAGTTTCCTGATATGCTACATGTTTATCAGTAAAACTAGACAATTGCTAATACTGTGATTGCCGTGTTAATAATCTTGTAGTTGCTCTATGAATTTAGAATATTTTTTCCATAAATTCATTATAAACATCTATTTTATTCCAGTATTATATAGGTTATACAGGCAACAACAACAACAACAAATATTTTTTCTAAGTCATTGTGTAGTGGCTGCCAAAGAGACAGAATCGTCTAGGCAACTAAAAGGAATTGAGCTAAAGACTGACCAGACATCTAGGCCTCACAGTAGCCATGGGAGAGATGAAGTGCTTCATTTGAAAAATGCTATCTCGTTTCCTTGTCATGACTGGCTTAACAGCTGTAGTTGAAGGTAGTGTAATAACCTGCATGTCATAATTGCTTTAAAAGCAAACAAGAGCAAATCCCTAGTATTTTTGGAAAAAGAAAAATATATTAAAAAATGAAAGAACTTAGCAAACCTATTCATGAAGAAATTAATGGCAACCCACTGGAACTGACAATAAAAAAACTATAATAAGCTGATAAAGTCTTTAAAAAGAAACAACCAGCTAAATTCAGATTTCAACAACTTCTCAAAATTACATTACAGAATATCTCAAATGTATTGGGCAGTCAAACTTCATAAACCATTAAGGCCTATTGTGGACTCAAAAAACTCTCCCATGTTAAGTTTTCAATATAATCTTCTAAGCCAACTGATAAATTTTTTTACAGATCCCCCTGCCTTACTAAAAAAAACCCCTCAAAAGATCTCATAGTTAAGTAGAAGGTCTTTCAAAACTTTCATTGCTAGTCTCGACATCAAATCTATGTATACCTGTACTAACATAAATATGGATCACCTTTTGAAGTTCCTTGCAGATTTGGTTGACAAAACAATTTTTCATAACCACAGCAAAGAAGGGCTTACACAGGAATTTATGAAATACTGATTTTTTTCTTTAAAAAACAACTATTTTTCAATTTGGCAGCAAACTCTACAAGCAAACTTCTGAATTAGCTATGAACTTACTGGTAGCACTTTTTCTTGCAAATTACTATGTAGGAAAACTAGAAGAAAAGGCACTTATTACACCTTCAATCTTCAGTCTTTATGCAAAATATATATGGATTATATTATTTTCATTATAGAAACAAAAATGTCTCTCTTCCATATGACATACTAGACTGGTTCAACTCCCTGGATTAAAATTTGCAATTCACTCTTGAAGTGCAAAAAAATAATCACCTCAATCTTTTGAACTTATCACTGGTAGTAAAAGAAGGAAAAATTGAAGCATGGTTATACAAGAAACTTACCAACAATAATAAAATGTTAGATCATCAGTCAAATCATTGGAATTACATAAAAACAAACGTAGACATGCAATATTTGGAAAAAATAAATGTTCTAACTTCTTTAGAATTGTTAAAAAATGCTCAAAAGGGAGAATTGAAAAAGGTTTTGGAAGATCTCAATTACCCTTCTTTACTAGTCGACAAAATTATTAGTAAAAAACAAAAAACAAATCAGTAGCCCAAAACTAAGTTTCAATTAACTATAAACATTACTCACCATAGAGGACTGTTTGATAAACTTCTGACGATTAGTGAGATGTTTCTAGTCAGACTGGCTCTAGGATTACACAGTACACTTAATAACTACCTTACAAAATTAAAGCAAAATGAAGATAACATCCTTTTACAGGAAGGTATTGTCTACAACATGAAATGCGAGTGTGGTCTCAACTATATGGGAGACACAGGCAGATAGCTTAAAGCATGATTGATTGACTGATTGACTGATTGATTGATCAAGAGAGAGAGAGAGATATTAACAATATTAAAAAAATAAATTAAAAAAGAGAAGCTGCAATTTAAATTATGACAAACAAAACAGGTTTGGACAGACATGTACAAAATGCAGGACATAAAGTGCTTTGGGACACTGTAGAAGTTCTGACACATTAACAGCACTTTCAGAAGGACTGGAAATAGAGAGAAGAGGTACCACATCCAATGTTTTGAAAAGTTGGAATTTATCTCAAAAATGGCAACACCTACTATAACTGTAGTCCTGAGGAAGGACAGGGGTGCTACCTGAAAATTTAACATATTATTTTCTTTTATTCCTTAGAAAAAAACCTATAGTTTGGAGATATTTATACTGCATATCAGGAATGGTGAGCTTCTTGCCAAACAAGTGCAAGTATGATAAAACAGTCATGTACTAGGAAAAACAAAAATTAAAGTTCCAGTGCCTTTGATTGTCTGGTGCGAAGCAAAAAGTGGTTGGTCACTAGTAAGGGGTACCAAATGTGCGTACTGCATAGTGGATCGATCGATAATCTGTAATAGTTAGCCGATCTGCTATAGAGTGTGCAGTAAACACAAAATATATGTATTAAAAAGTTTAAAGTAATCAACCACTTTGAAGACTTAGCTGTACGCAAGACTCCAAACAAATAGTCACCAACATGAGACATAAAGCAGCTCTCACTGCAGTTGGTTTTCCTTGGCTACACCATTTTAAACAAACTAATGGTAATTCACAGTAGTTATGTTTATTAGATAAAAAAAAAAAAAACCCACTGAGTAAGTGAAATCATGGCAACCCTAGTGCTAATAGCACATAGCTAGAATGCAATTAAATTTTGGGTTGGAGTCCAGACCTAAAATCAGGCACGTTGCTGTTGCTTTTATTCCCTGGAAATCTCCAAAGTTGAAATATATTCTAAAAAAAAAAAAAAAATGTCTAGTTTACACTAGGCGTCACAATCATCAAAGAGATAGGAAAGGTAGATGCTGATATGTTGCTGGCTTTTAAGTGTAAATCTAGGGTTTGAGTGTTTACTTTTGTAAACCATCAACATATCCATACACTCTTTGCAAGGCAGTGAAGTGAACACAGACACACACAGAAAGAAAGACAAAATAGAAAATGTTATGTACCTCCTTTTCCCAACAAATGCAAATAATCAACATCAAAATGATAAATTTTAAAAGTAAAAAGAGGGCAAAGATTATTTATCTACATTGTGAATTCCCTCTTTATCTGCTAATTATTTTATGGTTTGTGTAAACATATGAAATTTGATTATGAAATAGCTACACACAAAAATGGGTAACAGTGCACGCCTCCTGAATATAGGCATGAAAAATAGAAAAAGGCAGTTTTGTAATGTGTTAGCAGCACCTTTAACTAAATCTGACGGTGGAGCCCCCTCTCTTGTTAATTAATAAAATGAATTTGTCAGGATAAGGTAATATTAATAAATTTAAGCAGCAGTATTTCTTCGACGGTCCTTGTGTAATGATTAGTATGAGTATTACATGGAATTTGCAGGGCATATGGAATTTAAGTAACTTGATATTTTTTTTACACATGCATTCATTGTAATATGTATCAGTATGTTAGCTAGCATAGATTATTTTTTATCTTCCCTTTATAACAGTAAGATTTGTTTTTAGTATATTATCATAAATTTTATTGTAGTAATGTAGTAAGTGCAAACATGAAAGTATAGGATATTTGTGTTCTTTCCAAAAATGCTGGTTTTTCTTAATATGATTAACTGGTCTGAATTATTAACACAGTAATCAGACATCTCTGAATTACTTGCATTTACTGTTCATCATATAACATTAATTACATCAAAAAACTTGAAAATTACATCCAGGATGATCATGGGACTTGACTGTCCTGGATGGTGCGACAGATAGTATGCTCAAATGGAAATCAGGAGATGCGAGTGCGATTCCCGCTCCAAGGTAATGTAATTTCATTATCTTTCACTGGGGAAAATCAGCAAATGTTCTGATCTTAACACTCAGATACTTGTTCATCCTGGACGGTGTAACAGAAATTGGGAGATACAGGTTCGATTCCCACTCCACGGCGATGTAATTTTCAAGTTTTTCTGATATGATTAATGTTATGTAATGAACAGTAAATGCAAGTAATTCAGAGATGTCTTATTACTGTGCTAATAATTTGGACTTATTTCCACATATTATGAGAATATTTCTTCTACAGAAATTGTATTAGTAGGTCAAGAAGTGTTAAAATCATACTCATCAATTTTCAGAAAAAGAATCTGAACACACAGTTCTTTCTCCTCAAAGCCAACCCCAGGTCAGGAAAATGAAAAAGGTAATTAAAAGAATTAAATTTTTTGCGATGTGATACTTAAAATGTAATGGATTTGGTGAAGTTGAACACTGCCTTTAATTATAAATCAATCAAACCTGCATCCTTATCTTGGCCATTTTAGGAAAATTTCTGTATTATTTAGTGAGAGTTAAAAGATCATAAGTTTAGGGTGCCACGCTGACCATAATTTTTTACATTTTGTGAAACTTCAGATTTCAATTGCCCAGGGATTCCTAGAATTTGTGCAAGACACCAGAGATGGTAACCTTTCCTAATAATTGTAATTGATATGCACCATCGTGGTTCACGATCAAATATAATGATACCTGTAAAATGGTCCAAGAAATTTGCAGCTTTTTAAATCTTGGTTTCAGTATCTTCCAGATAATTTAAAGGATACTGTAAAAAGAGTCGTCCAAGACAACGCATATTTTGCCGATGCAGAAAACTTGCTCCCTGCAATGTTGTTTGACCACAGAAGGTATGTCTGTGAGTTTACTGTTCGACGCATCATGAAGGCCAGCAAATCTTCCGAACAAACTACCATTAGGAAGTTTCGAATTCCTAAGCTGAATTTCCAGAGCAATGACTACATCAACCTAATTGACTGGCAAGAGTGTACTGTGACTGAGCCTCCCATCAGATGGAAATGGGAAAACGATGAGTTTCTAAATTACTGCAGCCGGATAAAAGTTCTTGCCACAAATTTACAAAAATACCCTAACATTCTCAGGCAGTAGAGAGGATGGTTAAGATTGTAACAGATTCTTCTGCTCATGTGTGCAGCCTTCTTGCAAGAGATGGATTCAGAGCAAAAATTTTGGATAGGAAGCTGATGCCAAGCTTTGAAAAAAAGTATGATTTCCAAGTGAAATAAACTCACTCCTCAAGTTGTGCTACTAGGTAAGGCTGATGGCTATCATATTTACATAACTCCTCATGCCATTTTCAGAGAAATATGACGAGCTCTGAGATCTTAAGCCTAACAAATTAACTCATGTCTGCTGAATTTTTACCTGTGTTTATGCACTCAAGATGGTATTAAATAACATGGTAACACAGTATTTTTTTATATTTCCAAAATGGAGAAAGCGGGTGTTTTAAAAGCATTTTTTCCTATAACTTTCAAACTTCGAGGTTCTTGGGGAAGCCTAAGATATCGAATAATGTCATCCATATTTCGGGAGTCATTTCAGTAATAAAATCTCAACTATTACACATGGTGACGTTTCAATTAAAAAAAAAAAATGTTTTTCGCTCCACCCTACTGTTGCAGCAGTCCTGATTCAATTGAGTTCTTTTATTTCTGCTTGAAGAGTGGATGAATGGGTAATTGCTCCTTTTATGTAATATTGAAAGGATGCCACTTTATATTTGCATGGATGGTTAGAGTTGTATGGTATTATGGATGGCACATAGGTAGGTTTTCTGTAAACTTCATAATCAATTTTCTTGTTATTTTTTATTAAACATAGATCTAAAAAAGGCAATCTATTGTTATTTTCATATTCTACCGTGAGTTGTACAGAAGGATATAGGTCAGTATATCTTTTCCTAAAATGTTGCAATTCCATATTCTGAATGTCTCCATATAATCAGTATATCATCAGCATATCGAATATCTAAGTCTAGTATCATTACATCTTCTGTCATGGTAAGTACTTTTACTTCAATGTCCTGTAGTATGGATTCTGCAAGAAGTCAAGAGAGTGAGGATCCCATAGGTGCTCCAGTCAATAGTTTGTATATGGCTTTATGATGTTTAAAATCATGATTTTTGCCAATGAGATTCAATGCTGAAACGATACTGTTTGCTTCATTTGTTGGAATGCTATTAACATGTAGTTTATTCTCAATCAGAGTTATTGCTTTATCAGTTGGGGTGTTTGGGTAGAGTGAAACTATATCCAGGCTGATCAGTTTACAATAAGTGTTAAACTATTTAGATTTCATTATTTTGATAACATCACCTGAATTTCTTGCTGTATATATGTAGTAATTGCTTTAGGTATTGATACACACCCCTTTCTAGATTGATAGTAGGAGCCATATTTTTTTTAACGATTGGTCTTATAGAAGAATCCTCTTTATGGATTTTAAGTTTTCCAAAAATTATCCGTACTGCAGCCCCTATGGGTGAATAGGCGTTCTTCTGTATAAGTGGTGGTAAATTGCTGCGATTAATCAGAATATTAAATGGTACATCCAAGTTCTAAGAGTTTGCATTTAGTAGAATTTCAATGCTTATCTCTGTAGTGCAAGGCAATTTTGTCGGTAAATGGAGCATTCGTTTTGGTCATAACTTGTATTCTAAATAGGTCTTAATGGTGTAGAATAAATAATAAAGTAAACAGACAGCAAGCTTTCACCACTCATGAGTGGCTTCATCAGGTATAATTGATATACACACTGTAAATGACAGAAAGTAAAGAAATTCTGAGTAATTCAAACTTATGCATGTAATCAAGGTTGATTGATGCTTATGTCATGTCACTTGAAATCATCAAACATGGTAGATGTAGATATGTCTCATGCAGAACTCATATGCTAGCAAGCGTGATGAAGTGAATAATAGCATTCACCAGATATAGGGGAGCTCAGATGATGTTTCTTCATTGCAGACATCCGTGCTGGTTATTATTTCTACTGATTCTCGTACTGCTGTGGCCCTGAGAGTTGTATAAGGAGCTATTTTTCAAATTTCTTTCCAGTTCGGTTTAGCTGCATTGTTCTTGACTTCTCTTGCTAGAGCTGTGGTAAGCTTTCGTAGTTTGACATCACATTTATGTTCTGACAGTCTCAATTTAAGGGAGTGCTTTGTCATTCCTATGTACCTTTTCTGGAGTCAATTTGGTGTTGCAAGGGGATAGCATGAATTCCTGCATCTGTTAGGTTTGTGCCAGATTGCTTATTTGTTGTTGGCCAGGAGGAAATTGATTTAGATGCTTTTATTCCTATGCCTAATCCTAGTTTTTTAAAGGCATTTTTTAGGAAAAACATGAAGCCTTGGACAAAAGGGCATGCACCTATGTATTTGAGTTTAGGGCTAATTGTTTGAGCAGTTCTCTTATTAAATGAAATTTCTGCTTGCTTGATAATATACTCAACTATATAAATACCAAAAATCCTGCTGCAAACGCCAAAGATTCAATTTCAAGATGTTGCATGTGTTGATCTGAGCTCAAAGCCATGACTCTTCTCGCTCTAGGTTGAAATAAGGCTAATTTATGTGTAGCTGGGCTTGCAGAAGAAGGTGGGATGACTTGTGGGATATATGTAGGTTTATAGTACACTCAGGTATGGAGTGCTCTAGATTGTGACTTTTTAACAAGAACATCAAGGAAAGGTAGCATGCCTTCTTTCTCCCTTTCAATGGTAAATCAGATGTCAGGATGTACTAAATTTATGGTACTAAAAAACTTCATAACTTCATCTTCGTTGTGATGCCACACTAAGAATATGTCATCTACATATATGTACTAAATTAAAGAGGTGGGTGAGCTTAATGTCAGGATAATATTCTCTAAAGGCTGCAGGATAGCTTCTGCTAACACTACAGAGAGTGGAGAGCCCATAGGTACCCCTTTGGTTTGTTTACACAACAAAGATGAACAAAGATTGTTTTACAACGAAGATGAACTAATGAAGCTTTTTAGTACCATAAATTTAGTACATCTTGACATCAAATTTACCATTGAAAGGGAGAAAGAAGGCATGCTACCTGTCTTTGATGTTCTTGTTAAAAAGTTGCAATCTAGAGCACTCCATACCTAAGTGTACTATAAACCTACATATATCCTACAAGTCATCCCACCTTCTTCTGCAAGCCCAGCTACACATAAATTAGCCTTATTTCGACAAAGAGCAAGAAGAGCCACAGCACTGAGCTCAGATCAACACACGCAACATCTTGAAATTGAATCTTTGGCGTCTGCAGCAGGATTTATGGTATTTATATAATTGAGTATATTATCAAGCAAGCAGGAATTTCATTTAATAAGAGAACTGCTCAAACAATTACCCCTAAACTCAAATACATAGGTGCATGCCCTTTAGTCCTAGGCTTCACGTTTTTCCTAAGAAATGCCTTTAAAAAACTAGGATTCAGCATAGGAATAAAAGCACCTAAATCAATTTCCTCCTGACCAACAACAAATAAGCAATCTGGCACAAACCTAACAGATGCAGGAATTCATGCTATCCCCTTGCAACACCAAGATGACTCCAGAAAAAGGTACATAGGAATGACAAAGCACTCCCTTAAATTGAGACTGTCAGAACATAAATGTGATGCCAAACTAGGAAAGCTTACCACAGCTCTAGCAAGAGAAGTCAAGAACAATGCAGCTAAACCTGACCAGAAAGAAATTTGAAAAATAGCTCCTTACACAACTCTCAGGGCCACAGCAGTATGAGAATCAGTAGAAATAATAACCAGCACGGATGTCTGCAATGAAGAAACATCATCTGAGCTCCCCTATATCTGATGAATACTATTATTCACTTCATCACACTTGCTAGCATATGAGTCCTGCATGAGACATATCTACATCTACCATGTTTGATGATTTCAAGTGACATGACATAAGCGTCAATCAACCTTGATTACATGTATAAGTGAATTACTCAGAATTTCTTCACTTTCTGTTGTTTATGGTGTTTATCTCAGTTATGCCTGATGAAGCCACCCATGAGTGGTGAAAGCTTGCTGTCTGTTTACTTTTATTATTCTACGCCATTAAAACGGATTTAGAATTCCAGTTATGATAATTTTGGTGTAATCTACCCGATTATTATTGTTTTACATTCTTTTTGGTGTTATTCCAGTTTAGTGTAGCAAAGATACTGACTTCTGCTGTGAGTAGAGAAAGTTCTGTACACAGGAAGCCTTTTAATATCTCTTTTATGTTCAAGAATTCTGCAGGGGATTGATCAAATACATGGCAAACATAATATTTCACTGCAGAGGAAGAAGAAACTATAATGTAGTACACACCCAAGGCAATCTAGGGGTCCAAAGAATCTCTGTCTTTAGTCATTGATTATGTAGTGGTTGGAGGAGGTTTAATGATTAATTATTATCCATAATTTTGGAAGATTTCGATAAATTTGTAGAAAATGATGAATGATAGACAATGGAATCAGTGAATTTTAAAGATGGTATAGCAAATGCAATGACATATTTGAAACTTTTGTTTTAGCTTCAAAATTTTTGATGAGTTTTGCAACTATTTAAGGGAGGAAAAATTGGCAAGTTCCAATTTTTTTGTTGTTAGTCTGTCCTTTTGGTTTGGAAAAGATATCATTGCAAATTATATTGGGAATGATTTTGAAGTTGCCAATTTATAGAAATAGGCTGTATTAGAGTAAAAAGTGATGATGTTTGATGCACCAGAAGCTTTTTTATAAACTGACCTATAGAGTTTGTTGTTTGTTTAGTAATGTGTACATCCAGGAAATTTATACAGCTGTTAGTTGATTGATGGAGAATTTAATGGTACGGAATTTACAGGAGATTAATGAAGTGAGACTGTAAAGTTATTCTATTGGGTTGTCGGAAAAGTCATGACGTATTTTAGCCATGTTTTGCAAAGGTAATTTATTGACAGGAAGAACAAAGATCAATCATTGATGTAATGCCCGTTTTGTTCGATAACCTTTTGCCATTTTTCAGTGAGCTGCAGAATGCCTCGTTCATAGAAGGACCTGTCTTTCATGGCAAAAAGCTGTACAAGGTGCTGATTTACAACCTCATCTGAATTGAATGTTATACCACGCAAGGACTGTTGAAGAGAGCAAAACAAGTGGAAGTCTGATGGCTCAAGGTCAGGCGAGTATGCTGGGTGTGGCAACACACCCCACCCAAGCTCCAATAATTTTTGGTGGGTGATCAAACTTGTGTGTGGTCTCGCGTTGGCACGATGGAACACAACATTTTTACAATGAACGAGCTCTGGACATTTCTGGATGATGGATTCATTCAAACTGTCCAATTGCCGACAGAACATTTGAATTGATTGTTTGGTTCCATGGCAGGAGCTCGAAAAACATAACACCTTTAAAATCCCACCACACTGAGACCAGAACCTTCCGCTGATGAATGTCTGCTTTGGATGTCGTTTGAGGCGAAGCAGCACGTTGGGACCAAGACCGTTTGCGCAGCACATTGTTGTACACAATCCACTTTTTGTCACCAGTTATCAATCGCTTCAAAGAAGGAACGTTTTCTTCACGTTTAATGAGCATATTGCAGATGTTTATAGGCCCTGTCAATTGAGCTTCTTGGAGTTCATGAGGAACCCACACATCGAGCTTGCTTACGTATCCCAGCTTCTTGAGGTGGTTATGAACGCTTGAATGATGGATGTGCAATGTGTCTGCAATCTCTCGTGTCTTGTAACATGGGTTTGACTCGATCAATGCCTTGATTTGGTCGTCATCAACCTCAGTTGGCCTCCCGGACCGAAGAGCATCGTTGAGGTCAAAATCACCAGCACAGAATTTTGCGAACCACCGCTGGCTCTGACGTTCTTGTAGAGCATTAT
This sequence comes from Macrothele yani, assembly GCA_039090855.1. Classification (NCBI taxonomy): domain Eukaryota; kingdom Metazoa; phylum Arthropoda; class Arachnida; order Araneae; family Macrothelidae; genus Macrothele; species Macrothele yani. The sequence goes on along the minus strand of CM077001.1, from coordinate 69,764,621 downwards.
CACTGTACACTTTACGCAACTTTTCACAAGCTTGACTCGCGTTCTTCCCTTTATGGAAGTAAAACAGTAAAATATGACGAAAATGCAGTTTGGTCTTCCATCTTCAACTTGATGTCAAATCTCCACAAATGAACCAAATTGCTCACTATTTCTTTTAGACTGCAGCTAGAACTGGCATAACAGAGCTGTGCATGCCTCTAGTACTTCCAAACCCGCCCAACTGCCATCGGGTGCCAAAATACGTCATGACTTTTCCGACAACCCAATATGCCATGTGGGCCAATTATGAAGATGTCATTAACATAATGGAACTACAGTTTGGATTGAAAATGGAAAATATTAACAACTGCATTTTCAATGTTTTGTATGTTTATTGGTGATCGTTTAGATACATCTTTTACTTATGGAAAAAACTACTTATCATAAGTAAAACAATTATTTTCTTGTAAAGAATAAAGGGAATCAGGTCTTTGGTTAGTTCCTCTAGGTAAGTCTCTGTTTTCCATTAAATTTTTTGTAAGAAGGATTAATGCATCAAAAAAAAAAGCATCATAAAAAGCATCATCATAAAAAATAATAAGAGAATGAGGATTCAACATCTTAGGTGAGTAATGAACCTTGTGACAGATGGATGATGGTAGTAGTTGCCAGATCTGTAAAATTGTTTACATTATTTATTTATTTTTATTTTTAAATTGACTTCCAAGTTAATGGAATTATAAAGGGCACAACAGAATTGAAGTTCTTGGAGCAGAGAAAAATTTCCAAACTTTCCCAATAGCGTGACAAAAAATGATTAATGAACGGGGGCAAGTCATTGGTGTCAGTCCAAAGAGGTTCAGCAGAAGTGCCCTCTAAAGTTAGAGACACCAGTGAAGTTTTAAAATTTCCTTTATGGACATTGTTTTTGGGCTCCAATAAACAGCTATTGATGCTGAGGTAAGTGCTTCCAATGTAGTAATTTTCACCAGAAGATGTTGATATCAGGATGAGGCAAACTCTAAAACAAATGAAGGAGGGGGGGTACTTTGTTTCTCTCATCAAATCACACAGTTGTATCAGAATAATATGACTACCTACATAATAATGAGAATAACCACCCTTGGCCCAGATGACAGTGGTAAGACGGCATGGCACGGACACAACGAGGCTCTGGAAGGTTGCCCAAGTTCCTTGTGCCCATTCAGACTACAGCAGATCATGGAGGTCCCGGAGATGACATGGTTGTGGGCCGGTACGTCGAACCTGTGAGACCAAATAGTCCCACGACTGCTCTGTGGGACTGATGTCAGGGGATTTCGCCGGCCAAGGAACAACGGAGACACCACTCTCATGTTCCTGGAACCAGTCATGCACCACCCCTTTAGCGATGTGGCAAGATGCATTGTCCTGTTAATAGACACCATCACCACCAGGGTAAACGTCCAACATGAAGGGATGCACGTGGTCAGTGAGGATGGACAGGTAGCCATTGGTGTTCAGGGATCCATTCAGTGGTACCAGTGGTCCCAGGTCATACCAGGAAAACATCCCCCAGACATGCACGCTGCCACCGCCAGCCTATTCTTGACCGACAAGCGTGTCCGAGTGTTGGTTCTAATGTGTCTGATGTGGTATCCACCACTGCCTGTCACTTCTGTGGAGTAAAAACCTTGATTCGTTGAAGAAGAAAACCTTTTCCACTCTTCCGTTGTCCAATGATGGTAGTCCCATGTGAACTGCAGGCATTGTAGCTGATGGAATTGGGTTAACATGGGCACCTTGATGCAGCGTCGACTCCAGAGACCTATGTGCAACAGGCTTTGCTCAACTGTTATTGGGGACATGTACTTGGGGTGCCCTAGATTTCATTTGTGTGGTCAATTGCTGCACTGTTGCGTGTCTACTGCCCTTTACTCGGAGGTGACGTTCTTCTCTGGGGTCAATGGCCTTTGCGGCTCCACAGTTTTGACGTCAGGAGGTATTCTGGTCCATTCTTGGTATACCCTTACTACAGCACCTAGCAAACAGCCCATGAAGTCTGCTGTTCCTGAGGTGCTTCCACTCTTGGTGAGATAGCCATCATTCCCTTTTGAATGTCCATCAAATCACTACCTCTGCCTGTGGTGTTCATGTTACGAACTATGGCTCACCTGACTTGACTGGCTGCTTATATCTCCGTGTGATCAACCTTGTCACGTGGTAATATGATAAGACTGTGTATGTTTCTATCATCTGAAATTAATTTGATGATAGAAGGGTTGAAACTGATAGCCAGATGACGTTCAAACTTCTTGAAAATTTGTTTGTGCTTGTAGGCCACAGAAGTGCCATCTGTCACAAGGCCGAAGAAAACTGAAGTTATCAGTCAAAAGCTTCCTTATATTAAACTTTTTATGTAACTTAGCATGTTTTAAAGTTTTAATACTTATTATTTACAGTTATGTGCTTACGTCCAAATTTTATCATCATGTCCATCATTCACCTACAAACTTCTAAAAATCTTACATTATGGATACAAACTGGCCATTAAACCTCCTTCAATCACTAGGCAATCAATAACTAAACACAGAGATTCAGTGGACCTCTTAGACTGCCTTAGTGTGTACTACATTCCAGTTTCTATACCCTCAGTACAGAGGTGCAACCACACCAGGTGTTCTGACAAAAATAAAAACTCATAAAAATGATAATCATTTTAGGTTGATTGTAAAAAAATTGCAGGCTCCATTAATCAATTTGGAAAAGGATTTGTACAGGTATTTATTAGTAATATACATCAATACTAAATATAGCATCAAGAACAGTATAGCTTTTATTAAACATATTAAAAATATTAAGGATGGTGTTAGAGAAATATTCATGGCAAGTATGGATGTTGTATCTTTATATCCCAATACTCCAGTACCAAAGGCTATTGAAATTATAATAAAAAAATTAAAAGAAAGGAATGAATTGCAATTGAGTTAAATCGTTGAAATGAAAAATATACAGACAAAAAACTGGGGGACCAATGAGCTCCTCATTTTCATCATTATTTGCCAAAATAATTTTGGCAGATATAGAAGAAAGACGTATTGAAAAATTAAGTGAAAAACCAATATTATATTGTTGATACATAGACAAATATATTTATTACATCTAAGATGCATGAAAATTATTTTAAGTTTTTAACTGAGAAATATACTGATATATACCCATCTATTAAATTGACATTGGGAAGTGAGTATAATAATTCTATTCCCTTTTTGGGTATGCAAGTAACAAAAGCCAATAGGCAACTTAAGTACAAAGTATATAGAAAACCATCTTACGTTTCCATCATGATTCCATATGACTCATACCATCCAAAAGTACATAAACTTAATAGTGTATATAATTTAATAAAAAGAGCTTTCACTCATTCCAGTTATAAAAAGTTTTGTGAGTAAGAAATCCAATAGATAAAAAAGATATCAAGATCATACAGTTACTGCAATAAGTTGATCAATGGCCTTATTCAAGAGTATAAGAGATCTGTTCATAAGCAAGATACCAAAGATATGCAATATGCTTGTACCTTCTCTTTTCTAGAAAGTATTAATCAAAAAATAAATAATGTGGTTAAAAAATTTAAAAAAAGATTACAACAGTCTGTGACAACTATGGCTAGTTGGATGATTTACACAAAACAAAAAACCACCTATGTTGGATCAAACAGACATATATGAAATTCCCATTGACCCTTCTAATGATAATTCTCAAAAAAGATATATGTTGGTAGTACAAAAAATTTATTAAATCAACATCTAAGCAATTGGGGGGTGGTGAAAAAAGACAGCTTTGGTACAGTATTGTGCAGACCAGTGGTTTCCAAACTTTTTGAGTCACGGAGCACTTTTCAGGAGAAAAATTTATCACAGAGCACTATCGTTGCCAATGTGCCAAACGCACATATGTACATTTTTGGCTGTTTTTACCGAACTGCATTTTTCAAGTTGTTAGTCAACATTTTATCGTATAGCAAAAGCATGAATTATTTTTTGAATTCTAAATAGGTTCAATTTTGATTTTAACTTAATTTTTCCCATTGAAAGTAATTAAAAATTAGAACCGTAAATATAGTTTTCTCAAAACACGTAGGTGCCTTTGGCATAAGGGCAACAATATTTTTGCCTAGCACCTACATAGGTACTAAACCGAATGACAGCAATAGTGACAATGGAAGGTATTTTAAAGCATTTGGGCATGTTAAACATCAAGTTTTATGCAATTGGAAATGTTATTTTCTCCACTAATTTCAGAGAAATAAGGACCTTACTTAACTACATAAAAAAAAAAAAAAAAAAAAAAAGTAAGGCAACAATTTGAGTATGAATTCAAAGCAGGTATTGTAAATCCACAATATGTTATCCAAATAGATAAGATACTTAAAACCATTTTTTCAGTTGCAAAACCAAAAATGTCATTTGGCATCAAAAAAAGAACTATAAAGTATAGCCCTGGAACTTAGATTCTAATGAGAGGGATGGGACTGTTTTGATTTGCACAATGTGGCTATATCTAGTTGAATTGGGACAGCTGCAACCGAATATCTGGCTCTGCATTGAGGAGGGATCTGTATTTTGCTTTAGTAGCCAAATAGGCAGATAATCTTGATTCACATAAGTTGTTGCAAAGGGCAGAAGGATGATTTTTGTTTTATCTGACAAAACTTTAAATTCGTCTTTAGCTGACATAAAAATTCTGAGAGTGACTTCTTAGTTGCAAAATTATCTTTTATCGCATAATCTGATGTTAAATCAATCAAGCACTCGCACTGCTACGATGTCAGACAGGCTGGTTTTTTCGACACAGCAGAGTATGGGTTTACAACCCAAAGGTTTCTTTAATGTTTTTCATGGAGTTCTTCCGCAAGATAACAGTGAAACTATCCAGCAAACATAGCAGGTGAACATGAAACTCATTTAAGATACCTCCAGGTATGTTGAAATCTAGTTCTTCTCCTAACTTCTTTTACCATTGGGAAGCTGTCTAGATTTCGATTTTTCATTGATTCTGCCCAAAACTTGATTTTCATTTTAAACGTCTGTACTTTATTGCTGGTGTCAAAAACAGTTACTGCTTGTCCCTGAAGTGAGAGACTTAAGAATTAACTTTTTTTTTTAATTTCTGTTAAATACGCCAATTTCATGAGCCAACACTTATCACACAACCTGCCTCCCGAAGCGAAGTCATTGTCAATCAGGCCGGTCCTGACTTCAGCCTTCATTTTAAACAGCTGAGTCAAAGTTTTGCCGCAAGAGAGCCACCATACTTTTGTGTGAAAAAGTAAAGGCATATGTAGACTCCCCATGCCACCACACACATTTTGAATAGCCTTGTATTCTTAGGTCATGGTTTGATAAAATTAATTATTTTCAAACTTTCATCCAAGCCTTCTTTTAGGAAGGGCAACGTTGTTTTTTCACATCAAGGGCATGGCGATGGAGGATGCAGTGGCTACTGCTGCATTCCTTGACTTTTTATTTTATTCTTGAGATAACACTGGCTATCTTCCCAGTCATGGCCTCCGCGCTGTCTGTGCACACATAAACGTAGTTATCCCATGGGATGCCACTCACCGTGAAAAATTTGCCTATTAATTTGAAAATTTCAGTGTCACTTGTGTTAGTTGGTAACGACTTGCAGAAAAGCAGATCCTCTTGAAAAGATTCCAAGTATTGGTAGTGCACAAATACTATTAAAGTTGTCAACCCATCTATATCCACTGATTCATCCATTTGGAGCAAAAATTTAGTCTTAGTGCATTTTATTTGTAAAAGTAAAGTAGCTTTTATGTCCTCTGCTAAGTCCCTGATTCGTCGCGAGATTGCATTATTTGACAAAGGAACTATGCCTACTAATTTTGTGGCTTTTCCATCCAGCATACATTCAACTATGTCCTTTACGCAAATCTTGATAAGGTTTTAGCTTCACCAGCTTGAACAACGCAGTAACTGACTAAGTAGGATGTCATCAAAACCTTTTCGTCAACAGTTATTGAGTGATTGGATATAATTTTCTGGGCTTGTGTAAGTTCACCGTACTTCCCGGTGAAGAAATCAAATGATTTACCATTGCATTCTGGATGAACCCCTCAAAATGACTGTTTGGCAACACTTTGCCACAAATTGCACACTGTGGTTTGTTGTCACTGGTCTCAACGAACCCAATGTCCAAGTAGGAATCGTGGTACTTTCTTTTTGCTATTCTTTTCCCTGTGGCACTGGTCTCTGAAGAACTAGGCTGTTGGTTCAACACTTCAGGAGGTTCCGGCGCACTGGCTGGCGCTGATTCGTTCAAAAACCCTTCATCCTGTGCAGCAATTCTAGCACTAGCAACTGCTCCATCGTCTTCCACATTACAATTCAAAAATAATATTCGTAGCAGCTGGGTAAATAATAAAAAGGGTTGGGTACATAATAAAAAAATAACATAAATTTGAACATGCCAGTTAGTTGTTGATGCTTCCACAGCTCCTGGAGGTACTATGATGGAGGTTTTGACAGTTTATTTTAAGAATCCAGACTTGAGCTCAGCAAGCGATCCATTGAAAGAAAATCGATGATATTTTTTAATCACTATGTAGGTACTCCAAAAGACCTGCAATGGGCAGGCATTTCGCCCTCAAGACAGAAGATTTGGAAAGTTATATTAATGTAATTGTTTACAATAAAAAAAAAGAAACAAATTGAAAATCATGCACCAAAAGCACTTGTAAATAAATAACACTGCACTACAACTTGATTTGTTTTAACTGTTAACTGAATGCTGACTGAACTGAAACTGAGTGAAGGTGCAAAGAAACATGAGGTTTTAATATGCAATAGAAACTTTTCAGATAATTCTGAATAGGTGTCAAAACTAACAATCCGATCTGAAAGCGCGGCAAAATTCGCATAGAGGACTTTGTGCAATGGATGCATATCCGGCGTGTAAATGGAAGACCTGGGTTCGATTTCCAGTGGCGGCTAATGAGAATTTTTCCATGACTCACTTATAAAAGTGGAAAGAGCGATAACCTCTGTTTTATGATCTTACAGAGGAGATGGGGCTAGTGTGGCGCTGTCGAGTCTCTTTGTCTGGTTTCGCTGCATGCAGTCTATGTGCTTCGCTGACATTCTCAAGGTTTTGCATGGTTCTGAGAAGGTGCGGGCGGGCAAAGCTGACTGAAGTGACAGATGACATGCACTTTGTCCTACAATATTTACTATCTATACTGCTTCACAGCACACTGTAGGAACTAGATAATTTTTACCAAATACTTACCTATACAGAGTTCATGGCCACATAAATTCACAATTTTGAGATCTTGTCATATTTACTTCATTTATTTTTCTTTCCAGTCTCTTCGCACAGCACTTGGAGATGCTTTGTGTTTGAGAAATGTTGGTCTAGACCCAAAAACCATTACCAAAATTTGAAGATATCAGAATTATTAACACTAGTGTAATGAATGGGAATCAAGATCTTCTAAAGCTGTTACCATTGAAAAACAAAAAGATGTAGCTTACAACATCCAGGAGCCACATAGTGTTCCAGAAGCTTGGAAAACATTAATCAGAAAGGAAGCAGTATATAAAAATGCAAGAAAAAGAAAACGACAGTAGATACCTACCTGTTTCATTGAGGTATGATCAGATATTTTCTGGGATGTGTTGAGCCACTTGTTGCATGAGTAGTCAACCACTCAGTGCTGATGTTGCTTTAGACGGCAATGGCGTGCAGTTTTAATGTTTCTGATGATGCACAGAGAATGTGCATAAAGCTTGAAGTGCCAGATGTTTTTCAAGGGAGTTTTCAGCACGTTTCTTAACAATGTATATAGGATATGAGATTTACGTTGTGTATATAGTTTCTTTTAGCACATAATTCATTGGTATTTCAAGCATATTTTAATTTGTAGTGAAGTAGCTTTTAATAACAATGCTATTTTAGTTTTTGAGTTTTATGTGTTAAATGATCAAGTGTTTTCAGTAATTAATTATAAGGATAGTATAAGAGTGAATAGTACACTGCGCTGCTGAAAACTCCCTTAGATGAGTCACACCTTTTCAAATAATGTGGATGTCACCAACGCTAATGAGGTAAACAGACTTATTTTTGTTCTATGATATCTTTATGGCATGGCATGTTGATACTTTTAAATAGTATGGTGTGTTAATAGGTACAAGTTTCTTGAGTAACTCGATATCAAAATTATGAATCAGTAGAGAAATGTTATATTTGCCACACATTTTAGTCAATTCACTGTAAAACTCTTGAAAATAAAAGTTATGCCAAACAAGGCCTCCTGTCTACAGAGCTTCCTCTACTAACAGCAAAAGGATTGTTCCATTTACCAATTAAATTGCCTTGCACTGCAAAAAAAGCACTGAAATTCTACTACATACTAACTCTTGTAAATTGGATGTGCCATTCAACATTCAGATTGCTTGGAAATCTCTACTGGCAACACACTTGTAAATATGATCCATCATGTGTAATCTTGCTGTCAATGTTACCAAGGTCAAAAGATCTTACAAGAAATAAATGCAGCCAAAAGAAGGATTTTTTGCTGAAGGAAATAAATTGTTAAAAAATTGGCATGAAAGAATCTGTTAAAATTAGTTATCTGTCCGTAATTAGTACATCAATTGCCCTTACCTGACAATGCCAAATAATCCCTTTTTAAGCAACCATTGAATATTTTGTTTTGCACAACCTAGCGTGCCAGCACCATGCTTTAACTTTATCTAAGAATGAAGTTATTTCCTTTTGATAAAGCAACAGACATTTAAGTCAAGAGGATGTGCTAGCACTTAGAAATTCCAACCAGCACACTAGAAGATTCCCTAAAAAATGGAACAACAGTCAAACATTTTTTTTTTTTGAAATATCAATTACAGTGCTGATATAAACTACACAGGAACAGGAATACCAAATTTGATGACAGTGACATAGCATTGCTGGCTTGGTTGAACAGAACTAGTATAACACACCCTAGGGGAAGTCATAACTGAGCCAGTAATTGTTGCAAACAAACAGGTACTTTTGTAGCCTGGATTGACTGATGGGAAACTGGACAAAATACTGTCTGTAAGAAAATATGCATTGAATTGGACACTGTTTATGAAAGTGATGTAGACAAATAACAATGTCTAAAATTAAGGCAAATTTTGGAATATATTTCACCAAATGACATTGGCAATGGTAACAGAATAGGCCTCTTTTGGGAAGTAATGCCTGATCACATTTTAGCTGTTAAAAAATGAATGTGTTTCAATTAACAAAATGGCTAAAATTGGATGTGTTTAACCTGTATTAGTGTGTGTAGCAAAAAGGTGGTATTGGTTGACACAAGAAAATTGGGAAAATCATATGCTTTCATGCATGCAAGTATGCTGTAACTGAACATGGACCTAATGAAGAAATGAGGATGAGTTCCATCCTCTTTGACTACAGATGCTAAAATAAGCAGATGAGAGTCAAAAATTCCAATGCTTCTCTTATTTTGAATAACTTTACCACTCATTCTGTAAATGCAGGTGATTTCAAAAACAGCTCAGTTTATTTTTGTCTCCCAATGCAAAATCTAAAACCCAATCAACGGTTGCTGAAGTAATTAAAAATCTGGTACACAGTAAAGCCAGAAATAATCATTAACTATTACAAGTCGGTGGGATTTAATAATGGTAAATAATGCTGAGAAAAATGAAATGAACAAGAGGGATGAGATATCAAATTAAAAAAATAAACTGACTCAAATGAAATTGGTTGGGATGAACAAGAGCTACATTTCTGATGGATTCAGCTTTGCTTATTACCTCTATTGATGATCACACAGAAGTTACTGAAGGTCTTACAGATTGTGCCACAGTTATTGTTTGTCTGACCATGCTGTAATGGATCACAGTGATAATGAAACTGAAAATGGTACTTGTGAAGCAGATTATTTATTTATCCATTTATCACAGCAAAGGAAGCTCTCAGAGCTTTCAAGGTTGTTCTATATTATTTTGAGGTGCATGGTTCAGACTGAAAATTAGATATTAATCTGTTTTCAGTCAAGATATACCTAAAAATACAAATATCAAGTTGGAAGAAGCAAATTACAATTATTTTTTAAAAGTAAGACAAAAATGAACTAAATTCATTGTGTAATATATGCCTTCCAATGGGAAAAATGTATCTATTCATGTTCAGTGCAATAAAATTAAAAATGAACATGATTTAAAAAAACATAAATTTCAATATTTTAAAAGTAATTTAACCAGACCTCATATTCTTTGGTTATGACTGATTTTTTCAGGATACCCTAAGATCTGTTATAATCAAGGTTACCTGTGAGATTTGATTTGCATTTTCAGGTTCAGTGCTGAAATGGCTAACATTTTTTACCATTTCAGCTAACAAATACAATAAAAATCATATTCTTCTACTGATAATAACCAAAAAGATGAACAGTTTGCTACTTATGCAAGATAGGTGTGTCAGAAATGCCATGTTGTCAGAATAGATGGTTTGAACATGATGCTATATTTCAAGATGATGATGCACTTATACACACAGCTACAAGTATCAAGTTATGGTTATATGAATATTAAGGCAATGTTCAACATATTTCATGGACTACACAATTACTAATTCTGGATACCCTTGAGTTACAGTGGTCAGTTTTTAAAATAGTGTAAGGAGATTTTTTCCACCTTTACTCATGGAGCTTGAAACTCTCGTTCATAAAGAATTATCTAAACATACCTTTAGTGACTGATCAAGATATATTTGCATCCATTCCAAGCAGAATTCAGCTGCATTGCAAGCATACGATTATCTACTACTACATTAATGAATGCATATGGTTCTTGTCACTAGCGTTTGCATTATTTCATATAATTCCTGTGCCTCAGTTATTAAGAAAACCAGTGCTCTGAAAATGTCATTATTAATACAAATGAGCTGGAGACCTGAAAATGTTAGGATATCCACTCCAGGACAATATAATTTTCAGGTTTTTGGAGCAATTTAGAGAGATACAGCATTTCCTATATAAAAATATCTGTGAAGTGATTATATTTCAGCTTCAACAACACAGACATATATACATTCACTTAGCAATTTAATTTATAACTAAAATTTACCATAGGCTTAACTTATATAATGCTAATTTTCCTTGATTAAAGGTAAGATTTTGATGTTCCACAGAATAATAACCTTCACTTACATAATTTCCATTATTAAGGAAATGTTCAAAGGAGGGTAACATATCATGATGATCCATGGCCATGAAGAGAGTATTCACTACTATACAGAGGGTGATGAACAATTCCATGAAAGGATCAAAGACAATAAGCTTTATAATTTCTTGAAACCGTAGCCAACACCAGCAACAGTCCCATACACAGAAGATGTCTACAAACTTCACACAATTTGCCAAGCATCGCTCTCTGAAGCTTGGCCTCTCTTCTTCATCCTCTCCGTCTGTAGGGAAATAATAAATGGACACTGAATAATGTTTAAGTATTGCCGTTCTCCAGCCTCTTGGTGATTTTGATTATGAGGCACACCATATCACAAACAAATTTAAAGAAGCAATACATGCAGGGAACAATGGCAGAGCAGGGAACAGCCACTAATTTAAATAACACACAAAAACATATTCAAATCAGTAATAAGAGCAAGTAAGGTAACTCACTAAACAAAGAATTAAAAATAAACTTTTATTTACATAAAATACAACAGTTAATACTACACAATAATAGGAAAAGAATAAGTAATAAACATATCACAGTTACACTGCATATATACTTCAGAATTTAACTGCATATAAAGAAACATTCCTACATGTGTTAAACATGACACAACCAAAACACTGAGAACAATAATTGCACTTTTTCTACTGCCAGTTTGCTGTGCAAATGACAGTAAATGTTATGTAACAAAAATGAAAAAACAAGCTGTCAAAGCACAATGAATATCACGATCAGGAACACTAACGTGCCAGCTACTAAAAGATGACATTTATTTACAATTTAAAAGATATACACAACACCAAGATGTTAAAAATCAGTGACAAGATCTTTCGGTGCTTCTGAAGCACCCATCTTAAGGTCAAATGACACAGAATGAAACGTGTACATGAACACCTATATACAAGTTGAAAGCAGACCATCATGCCCTGCGAAGAAGGTAGTAAGGTGTTGCCAACGGATAATCTATAATCATGTATTAAATAATAAATAAATGAATAATGTAAAACTATAGCATTTTCATACAAAATTAGTAATGTGGCTGAACTCATTCATTAAATTCAGCCAAGGTTGGGGAATGAGTACAGGGGGATCATAATTATAGCAGTTTGACAAGAATTTGTAGATACATAAACTTTCCGCAAACAATTATTTGGGGATCTCGCAATACTTGTTGTTTGTGCCCAATTAGGGTTATATTCACCTTTAAGAACAGTCCGACTTAAAGTAGTTGACAGTAATCCTTGGCGTACAGTGTATTGGTGCTCTGCCATTCTCACCCCCAAATTAAGGAGGGTAGAACCGATATAGCGTGAATCTGTAAGAACTGGAACATTTGAGGAAGGCGGTATGTTGTACACACCACAGTTCTTATGCATAGGTATTTGGTCACGATCTCTGTGCACAAGTTTAAAGTTATTGACTGTACGAACGCCAAAATCAATTTCGTACTTTGAACACATATTCTTAAGTATATTTACAACGGGTGGAAGAAAATCAACAGCACCAATAAACTTAGGGGTGGAAATAAAACTTTGCAAAGTAGTGAAAGCCAAACGATTATAATCATGTACTAACTTAAACACGGTCTTAGCTGAATAGCCGAACATTTGGGCAATCTCAACGATTTTAGTAAGTTCTTTGTGTCGTAGTTGATTGGAGAAAGAGTATGAAAACGAGCGCCTAACTAAGAAATGTAAAGCAGCAAGCTTATGAGACCAAGGGTGTGTTGAATCAAATGGAATAAGTGAGGGGCAAAATGTAGGTTTCCGATAAAATGGATAACTTAACCCACAGGGACTGGATGTGTGGGTAAGTAAGAAATGAAGAAAAGGAAGTAATCCCTATTCCTCCAGTTCCACCATAAAATTAATAGTAGGATATTGTGAAGGCATAAGATCTGCAAAATTTGTAAGTTGTTCAATGGTAAAAGACCAAAACAATAAAATATCATACATAACGAATATAAAATGTGGGTTTTAATGGAGAAATGGAAATGACATATTCTTCTAAAGACTGCAACAGAAATTCAGCAAGGATGGGGGAAAATGGGGAACCCATGGGGGTCCCGGCTTTTTGTTGATATATGACTCCGTCAAAAACGAAATAAGGGTGTGAGACTACAAACTTTAAAGCTGACATAATCACCACAGATTCATGAAAGGTTAAGTTTGGAACTAGCAAAAGTTTAAACTGTATTATGTCATGAACAATTGAAATGGGGAGACTGGGGAACAGAGATACTATGTACAAAGAGGCTAAAATAAAGGGTCCAGTAGGACGGAAATATTTAATTTTGTTCAAAGCATTGGTAGAACTGCGAACGGAAAAAACAGATGACTGAGTAACAGGAGCTAGAAATAAAGCCAAAGCTTTCTCTAAAGGTCTGGTAGGATTACAGGAACTAGAGGCTGGAGGGCAAAGTGGATGGCTGGTTTTAAGAAGTTTGATTTTCCCAAATTGTTCAGGAACCTGTGGGCCAGGGGGTGGATGCATACACTGAGAAATGCTGGAAGGTAAAAAACTTGATTACGCAATTTACTTAAAGTTGAAATTGTGGCTGGAGTAGGATCTGACTGAATGACCTTATGAGGTATCTGAGCAATGGCATCATGCATTTTAGTATGATACACTGTTTTATCCAAAATGACAATTTGTAGTGATTTGTCAGCTGAGATGATTGCAATTGAAGGATTCTTTGCAAGTGCTAGCAGTTGTGTTCTTTCGCACCTTAATTTCTTTTGTTGAATTCCAGCTTGGTGTACATTTGAATAGAAGGCATGAGCTACAGAATGTTTTGCAGAATCTCGGTAATTCTCTTGGAGTGCGCGAATCACAGTTTCTTTTTTTTTTTTTTTTTGGATTGGAGGTTTAACGACCACCGTGAGCAACTCAATGGGCTATAAGCAGTCGCCCGTCCCTAATTTAGGGTCACTGGTTCCAGGGAAGGGAGAGAGCCAGTGCCGTAAGACAAACACAACATCCATGCCTGACCGGAATTCGAACCCGGACCCCTTACGGGCGAATGATCAGAGGCCAGCGCCTTAGACCAATGCGCCACCGGGGCGGCAATCACAGTTTCAGCCTGTACAACAGTTTGTATAATGGATGGTTGTGACATAGGGTATGAGTATTTACAGCCACGAGACAATGCAGTTTTTTTAGTTGAATTTAGAACAGTTGAGCTGAGATTAATGTATGCTGGCTGAAAGGGAACATCTTTACGAGGTACATGGTAACTAGTTCCATAACGTTCAGACTCAGAAACTAGACATCTTAGTTTATGAATGTGAGTTAATTGAAACTGTTCAATGGCTGAACAAATCATACTGTAAAAATTGTTAATAGCTTACCAAATAGGAGAGGTTCACTATGCACGCAAAATGGCAGTATGCCAGGTATGATTTCCTATTCAGATAGTCCAAGTAGTCACGCTTTCCTCGAATCTTGGCAGTAATACGTTTTACTTCAGCAGTAGAAAATATGTCGTTATCTTTTTGTGAGAGAGTTATACATTGAATTCAATATCCACTTTGCCCTCTGGTCTCTAGTTCCTGTAATCCTAAAAGACCTTTAGAGAAAGCTTTGGCTTTATTTCTAGCTCCTCTTACTCAGTCATCTGCTTTTTCCGTTCGCAGTTCTACCGATGCTTTGAACAAAATTAAATCTTTCCGTCCTACTGGACCCTTTATTTTAGCCTCTTTGTACATAGTATCTCTGTTCCCCAGTGTCCCCATTTCAATTGTTCATGACCTAATACAGTCTAAACTTTTGCTAGTTCCAAACTTAAGCCTTCTTGAATCTGTGGCGATTATGTCAGCTTTAATTAAAGTTTGTAGTCTCACACACTTATTTCGTTTTTGACGGAGTCATATATCAACAAAAAGTCGGGACCCCATGGATTCCCCATTTTCTCCCATCCTTGATGAATTTCTGTTGCAGTCTTTAGAAGAATATGTCATTTCCATTTCTCCATTAAAACCCGCATTTTATATTCGTTATGTCGATGATGGGATGTAAGGTCAGGTGATGCGTAACATCAGTCTCTCCTTGACAAATGTCAACCCCGCCTTCTCGTGGTGCATCCTGTTCCCACTAAAGGGGCTCTGACGACCGCCAATAGCGGTATAACTATACCATCGGGATTAGAGGAAATTCTATCCCACACTCACCAACCCGCTTGGCCAGTGTGGTGAGTTATGGCCAAACCCCTCCAAAATGATTCCACAACTTAAATCTTGGCCCTCAGTCTCCGGCAGCTGGAATGTACCTGGCCAAGGCAGCGGCCAGTGCGACATGAAGGCAGAGGGTGCTAAGAATCCCCGGAGGACCGGACTAGGCTGCCATCTGATGCTGACCTTGGCTACGTACAACGGACGCTCCCTAACTTCTGATTCAAGGCTTCTTGAATTGGAAGAGGAACTACAAAGGATCAAGTGGGACATCGTCGGGCTAAGTGAGGTAAGGAGAAAAGGAGATCTCATTGAACTGAAAAGTGGACATCTCTTTTACTATCGTGGGACAGATACTGGCAGAACTAGTGGTGTTGGATTTATAATAAACAAGAAACTGAAGGATAAAGTTGTAGAAGTTGAAAGTTCCTCTGACAGAGCTGCATGACTCGTTATCCAACTCTCGAGAAGATACCAGGCTCAGATTATTCAAACTTATGTACCCGCCACAAGTCATCCTGAAGAAGAAATTGAAGAATTTTATGAGGAAATTCGTCATCTAAATAATAAAGGTAAGCAGCACTTGAAGATAATTATGGGAGATTTCAATGCAAAAGTAGGGCAACGACAACAGAATGAAACTTCAGTAGGTAAATTCGGTCACGGCAACAGAAACCAGCGTGGAAATACTCTCGTTGAGTTTGCAGAGGCAGAAGGGTTTTTCATCTTGAACTCCTTTTTCAAGAAAACCCCGCACAGGAAATGGACATGGAGACATCCAAATGGGACGACAAGTGAAATTGATTTTATTATGTGTAACAAAAAATTCGTCATAGAAGACTGCAGTGTGCTAAACAAGTTCAACACAGGTAGTGACCTTAGATTGGTGAGATGTAAGATGCACCTCAACACTAAACTCGAACGTGGCAAGCTCATAAGACAAACAAAATGTATTGACATAACCAACCTTAAAAAACACCATAATACCTTCAAGTTGGAACTGAAGAACAGATTCTCTACTTTAGAAGGCCTAACATCGAAAGAAGTGGATATTTCTGAAGTTAACAGAAAAGTAACCAAAGCTCTTATGGAAACAGCAACAAAATTAGCTGGGTCTAAGAACAAGTTGCATGTGAACAAATTATCAGGAAAACCCAAAATGTTGATGCAAAAAAGGAGAGAGATGAGGACAACTAAAGAAGATGTGACTTCCAAAGTGGAATATATAGAGCTATGCAAGACAGTACGAAAAAGTATCACTGAAGACGTAAGGAAATTCAACTGTGAACTAGTGAGGAAAGCAATTGAAAACAACCAAAGCCTAAAGAAAGCAAAGGGACATCTCAGTAAGGGAAGAAAACAGATTATGGCACTGAGAAAAGATGGTTCTGTAACAAGAAATAGAGGCGAAATTTTGACAAGAGTGAAAGATTTCTACTCCAAGTTATATGAAAGGGATGATGCATGTACTCCAGACATCATGGAAGGTACCAGTACCAGAGTTCTTCCAGTCCTCCCAGCAGAAGTTGCACATGCAATCAAAAACATGAAGCGGGGAAAAGCTCCAGGAGAAGATGGAATTACTGTAGACATCATACAAGAAGCAGGTGGAGAAATCGAAACAGTACTCGCCCAAATTTTCACTCGATGCCTTAATGAAGGGAAGATTCCTGAAGATTGGAACAACGCTACAATGATCCTGCTACATAAAAAGGTGACATTGAGGATCTCAGGAACTACAGACCTATCAGCCTCCTATCAGTGGTTTATAAAATCTTCACTAAAGTTCTTTCACACTGTTTGAAGGTAACACTGGGCATGGCTCAACCGAGAGAACAAGCTGGATTCAGGAGTGGCTACAGCACAATAGATCATATCCACGTACTGAGAGAACTAATTGAAAGAGCAAGGGAATATGAACTTCCATTGTGCATGGCTTTTATCGATTATGAAAAAGCCTTTGATTCGGTGAAACCATCAGCAGTTACAATGGCTCTGAAATCTTGCGGTATTGAAGATGCATACATTAATATTATTAATAACATCTATGAAAATGCAAGTGCAAAGATTCGGCTGTTTGAAAATACAACACACATAAAAATTGGAAAGGGAGTGAGACAAGAGGACACCATATCGCCAAAGCTCTTTAACGCCAATTGGAAAATGTCTTTCAATCACTGAACTGGGAAAACAATGGAATGAAGATTAATGGAGATTATCTAACCCACCTTCGTTTTGCTGATGACATAGTCATTTTTGCAACTACCCCATCAGAGCTGCAGAGTATGATCCAAGAATTTGCTGACAAGAGTAAAGAAGTGGGATTAAAAATGAACTTTCAGAAGACAAAAGTGATGTTAAATGCTTTTACAAGAAATGAAGATTTATCGATTGATGGAGAAAAGCTGCAGATAACAGACACGTACGTTTATCTTGGACAGCAGATATCAAGTGAAGGTCACATTGATGAAGAAATTAATCGGCGTACAATACTTGCCTAGAGAGCTTTTAGAAGAAACAGCATAATTATCAAGAGCAATATGCCATTATGTCTTAAAAGAAAAGTGTTTGATCAATGCATCCTTCCAGTGCTTACGTATGGTGCAGAGACATGGACCTTAACTAAAAGAGACATACAAAGGCTGCAGACAACTCAAAAAAGCATGGACACGTGCATGCTTGGGGTAACCAGGAGAGATAAGAAGAGGAACTCGTGGATCCGAAAAATGACAAGAGTGGAAGACATCATGATCAGAGTTAAATCCCTGAAATGGCAATGGGCTGGGCATACTGCCAGAAGGACAGACCATCGATGGACAGCCGAAATTTTAGATTGGATTCCAAGGGACAGGAAAAGACCCAGAAGAAGACCACATGGGAGATGGGTGAATGAAATTCTAAAGTATGCGGGAGTGACATGGAGGAGACTGGCACAAGACAGACCGTTGTGGAGGAATCTTGGGGAGACCTTCGTCCAGCAGTGGATTGATAGTGGTTGACAATTATGTCGATGATATTTTATTGTTTTAGTCTTTTACCATCAAACAACTTACAAATTTTGCAGATCTTATGTCTTCACAATATCCTACTATTAATTTTATGGTGGAACTGGAGGAACAGGGATTACTTCCTTTTTTTCATTTCTTACTTACCCACACATCTAGTCCCTGTGGGTTAAGTTATTCATTTTATCGGAAACCTACATTTTGCCCCGCACTTATTCCATTTGATTCAACACACCCTTGGTCTCATAAGCTTGCTGCTTTACGTTTCTTAGTTAGACGCTCGTTTTCATACTCTTTCTCCAATCAACTACGACACAAAGAACTTACTAAAATCGTTGAGATTGCCCAAATGTTTGGCTATTCAGCTAAGACCGTGTTTAAGTTAGTAAATGATTATAATCGTTTGGCTTTCACTACTTTGCAAAGTTTTATTTCCACCCCTAAGTTTATTGGTGCTGTTGATTTTCTTCCTCCCGTTGTAAATATACTTAAGAATATGTGTACAAAGTACGAAATTGATTTTGGCGTTCGTACAGTCAATAACTTTAAACTTGTGCACAGAGATCGTGACCGAATGCCTATGCATAAGAACTGTGGTGTGTACAACATACCGCCTTCCTCAAATGTCCCAGTTCTTACAGATTCACGCTATATCGGTTCTACCCTCCTTAATTTGGGGATGAGAATGGCAGAACACCAATACACTATACGCCAAGGATTACTGTCAACTACTTTAAGTAGGACTGTTCTTAAAGGTGAATATAACCCTAATTGGGCACAAACAACAATTATTGTGACAGCCCCAAATAATAATGACAATAGTGATGTTTTTATGCCTTATTGTTTGCGGAAAATTTATGTATCTACAAATTCTCATCAAACTGCTGTAATGATGATCCCCCTGTACTCATAGCCCAACCTTGGCTGAACTTAAGAATGAGTTCGGCCACATTACTAATTTTGTATAAAAACACTATAGTTTTACATTATTCATTTATTTATTATTTAATACATGATTATAGATTATCCGTTGGCAACACCTTACTACCTTTTTCGCAGGGCATGATGGTCTGCTTTCAACTTGTATATAAGTGTTCATGCACACGTTTCATTCTGTGTCATTTGACCTGAAGATGGGTGCTTCAGAAGCCCCGAAAGATCTTGTCACTGATTTTTAACCTGTTGGTGTTGTGTATATCTTTCAAATTGTAAATAAATGTCATCTTTTAGTAGCCGGCACCTTGGTGTTCCTGATCGTGATATTCATTGTGCTTTGACAGCTTGCTTTTTCCTTTTTGTTATCATCCAGCACGAATTTTTTTATCCTAATATAAATGTTATGTAACTTCTCCAGAACAATTTGTGTTTCATATTCTTGTCTAGGAAGATGACAATAGTGATGTTAACAGTGTTATGACATTTTCCTAGTTATTCCCATATTTTTAAGCAATACATCATGTAAGTTACATAACATATTTCTCATAATTGGTCAATAACATATCCTGCATGCCTTATCACTCAAACGTAGATAAAACGCCTAAAAGCATGCAATTTGTCCCCCAAAACAAGAGACTAAATAAACAAGGACAGTCAATATACCAAACTGATTAATTTTGGGAACAACATAGATGGCAGGCCTGCCTTAACTCATGAAAGACAGGGACATCTCCTTAGCAACTAAGATCAGTTCTGCCAGAGTGATGGTTTTCCTGCTGTGAAATGAAAATGTGTGAAGGACGGATACTCATATGGGAAGGCAGAAAACGATTCGTTTAAAATGCAGTTATGGAAAAGATTTGTGAGGATTCGGTGGACTCTAGGATTTCATTACTAATGAAGAATTACTGGACCAAACAAAGAATACTATTTTATCTGAGGCCATGATTATTGAAGTTTCGGTGTGCAATGGGAATGAAAAATTTATTTGAGAGCATAATGGTGCTTTGTAAATTGGAAAGATTACAAAAAGAAGCAGAAAATGCACATGGCAGAGAATATAGCATCCAGAAAAAGGCAGATCTCACTGTAGAAAGACAGAAATGGTAGTCTGTGAGGTTACAAGACATTGATGGAAGCAAAATGAAACTTAATAGGTATTAGACCATGTGATCAGTGACTATCTGAAAGAAAAACAATATTATTAATTCATACACTTATATATTCAGCCAGACCTGTGTAAGTGGATGCCATTAATTGTAATATACAAGGTTTCATTTTGACCCCATTCACTTCAGTGCGACTATATGTGCTGAATGAACAAACTTTTAAGCTGCTAAGTTCCTCTGTTCTATATGCTGGATGAGTGAATATTAAGCTATTTGATCTTGTGTTATTGATGAGCCAGTGTCATGTTCCTTGTACACAAAAATTATTAACAAATTGAAAGACTCCTCCCTGAATGATGTGTTTATACCAGTCCCCAATTACATGAAAGGAGTTTAGTTTCAATGCAGTGACTTTAGGGTGACAGTGCACAATGAGCTAATGAATAGATGTCTCACCATCAACTGATGATGAAGTTGATACACATACAGACTATGAATTATCCCTTGAATTAACTGCATCTTCTTTGATGCTAACATTTCTGAAAAGAAAAGCTCTTATTTGATATTATAAAAGGAGAAGCTTCACTGTATGTGACTCAATCTGTCCCAACAAAACTGAAAACTTCACACTTACACCTTTTGTTGATGAGTATATCTTTTAAAGTGATTTAGTTTTGCCATCATTAATGCACTTATTTTGAATTATGTGTATGTAGGGAGGTCAACAGAAAAGCAGATATAAAAAAGAGGAGGGCAGGCTAATGGAGGAAAAGAAATAAAGAAAAAGCAGAAAGAAAGAGAAATTAAAAGGAAAGGAGGTAGAAAAACAGATGAGTATTGTTCAAAAGAGGAAGAAAGGCATGCTACAAGTAATTAAAATAAAAAGAATGAGAACAAAAAATAGAGAAAATAAGATCATGAAAGAGATACTGCAGAAACAAATACCCTTCCTCCCCAAAAATATTTCATGACCATTACAGATCTTATTTGATTAAAATAAATTTCAATAGTAATTATAATATGCATTATGGAATGTTTAATAACTAGAAAAATTATCAATCACCTGTTTAACAAAAAAAATTCTTGAAAAATCTGTTAATAATGTGAAAAGTCTTGTCCTTATTTTTCAGATCAAATACGGTTGCAGTTAAATGCACGCTTTAGTTACAGGAAATTGACAAAATGAAGTTGCTTGAACAATGTAGATTAATTTTGTGCCTAACAAAAAAAGGGATAACTCTGATAAGTGCAAAAAATAAACTATGTTTTTAATTTTTGGAGAAATGATAAATTTGCTATTTAAGAAAAAGTTGTGCAACAAATCATATCTTTTTCAGGTCAAAAATAGTTGCTGTTCAAAATATGGTTCTTTTCTTAGAGAACTAACTATTTATACGATTGCTGATGATGGTACCTTTTCATCTTTTCTGTTTCCAATCCTTCTTATGTTTTCCCTTTAATACTTGAGACTGACTACAGATGATTTTAACAACTTTCATTTCATTTCATTCCCAGTCACTGTTAGAGACTACCCAATACTGTTATATTAAACATTTCTTACTGTGGACTTATGCTCTGCCAAACAGGTCTTCACTGAGCTCCACTTTTTGCACACAGCCAAGTACATGCTTTCAATGTATTTTAATTCTTTTGCAATAATTTGCAATACAACCATAATGAAGGTATTCATGGCAGCCTTTACTATTAGTTACAACTTTTGGAAAACATATGCAGATTAGTACTGCTGAAATTTGCTTATTGTGCTCCAGTACATTTTGGGATGCAGGTGTTGCTATTCAGTTGCAAAAGACCAGCTCTTATGGTTCATTCATAATGTCACACTCCAGACTTTCCATCACTGATCTCCAGACTTTCCATCAATTTTCTTTTATGAAATGCTTTTAGAGCATTTATTTTTATGGTAACAGTTGATGGTATGAACTGCAGTTGTACTAATTTTGTTGGGAATCTTTTCAATGGCTGCCCTGTGTTCAACAACATAAGCCTTTTCCAATCTGTCTCTCTCATGCATTTGAGCTGCATAAGCAGCTGATATTATAGACAGCTTTTTCTTGTATCAGGACATTTTCTTTTTGCATAAGTTCAAGGATAAAAAGTTTTCAACTAGTTTTTAATCCTTAAAGAAATATGCAGCAAGCTGAAGTTCAATGTCAAATCAAATAGTAAATAATTACTCCTCTACTAATTTCCTCACAAACTGGCAGTATGATATAACTTATGATAGAGGCTGCCACGAGCATTTTCATTACATATTTTTTTCTAGATCATCTAATATCAAACAATTTTGAATTCCTTGAGGTTCTTTCAAATCTAGCTGTTAATTTTAGCAAATTAATGTACATTTTCAATAACTTTTTTGACATTTTCAGGTTTTCATAAAATTGATTTCAATTGGTTGGTGAGTCATTTTTTTATCTTTTTATGAAGAGGAATACCCTCAAGAAGATTTAATAGCAATATTGTCCAGACTGTACAAGTTTTTCTTCAAATAGTTAAGATTCCATAAGGCATATAAACTTATTGTTAGTTTTGCACGAATTGATACTATATTCCTGTAATTCTAAGTTTAGTTTAACCAATTTTTGAAGTATAGTACATTTACATTAACTCTAAATCTAAAAAAAAAGTTTTCTCTTTTAATTTTCTTTAGCAGTCTTTTATACATGCTTCTACCTTATCTCTCATGAAATCACACCAATTACTTAAAAAACAAATCACCAATGTCTTATACCTTGCTACAGTGCAAAAACTGGACTAAAACAGGATGCTACCAAAAAAAAAAAAATGCTTAATATTCATCCAGTTCTGAAATGGTGCATTTCCAATGACTTTTCAAAGAACTTGCAATTCTCTCTCTTTCTTTTTCGTGAATGGCACAACAGTCACAGCTTAATGTTTAATGAACTGAATCTGTTGATTTCATAAACCGTAACAGCATGTTAAGTAGCACAGACAGTACTAATACAAATTAAGAAGTTTACTCATTTCTCCATCTAGTTGCATAAAGAATTTCAACTTCAGTTCTACATGTCAGGTCTACACTGAAGAGCAATTGAATTAGAGATACCTGTCTAGTAATGTGTAGCACCTCCTTTCACCCTGATGACAGCGGCGACTCGTCTCGGCATGGACTCGACAAGACACCGGAAGCATTGGGAAGCCGTACGGATCCACGATCCATGAACAAGCTTACACAGTTCACGAAGATTTGATGGAGGGGGGCCAGAGCCTCGAACATCTCTCTAGATGGCATCCCAGATGTGCTCGATGGGATTGTGGTCAGGTGACCTAGCTGGCCAAGGAAGCGAGGTCACGTCAGTGGAGTGTTCATCCAATCATTCGGATACAATTGGGGAGCGATGGCACGGTGCATTGTCTTGTTGCAGGATGAGGTCCCCAGTGGGATGTTGAAGACGCACCAACGGGAGCAAATGGTCATCCAGGATATCCCGGCAACGTTGACCTGTGAGAGACGATGTCACACGTACCAGGGGTTCCATTTCAGTCCACGTAAACAGTCCCCAGATGAGAATGCCACCCCCACCAGCTTGAAGAGTACCCTGCTGGCAAGAAGTGGTACCCTCGTGGGACAATGGCTTCTGTACCCCATAGTGAGGAGATGTTTCTAGATGGTGTGGCTGCTTACACGTTTTTGTGCACCAGCGTTAAATTGCAGAGTGATTTCTTGCACTGTGGCCCGTCTATTCGTTGTTAAAATGCGAGCTAGCTGACAATCACCCCGCTCATCCACATGCTGTTGTTCACGGCAGTTGGCCTTGCAGGGATGGTTTTACCGGATTCGATGTATTCACGGTGCACCCGTGACACAGTGGCTCGTGGAAAATCCCAGTGCCTGCACGATTTCCGAGATGGAGTGACCCATTCGTCGGGCCCCGACAATTTGCCCACGATCAAATGCGCTTAGATCCTTCGTCTCACCCATACTGCATTCAACTCTTACTGATTCCCATCACATCACTCTTTATATTGTCGGATTGCTGCACACGTCATGTCGTTTCCGTTTACAGGACCGCCCACAGCGCCACATTTGCATAATGCCAGCTGTCTCTAAATGAATTGTTCTTCAGTGTATATCATGATACGATGGCAAGTCCAATGTTGGGTACATTAACAGTTGGTTCACAGTCTGTACCTGGTCACAATCACATTTGCATGAGTCAGTGGAGAAGATCCACTTAACAATGCTTTCCCTTCTTTTGCAGATTCTTGTGTTTAGGGCGTTAAGAAATATGCAAATTAGCCAATAACTAAAAGGCTCCTGGATGCAATTCTTTTGATGTTTCAATTCACATTCTTATAGTACTGTCATAGAATTTAGAGGGAATGTATCTCCATATCTGGACTCTTGCCTGTTCTGCTGTCATTTCAATTAGTGTGATGATGTTAAGGAAGCTCCCACAAGATCGGAGGGGGCTAGATGGCAGTGTGTGTTTTTACAAATGTCGAAGATAATAAGTTGTTTCCTTCTTTTAATCATGCTGGCTGGATATCTTTCTTCCAACTGAAGGTGGGTAATGCCAAATAACACAAAGACTCTTGATGTTAGTTGGTTTCACAGATCCATTTATCTGTCTGTAACATTGCTTAAGAAAAGAGTCCAGCTTTGGGACATGGCAAGATTGACTCTACACGGGGCATGTATATTCTGCAAATAAATAACACAGCACAAGGCCAAAGTTTGTAAAGGTTGAGGTATTTGCTCCCCATTTTGAGTTCATTAAATTCGAAAGAATGGTATTTCTTGTATTAATTTTTGCTTTGATCTATTTCTATGTGCATTCTGTATGAGAGAGTATGTAGTTAGATTAGATAAGATGTAGTTACAAGATAAACAAGGAATCCTGGCCACTCCACAAAAAGTTTAATTGTTGATTCGCATCCCTGTTAAAAAGATTAAATAAGGTTATTGCTGTTTAAAATGGATTAGGGCATAGCTGATTCTTATCACACTATAATGTCAAATCATCCAACACAGTTTCAAATGAAGGGATTCAATTGTCTTGGAGCTTTTATCTGGGGCAGCCATAGCTAGGCCTTCTGCATGCATAAAGCTTCTGGTTTGAGCCATAATTAGTTGGTCATTAACATAAACATGTATCTTAAATAATACAGCCAAAACAGTACCTTGAGGTAGTCTGTTCTTTTTGTTTCCTTCACCCTTCGGTATAGTCATTAAGCTGTGCAGCATTAGCTTCAGTTATTCAAAAAAGGCAGAAAGCTTTCCACATGACAGTTGTGGGTTATGACATAAATCTTCTTCATCAACATCTGGTGGTTCACAGTCATAAGCTGCTAAGATGTTGACAAAAACAAGTGCAGCTGCAAGTTTGTTTTAAAACCTTCTTCATTATACGGACTCATATATCAACTGTCCAGTGCAAGGATAAGGCTGATCAATACACTGCCTGCTGTGGTATAAGTAATTCATTAATACCAGCAAGCAGACTACTGAATATGATTCTAAGAGTACATAAAACCAATATTCAAGAAACTTTAGGCTCAATTGGTGGCATACTTCATGTAGGTAACACGATTTCTGCCGATCTCCAAAGTTTTGAAATCCTTTTGGAGGATAAACAGTGGTTGAAGAAAATAATGAACCACTTTTTAGTTGGAGGGCCAAAGTGCTTGATCTGTTCATTCTAAATCTCATCAGAGCCAACAACTTTGTTATTCTTTAATGATCAAATTGCAGTATTCAGTTCCTGTTTTGTAACATTGGATGTTTTCAAGTTCTTTGTTTTCTACATTCCTTTTGCTTCTTTTGATCATTGCTGTTGAGGAGTAAGCGGCGAGCTATTTCATTAGCATTAAATGTAGGCTGCATGACACATATTTTAGATCTGTACTGAACAGGTTAATTGTCTTAGGTGATTTTTTCCTGTGTCATATCTGTATGCTTTATTCAATTTTTGCCAAGTCACTGCACCAATATCCAATTAATTTGATGATTTTTAAACCATCTTTTCTGTGAAACAGCCTAAATCACACATGTCAATATATTTTTTGAAGATTTTCTTCTTACAACTTGACAGCCTTGAAAAGTACACAGATCTATAGCCCCTAAGTATGTGTTTATGCCAGAGACCTCATCTAATATTTTTATGAAAAAGTCACAGTTCTTATTTACAGTAGGATTCACATTTTCTAGCTTCTCATCTAGTTCTTCAGAGTACAACTTCCAATTCACTTTCTTAAAATTAAATTTTCACTGGCAAATTGCATTTACATATTTAATAGCTACTTCTAAGCTGAGTATGATTGGTCTATGCTGGATATGTAGAATTGGGCCAAGAACATATCTTTCATACGGCTGAGTAAATTGGTTGCTGATAAATATGAGGTCTGGAAATGAGGTTCTCTTTGCCATCTATTGAAGTTAGAAGATTATGCCTGTTTTGGGTCATGAATCAGGCATAGTGATTCATTTTCAGCTCAGTGCTCTACTGTCTCTCCATTATTGTTTGTTGTATTATATTTCTACACAACACTGTGACTGTTGAAAATGCTCATAGCAATTCTGTTATTGTGCAGTGCTGTAAGGTGCAAGCACTTAACTGCTTCTTTGGGAGGTTTGTAAATAGACGAAATATTAATCTTATTTAGTGCTACACTGAACTTAACTCCATTTCACTAATATTAAGAATGGTATTGCCTTCTATTGTAATGACTTCACTAGTGAATATGGCAGAAACCACCCTTTTTATTTCGGATTTTAACAATCAGTTTCATACATGGGACAGTTGGAAAATTATTTTTTGGTCCTCTGTTGGACTCCTGAAGGCAAATCAAAGGGCATTCATGGCCCCACAAATGTTTGAAGTTAAACTTTATTCCGCTTAAGAAAGGATTTCTGCACTACTAAGTGAAATTATATTAAAAGATGGTCTGGACAAAGATCCAGATATTTGCTGCTTAGGATTCATTGCAACTGCAACTGGTGAGAAGATGAACTAGCAGATGAACAATACTCATTTCCTAGGAGCTGCAATGAGGATGTTTCTGCTGTGTTACCTAACCCCATCCCATTTTATTTCAGTTTATTGATCCAGGTTTTTCACAAACCAAAGCCAATACAGATATACAAGAGTAATGTAGATGTTTTGTTAGCATCACTTGCTTCCTCAATCATTTATGGTATGTATTTTTTGATTTGGAATCTATGATTTCCTGGACTAAATGATTTTGTGACTGATAATGTTAATAGAAACACATACAGAGTGTTTGTTCCATATTGGGCCCATTAAGTTCTTGCAAGTCAGTTTCCACTTCAAAATTATTCAATGAATCAGTATGACTTCAAGCTGTACAAACTATTTTGGTACGAGAGTGACTTCATATACTGTTTGTGCAGCATGTCTTTTCCAACTTAAGTATTTTCAAAGAAGATTTTTGATTAGACTTCCAATTTTTAATTATATAACCCATAAAGATGTTAACTGATATCTACCTATTTTCCTGTTATATCAAAATGCGTAATTTCATAATTGGCACATTATTTTTATATTTTCATGCCCATTTTTGTTTTTGTTTTTTCATTTACAAGAGTCCCAACTATATGGCAGAAATTACAACTAAGCTTCTTGCTTTGCATATAGAACCAACATCATTTCTCATATAATTGAACCTTTTTATTTTAACATTCAACTAAAAAGCTATGTATTGCAGTTTGTTCTTCAGCACTAGAAGATGATGCTAAAACTGCAACAATAAATTCAGATGGATCAGTTTCTTTGTTTATGTAATTAAATTTTAACTTTTTCAATATGAGGTGACAGGAAATCCAGACTTCCATGCTGCACTTTACATTAATATCAGAGCTGCCAACTTTACAAGAGGTCTATCTGTAATTACATGAAACCAACAAATGCATGTGAAAAATATCACATGAGAGACGCCAAACAGTATGTTTTTAAATTATAGACTATAATTATTGAATTCAGAAAAAAATAATTAGTACACTTACCTTAACAACAGTATTCCATGCATTAAACAGCCTGCTGTTAAAAAAAAAAAAAAGAATGTAAATGAATACCTTGTACAGATAAATATTTCCCTATAAATTAAAAAAAAAAAAAGTTTTAAGGAAATAGAAATGTCAGGTAGTGACACAAGTGACTGTCATATTACACCAGCAGTTTCAAGCTGAGTATTTATATTATACTAAAATGACTGTCATGTTGCCTGTTTTGCTGAATCAGAGTCTTATGGCTTACTTTTTTCAATAAGGAATGCACTTAAAATGCTTGTGCACATGCAGATGAAATTCTGTATGATTTTTTCTTCTTACCATGCTAAAGATTTTCTCTGTAGGTACATTGCTGTGTGAAATGGTTAGTACAGCAGGTATTACTTTGGACAATGCAATAGATATCTGATTACCACAGGCATTGGGAGAGTTATGATATCTCATTTCCAAGCAATATGTACTTTAGAAAATGAGCCTTTATCAATATTTTCAAATTGATATGCTGTAAATTCCTCATTTTATAGATGGGGAATTCTTCAGAAGTCAAAACACTGAGAGACAAAGATATTGAACAATCTACAGGTGCAGAGGAAACTTATTGCCAGAGTGAAACTTTGGCTACCTTTTACTTTTTACTGGAACCTTTTTCTTAAATTTATTCACAAGACACATAACAAACATTTTTGATTCAGAATAAATGAGTCATTCAATTGTGTATCTGTGAAATTACTCTTTTTGATGCAAGGTCTTGCTTGAGCTCTGATAACAAGATACAATCAACTTTCTGGCACTTTCTTTTTTATGAAATCAATATATATTAATGACACTATGCCTTTAGATAATGTTGAATGCATCACAAACATTACTGATAAATCAGTCAAGAGACTCCTGAGTTTTTTGTGCAATATATGTATGGCAGGTGCTTCCTGCTGAAGAAATACACAAAAGTGAATAAAGGAAGGGCATTGTAAGCAACAAACAGTCCAGTTTACACATTGGATCTTGCATTTGGCTTCTAATGAACATTGCTTCTTCAAAATAAAAGAATTGCTTTAAAACTTACCACTGCTAAAGGACCCTATTTACAAAATCAAGTAGTGACAGCCAATGAGCGCTGACATATTTCAAAATTTTGTAAGATTTTGTATCACAAACTGCTTGACATATCTTGGAACTGTTTTTCCATTTGAAACTTTTCTCTAAAAATAATGCAACTACACTAAAAACTGTTCAATATTTTCTTTTTTCTAATGCCTGATTTTCTTTCTTTCTTTTTTTTTCTGGCAGTTAAGTGAATTAAGGGCATGTACAACTTTGGATAACTATTTTTGCTTGTACTTCCCTAAGAAATGCAACTACACCTTTTAAATGTCTTATTAAAATGTTGGCAGTATCACAAGCCAAATATTTTTTTTTCTTTTTTTTTTTTTTCAAATTCAGCACTTAGGATCTTAAATTGGAATTTCTCCTGTGTTATCAGTACATTTTAACATGAAAGTAACAGAGTACTAATCATACCTTCAACTTCACTGAAATACATGAAACAACAATGAGATACAGTTTTGTATTACCAGAATCTGTACTGCCATTTGTAGAACGAACAAGAACATTGACTTTTTTTTTTTTTGCAAAACATTACCAATATATTTTTTTTGTGGAGTTCAATATTATCCTGTACAAGAACAGTCATTTTGTTTCTCATGTAGCCATTTTTTTTTTTTGCAGCTTTAGAGTCAAGAAACATGACACAAATTAGTGATCTTGCATGATCAGTACTTGCAACAGGTATGTTATGCTCCAGAACATAAGATTTAAAAAGCATTTTTGCATTTGGTACATCATTTTCCATGCTTTTTTCAAAGGAACTGTAAAGTGGTAATTACACAGCTTTTAATTTTTCATATTCTTCATATTATTTTTACTTAATGTGTTCATTGTGCTGGTGAACAAGAAATTTCACAGTCTACAGAAGACATGTTCTTCTGAAACTTTGAATTTTACAAGGAAAGGCTACTCTGTTAATAATGATTTCCATAGCACTGTGAAATCTTCACTTTTCTTTTTGCTTTCTGCCATTTCATAAGAAAAATATTTCAGTTTTAAATCACCCATTTACACACTTAAAACCACACAAAATCTAAATGTCAAGGGAAAAAATCTATGTGGCAACATCATCACTTATCTTGTAGTCACAAAATGAAAGGACACTAGCATGCAGCTAGATGAGCAAGTCTCTATGCAGTTCTTGAATTCTCTCATTGTGTTTGGCTAACACACTTACACCTGTACCTGAAGATGGAGCATTGCCACTCAGTGGTGCAATGGTCTAAGTGCTGGCTTCTGACCATTCATCCGAGATGTGTACAGGTTCATATCTCAGTGAGGTATAGATGTTGTGTTTGTCTTACAGCATTGATTCTCTCCCTTTCCTGGAACCACTGACCCTAAATTAGGGACAGGCGACAGCTTATA